>JACGWL010000006.1:1911536-2617605 GCA_034509725.1 Sesamum angolense | reverse complement strand
TACGGCAATCCCACACCACAAGCAAGGTGGAAGAGAGGAGTTGGCATTTTCGACTTCATCCTGAGGATTTGTGCGCTGGTGGCAGCTCTAGCTGCAACCACCACCATGGGAACCACTGATCAAACTTACCTTTCTTCACTCAATTCTTCCAGTTCCAAGCCAGCTACGATGACCTCCCAACTTTTATGTATGTCCCATTATTTTGATAATACTCGGATTTTTTCATCTTATCATCATCACTTGATACCTTTAATCAAGAGGACACTCACATGAACAGGCTTAGTTAATAAAAGTTGAAAAATTGTTTGCAGGTTTTTTGTGTGGCGAATGCTATTGCAAGTGGCTACTTAGTCCTATCCTTGCCCTTCTCCATTGTGGCATTGTTCGTCCCCATGCTACCGGAATCAAGCTTCTCCTCCTCATCTTAGACACTGTAACTACGATCCAGAACTCTTCCTTTAATTATCTTTCGATGAAATTAATTTAACAGAGATTTTCGACTTGAAACAGGTGCTGGTGGCTTTCACGACGGCGGCAGCGGCCGCAGCGGCCGCGATTGTGTACTTAGCCCACAATGGGAACTCCAACACCAACTGGCTCGCCATCTGCCAACAGTTCACCGACTTCTGCCAGCGTGTCAGCGGCGCGGTGGTGGCGTCTTTCATCGCCGCCGCCATCTTCATATTCTTGGTCGTGCTCTCCGCCGTGGCTCTTCGGAGGCACTGAGGATTGATTTCACGGAGCTTCTGATAATCTGTTGTTGATTTTTATATGAATATTGTGACTTTGTGGTGGTGTGAGTTTGCACTTTGGACTGTTTCTCCTCAAAATGGAGTTTGTTGGGCGTTTGATGTAATTATTTGGATTGTTTTTGATGGGCTGAAATGGAAAACTGCTTTTCTTTGTCACATACTTTTTTTTTTTTTTTTTTTTGAGTTTTCTAACAAAAATTAAAAAATAATTTTATTTAAATCAAATTTGATCATAATATAATATATTTATTATATAATTAATTCACAAATAATTAACTACTGCTGGATCCAAATTCAGAATATTTTTTTTAGGAAAATATCAAATTACATTATTTAAATTATTGTATTGATTGGTAAAAAAATGTCCACATATTAATTTGAATTTTCAATTTTATTCTATGGCTTGAGGACATATCTTGGCTTCGACGATGATCATAATCGAAATCATCTGAATATTTTATTAATAATATTAATAAAAAAAAATCAATTCTCAATTTTAAGTTGATGTTATTGCTGAAACTTATACGAGGATAGATTAGAAAAAAAAAAAATTACTAATCTTAAATACGAAATTATGCAAAGAAATTTGATAGATGATTTAAACTCTGAATATACTGATGAAATAAAAAATAATAATATTAGATCCGATTCATATTTGTAGGTTGTTGAGTTGACTCAACAACTCTTAGGTAAGGAAAAATGCTTTTTTGGGATAATATGTTAAAATAATTTTTTTTTATCAAAGTAAATGTAATTTTTATTTATTAGTTTTGAGATAATTTTCCTACCCATTATTCCACAAAACTATTTTTCCTAATTATTATTTTTTATGAAATTTATTTACATTAGGATAATTACACTACGAGGTTTGATTGTAATTTTACGAAAACTCCCTGTTGTTTGAAAATTATCTTTAGTAACCTTGACGTTTGATTTTGTTAATAAATAGATAACTTTATTTGTCAAATTTTACATAGTTTGTTGATATAAAAAAAAAAAAATTTGCCCCTGGTAACTTATTATCGATTTATTATAGGGCAAACTTTTTTTTTAAATCAAATTATCCTTATATATCGTCACATAATTAAATGCATTTGAGGAGATATATTTCTCCCTTACAATTCTTAGTTTGATTTGTAAAATGTTTCTTGCAAACATAGTCAAGTACTTACCGGAAAATATATATTATATCACCTACGAAAAGATTTCAAAAAATTTTTAATCTATTTGCAACGTCTGGAATTAATGTTACAATATTTAAAAATATGATTATTTATTGCAACGTGAGTGGAACAAAATTTATAACATTTCCTAAAATTCTAGACAAAGATTAATTATTTATCAAAATTAATATTATAAATTACATTTTCTGATTGAAATTATCATTTCTCTTTATAGTTAATTTATACATTAAAGTACACATATATTTACATTATTATGTTCTCTCCGTGCCCACACGTGCTGACGGCCATGAAAAAAAGCCACGTGGAAAATAAAATGGAGGTCAGTCACGTGCCCTCCTCTGTTTCATCTTCTTTTAAAACTCAGCCTACCCATTATTCTTCCCAGCAAAACCACTTTTCCTAATCTTACATTCTCTCTCAGCCTATACATACACAACATTTACATACATATAAATTTTCGCACCACACCCTGTCCGACTGAGCTTTACCGGCCAGTCACGACGAGCTCGGACCAATGCTGTTAAAATCTAAAGGTAGCCCATCAACTCTCTTTCCACGCTAAAGAATATCTTCTTTTTGAATTCTTGAATCTTGATATATGGAAGATCTTTCCTACTTATATTTCTGACCCTTGAGTTGATTCCCAAGCTGAAAACCTTTGTCCCAAAAGGGAACTCCAGCAGCTTTTTCAACCCACGAAGGTTTTCCACCCATTAACACTCGCATTCTTACACTGTAGTAAATACTTTTGCTTGTATATTTTCGTCTATATTTTCAGTGAAGCAAAAATTAATCGCACAAGAAAAAGATGGTGGGGAAGAACGAGAGTGAGAGTGGGAGTGGGAGTGGGGTGGGGCGACAAGCCCTTGGATTTGTTTCTTAAGATTGGTTTAGATGAAAGGACTGCAGAAAACACTGTTGCTAATGGTAAGGTCACTGCTAATCTCACAGCCGTCATTCACGAGGTATGCATTTTTGCATGTTCGTTGTGTAGTTATGTTCTGTGATTTACTTTTTTATGCATGTGGGGTTTTGTTGTTTTATTGTTCAAGTTTGTTGTTTTTTAATGGATTGCTGGGAAACTTAGAACCCAAAAAAAGAAGAAAACAGAAAAAGTTATTTTGATCTTTGAGCATGAATTTGGTCGATGATTTGTAATATTTTCTAGTCTTTTAAGTTTTTGCATTTGGGATTTTGTAGATTTTTGTGTAATACAATTAAAGTAATGTGAAATCGAATTTAAAAAGTTAATGGGAATTGTTATGTCTGACTAACTTATTTCTCTGTATATTTTTCTTCGTGTGCATGTGTTTGTAGCTTGTAATCCAACAATTTTGCATAATTTCTACAAGGGTGAACCAGAGAAATCAGACAATAAAAGATATTAAAAGAATAAGTTTTGCGGTTTGAAGGTGGCTTTTCTGGGAACTGCAGGAGAGATACCTTATGCTTATTTCTGGATCACCAACTCAAGCTGGTGTTGCTATAATTAGTTTGAACTGTATTCGGCATTTCTTTAAGTTTTTGAGTTTGAACTTCTGCCCTCTTTTGTTTCATATTGAGGTCAGGAACCAACTTTATCTGAAAAGGCATGTACATGCATGCTCTTATGGATTGATTAGGGGGCTGATTGGATCAGAAAATCTACTTTCTCTATGTTTTATCACTTGGAGATCTATAATGATGGAATCTATTGCCTAAGTGTGAAAATGGGAAAGTCTAATCAATTGGTTCTCCATTTCCCTTGTCATTGTTAAATTTCTATTGATTATGTTGCAATTTGTCTCAATGTAACATGTTATTTGATTGAAGCTTTGGAACTTTGTGACTTTGTACAAGTCGAAGTTACTTGTTACATAGTTAATCTTGAATGCTGTATTTCAGGCTGCTGTAGCTGATGGTTGTGATCGGACAGTTGGAAATCTACTTTACACAGTAAGTTGGTTCTTTGTAACAGATATACCTGTGTTTGATCATACGCTCTTCTATTGGAGCGATCTGTTGCCTCAGTCTACACATTATCTTTTTTCTTGTTTGTTTTATGCTATTTGGAAAGAGAAAGCTAGAGACCTTATTCATTTTAACTTGTGTGATATTGGAAATTGTTCCAAGACATTCTTGTAGGCTGTGTGATATTTTTTAGTGTTGCATAGCTGTTTATTATTCTTAAAATTTGAAACATCTTTAAGTTGAACCTACTGTATACACTAAATCAGGACTCATGCTTGTTTTCTCGCATGAGTTATTGAATGGAAGTATGATACTTTTTTCCCTGGCAGGTTGCTACGAAATTCCCTGCAAATGCTCTTGTGCATCGACCTACACTGGTTAAATATATTGTTTCATCAAAGGTTTGAATCTCAATAAATTTTCTATATGTTCATGCCTGTTTAGTTGCTTTTCAGTTGTGTTCCCTTTTTGATCTTGTAAACTTCTTTGATGATCATTTGTCATTGGCACAGATTAGGACTCCTGCTCAACTGGAAGCTGCCTTTTCATTTGTTGCTGCTACTGCCTCTGATAACTTGAATGTTGTCGATTTTGAAGCTGCATGTGGTGTTGGTATGACACAACAATTACTGCTTCTGATGAATTTTGAAGAAGTGAATAGTTTTGAGTTAGACTGAGATTTTGGTTATTGCAGCATTTTTTAAATTGTCTTTTTGGTGCCTTATTCCAAACATGCAGAAATTTTCTTTACCCACTGCTTTCATATAAGAAATCCTATAAACTAATTTCTTTTGGTTTGTTAATAGGGATTGAGGTTTCTTTGGAAGATATTGAAAATGCAGTTGATGAGATTTTAAAGAGAACAAAGCTATCATTGTGGAGCAGCGCTATCGAACAAACGGTGGGTAAACATTTTCATAGGGTGCAAAAGAGTTAAAAGGATATAAGTTTCTAGTTTGATTCAATGATGACGGTTAATTTGGGCAAAACAAAATTTCTGGTAATAAGTACTAATACCGATTCATGAGATATTGTCTTTATAAATCTATTTATAAACTGGGCGGAAACTAAGGATCTTGCCGAGTCGATGAGTATGCAGCTGGTCTGGCATTGGCATTTTTATGCTTAGGTAGTTAGCTTGACTAGCAGCTATCTTGTTGAGTGCTGTCACATTGATATCATCTTTCTATGTTGCCTACCTTAATATAGTGTTTTTACGGCTGCATGGCTCTCGATGTCTCAGTTCCAGGAGGGATGGTTAAAAATTTGAAGGAGAAGAATATCTAAACTTCTTCATGCTCTGGTAAAGAAATGGTTCAGCTAGTTGGTATTGTTGGTGATATCCAACACCTTGTCATGATCATAAGTCCAGGTAGCTAAATTGGAAGAAACGAACAATCTTATCTTGGGGCCCTTATAGTTTCATCCAGCAGATTTGCAGTATTCAGTAGTGGATATGCATCCTTGATTGATATATGTAATCTCTGACCTCCTTAGTCCATAATATGCCTAAGAAGAGGCGCTTTAGTTAAATAACGGGCATTTTCTGCCATATGGGGAGAAAGAGTTGTAGTCAGCTATATCTCAGAAATCAGGTTCTTACCACAGGATAACCTTTACCAATAATCTTGAAGTAGACTTCAAGGTTTGATACTCTAAATGGAAACCTTGTTGGTTTTATATGACTTGATGCCTAAAATGTGCAATTTATTAGGTTTACCTGGAATTTTGTTTGGGTTTGCGTCTTGATTAACTTATAAGGCTTGTACTATGGATGCTATAATATAAATATACTTAACAAAGACAGGAAATTGATAAACATTTGCTTTTGTTCATTGTGTGTAGCCTTTATGTAATTTGGGGTGGACATTTTGGAAATTTTGATGCCTTGTGAGAATCCAAATGCAATAAAATGTCTCGTTCTTTTGATAGTCTTCCTGTTTTTTATGATGATGAGGATTCTCTTTGATTAACAATGTTGGATACAGTGGGTGAGCTGTTTGGTTATGTGAGAAAGAAGCAGCCGTGGGCAGATCCAAAGATTGTCAAGGTACTTATTGCCAACATCTGCATAAACTGCTTCTCGCTCTCCTTAAGAGATGCAAAATGAATTGAATATTTCTCTTTGTTTTCCTTCTTATTTAATTGCCACTTGTTCACTTTTTGGTACCAGAAAATTATTGATAAACAATTGTATGAGCTACTTGGTGAAAGAACGGCTGCAGACAACGAGAAGCCCACTAAAAAAAAAAAGGAGAAGCCTGTCAAAACAGAGGTGAGGTAGAATGGAATCATACAGAATTTCTTTCTTGAAATGCAGTATTGTATGAATTCTTCTTTGGACGTCTGGACTTCAATTTTGCACATAATCTGATGGTCTGCTATTATAGTTACTTCAGAATAGGTAGTTGTATGTCTTTCAGTCTCTCTTCTAGTTGGCATATTTTTACCAGATTCATATGACAGACTGCAGTTTTCGTGCTCTTTGGTTCTTTAGCTGAATGCACATTTTACAAATTTTACTTTATGGTCTATAGTCAATCACCTGTGTTTCCATTTGTCAGGATCAGGTTATTATTGAAGAGACAGCTCCACCAAAACCATCTGAAGAAGAAATTAATCCATTTTCAATATTTCCTTCACCAGATGAGAACTTTAAGGTAGCTAATACTAATTTGTTTGTCTTCTGTGTATCTGTTGTATGTATGCTATACAAGTTTTACTTTATATGTGAAAACCTTCATTTCCTAGATTTTTTACGGGAACATGAAGTCAATGATATGATGAGATTGAAGCTAAAGGTTGTCCAGTGTCTGTAGTTTTTCGAAAGATGGAAAAAATACAAAATTGGAATAATAAGCTTTTGGCATCAAACTGGAGTCCCTGGCATCATATGTTTTTATTTACTCTTAACAATATGTAGATGTTATATTGTCATATACTATTATAATTGGTCTTCGATGTCAACACATTTTCAACATTGATTTTTTGTTTCAAGCTAAAGATTGAAGCTTCAGATGGTTATGTTGTCCTCTTTGCCACTTATTACCATAAATGAAAATTAATTTCAACTTATTCTCATCTATGCTTGCTGATTTCCAGGTTCATACAGAAATATATTTCAGTGATCGTCCTGTGTTGAGGGCTTGCAATTCAAAGGAAATACTTGATAAACACTTGAAGGTCACTGGAGGAAAAGTTTTTACCCGGTTTCCTCCTGAGCCAAATGGATATCTGCATATTGGTCACGCCAAGGTGACTATATACCATAATTAATCTGTGAGGTTGTATGTATTTGGAACTTTAGTTCTTCTTCATTATCTGGTACATCAATTTGTAGGCTATGTTTGTGGACTTTGGCCTGGCAAAAGAGAGAGGTGGATGCTGCTACCTGAGGTCAGGAATGCTTCTAAACTTCCCTCTTTCTTAGAGCTTTTTTTCTGTGAAATCATGTTCTTATTTATTTGTTCATGTTACCATAAGGACTTTATGAATCCAGTTAGAATATTTTCCCCTTCCATAATGTTTTCTAAGTAACAATGAACTTCATCAGAATCAGTTGTTTGAGATGATGGTTTGTAAACCTCCATCGAGAAGAATGGTTTGTAAACTTCCCATCGAGAAGAAGCATATAGATAGCATGACTTGAGCCAAGAGGAACAAAGATCTCCTTCACTTTTTAGTGGTTGATGACAGGAAGGCAGTTTTGTTACGTTTAAATAGGAAAAATTAGTCAATAAGGGTCATTGCTCATGATTCCATAAAGAATTTAACAATTGTCATGCATATGAAAGTGAGTTCAGTTCATCATATGATGATTCTTTTCACCAGAATCAGTTTGAACAATTTTTGTTGTGTAGTTTCTCCTCCTATATTTTGCCTTGTGTTGTTTTGTTGAACTGGCAAAGATGATCAAGTCCCCTTGTCGTCTAAAATTAGTTCTCATATACAGGTATGATGATACCAACCCAGAAGCTGAAAAGAAAGAATATATTGATCACATTGAAGAAATTGTTGGATGGATGGGGTGGGAGCCCTTTAAGGTATATTTCTTCTAAGTGGTTAATTGGTTGTTGTGCAGCTTCTAATATATGTGGCAATTCTTAGATCACCTATACCAGCAATTATTTCCAACAACTCTATAAGCTAGCAGTGGAGCTTATACGACGAGGTCGTGCATATGTTGATCACCAGGTTTGTCCTTGCAAAATTCCTGTATCAATTTCTTCACTGGATTCTTATAACTTTCGTGTTCTATCGTTAAATTTTACGTCATACTGAGCCAGTCTTGAGCTAGGTACTAGTTCTAATGCATTGGAAGTGGTTGCTACTGTTGAAAATAAAATTTTCAGGGAGCTGGTTATTTCTTTCTTCCTTTCGTGACTCAACGTTTTTGCTGTTTAATGCAGACACCTGATGAGATAAAAGAATACAGAGAAAAGAAGATGAACAGTCCCTGGAGAGATAGACCAACTGAAGAATCTCTAAAATTGTTTGATGACATGAAACGGGGAATGATTGAAGAAGGCAAAGCAACACTACGGATGAAACAGGACATGCAGAGTGATAATTTCAATATGTATGACCTCATTGCTTATCGCATCAAGGTAAGTGTTTGAACATGAACACGTATAACCTACAAACTCAATAGAGTTAACTGGCATTCTTTGCTTACCATCCATTTTCAGTTCACTCCTCATCCACACGCAGGAGACAAGTGGTGCATCTATCCAAGTTATGATTATGCTCATTGCATTGTTGACTCCCTTGAAAACGTTACTCATTCGGTACGTCGCGTTGAAGTAGTTTCTGATTACATATTCTTTCAACTTTTTTGGAGAACCTCTTTTTCCGCTATATAGTTTTCTTTTTAATGTTAAAGGATTTTCAGTATAAAGAGGGTTTCCTTTTCTTTGATAACAATCTCTTACAGGTTTTCTTTGAATTTGTAAGGCCTAAGGCAATGTTTGGTGTTGTCTTGGGTGGGTGTCTTCATTTCCCCAGAACTAAGATTAAACAATTTAAGTTTTATTTCCTAAATAGATCTGGACCTTTCCCTGAAAATGACTATACATACACAATATATTTTTCAATTTATTAATTTTTTTTATGTATATCTCAGCACAATTATTACATTAACATGTTTCTTTGTATGCAATATATGTTTCTCAATAATCACATTGATATAATAACAACACAGTAATATAGACTTGATGAGACACCACAAATCAGGCAAAACTCACATGAAAAAGACATCTATATTATAAATGTTTCCCTCTTAAACGAAACCAACTGGCACCTTTCTCCAAAATGTATAATGCCAACCATTTTTAAAACAAACAAAACAAACTGTACATTCACATTTCAAAATATTCACCAAATATAGCCCAAGATTTCTGCTTCCTGATTTCTTGTTTCCTAAGATTGGGTAAATGTATTAGTGCATGCCATAAGAGGTAGTATACTCGGTGAATATTTTCCTGAACCATTTGAGGTTAATTTTTTGATGCAGCTGTGCACACTTGAATTTGAAACACGTCGAGCATCATACTACTGGTTATTAGATGCGCTTGGCCTTTACCAACCTTATGTATGGGAATATTCAAGATTGAATATTACCAACGCGGTGATGTCAAAACGTAAGGTGAGATGAAGTTTGGGAAAGCTCGGAGTAACGTTTCAGTTTCATGTGCTCGTCGTCATTACAAAGCTACATTTGCTGCAGTTAAATCGTCTTGTAACAGAAAGGTGGGTTGATGGTTGGGATGATCCTCGTCTTATGACACTTGCTGGATTGCGGCGTAGAGGAGTAACTGCAAGTTCCATAAATGCTTTTGTTCGAGGAATTGGAATAACTAGAAGGTTTGATTTTTTTTTTTTACTGTAAGCTTCATGTTCACAATATACTTCTTTCCATGTTCTCTGATGATTGATAAACTTTTTGTTGCAGTGACTGTAGTATGATACGTCTAGACCGCCTAGAGTACCATATCAGGGAGGAACTAAACAAAACAGCAGCTCGTACGATGGTTGTGTTAAATCCAGTGAAGGTCTGTGCCAATAGACTTTCCATTTGTGAGCAGATAGTCTGTACTTCCTGCTTGTCTTTAATGGCATGCAGCATATATAGCATTTGCATATGGAATTATAATGTTAAACTGATTCCTGTATTTCAGGTTGTCATTACAAACATGGATGCCTCTATAATGGACCTTGACGCAAAGAAATGGCCTGATGCTCCAGCAGATGATGCATCCTCATTTTATAAGGTGTGAATGCATTCGGGTTGCGACAATTTTGGACCTGTACCTTATTTGCTTTTATTGGTTCTTATGTATTAATTTTGAATTAGCGCAGTTTATTGATATGAATACTTCATGCGATATCTGTGTGGTTGCTTGAATCAATTTTGGATGCGATGCAACTCTTTTATGCTATAATTACTATAATTTTCATTGCTGAATATAGTTTATAGTTTTTCCTTTCCGGATTTTGTCAAGGTCCCCTTTTCTAAGGTTGTCTACATTGAGCAATCTGATTTTCGGATGAAAGATTCTAAAGATTACTATGGACTTGCTCCTGGCAAATCTGTCCTCTTGAGGTGCCTATAATTTTAAATTGCTTCTCCAGCTTCTCATGCATTTTGCAGAATTTGCACGTAAAACTAACATGTGCTTCTTCTCTGATATAGATACGCATTCCCCATTAAGTGCACAGAAGTAATCTTAGGCGACAACCAGTCTATTCTAGAAATCCGTGCTGAGTATGACCCATTAAAGAAAACAAAGCCAAAGGTAGCCAAATCATGCATTTATTGTCCATAAAGCTTTTGCAACTTTTTGATCATCAGATTTTCTCACAATACTCTGATCTTCAGGGGGTTCTACACTGGGTCTCAGAATCTTCACCGGGGGTTATTCCACTTAAGGTCGAAGTCCGATTATTTGACAAACTCTTCATTTCTGAGGTATGAACCTTTTTCTCTTCATTCTACTTGATGTTCCCCAAAACTTGCTCTCAACTCAATTGTTTGTAATGGCAACAGAACCCTGCTGAACTTGATGATTGGCTCGGTGATTTGAACCCACACTCTAAAGTCGTCGTAACAGATGCATATGCTGTACCTTCACTGAGAAACGCTGCTATTGGAGACAGATTTCAGTTTGAAAGACTAGGTGAATTCCTTACCCCTCCAACCTATGACCTATCTCAACAATAAAAATGACGCACACATACATACGTATATATTACTCCGAACTATTAACACTTTATATAGTGATTCTAATTGCTATTTATTGACGTTTATCGATTTTTTCTTCACCGGGAATAATCCATTTTAATATGTAGTAATTAATAATGGAAAGAAAGGTCTTGCAAAAATTTGATGTAAATTGGGTTTTCAATGTATTCCAGGCTACTTTGTGGTTGACAAGGACTCATCTCCGGAAAAGCTTGTCTTCAATCGGACTGTTACCTTGAGAGATAGTTACAGCAAAGGAGGGAAGTAATTAGGATGACCAAATAGTTTGTTATATATATATATATATATATACGTATCATGTACTAATACGAATTATCATTTTCACTTACTGAAGATCACTAGTAATTGAACAAAATTTGCTGTAATTCCAGTTTCATTTATATAGACGGATTTTGTGTCTCACTCATAATATTCGGCACTCACCTAAAAAAGATTTTTATTTATTTATTCTCAATTGTATAACAAAAATACTTGTGAGAAATTATTATTATTATTATTTTTATTTTTATGAAAATAATTTGTTGGGGTTTAGAAATAAACAAGAGAATGTACTTATGAAAATAGGGTAAAATATTTTATGTCTTGGGTTTGAAGGCATAGTCAGGATGAAGGCATAGTCAGGACAGAAGATATGCAAATTCTTGAGCAGCTATGTGATGTGATCTCCCGCATTTGGTATGAATTCTCTACCAATAACAACAACATGAAATGTTCTGTATAGAGAATCAAAATTTTTGTTGTATTTGTTTGTGTTTTTATTTTCAGTTTTCAATTCATGTATGGATTTTCTATTTTGTTGAGGTTTTCGTGTGAGATGAGAATATTTTTAGATCAGTTAATAAAATTGTCTTTTATTTTGAAATGTGATGTTAAATTAATATATTTTCAGTGAGAAAATGTATAAATAGGCATAATTTTAATTATAATTATTGTTTCAAAATTTAAAAATTGGTAATAAAAACACAGTTATCAGATTTAAAGTGCAAAAACATATTAAAATATTAAACCAAACGCATATATAGGCGTGGCGTCTAATGATTCTAAACGAGTGATTTGATGGAAGCCCGAAAGTTTATTCGGAAGTTGGATCTTCACATGAACCCATAGCCCATAGATAGGATAATGAAATTGTGTGATGTGACTAACCCCCTCAACTATTCCCTCACAAACACATCACAATCATCTCTTACATGGCTAATATTAATGATTCTTGTAATAATAATTCCCAATATTCACCACAACCCCATCATGTTAGAAAGACCTCTTCTTACGTATCTTATTTGTCTTTCACCTTTTCTTTTTATAGGTTTTATGAGAATAAGATTACCTAATCACATTTCCATTTTCTTTTAATTGCCCCTTAATTCGCAGGTTGCGTTTTTAGGCAATCGTATAATTGCTGCATCGGATAACCCCACCACTTGATTGCTAACTGGTTATTATATAGGACAAAAAGTTAAAATTTGACGTTGGAATATCTCATGGGTGGACATTATTAAATAAAGTGTCATTTACAATCTATCTCTTTCCAAGTTTGGTATAATTCTAAATATAGTTTTATTTATTTTTTAAAAAATTATAAATACTTTATTGATTTTAATATCTGTCTAACAACGAGCTATTTCTGTTAGCCTCCATTAAATTTCCTTCTAATTTTTGTAGTGAACTGATCAAAACGTCCTTTTGAATTATAAATTATAATTACATATATTATAATTTTTTGAAATATTTTTATGAACTAATATTCCCAATAAATTATTTATTTTACCCACCATCAAATTTTATCATAAAATTTCAATTATTTTCTTTTTAAATTTCAGAAAAAGTAAAATTGTAATGTTCACTTCAACCTTTAGAGGCTAGCTATACAATTATTTTTTATTCAAGGGAATATTTGTAATTTTATAAATAATGAAGAGTATTTTTAATTATATTAAACCTCAAAAAATATAGTTGTAATTTACTTTTAAATAAAATAGAAATTGTAACACACAATGCACAATTTAAGAATTTAAAGGGGGAAATTTTAAGTACTTACACTTCTTAATTTTTAATCTATTTACACAAAATATTTCTGTATTTTTGTGTAATTACATAAACCACTCCTAACAGCAAAAAAGTAGGAGCAATTTGTGTAATGTTATTGATGTTTCTGAGGGCGTATGGATAATTTGTATAAATGATGTTTACGTTTCTAATTGATATATTT
Organism: Sesamum angolense; assembly: GCA_034509725.1. Classification (NCBI taxonomy): domain Eukaryota; kingdom Viridiplantae; phylum Streptophyta; class Magnoliopsida; order Lamiales; family Pedaliaceae; genus Sesamum; species Sesamum angolense. The sequence continues at coordinate 2,604,249 of JACGWL010000006.1, read as the reverse complement.
GTAATTTCTCAAAGAAATATATAAATAAACAAATGTAGATGTAATCCCTATATAAATTGATATTTAGCCACTTAATTAATATAGTAGCTACAGATTCTGTGGGGAATAAAGTACGACCCAGAATATTAAGAACAAAGAATTTTTCAATGAAAAATAGGCATCAGAATTTATGAAACCCGTTAATGTTTGGAAAAATGAGTTTTGTTTGTTGGTACTATTAATCGAATATGAAAGAAAACGTGGGCGCCGTAGAATTCTTTTGCTCGTAATAATTGATTATCTATACTGTATACGATGAAAGAGGGACGAATTTGTGTCTTAATTAGTGTTAATGTTAATTTTAATATTTAATTTATTTATTAATTTCCACTCCTCGTTATCTTTCAATAGTTATTTTTTTTTTAAAATTTCAGTCATTTTTTTGTCTCTATTTTTTTTATAAATTTAATATTAACTTATTGTTTTGTATATATTATATTAAATAATACAAAAAATTATAAATATTTTATTTTAAATGAAATTTATAGATGTTGTACAAACATAGAGAGGTAAATTGCTACATTTTGAAAAGATATAAAGGGGTGAATTGCTATTTTATTTTTCATAAGGGAGTTGTTTGCCTATTTTTCATAACACAGGTAGGTAGATTGTAATTTACCCCGATTCCTAACTCTCCTGTTGATGTTTGAAACCGTCTATACGTGCGTGTATATAAAATAAAATACAGATGTATTTTGGGAGTGTTTGAATAGGTGTAAGTCGAAGATATAATTCCTTAATGCGGAATTACATCATTTTGAGTCTTTGATCACCATCTGGGTCATTTTTAAATTTTCTTATTTTTTTGGTAAATTTTAATTATTCTTCATACTTTTTATAGTTATTATTTAGGCATGAAAATGTTCCAAATTATTGCTCGGGTTCAAGGCTATTTTTGGCTTGAATTTCATGGACTTCTAAGGAGTCCAAATTTTAGTCAGCTTCAAGTTTATTTTACCTAAATTGTGATTATGACTCATTCTTTTAAATAATTGATAACTCTACTAGGAGATATATTCAGTGATAAAATATTTTTACTTTTAATTTGAATTCTAAAAATATCAAAGATGTGTTCCCATTATTCTTTTTTCATTTATATTCGCTCCATCAAATAATGAATTAAGTTGTGAATATCTAAAGGAAAAGAATCATAAAATAGAAGAAATAATAATGCATATTAATTGAGAAGATGAAGCTACCTGATACAAAATGAAACCTGGTGCTGTATTTATCCTTAGTCACTACTGTCCTGCGGGATACAAACTTTTCAAATTCTATTTCGTAGCCATATGATGATTAGACCACACCTTCATCCCCATCCACGATGTTGTCACTTCAACGTTGTTTCCATGAAATTGACTAAACCTTTTATCCATTCTTTACCACTATTTTGGTCAATATTCTACTTCCATTTCATCTTCTTCTCGTGTAGTAGATATGAGGATACCAGCTGTTGTGAGCCCCAACTCCACCTAATTATGATTACTCATGTATTTCTAGCAACGTTTAAATAGGTTAAAATTTATATATTTTTATTTAGATTAAATCGATATATTTATTCAATTTTAAGCAATGTTTTTCATTCTTATACGTAAATAAGAATCCCAACTGATCATACTTGTTGGAAACTGATCATACTTGTTGGATAGTACGATGAAGGTTTTCTGTAGTATTTTGAACTCTTTTGTCAGATCAATTCTTGAGTATAGGTTGCGACTGCAGATTATACAGTTTAAATACAAATTCAAATCGTGAGCACCTGTTTCCTAATATTACACTATATGATCCATACATCAATCTTAAAAATTATGTCATGAATCATAGGTAAGATACTTAATGAGAGAATTTAAACACATGGGCTCGTTTATTTATTAGTTCTACAAAGAAAATTCATAAAGGAAAAGTTGATTAGATGACACTAGAGGAGTAGCTTGAAGATGAGGAGCCCTAAACCTACCGATCCCAATCCTTTACATTATAGATAGTTGGAAGTGATTGATTTCACGGTAGACAACAATAACATAAGCATTATCATAAACTAGACTTTGAGTCACCTTTTTCCTGGCCCTACTACAAATACAAGGGCCACTTCAATTTCAAACTCTAAGGTCTATATATCTAGACAGACACCAACTTCTCCAGGCTTCCGGAATTGCCACAATTCATCAGTGTTCCAGAACCAATCGATCTCCGCCACATGGCATTCCGACAGGGAAATATGTTGGGCCTCCAGTTCTTGCATGTCGTAGCTAGGACTCCCCACATAGTAATAATTGTCCTCAAGTGAATTTTCAGATTGGATTTTACCAGTTACTAAACTCTCAGCTGGCAGCGGTGAGATTTTGGCTGAGGAATTATTGTCTGAACTGTTAACCCCGTTGCCGGGTTTTGATGAGGGCTGAGGAACCTGGCTGGAAACTGGTGAAGGGGCAGTAAAATTTTGAGTGTCCATGGATGATATTGAGGAAGAGGGAGAGGATGTTAAGGATGAATCTTGCTCCATTTTTTCCATCAATCTTGGCATCCAGAACGTGCGAATTGCTTCGAGGAATTTCTTGCTGTTGGAATCAACCTTGAGCTGACGGGCCTGTTTCTGCACCCTTGTTCTCCAGTAATTCTTGATTTCATTGTCTGTCCTCCCTGGTAAATGCTGCGCAATTTTCGACCACCTGGAAGGAATCAGACAAAACTCACGTCTTTCAGCATTAAAATTGTACGATGATGAAGCTGATCTTTGGAATTTGAATGGTCTCCAGGATGGACTTTTAACTCAAAATCACCTGTTTCCCCATTTGGAATGGAGTTCAAGAATGGTGAGTTGTTCATGCGGGGTGAGGTTTCCACGCTTTATGTCGGGCTTCAAATAGTTCAACCACCTCAATCTGCAGCTTTTCCCTGTTCTCTTCAGCCCTGTTAGAGTTACACAGACAAGAAAAACAAAGAGTTGAGGTTCCTTCCGAACACACGCACATGATCGAACGTGTACAAGAGTGTGAAAAATTACCTGCAAATTTGGCTAAGGAATTCCAGCGGCCTTCGCCGTGGCAACTTATATACTGAATGAGAAGATTGTCTTCCTCGAGGGTCCATGGCCCTCTTCTTAGCTCACTCCCGAATTCATAGCTTGTGCTTTTCAGAACACTCCTACCTCTGCTCATCGTCCTCAACAAATAGAATGAAGAAAGGACGAGGAGATTGTCCTGGTTCAGTGTCCAACGCAAAGCCCCCCACAGATTTTATAGTAGTTGTCCACTCGACCAGGTTAATTAAATGTAAACCTGTAAAAAAATAAAAAAGAGTAGAGCCCAGTTGGAGGGGAAATTCGACCCCAATTATACGATGAGTGTTATATATTTGTTGTGTAATTATTGTACAATTTAAGAAAGTGACAAATCATATAACAAACGTATCATACTTGCTATAGAGGAAATTCTAACTCAAATCGAATTTGTCCGAACCTGAATCGATTATATGACAAGTACAATACACTTGTCACTTAGTTGATGGATAGTTTTGAGAAAGGTGATCAATTATTTGATAAGTGTACTGCTTATCTTATAATTGATTTGACCCGATCGAATTTGATTTCAGTTAGACTTTTTATTATATAATTGATTTAATTTGATGAAATTTAATTTGGCGGTAGAATATCTACAAATAGAGAAAGGAGAAGAAATGAGTTTTCTTTCCTTTTCTATTTCACCTTTAAAAGGGCCCACATAGAATTTTCTTTGATTTGAAGTGAGGGTGGTGACTGGTGAGTGTGGGCAAATGGCACTGAACTAAGAGGAATACTCTTTGAGTGAGCATCTAGCTCTCCCCAAACTCCACCACTATTAATTATCAGCTGCAAATAAATAATTATTTTGAAATTTTGGTTCAGTTTCATTCAATATGAAATTTTTAAATGAGTTGTAAGAATATAATATTATGCGTAAAAAACGGACTTCATCCTAATGGAGAGAATATTCTTAAAAATAAAGCTTTATTTTGGAAAAATGATTGATCTTATTTCACGATATCCAAAATATTTACCGGAGAACAAATAATATTAAAAGCCAAGATGTATAAAAACTAATAATAATAATAATAAAATAAAGAATATCCAGTAAGTGGGAAACTTTTGGCGTGCGTGAGCAGCCAAGTTGCATGATCTTTGTGTTTGTCCTGTTAAATTTAATATGTATTTTGTGACGAGAAGATGGAATAGACTTGAATCGAATTGAGGTCAATTCTCAATTATCTAGTCGGCTAAGTTCACGTCCCTGCCTCACTAAATGCAAGAATTGTCTTTAAATTCGCAAAATGCATTATAAAATTCGATTATAAATAATTTATTAAAAAAAAAAAAACTAAATATGAATGCATTTGACCAAAACTTATACAGTACTTATCTTAAAATACGAGAATTAGTTCGCAAATTAAAGTAGGTGGAGTGGCTTAAACTTGATTAGTTTGAATCATTTGTGCTGTAACTGTAAGTTGATTGAGAAGAGAAAGAGAAAATTACAAGGAATGGGAACAGTGAACAAAGTCAATAATAATAATAAAAGTTGCAATGAAGACATTAATGTAGGAAGTGCCAAGGAAACGCCTAGAGAAAAGGAAGTAAGGAAAAGCGTGATCTTGAAAATGAACTTTGTGATGTCTTTTTGTGTGGGAGTGATTTTCTTTGTTTCTTCGTTTTCATGGAATTTCTATGCAAAGAAACGTGCTTGACTGGTATGATTATAACTCGATCTGTTTTCCGATAAAAACGTGGGATTACTTGGTTTGATAAGTTGGGCGGCACATCTATATAAATCGCTTCTTACATTTTCATGGACTCCAACACTACGTCTTGTCTCTCCCAAACACATAAATCACTAACCATTTTGCCCTCAAATCAAAGCCATTTCGGTAATCACGGCACCATCTTTTGTGTATAAATGATACGTTGGAAAATATTTCAAAGCATTTCAGACCAATACAATCTTTGGGTCATCTCCATTTTTATTTTTTATTTTTACCTTGTGGGGTTTATTATGAATTTATTATAAAAAATTGGAGATTAATTATTTAAAACCAACATAACATCGTGTAATAAAGAACGAGAATTGATTGAAATTTATTGTTCTCGAGCATTTCTAAGAAAACTCAGAGATATAAAGATAACAATTATGAATTGGGAATACTGAAAAGATGCTGATGTACAATGATAATATATCGTCTGATGTCGCAGTATATATATGTCGAAATAAGTATAAACTTGTTCTTTTTTAGTTCTAAGTTTATTGTCATTAATTTTTCATTCCGACATTGTTAAACTAGGCCTAATTTTCTAAAAAAAAATTTACATAAATAATATGAAATATTATTTTTTAAGAACAAAAATACCAAAGTAAAAAAAAAATAATAAATAGAAAGAAAGAAAGAAAGTTACAGTTAAAGTTGTAGTTTAAACTTCCCTGTCCCATCAAATTGGAGCCTTGTTTTGAGGATAAGAGGTTAAAACTCAGCTTATGTAGTTGGTATGATTTTGACACTTCAACAACATCTTATGATCACCTTCCTTTTTTTTCTTTCTTTTAAATTGTAGATGAAGCATCAAATTAGATTTTTTTTTTTTACTTAAACCCTTTTTTTATTTCACTTTTTTTTAACAGTAAATCATAAATTATAATAACTCCTAATTCAATTAATATACCAATATGACAATAAGATTCGAACTCATAATTTTAAATTTATTTATAAGACATCAATTTGACTTGTGGAGGACCTCAAATAAATAAAAACTACCTAAACAAACCAAAGATCTATTTACTTTTGCATAAATCATACTCAACGCGAACTAAATGAGGTATGGACAAAATTGTGCATTGTAAGTGGCATGGCACGTGGCAGCGAATGGAGGGCCCACATCAGGATCGTGTCAAATCCCATAAACCGGATAAAAGAAAAAATTAAAGAAGATAAGCATTTAATCAATTATTATTTGATTATTTTATCTCGAATCATTATTGACTTAAGGATTAAAGGATTTTAACCTAGACCAATTGCCACAACAATCGTAAACCCTCTTTATTTGTAGGTCACAATCTTCACTTGCCCGAAACGTTGACCACCACGACAACTTGAGTTTGCTATACAAATCAGGTGCAATTACTAAACTTTAAAAGTAATTATGTGCCAAGAACAAATATAAATCCTCCGCATGAGGCAAGCAAAGTATTTACTCAAGCCAAAATATTTTTTTTTTGAGAAAAAGGGATTTTTTCTTCATTGTGCAAATTTATTTATTAAAAAAAAAAAAGGAGAAATAGTGACATATATAAAAATTTCAGCTTTTCATGTATGACGACCAATTCCCTAAGTTTGTCAAACAGAGATTCAAGTACCTATCCACTTTCTGCTAAGAAAAAGTGTACCGCAGAGCGACCACATAACTCAAAATATGGCGTTCTGAGGTGGGGGCCGGAATGCGGGGATTTGAAGGCCCCCCCCTCCATTCTTGTACTTCACACCATATATAAATTCAAAAATGGAGAATCATGTATGTATAATATATATATATATATATATATATATAATATATTATATATATATATAATTTAGACAATCGTCCCATATTGATTGTAAATAAGAAGATTAAAAAGCGACTTATAAATTTCAAAATTCTATTCTCTGACAAGATTTTGAGGAATTTTATACGAAATTATAACGGACAATAACTCGCTCTATTTTACTATTTCAACTATATTTTTTTTTCAATTAATTTTCAAAGTCTTGTAACTTTTTTTTCTGTTGTTAATCACTTTTAAAAGTTGAGTTAATAAATTGAAGAGATGGAAAGGTGTGAAATAGAGAAGTTGGAGGAAATGAAAGGCAATGATAGAATGAGAATCAATTATTGGTGGGTTTGAGGATTGAGGTGGGTACTATGGCTGGCGTGAGGAGATAAGAAATAATAAAGAAGAAGGGGGGGTTGGGGTTACCTTATTGTAGTAATAGGTCCAGTCTCAGGAATCGATGCCTTGTCTTTTTATCCATTTTGGGATGAAAGAGAAGTCGATACTTCTCATGTGGCCTCAAAACTGTAATTCTTGTTCAACATTCATATACTCACTCTTCGATATCTGCAATAATTAACATGTATGTGGCCTGTAAAATGTGTCTAAGGTGGTCTCTGTCCTGGATTTTAAGGTTGGGAGTTTAATGTTATAAGCTCTGCAAAAGGTACAATATGTAGGTGGCAATAATAACGAGGAATCAACTCGACATGTTTTTTTTTTTTTTGGTTTCACCACGTATCCAAAGTTCAAATGCGAGACCTCTTATAAAAATATTTTGTGTTTGAACCCTTCGACCCTCCTCCTAAAGCTTGAATCAATTGAACAAGATGTAGTGATGGGATCCTGTGCTGTGTGTGGCATTCGTGATGTTAAGGTTTTATGAGAATTATGTTGAAATATTATTTGGTTTTAAATTTGATTGTGATTAAATAGTTTTGTATATGTCTTTCCAGTAATTTGTTTAATTAATTCTTTGTCATATATCCGAAAAATAATTTGTTAGGCTTATTGATGGAACTCCTAGTTATAAGTTTTTATACTTGAAATAATTAAATCTAGGTAACTTATGCTAAATGGGGTGAAATAGTTAGATTTTATAGTAACGAATTAATGCTTATTGTAATATTAAAATAGTCATTGTTAGTTACCGAAAACCTTAATTGTCTATTAAAATCCTCCGAACAAAATCATGTCAGATATGATCATGTTCAACTTAATTAAAAATATATGTATCCTTCTCGTGTTTGGAAAAGTTTCATCTCCCGACGGCCGTTTTATTACAACCATCCCTATTATTTTATTTCATTACAAGAAAATGAAAATGTTCTATATTACTTACCTTAGTTGAAAAGGATTTTGAAAGATATGTGCTTCTCTGAGTCCTTGTACAAATTACTATGATACATCCATTTATGGGATATTTTTGTTTTTAATTAATAATTTTTTTCAAATTACCATTTCAAAATTTTATTATAATTATAAATATTCTCATATTATTTAAAAAATTATAAATATCCTATCAAATAAAAAATAATTTTATAGTCCTTAGACGGGATGGTGAAAATACTAATTTATCATTTTTTTTTAAAAAAAAGTTTTTTTTTTCCAAAAATAGGATGGATAATGTAAATAATTCATAGAACGTATTAATCCACGCAAATATTTCAGAAAATTCAAAAAGTTATATAAAATTATAATTCATAATTCAAAAGGTTATTTTTGCACAATTCACACAAATATAGAATGAAAATATATCAAAACTAACAAAATGGACTTATTGTTTGGCAAATATTAAAATCAATGGGGTATCAGTAACTTTTTGAATAAGAAAAAAAATAGTTTATAATTATATCAAATTTAAAAGGAGGTGTTTGCATTTAACACTGAATGTGGATGACCACCACCGCCTATGCAAAAATAATTTCTTGGGATAATTACACTCTCTTCTCCTGATATTTGGTGTAATTACATGTAGACTTTTTGTATTTTGGGAAATTATATTTAACATCCTTAAGGTTTGCTTCCGTCTAACAAATAAGTCCCCTTGTTAGTAAAAAAATCACTAAATTTAGTGATATTTACAAAAAACTAATAAAAGCTGATATTTACCCTTGATTAACTAGTTACTGATTTATTGTAGGTCAAATAATTTTTTTCGAACTAAACTATCGTTATAATAGTGAAAATATGCCTCCTCACATACATTAACGAGTGAAGACATACGAGAATAATTTGGTTGTAGAAAGATTTATTTGACCCGTAATAAATCAGTAAAAATTCAATAAGGGGTTAATATAGATTTATTTTTTAATAAAAAAATTTAGTTAATATCAGCAAATTCTTTAAATTTTGAATAACGGAGAACCTTATTTATTAGAGAAAGCAAGCTTAAAAAATACTAAATGTAAATTACAAAAAAATTATGTATAATTATATCAAATAGAAGAAAGAAGTGTAATTATCCCTAATTTTTTTGAAGTTGTTTGCTTTGTCTCACAACTAAAATAGATGAGCAAGCTTTGTAATTTCTTTAAAATAATAATAGCTGCTGCTCCAAGCCCAAGTACGACACAGACCCAAAGAGTCTGTCTGAAATGGACCAGCAGTTTGTTCTTTGCCCAAACATGGCTCAACCCAACTTATAATTGCTTTTAAATTTAAGTTCAATTTTAAGCTACTTAAGTTGAATTTAAGTTTTGATCTAGTCTAATACATCATCGACTTTTAATTATTTTAAATACAGATTATTAATTTTAACTAATTACGTTAAACTTAATTTGAGTTCCAAATTACCGAATCGAAGAAGTGGAATTATTTAAGTTCAAGTGATTATATTTAATAGGGTAAATTACAATCACCTCCCTGAGGTTTGGCATAATTACAAATACCCCTCATTGTTTAAAAAATTACAAATACCCCCCTGATATTTGATAAAATTATGTAATCCTTGGATGGAGGTATAGAAATGTCAACTTTGCCCTTATTGTATTTTTTTATTTTTTTAAAAAATTAAAATCTTATAAAAATATTGAATGGGATGGATGAAATATTTTTAAAAATTATAAAAAAAATTATCCCCTCAATCGATAAGAAAAATATTTTTTTAAAAAAATAAATAAAATTATAATTTTAATTCATAAGGGTATTTTGGTCAGTTCACTATAAAAAATGGATAGATTGGGGTAATTGTTAGATGGTCGTTAAAATTAGAGGGGTATTTGTAATTTTTCAAACAACGAGGGGGTATTCGTAATTATGACAAACCTCAGGGGAGGTAGATGTAATTTACCCTATTTAATAATCCACTTCGAATAAGTTTCTATTTCATTATTTATAGGGTAAATTACAACCAGGTTTGACATAATTACAAATACTCCCTCGTTGTTTGAAAAATTACAAATACCCCCTGATGTTTGATATTATGTATCTTTTTACGGGGTATAGAAATTCAACTTTGTTTTTTTTTTTATTTTTTAAAAAAAAAATTAAATTTTATAAAAATTGAATGGGATGGGTGAAAATTTTTTAAAAAATTAAAAAAATTATCCCTTAGTCGATAAGAAAAAATATTTTTTTTTAAAAATAAATAAAATTATAATTTTTAATTCGTAAGGGTATTTTGGTCAGTTCACTATAAAAAATGAATAGATTGGGGTAATTGTTAGATGGTCGTTAAAATTAGGGGGTATTTGTAATTTTTTCAAACAACGGGGTATTTGTAATTATGACAAACCTCAGGGGAGGTAGATGTAATTTACCCTTATTTATATAAAAATAAATATTATATTATTATATATAATGAAAAGAGATAATTACACTATTCTCTCATGAGATTTAGTGTAATTCCACGTAAACCTCGTATAGTTTGGAAAATTACACATAATATTTCTGATGCTTGATTCTATCTAACAAATAGATCCATCCATCAGTTAAAATTAATCAAATTTGGTGATATTAGCGTAAATGGTTGAACGAAAATTCATATTTACTCTCGATTGATTTATTACTTACTTATGTCATGTCAAATAAATTTTTTATTACTAAAATACCCTTATGATCTATGGGTGAAGATATACATCCTTACATATTATCGTGTGAAGATGTATAAGGATAGATTAGTTAAAAAATTTGTCTGATCTGTAATATATTAATAATAAATAAATCGATGATATAAATACAAACTTTTACCTAATGCTTTTGTTAATATTAAATAATTTGATGAATTTTAATAAAAAATTAATTTATTAGAGATATAATAACTCAAATTATATAGGTCCGCGTATAATTATATTAAACTTTAGGAGAGAATAATATAATTATCTATATCAAAACTACTTTGTTCGGTTTTTCACCGCATTAAGAGGGAAATGCGTGCCTTGGATTGCACGAGCCAAGCGCGTGACAACATGATTGCCGTAGCGGCGGAAAGCCGTTGGCCGTTAATCAAACGTTAGCATAAGCTTTAACGCCTACACTCAACACTGAAATGTGGAACTGCACAAAATTTTGCCCCAAATCTCAACCTGCTAAGAGATTACGCACATTTCATCAAAACAATCACCCTTTTCATCTACTCCTTTTGAGAAAAATGATTCACTCTTTAATCACACCCGGTGCCACGTGACCGCCCCGACCTCACGTGCCTGCCCCGCCGCAGGCCTTCTTCCCCGTCACTCACCGAGTTTTCCAGCCATCCCCCGGCGGCATATCCGGCTGCCGGGTCTCAGATTTTCTTCCCCAAGGGTTACGAGTTGCAAGCTTGCTGCATTTGACTTTAAAGGTGGCAAAGGGTACTTAAAATGTTCTCTTGTGATTATCTAATTGTTTTACTTTTTCTTGAGATTTTGGTGTCTGAATTAAGTATTTTGAGGTTAAATTTTGATGGGTTTCTGTGACTTTGCTGAAATGGTGATTCCTTTGCTTCGACTTGCTGTCTATGCTGTCTTATTTGCAAGTTTCATCAGCTTGGTAGTTTTGTTACTCCTCGGGACTTTGATTACATTGAAGCTCAGATTAGTTTACTTAACAATTTTGCAAGGTCGGATTGTTTATTTCTTCAGCATTTGTTTATTTCACATTGTGGGTGCATATTCAACTATTTAACATGCTTTGTTATATCGGAATAGTGTTTACTTCAAGACAATTTTGAGACTTTTCCATGTTTCTTCTCAGAATGAAGGGGTTCCATGAAGTTGAACTTAAAGTTCGAGACTATGAATTGGATCAATATGGGGTTGTAAATAATGCAATTTATGCGAGTTACTGCCAGCATGGTGAGTGTGCCTGCTCACATCTTTTCATCATATGCCATTTTACTCATTCTGTATTGTTAAAGTTAACAATTGTTTTACTATGAATTGTCATGTTGTTAAAACGAAAGGGGCGCATCTCAGTGTTAATAGGCATTATTTGTGGTTTTCTTGTAACATAAAAGTCTTAGTACCACCCTAAGGATCATAGTTCAAAAGGTGAAGGTTGAGGCCTTACAAGGCCTAACAAGAAGTTCCACAAGAATAGTTACAGAATTCTGGACATGTCTATACTGGTGCTTTGTCTCTTTAATTGGGTCTAATAATATTGACTGACTAGTGCTTCCAGAGTAGGTGAATAACTATCTTAATTGGTTTGGTTAAGTTAAAGGAAAAACGTGGCCCCTCATATACAAATATAATTTACAGCCTTCCATCCAAACATTCTTGTCCCACCATATCTACCATCTTCCATCTGAGATCAACTTGTCTGCTCCATGTATTATTGATCTGTGAAGTTCTCAACGAGAGCTAGCGTGTGCAGCATTTAGCAAACAATGCAGGTTTTATTTTGCCTTATGAACTAAGGAGCAATATTTTTTGACTCTTACTGAACTCTCAATCACATTTTTTGAAAGATTCTTTTCATTGGACACATGAAGTAAGGTCAGTGAAGATATTATTATCTCCTCTGGCTATGAAAGGCTCGCCTTTTAAAAATATGAGCAGGTCGGCATGAACTTTTGGAGAGGATTGGCGTAAATGCAGATGAAATTGCCCGAGCTGGTGATGCATTAGCTTTGACAGATTTGTCACTCAAGTTTCTTGCACCGTTAAGGGTATGACTGTAATCTCCTTATGACAAAGCTGCAATTATCAAACACTTCCCCATGTTACAGAACACAACGGTGTTTAGTTGATTTGTCTAAAACAAAGTAGGGTTTGTCAATCAACGCTAAATTCAATTTCCGTAAGGATGCCAACAAAATTCACTTGCACATGTAAGTATGTGACACACTGGTGAAATTCGACCACGACATAACTGTAAAGCTGTTCTGAGAGCCTGAAACTATTGGGCTTGTTTAATCCACCAACAATGAAGATTAACAATGAAACTTGAAATTCAATCGTCATGTATATATTTATTGAACTCATATATTTGACAAAGGGTGAAGTACTTGAGGAAAAGGATTCTCAGTTGGGTAATTTTTCATTACTTAAACTATGATTTCGCAACCTTCTCATATACGTTTTCTGTATAACAGAGTGGAGACAGGTTTCTTGTGAGGGTGAGGATATGCGATACTTCTGCAGTTCGGATGTTCTTTGAACATTTCATCTTCAAGATACCTAGCCTAGAGGTCTTGCATATTTCACCCTTCTAATTCAACGTACAAGTAAAACTGTAGAGAAGGCCTTCAAAATGCTGATCCTAAACTTTTAATTTTTGCTTTTGTCTCTCTAGCCAATTGTGGAGGCAAGAGCCACAGCAGTTTGGCTCGATAAAAACTACCGTCCCGTCCGTATCCCTGCAGATGTAAAGTCTAAGTTCGTTCAGTTCCTTCGGCATGAAGAAGCAAACTGATGCTTATTTGTCAGGCTAACCTGGGAGAAAGTTCCTTATTTTGAGCCGTCTCTTACTATTATTCCTTCTTTTTCAGTCTGGTAAACAGAAAGAGGTGAAAACATAAGCAATACTATTTTCGGAACTGGAAGGTGGATCTAGAGTATCATGTCAAGGTTGGTAAAAAGGATTCATATTTTCTTCATTAAGATGGAAAACACGTAGAGCAGAGAGGCAACAATTGCTCCTCCATAATCATTGATATGCTCATGTTGTTCCCAACTTTCTCTTGATAATTTTTCTGATCTCTGACTCTGCACTGCTCCTAGTAGTTCTTTCCTTAGTGGGATTCTTCGAAGGGATGCTTGTTTGTATCCTTAGTTCCCAAGTCTGAAGGGTATACAAGATGCACTCTAATCAAGTCTTGCATGCTTTTGTTACATTGGACTGGTTCTTAATTTTAGGCTGAGAAACTGGGTTATCTGCGATCCTTATCAATTTCAATTACTTAAAACCACGTCTGCTATCTTTGGTCCAATTATCTGATATATAAACGCATGTTGTCAGTTTCTTGTCCATGTTGCCATCAAATTTATGTCTGAATGCTGCATTCTTGATTGGAAGGGTATCCTCCGACTCTAAATGTTGTCTGCTGATTTTAAAGCTTTATATTAGTGCATTTGCTTAAATCGACACAGAAAGATAGTGCATTGAGGAAATGTTTCCCTATTTTTGTGAAGTATCAGTGTATCACTCGGTACATTTGAGAAAATGTTACTACAAGAATTTCTGCATTCTCTGAGCACATACTGCTCTGGCGAACGAAGTTCTGTTACATTTCACTTCAGACTATGCCATATACAGAATTTAACAAGCCGCAACAGATCCATAAATGCCAGAGTTTGACAAAATCTTGCAAGTCTAGCCCAAACCAACTAATCGTTTTTGATATTGAAATTACATTAGGTATTGCACATTGTATTAACCTAGTGGAACTCTTCATGATTCTCCCACAGCAATACTGGAGTTGTGAGAAGAGTAAATATAGTCCTGGTATGTGGTATCTGCACAAGTCCCTGAAAAACTTGGATTATGTTGATAATATAACCTACGTCTTCCAAAATCAAACTTGCTGTAGTTACACTTTCACACCACCATATCTACTAAATCAGAAACAAAATCTTCCACCCAAATCCGAATAATGTAGAGCATCTATTTCTTCGGCCACACTCACCTATCAAAAAGGAGCGATGCAGTTAATTGCAAAATGGTTCGAGAATCATGATAATTTATGATCTATCAGCTCAGGTATGATGTCCTAATCGTGGAAACTAAAATACTCTAACAAGCCACCATTAGTATGCCAGAGCAATGACCATTTAATCATATTCCATGATCGAAGAAAGATGCATCTCAAAGGGTCTCCTGCACACCTTGAGAAGAAGTTTTTAGTGAACTCTGTATACGCGTCTATGTTCTACAATGCAGAAATACTTACCAAGTAATTATAGACGCTGATTTGACATATCAGATATTTGTTCATTCAGTCGTCCAACAGAATTATGGATAGAATCGTGGAGCAGAGAGTGGAGACATCCAACAGAATTCTGGAAAGAATCGATGTGTGGAACAGAAAGGGGGAGACATTTCAATTGCCGAGATCTCTTGTAGTATGTTCATATAATAAGTATATTGTTTTAAATAATTATATGTAAGAAAAATAATATAATAAGGTCAATTTATGCAAATCAGAAAAGGAAAGAAACCCATGGAGACATTCATGCTTTTATAAATAAAATAGAAAACAGAGTAGGCGGCATCAGTCAAATTACAACCAGTCTGGGCTAACTCCAAAATATTACATCGGAAATAAAGCATAAAACTCATCAATTTCTTTGCTCCACCTACTTGATTCTGCAGGTGTGGTAGACTACACATTTCACCAACACATCCAATATTTCGAACTAAGAATCAAGATTCCAGAAAGTATAACTTTCTCAGAGAAGCATACTTATTTACAAATATGGAACATACATCCAGATCAGCATATAAAAGAAACAAGCTAATGGAGAAATATAAGCACTGAAAATTTGCTTCGCATACAACTGGATAATAAATCCCACCGTTGCAACTTGACCTGATTCTCATTCCAGATAACATTAGGTAAAGAGTGTTTTTGCATCATGTCCATTCAGAACCAACTTTGTATCCCAGTACACCATTAATCAGCATGCAAGACTCGCTTTCCCTGATACTTGTCTTTCAACTCCTTCCTATACATAAGAACATCCCTAATTATTTAAAAGATATGATCACAGTGTGGACCCAACATAATTAACTCTTAATACTGGAAACACTGGAAGCTAGATCATTTTCTCCAGAAATATTGAGATGTTTGATTATTTTTTCAGTATGAGGAGATTTTAGCTGAATTTTCCCTTCTACCATTATATGAATAAGCTTTGCTGCTTCTGTGAAATTGTTTTCTTCACATAATGCAGCCAACAGAACTGAGTAAACATCAGAATCAATGGCTGGCAATTCTCCAGACTTTTTGAGGGTATCAAACAAGAAAAATCCATCCAGCACCCGTCCCTCTGAAATTATCCTTTTAATGATTCTACTTGATGCCAAACCACTTGGTCTCATTCCACGAGCCAACATCATCCTGAACGTCTTTTCGGACTCTTTGTGCTTCCCAGCTCGCAATAGCGACATGACAAGCATA
Organism: Sesamum angolense; assembly: GCA_034509725.1. Lineage (NCBI taxonomy): Eukaryota > Viridiplantae > Streptophyta > Magnoliopsida > Lamiales > Pedaliaceae > Sesamum > Sesamum angolense. The sequence continues at coordinate 2,588,118 of JACGWL010000006.1, read as the reverse complement.
CTATATAACTCATCATATTGAAGTTCATCTCCACTAAATTTATCAATTAGCTTATAAGCCTCCTCTAGATGCCCTTCTTTGCAAAATCCATCAAGAATTGCAACAAAAGTCACAGTATTTGGTTTGATTCCAGAACTATCCATCCGATCCAAAACCTTCAATGCCTCCATAGCCCTCCCTTTTTCAACAAAGCCCTTTATCATAGTCGTATAAGTTACAACATTTGGCTTAGATTCCCCATTTTCTTTCTCCATTGTGCCTAAGAACTCCAGTGCCGTCTCCAAACTCCCATGTTTACACATTCCATCAAGAAGCGTAGAATAGACAACAGCGTTTGGCACGCACCCATGCCCTTTCATAACCTTTACCAATCCAACCGCATCCTCTAACCTCCCTGCATCACAGAACCCCTTAATAATTGAAACATATGTAACCATATCAGGATAAAGATCAATCAAACCCATCTCTCTTATCAAGCCCATTGACTCATCTAGCCTTGCCTTCTCTATAAGTAGTCTAATCACCACATTATAAGACACAGTATCCGGCCTACAGTTGAACTCCTTCATTTTTCTCAAAACCCATAAGCCCAAGTTCGCATCTTTAGCTGCTCTACACAAATTCAAAACCACCTTAAACATCTTGACACTAACAACAAAACCTTCAACCCTGTATTCATCTATAACATCAGTAATGACTTGTGGGTTTCGCTCAAATCCAGCAATTTACAAGCTTTCTCATACATATAGGAAGTATGTCTATAGGTGGGATGAAGTGCAGCCCAAATAAAGAATCTAACACCCAATTTGGGTTTATCAATAGCGCACCTTTCTAACACTTGAGCGATGCATCGAGAATCCAGCTTCGCGCTCACTGCGTCGAGGTTTTTCAACGTTGGGCTCATCTTTTTGCAAATGGGTCAGAAAATTTTCAGCTGCTACAGAAGAACATGTGCTGAAAAGGAGAAACCTTTTCAGTGAACAATCTGGGGTTTTAAGCGCAATCAAGAATGAAGAGTACCGAGTGATTGAGATAGAAATTGGCATTGGTTCAACTAAATCTTTTCCAGCAAAAAACGGTGAGGTGAAATTGAAATGATATCCGTTACCTCCGAGAGGGCGCCGAGATATATTTCAGAAATTTCTCTAGCTAATTTTGAATGCAGGGAGAAGCAATAGAGATTATGGAATTTTAGGGATGTAAAAATAATTTTCCAATAACAAATTGCAAATGCAAATATCATTATTATCCTTGAATTTTGAATTTCTACTAGTTTAGTCCATAATATCCTAATACCTAAATTATACATCATTTTAGTCTTTTTTAAATCAAATTTTGATTATTTAAAAAAAATTGATAAAAAAATTAAGAATAAAATGATCAGTGTATAATATGAAATTATAAAATAAAATATTTTACTTGAATAGATAAATTTATAAAATCCTAAAAAACAAAGTAAGTTCAATTTATTAAGTTTCCTTCTCAACATAAAAAACCATGGATGAAGTACAAAAAAAAACCCATACTTGGAATCTATTAAAAATTTCAACTAATTATGCAATATGGCCATTTATTTTATCTTGATGGATTTTAAAAAATTAAATCTATAGAGAAATTCTGAAATTTTCAATTAAATTGATTATTAATAAACCTATCTTGATGATTGTCACCATTTAGGCCCATGTATTCAAGTTTTTATTAAGATAAATTATAATAGACTCCCCGATCGTTAATATTAGGATGTATGTGTACTTTTTCACTGAGAAGGTAATTATAATTTTAACAAATTTAAAGGAAGTCTACTGCAATTTATCCTTTTTGTTATTTTATTCTCTAGCTTAAACTTATATGGTCTGCCGATGCTAATCGAATTTACGTATAAATTTTTGGTTTATAACTATTTGAACACTTCCATCAAGTAACTATCATGAATTGAAAACGATAAGATTTTTGACAATCATAGAAAAGAAACATTCATCAGTCAAATGATCACAAATAGACATCTGATGGGCTTGCAGAACTGTATATTTTCCATTGCTTGGGAACTAATCCTCAGAACTTCAAGCATAGGATTTTAGCGGCGTCCTATGGTACCAGGTGGTCTGCACACAGGATTTCATCTATGTCACTTGTTCAAGGGCAGAGTTGAAATGTGCATCATCCAAATATGCGGTTGAGTGTGGCAGCCAAGCGGACTCCACCCTGCGCCAGCCGCAGATTCACTACTGGTAAACGGGACAGAAAGTAGTCGTCTGCAGATGTCATGAAGTCCAAGTTATCTTATCTTACTATTATTTAAAGCGAAGGACTACTGAATTCATTACTTAGCAAATGATTGACAGAGAAAATGGAAATGTACCGTCAAGAACTGAGCCTTCTTCCACTCCTTTATATGCCCAGTCGCAGGCCGCTTTAATACCTTCAGATGCATATCTATAGGACAATAGTTGTATAGTCTTTAGTAATATATCTATTAATTTCTGAAATATAAGTTTGAAAACAAAATTGTAAATCATTTCACATGTGTCTAAACTTACATCTGGACAAGCTGTCTTAGCGCAAGCCTCCCACGCCTTTGCTTGTTTAGACCATACAGTCTACCAAGATTGAAATGAGTGTTCATTATCATGAGTCCAGAAGTAAGAACATAGTAACACGGCTTTGACCGAAGATAGGAGAAAATTAGGTACCGTTATGTTCTTCTGGAGCGTATCAATCAGTTCCTCGACATTAGAATCATAAAACCTCTTTTCTGCTGTCTCAATAATGTTACTGTCCCATACCTGTGTAGAATTTGGTTTTAGTGTCCAGTTTCTATATGAAACACCATTTTGTTTATTGCATAGGTTATATTATACTACAACAGTAACTCACATGATGAAGAACTTCTTTTCTCCTGTACCAACGGACATCAATCGTGTTTGCTCCCCTGTCTGAAGTAAATCCTACATGCAGAGGCTGCATACCAGATTTCCAATGTTAGTGTAAGTTTGCATCTTATATTTCACTTCACATATACAAGGCCACATCTACACAAATGAAACTAGAAATACTCAACCTGATGAATGTCTCCAATGAAATGAGATAGGAAGAGAAGCGCTTCCGTAAGATTATCTGATGACAACATATTTTTTCAGAAGTTCACATCAGACAAGTAATAAAACAAATTTGATTAGAACTAAAAAAGAAAATTGAAGTGCCCAAATAAACATACGGAAGATTAGTTAAAGTGAAGTGAGATAAAGATATATTTCAGCAGAAGATGAAATTGAAAATCTAAAAGAATTACACTCGGAAGCAAAATTGCCGTTGCCATAGCTTAGAAGCTGAGTGGTGTAGTTGTTGATTGCCCCTGCTACACACCTGTCTTCTATGCCATCTTCATCTTTGCAATCCCCTGCATATATATATATATATATATATATATATATATATATATATATATATATCAACAAGATTATCTTAACTTCTGTAAAACTTCAATTTTTTCTCAAGAATCTATTTCAACATCATAAAGAGGTACTAGAAAGTTCAGAAAATTTTGTTTGTGAAACATAAAAGCTAGAATTTTTGCTTACTCTTGTACTGATATGTGCAGAGGTTGTCTGGAGTATCAATGTAATGAAGAGGTGAAGACCAGTGATACCGGAACTTGACTCGATCAGCCCACGAACATAAGCTGCCAAGATCATTATCGGCGTAGGCCGGCAGAAGTTGCGATACAGCATCTGCCGCTGACTTGCTCAACCTCGGCTGCAATAAAAAACGAATATCATTTGTCAAAACACCCTTTTTCATGAACATGATACCTAGTAAAAGTAGAGACAAAATCGTTAAGACAAGAACCTGAGCCAGTCTGCAAACAATGAGATGCCCATCGATGCCCCAACCATAGGCAACAGGGATACAACAGAGGACAAGAACTAGAAATGCTAGTTTGTGGAAGTTGTGCAATCCCATCTTCTTTTTCTGCAATGAAAATGCAACAATGTAATGAAGTAGCTCTGTAGTAAAGCAGCAAATGACAGTAATTGGAATTTTAATTGGCCCAAAATGTTTTTATGACATGGGATAGTGTGAACTGTGTGAAAATCCAGTTTGATTTGTTTCCAAAAGGGTACCTTTTGTGGTATTTTTCTTTATGGGATGGTCTGGACAGTGACAACTGACAACCTTATAATTGGGGAAAGAAAATGTAACTGAAAGCTTTAAATGTCAATTTATTATAGTTTTTTGACTAAAATATATGGAACCAGTTATGAAAAAATGCTAAAAAGGGTCAGATTTTGTTTAACTTTTAGTGAAAAGGTATGGTGTTGCATTAGACGTGCCGGGAAAGGGAATGAAGATGTAACGGTTTTAGACAATTAATGTCGTAATCCCATGATTGGAGCTGATTATTTGATGTTTGATTTACGGCAAAAGAAACTAAATATACATAATAATAATAATGGTTATATCCTTGCAAGCTGTACAAGGATTTTCAACTTGAATTCAAATTTCCAACTTAGAAATGTCTGATATGACTAAATATCCTTCCGGGGAATACTCGATTGGATATTCTATGACAATTTCTGTTCCATCTTCTATTCCTATGCATGTGTATAGAATTTTTTCTTAGATAAGATTAATGATGTAATCTTTTCTTGTGGAGCGAATATATAAAATGAAATAAAAGATGAAATAGAAAATTCATACCGGGAGAATACGTGTGGAGAGGTTCAATGAGTTTTTAGTTGTTGGTATACTTTGTTAGTAATTCCGAGTGGATAAGTATTTCTTTCTTTTAAGAAACATGTTTCTTGAAATCTTGGAGGAATGAAAGTATTATAGGATGGAGAAAAGCATTGTCTGATGAGACCTGTATCCTCATTACATGAAAGAAACGTGATATCAACCGAGAAAACATTTCTGTTTACATCTTGAGATCGATTGTGCCCGAGACAACCATTTATTTTCAAAGGAGAAACACAAATTTCAACAGTAATAGCATCTAATATTTCTGCAACAAAAATCAGGGACCGAATTTCGGAGTCAGATTCTGTTGTCTGTCTGTATGGAAGTGGTTATGTCTCAAGAACACTCTGCAGTGGGCTCATGTAAATATCCGATTAAGAGTTGCCGCGAGACGTATCCCTGCTTGTGCTAGTCGCATTTCCACAATAGGTAATCGCGTCTCATAGTATTCGTCTGCAAGAACATTGCATCTTTGTTTGAAGAATACCATACATCAAAACAATTAAACTAAATTAATCTAGTAGAAGAACAACCTTTGAGAACTGAACCAGGGTGCACCCCCTTGTAAGCCCACTGACAAGCCGCTTTAATACTCTCTGCATACCTGAAATTTAGACTCAGTTTTTAGTTCAAGGTTCAGATTTCTTACATTTCAGCTTATGTAATACGCGGTATATATTTGTTGAATAACGTACATATTTGGGCATGTTTTCTGATCACCACCAGGTCTCCCATGCATTAACTTGATTTGCCCATTTGCTCTGTCATACAAACGTACACATAGGATTATGCTAATATAGTATTTGACAGCTTTTAAATGATCCTACCTACCTTTATTTTCTGTTGAATGTTCCTGACCAACTGGTCTACATTTGATGGGTTGAATCCTCCTTCGTCTCTCTTGATTACATCAGTGTCCCAGACCTGCAATATGGCATAAACGATATGTAAAAGTCGGATTGTTTTCTACACTAAGGTTGTAAGAAGGGACGGGCACAAAATCTACATTTAACGTGCTTACGTGGTGCAGGACTCTTCTTGTGTTGAACCAAGTCACTTTAATTCTGTTTCCTCCCATATCTGAGGCAAATCCAACATGCAATGGCTGCATAACAAATTCATTCTCAGTCTAAAATTAATAATCAGGTATAATTATCCATCAGTAGAATACCTGATGGATGTCTCCTAGGAAATGGGACAGGAACAGAAGTGCTTCTGTAAGATTATCTGGGAATGTTGTAATGTAATAACAAGCATCAGAACACACAGAAATTATGAGTAACATTCTTAACCCTGATCAAATAAAAAGACATATATATCTACATCTGGGCTTTTTATCGCGGTAGCTCAGAAGCTGAGTAGTGTAATTGTTGATTGCTCCCGTCAGGCACCTGCCCTTAGCTCCATTTCTACCCTTGCAATCCCCTGTAAATTCTAACATTAATGCAACCTACATTTTACATCAAACCATAATGAAAATGAGTAAACCTTGTTTTTTGTAAGAAAAAAACCACAACCTGGTATACATAAACCTGTAGCACAATCAAGAGACTCAACTGGTATAATTGTAGGAGCAAACATCATCAGGGGTGTTGACAAAATGAAGGTCAGAAGACCAGCGATAACGAAACTTGATTCTGTCAGCCCACGGGCACAACCGTCCTAGATCATCATGTGCAGAAGCCGGCAGCAGTTTTTTTACAGCTTCTGCTGCAATGCTGCTCAGGCGTGCCTGTCACGTGTTAGAATATACATATATGATTTTGTCATGCAAGAACGATTTGCGGGAGGAAGATTAAGGATGAAAGAGCTAGCAGAAATCAAGAAAGAAGATAGAGGAACAAGCCTGAGCTATTCTGCAAATGGCTATATGGCCATCATATCCCCAACCATAAGCAAATGGAATTATTACAATTACAAGTGACAATGGTAGCAGTAAATCTAGGAGTGTAACAGTTCTCATAATTCTTTATTAATCCTATATCATCTGTAGTGTTGTGTGAGTGAGTGTGTGTATGTGTGTGTTTATCAAATGCTTTATGTGAATATATGGTTGGAAAAACTATTGACAATCCGTGTAGGAAAGAATAAAGTTAACTTGTTTTAATAATATGCCTTGTAAGAATTTTGGATGGGATGGATGATGATCGTATTAGTAAGGAGGGAAAATTACAATTAATTATGATACTCAACTACTATTACTTTTCTAACCACTTAAATTTATTTTGGCCACTGTATTATACGAAAAGATAAAAAAATACTTTATGTAGATCGCACTGCCCCCAATCAAATAGAGTCTAATTTTACAGGGGCAATAACTAAAAATACTCCTCCTTATCAGTTTGGCCAACCTAGGCCTATTAAAATATACTGATAATATATAAAATTATTTAGAATTTTTTTTATATAGAAATAATATATATAAAAAATATCTGTAGGAAAAAAATTATTTAGAAAAAAAATATCTATTAAAATATTCCTATAAAATTATTTATATTAAATTTTATATATAAAAATATTTTAGTTCGTTAAATATGCTCAATATTAATTTTGGTGCTATAATTAGCCTACTTTTTTATAAATTCATTAAATTTTAAAATTGATAAAATTTAGTCTTTCAGTGGCCGAAATTTTAATTTTTGACCAAAAAAATGATATGGCATGCCAAATGAATATTTTTTGGGGATTTTTAGTTCTATGTGACTTTAGAAAATGAGTTAGATCACATGTTGGATAAATTATATTATATGAATTATTATAATTTATAAAAATAAAATTATATAATTTATAAAAGTAAAATTATTATCTAAAAATAATAATAATCAAACCTCCCTCCCACCCCCCATCAGCGACTAGCTTCCCCTTTCCCACCCGCCCTCTTCCCGCCAGGCTCGCCCCCGCCCCCTACACCCCCCATTTGGGCAATGGTGTCGCCCCACTGCTGGGTTACCGTCGTCGCCCAGGGGTGAGGAGGGCACGGTTGTGCCCTTCTCTGTAGCTGCTGCCGCTACTTTTTTTTTAAATATTTTTTTATTAATTTAATTAAAAAAATATTATATTAGAAAATATATAATTATATATTTATATATAAAATAATATTTTATTATTAATAAATATTTATATATTATTTTAAATTTTATTAAATTATATATATTATATAGTATATAATATATATATTATTAGATGTGAGAAAAGGGCAAAAATATTTAAAAAAAAAAAAGAAGCAATTTTCAGACAAATCTTCACCGTCAACGAGCGTGTGATGCCAACCTTGGCCTCAGAATTTTTTTATTTTTATTTTATTTTATGTTACGGAAAATATAATTGATAATTTAATTTTTATAAAGAGTTTTTTAAACAATTTTGAAATCAGACAGGTCCTTGGATTTTTTCCCCTTTCTAACTTCTGTAAGGTTTATGTTACGTTTTTCGGGCCTGAAAAGTCTGAAAAACGCCAAACTTATAGGGCCGAGGCAAGACCAAATTTTAAGAAGAAATATGACAACTATTGTCGGAAGCTCAAGCCTGAATGTATTGAGGACTACGGCCCAATATATGAAGCTCAGAACTAAATGTGTCCTAATGAGCTTCTAAAATCTAATTACTGAGTAATTTTACATTTACAGCAATTACAAGTATAAATATGTAACACTTATTTTTTCCATAAAAAGGAGAGGAAAAAAAAAAAAAAAAACACAAGGAACTTATTATATTTTATGTCACATAGTATGACTCAACATATCAACAATTCACCAAATAAGTTCCATTTGAAATAATTAAGACTATAACAAAATATAATATCAGTGATAATTTTAAAATTGTCATTTAAAATATTATTAAATAATAATTTTGTAATTATATAATTAGAAATGATAAAATTTATATACAAAATTATCACCACAGATAATTAGTAATACATTTATAATGACAATAATTATTTGTTGTCGCTGAAGTTGTTATTATTTGTGTCATTAATGATCAATCATCGCCAGCTTTTGCTAATAACGATTTTTACAAAATAATAATCACTATTAAAATTATAAAACTTTATTATTGTAACAAAATAAATAACATTGTCACTTCATATATATATAATTAGCAACGATATCAAAATTGCCACTTGATAATTTTCTTTTTCTCTATTTTTCTCTTTGTCGCGTAATATATCCATCATTCTATAGCAGAGTATGAGAAATAAGCTACTATAAATTACTAAAAAATTGACAATTCAAACTAAACTCGGTGGATGAACACATCGATCATTGCTGGTCCCAACTTAATAACAAATTAAAAAAATTGAAGACAACATATGAATAATCGTAGCACCTTATAGCATCATTAAAAATAAATAAAAAAACCAAGAAACATTAACCAGACAGTGGTATTCCTGATGCTGCGGAAACAATACGATATTCAAAAAATAATTGGAAAGCTCATATCTAATTCTCATAAAACTCAGTATTGGTCAAAATAGTTTATTTTTAAACGAATTTCCACAATAGAATTTGTCGATATTCTTTTTGGTAAAAAGAAAACAAAGAGTTCTAATTTACACTATCATGCCTTGAAACATGTTAAATTCGTATTAACTTGAAAAATATTAAATACATTCCAAATATACCTTAACATATTAGCTAGTTAATAACATTAAGATAAGAGGGTTGGGATCGGATTGAATTTTCTATTTTAAATTCTGTTGTATTTTTTGTTTCATTCAATATGCTCATATTAAATGCATAAATATGACAATATGTATTTTTGTTTAAGAAAATTTTTTACACACATAATGCGTATATATTAAATAGGGATAATTACACTCTATAAACCATTTGTAATTTGAAAAACTAAATTTATCAACCCTGATATTTGCTCTCGTCTAATAAATAAGTACCATCTTTAGTCAAATTTTACTAAATTTACTGTTATTAACAAAAATATTGAATGATAATTGATATTTATTATCGACTGACTTATTACAAGTCAAACAAATTTTTTCGAACTAAACTATCCTTATAACGAGAAAGATATATCTCATTACATGCATTAATGTGTGCAAATGTATGAGGGTAATTTGGTTATAAAAGTATTTATTTGACCTACAATAAATCATAAATAAGTCAATCGCAAGTAAATATATTTTCTTTCTTAGATGAAAGTAAACCTCGGGGGTGCCAAATATAATTTCTCAAACTACATAGAATTTACGTATAATTACATCAAATTTAAAAAATAAGAGTATAATTATCTTAATTAAATAAAATAGAAAATAGGATATGATTTAAAAAAAAAAAACATTTCCAATAAGGCTTGCCCAAAATTTGGCAAATGTTAAAAACCGAGTTAGCTTATCCACAAGGGCCACTGTGCTTTTTTTTTTTTTTGTGAGAGTCATAAGGGCCATTGTGCTGAAATCTGTCTTTTCGTCTCTTTCCAGAAACAGGAACCTATATATCTATAACCATGCTTCCAAAACCAGCCCTATGCCCTATTCTATCCCCACCTGCATATCATGTGATTGTTATTCCTTTCTGTCAGTCTTACAAACTTGTTGGCCCCCCTACGCTCTTAACGATCATGTCAAGCTCTACCCAACACTCACTCAAATACAACATTAATCATATTCTTCACACAATTAAATAAAAAGAAAAAGAAGCTAAATCCACCAAATAAACTCCAAATGTATAAGGCTAAAATTATATAGTAAGACCAAAGGTTTATAATAACATTTACAAATATTAATAAGGATATACTAGTCATTTCTATTATAGATGTCCTTCGTACGACAAACATTTCACTATAAGATAACGTTTTTCATATAAACTCTGTGAATATCACTAGAACAATATCCTTACGTAAGCTTACTATTCATTTGATTAGATTTCACCAATTCGACACCCCACCTCCCCTTTTTTTCCTAAGTAAATTGGACTACTAAAGACCTGTCAACGAGACTTTTCAATATTTGTCATGTTTTTATCATGTCACTGACCAAAATTCCATCTACTCACATTTACAAAGAATTTGGACTAAGAATTTCATCGTCAAATTGAAAATCACAATATCGATCATCTCAACATTCAAAGGTTTCTTTATTTTTTTCTGTTTTTTTTTTTTTAAGTTTGCACACAAGATAAGGAAAGCCAATGCAGAGTGAGCGTATTAAACACAGAATCACTCTTAAGTCATACTGATGCATGAGCTGTTTTGTAAGACTCACTTTTATCATCTAAGAGGATGCAAATTGTAAAAATCTGTTCTTTATTTATTCCCAGGTAATTTCATTTTGTATCATATTATAAACTAAAATAAAATTCCAAAACCCCCTATGAACCTATGGAATCCCCTGTATACCTTACCCCCAATGGGCGTATTTATTTGAAGAAAAATTTATACTCATAACACGTACGTATATGTTAAATGCAATACAAAAAGCAGTAAGAATACCCGTATACACATGTATACAGGGAAGGCAAGTGGGTAGCCGATTGTTTAGCGAACAAATCACGTGACGAAAAGGCTTCTCGTATTCTGGAGGCCGACGAAATTACGGGACATGTTGCTGCTTTAGTGCATATGGAAAATAGCTTTCCTAATTTTCGATTTTAATGGTGAAAGGGAGTAAGTACTCTTCATTTCGATTCTACAAGAGCATGTAAAAACGATTTTTTTATCTAGTAAATATACAGGTAGGGGTCCGTCAAACCTTCCGTCCCGGAACTGGCTGCTTTAACCCAAAAAAAAAAAAAAAAAAAGAAAATAAAACAGTAAGAATTTGAAGTAAAAATCCAATGTGGTCGGGTCCCCACTCCAGAAGAAAAAGAGAATTTGAGTACAAGAGATCGTCGATGTCTGAAAGTTGTTCTCGGTGTTAATATGGAAACTGGTCCTTTTCGAAGGGGGGGCCGGAATGGGATCACAGCTTCCTGAGATGGACGGAACTTTTACCCCCACCACGGCGCTATAATGAGCAATTTGACCATCGCCATGCATTACCCGATCGACATGTCGGATGATTTAATGCAGTTCGGATTTTTTTGATTTAAAATTAGTTTTTATTTTATTATCTGTATAATAATTTTGAATATGTTTATATATATTGTAATGTTGAATAAAGAAGACGAGTTGGATTTTACTAATGTTCATTAACGGAATCTGATTGTCAGAAAAAATGTTCATTTTACTAATATTTTCAAGACATGATCCAAAATGATCATCATGATGAATTTATGGATTCCAACATATTAGGTATGTCAAGTTCAATCTCGTTTGAATCAAGTGGTACAGGCTAGCCACTATCAATGTAAAATACACTCGTATAAAATGACGAGCTCTACATTTTAAAGAAAAATCAAACTCGTGATTGTATTTAATTGGAGAATTAGATATTTAACAACTAGATTATTGAGCTGGTGATATATTTATATATATGTATATTGTGTACAAAAATATATATATGTATATATGAAGTAGAATATAATTAAGTAGAAATATTAATTTGAGACAAATAATTCAAACTGAATTTATATGTTCGTTTGTTGGAGTGTTATGGTTTTACAGTGTATAGTGCATGGTTTAGTGAGACAACATGCTGCACAGGGCAGTCCTAGTTTAAATCTAGCTATAATTTAGCTGATTACGCGATAATCAGATGAAACAAAAGTTATTTGTATTTATGTATATATGCTCTTAAAAAATAATTCATTACAAGACATTTTTTGTTTGATGAGGTAATTTTCGTGTGTGATTGCTGACCACTTGTAATATCACCAAAACAAATTTAATATATTAGTAATATTAAAAATAAATAGTTGTAGTAAATAGTTATTGACCATGATCACACAACAGTTGTTGACCGTAGTACTTACGAATGTAGTTAAAATATTTGTATGGCTAATTAAAAACCATAATAAAAGCATTTGTCAGACAAAAATAATTTTCATGATGGATAATGTAAATATTTACAGTGATTGTTATTTAATCATGATTGATAATAATTATTTACCATAGTCAATAAAATTATAATGTATAATAAATTTTCTTCTAGTGTTCGTACTTACTGATATATTAATTTTATTAATTATGGTTGTAAGAAAGATTCAGTTGATTAAGTAATTGAAACGGAATTATCTTGAATTTGGATGGAACCGAAAAACTAGTCTAAAAATCCTGATCGATCAATCTTTTCTCTAATCTTTCTCAGTATTTTATTTGTTTAAAGATCATAAATGAAAATTTGAGATATATACGTACATATTTAGATGATGAGAACCATTAATAATAAATTATAATTGTCAAATCCATTTCATCCAATAGGGTATTCTGCTCTGGGAACGCAATCTCATCGGAGGAGATAAGATTTGGACAGCATTAATTGGTCCCCTTCCGAACACAAACGTTAAAGAAATATAACTGCAACATCATTCCACATCATGGGCCGGCGGTTAATATAATTAAGCCTTAATTAGTTTTTTTTACACAAAACAAACCCTAAAACTTATCCATTAACATTCACTTTAATTACCTCATGGATCCATCTTTTCAGCTTAATTATGCAATTTGATTAACACAACTTCATTATTTTAATATTCAGCACAATGGTTAAGGAGGTAATATAAAAGCCATGTAAGCTTCCACGTAGTAAGAGTTCTAGCATCATTGGTTATGATCATGTCTTTGATAAATCTATACCCTCAAGTTGAAAGTTAAAAAAGAGGCGACAATCAAAGGTTATGTTTTTCATAACGAGATTTAATTACAATAATGTTAATAATATATGGCAGCAAAGTTTAGCACAGATCTCGTACATAGGATCTGAATCAATTATACGGCAAGTGCGCTAACGTATGAAAAGTGATCAATCACATAATAAGTGTAATATACTTATTCTGTAATTGGTTTGTTTTGATTCGATCTTATTTGGATAAAAAATTTCCTTACATGACTGTGATCACGATCGATGAGGTTTTGTTTATATGGTAAAGTTGAAGTTTGAGATTATGGTTGTTAACTTAATTTTATAGTAATCTCTTATACTTTTTTATTGGGTTAAATGCAATTTTTCCATCCGTGTTATGTGAAATGAGCAAATACCCCTCTTGTAAAAAGAATTAGCAAATTACCTTTTTGAGTTTCAAAAGATGAAGCAAATTACCCCTTCAATGGTTTAGATAGGGGGTAATTTGCTTCTTTTTTCAAAACAAATGAGCTAATTTGCTAATTTATTTCTCATAGGAGATCTTGTGCTCATTTATCATATTACAGGGGTAAATTGCATTTTACCCCTTCTTTGTTGTTTCTTTCATATACATACATATATATATATATATATATATAGATGTATTATTTACCTTAAGTTTTTGGTTTTACCAAATTTGGTGGACATGGAAAATTGGAAGAAGTGTGTTGTGTGGAAGTAATATTTGATGTGACAAAGGAGGAGAAGAGGCTTTGGTGATAAAAAAAAAGCATGAAAATAAGGCAGGTTGGTGGGACAGAACAGGGGAACACACAAACAGTCTATAGCATCAGGGACCACTCTCCCTTCCTGCTCTAATTTATTTGTTCATGACTCCAACCACATTCACTCCACCTCCTCTGTCTCAGCTACGCACCCAATCTCACTCTTTTTCTTTTCATGATTTTATATCACAACAATTTTACACTTATATATGGAAAACCATTATATTAATATTTTTTTTAATTTACGTGAAGAAACAATAGAGTTATGTTAAAAAAAAAAAAAAAACCTGATTATTTCCTACATTATAAACAACAAAAGTGGCTTAAAAATTCACAAAAAAAATCAATACTATGTACTACGGTTAAACAAAACTTAAGTTTTAACTATGATTAATTAATATCTGTCATGATTAACACTATGATCAAAATATGAATTTTGATTATGACTAATGTTTTGTCATTGCTTGCAAAAACAATGGTTGTGATTAATAACTGTTGTGTACTCGTGTGTTAATTAATATCTATTATAATCTTTTTACATCTAACTATTATAATTAATTATCGCAAAAAATCATACTTTTCTAGTGCAGAAATTATTTGAGTAACTTGGTTCTAATTTTGATCAAACACGCTCAAGAACTGTGTTTTTGTTGAAGTACCAGAAACTTGTGCAATATATTTGATTCGGGAGAAATAAGAAAAATAATATAGCTAAACTAAACAAAGAATCTGCATAAGGACTCAAAGTAATAAAATTTCAAGATGAATATCTAATAATGTGGGTATGTATATTATCTCATGATTCATATCAAATTTAAAACTATAATCGTTAAAAACACTTGGGGTTAATTTTTTTGTACCAATTCAACATTTTGATAATGCATCTACTTCTTGTTGTGTGATTGATCTTCATACATGAACATCATCCAATATGTCCGACGTTTTAATAAATCTTGAATCTCACACTTTGAGCAAGTAAAAGCAAATATCTCTTTCACCTTTTTGAATTTGTGGATATTTTTTGAATCGACAAAAGAATGAAGTTTTTCGTAGCTAATATTCCAATTGTCGAAAGCAAAGGAGTTGAATTGAAGTTGCCAATGCCACAAAAACAAAAGGTAAACCTTGTACCACTGTAGCTGCAGACAACAGTTTTTGTCAACTTATTGTTATTCCTCTCTTCTCATTTCGTTTCACAACACAAAATTCTCAGACTCGTTCCTTAATTTTCCACAATCCTCGAAAACACACTAAATAAATAGTTCTTACCTCCTTTCTTGTTTGTATTTTGCAGAAATAAATCAACGAAGAAAATCATAATATATTTTAATCCCCAAAATTGGTCGCCCCTCCACCACTCTATATATATATTATCCCAAATATACCCCCCAAACACCAACAAAATAAAAAACCCAATTATCTGAAAATTTTACACCAGAAAACTGGGAAATTTTCTTTTAAAAAAAAAAAAAAAAGAGTGGGGGAAAAAGATAAATCTAACAAACAAGAGAGAGGTGAGTGGAATTGGAATTGTTCGTTGTTGAAGAAGAGGTGGATATGGCTGGAAAACCTACTCCATCAAGAACCGCTTCACAATCTTCACGCTCGGTTCCACCACCTGTCTTTCCCATATATCCGCCACCCTCCTCCCCCCGCCCATCGCCGCCCTCAACGACTCCGTCGCCTCCACCCTCTTTAACTCCCATCCGGCCGCCTCCCTCAGCCGTAGGATCTTCCCCAGCTGCCTCTTAGCCAGCTGACACGTGTTGTCCTTGATGGCCCTCACGGCCTCCTCGTAAGCCATCTTTTTCTCCACGTCATATTCGCTCCTCCAATCCTCCCCTTCTTGATTCTGAAACCTCTTCAAGTATCTCTGGAACTCTGGCACTCCGATCGCCTTCTTCAACCCGCATTGACTCGCCGACCGCGACAGGGGATTTGCGAAATACTCGGCTAGTTCCTCGAACATCCCCGAGTCGAGCATGTCGTCGACGCGTTTCACCAAGTATTGATTTAGTACTGGCGGGGAGACGTCGACCCAGATGAAACAACAGCTGTATCTCAGCTCTTTACAGAAGACTGAGTCCATCTCCGAGTTCGAACCGCTGAACACGTCTAACTCCGGGTTGAATTTCTTAGCCAATAACGCGTAGATGAAGGTGTTGGAGCCCCCCACGATAAAGGGTATTTTACGGCGCGAGAGAATCTGTGAAATGGTTGAGGAAGCAGAAGAGCGGAAGTCGAAGGGGGTGAACTCAGGATGAGACTCGGACGAGTCGAACTCGCCGAGGAGATGATGGGGGACGTTCTTGCGGTCAGGCAATGGGATTTTGTTGGTGGTGATGTCAAGGCCACGGTAGACTTGGATTTTGTCAGAGTTGATAATTTCGGATGAAGGGAAGAATCTAGAGGCTAAGTCGACGGAGAGTTTGGACTTTCCGCAGCCGGTAGGGCCCATTATGACGACGATTTTTTTGTGGCGGCGTGCGGGGGCGGGGGCGGAGGCGGAGGCGGTTGTGGTGGTGGACGCCATTCGGGCCCACCTGGAGGAGGATTTATTTGAAAAGGAGAGGGAGAGGAGGGCGTTGTGGTTTCTGTAAGGAAGGTGATGAGTTGTTGGAAAGCCTGATAATCTTCTCATAAGGAAAAAAGAAAGAGAGAACAAGTGTATATATATATATATATATGTGTATGTATGTCTGTATATAAGAGAGAGAGAGAGAGAGAGGATATATATAAATATAGGAGAGAGAAGTGTATGTATGTAATGATAGTAAAGATGTTGTGGTACCTGATGAAAAGGAGAACGAAGAGTGGATGAAGGGTTGGTGCGGGGGTTGGTTATTTGTTATGTTATGGCGCCGCGAGGAGAGCTGAGTGTCTGTGTCTGTGTCTGTGTGTGACTTGTGATCCTGATATCGCCTTACTTCTCCTCAGTTCCCTCTTCCCACACACGCACACGCACACGCACATATACAGATATATATTGAACTGCTCTGCTCATTCCTCATGCAATCATCATTTTTCTCTGCAAATTACTCTTCACTCGTCATCTCTTCTTCTTCTTCTTTCTGATCACATCATCACACACACACATATATATAATCATTCATTCAAACACGTCTGATGTAATTTGCATGTAATTAATCCTATGATGTTCGATGTTTGATATCTGTTTGGTCTGTGTGGAGGATGAGGATCATGAGAGTGATCGATGGAGGAGTCCACTCTTTCCACCAATTTCCCCCTTATATACTTACTTCTGCTCTTCACCACCTACGCACTATAATTCCAATTTTCTTTCTTTTATTTTAATATCCTTCCCACCAGCTACCGACCTCCATCCCTAAATCTTTCTTTTATTTATATTTTTTCTTCTAATTATTATTCAAACAAATAAAATACCCACGTATTGATAGGATTAAACATGAAACATCGATTTCATCACTTAAATTAAATTTCGTTAACCACCTTAATATGCTTTTACTTGCTTAAAGTATGTTATTAATTTTTCCATCCAACCAAAAATAGTGATGTTTGGTTTGTAATTAAATTTAAGTATGTTTAGTATGTTTTTCAATAGTGTTTGTGCCTCATTAATTTCTTAATGATCTTGAAATTTACAGATCTAGGTGCATTTGAACTCAAGTTGCAACTAATTTTTTATTGAATCGTCAATTATTCATTCATCCGACTTTTCCATACAATTTTCAAATACGACCGCCTTTCGACGTTTTTTTTTTTTTTTTGTGCTGAAATTCATTATTTTTTAATAAAACCACAAGTTTCTCAAACAAGCTCTTAATATTGACAGTTAATTAAAGAATAATTTAAATCAATTCTTTAATTTAGTTAAGAAAAAACAATGTTGGTAATATCAAAACTATGCCAACAAAGCCTAGCTTAGTTGACGAAACTAAGTCCCCATGACGCTAGTTGTCATGGGTTCGAACCCCACCTTATGTGTGGGATGTTTCTACTGAATAGTAGGTGGTGTTTTCATTCTAATAGTAGATGTGGGTTTGATTCAGTGTATTTGATATTATTGATCATAATATGACAGTTGTAATAATTTGATAGATATCGATATCCGATAGAATTGATTGTAATCAATTTTTTTCAATTAATAGTAATTCATCGCTCTTCTTTAAAAAATATATATATATCAAAATAATATAATATTTCAATTAACTTTAGCAACTCAATACCATGTCCATTCGATTAATATATCAATACAATAAAAAATATCAATATATCTGTTTGATTAATATATCGAAATAACAAAAAATTATGAAATAAATTATAATAACAAATGCTATAGATCCGGTAAAATTTAAATTCATAAACTTCAACCTTAATTATTAGGATAAGACATGATTGGCGGCGATCAATTAATTAGTTAGTCATGCATTTTGAAAGTGACAAAATCTCGTAATCAATTAGGTCTGCCAAACAAGAGACTATCGGCTGCATTAGCGCGCGGAATCCCAGTGATGGTGGTGGTGGTGCTCAAACAGGTGCAGCACAGAAAAAGAAACTCCACTTGTGCCGTACGGTTGGGCGAGTAGATGTGGTTTCTTCACACATCGTCGTACTGTAAAAAATTGGAATTAAAATGATGTAGCAGTTGAGGTAGGAAATTTTTTCAGTAGATTAGGATATGACATGTAGAGTAGTGACGATAAAAGTTTATGTATGGGTAAACGGTGTTACCTACAAAATTAAAACTTACTGCATATTCAAATTTGAAAATTATATTTAATATCCACTCTATTATGGTTATATTTCAAGAATATTTAAATAAGTTGGAAATTTAATTGCATGTCCTGCAGCAAAGAAACATGTGAGAATAACCAGCGAAGGTATTGAATATAACCCTATGATATTTAAGTTAGTAAGGTCATAAAAGTGTTTATAAAGATAGCCAGAGTTTTTTTTTTTTAAGGGGGGGGGGGGGGGTGCGGCGTGCATTCAAGTTGGATTGGGGTTGGGTCGGTACTAGCTAATTAAGAGAGGCGCAGATCTTGGCTATTTTTTAAATTATTAAAAAAAATTAGGACATCATAAATTTTGGATACCATTATGTAGGGAGTATTTGCAAAAACTTCTACTTTTAGAAAAGTGATTTTTGTGGAGAAAGTTGAAAATTATAACATAATTAAAAGTAAGTAGTGTTTGTAAAAAAAATAAAAATGGATAAAAGTTAAATTAGATAATGTTTGGGAAACATCACTTCTAAAATAAACTTGATTGATTAAAAATCATTTTGTCTATATATGTTAAAAAGATACTACTTTTTGCTTATCAATAAAAAATATTTTTCTATAAAAAAATAATAAATTCTATTTCGATTAGTATATTTAATGTTTATTTTTGTAGAAAATATTACAAAAATGTGTTTAACCATTAATGTGAATGAAATAATATAATTAGATAATATATCAAATAAAATATAACAAAATATTAAATATTAAATATGTGAAACTATATATTTGATTATTGTTAAAATTTTCAAATTGTTGAAATATCAACTTTAAATATACAACTATAAAAATAATTTAAAAATAGTAAATTGAATTAAGATTATTATAATAATGATAAAATAGTCAAAATAGAGTTGAATTTATTTACAAAAAAAATCCAAAACAACTAAAAACAACCCTAAAAAAGTGGAGTGGTTTTACCTTTTGGTTTAAAAGCGCTTTTCTTAACTGTTTTAGAAACAGAAGTTAACATTCCAAATACTACAAAAGTGTTTTTTTTTTTTTTGGGGGGGGCGGCTAAAAGATGACAAATACTTTTTAAAAGCGCTCGCTAACACTTCTATAGTCTCCACATCAAAGTCAATATAATACTTTTTTTTTCAAGAATAGTAAAATGTATTCAAATTATTATTATTATTATTATTATTATTATTATTATTATTATTATTATTATTATTATTTGCTTTTTGATACTATCCAATTTGTTCACAAGTCTAAGAATCAAGTACTAATTAAAACTTGAGGGAAATAACACTTTGTTTTAGTGGACATTAAACGAAACATGGAACAAAGTGCAACTTAACCCTGTGATATGAAATATTTTCAATACACCTCTTTTTAAAAACAATTATCAAAATACCTCCCTATGTAATTAGAAATTAACCAAAAAAAAACCCCTTATGGAAGGTGGTGTGATACACGCGCAATTTATGCATTTATAGAAGATTTTTAATAATAATATTATTTCAAATATAAATATATATAATTTATTATATTTATACACATATAAATAATATTATTAATAATATATAGCCTTTTCTTTTCTCATTTTTCATCTACTCTCCTACCCCTCACCGGCGCTGCCACCTCCCTTGCTTCCCACCTGTGCCCCCTCCCCCTCGCCTGCCCTCCCTCCTCTCCCCTCCGTCTCCGTCTTCGTCTCCGCCCACCCCCAACTCCCCCGCCTCCCAAGTCCCCCTCTTATTTTCTATTAATTTAATTTTTTAAATAATATAAAAATCTATCAATAATTATTTAAAGATCATTAAAATTTCACTATCAATCAATTACTGATTAAAACTTTTACACGCTAAGCTTTACAAAACCATGTATGTATATTATGAAATTAATTAATACACTTAAATTTATGGCTCAAATTTGAGGTCGAGATCAAGCTCATAACTGTACACTCAATCTCAAGAATTAACTAGAAAATTAGCTTGAATTCTTTAGATTAATGTACATATGTTTGAGCTTAACTTCACATTTTCTTTAATGATTAAAACTAAGTATATGTGCTCAGGATTGGGCGTACGTCTATTAATATTATTTTTCTTAATATTATCATACATAAGCATACAAAATAAAAATAAGTTCATTCAATTTATTAGTATACGTACTATCAAAATATTATATATACAGAATATGAATATTTACTATATTCATTCACTAGCCTCACATAATGTCTTATTAGTGCATGGATCTATTTATGTAATTAAACGATCTTCGTGTTAGTAAGCATATAGCTACGTACATCCGTTTCTTGCAGTATGCTTCTATGCGTAGTATACTCATGATGTTATGACCAGAAAGCGTCGACGTCGTCGCATGTACATTAATAAACTCACAAAGCCTTTATTTTTCTCAACTCATGATCGCTCAGTGACCAGGAAAATATTGCAGCGCATAAGTCCTTCCACTCAATTTCACTTTTCATACAAAATAACGTTTGCAATTTGTCAGCTGAGGTTAGGTGGAAATCTTGACTTTTTTTTTCTTTTTTTAATATAGTTACGCTATCTCTATGTTGAGATTTGATGTAATTATACATAAATTTCTTGTGGTTTTGAAAATTACATCTAGTATCTTTGAAGTTTGCTTTCATTTAACAAATAAGTTCATCTATTAGTAAAAATTACTGAATATGCTGATATTAACAAAAAAAATTGATAAAAAAATTGATAGAATTGATATTTTTGTTTTTTTTCAGTATTTCTTTACCGCGGTTGATATTAGCAGCAAGAATTAAGAGAATAAAAATTCATGGTTTTGTGACATTAATATTTAAATATTTGACCAAGCAATAGTTTGGATGATAGCAACATGAATATTCTCAAAACAAGTTAAGGTAGATGTTTTGGTCCTTAGTCGTTGGAATGTGATTTGGTTATTTTGAATTTCAATTTTAGGCACTTACTATTGTTCTTTCTTGCAGCATTAGTGTTGCAGTGGCCGTGACATGCACTTCAGTCAAACCGTCACATGTAGCATGCAATAAGAGCTTTCGTCGGCTGAAAGGGAGAGGTTAATTGTGAATCATAATCAAAGTGTTTGAATGGAGAAATTTGCGTTCCAGAAAACGAAATTTACGGACATTATTAATCGAAATATACTTGATGCGTGTGTATAATTAAAATTTTATTATATTTATTTAATTAAATAAATGATAAGAAAGATAAAATTATTGATCGATACTCATAAATGAATTGTTAGGCCGCGTTATACATTTTGTAGTTATTCTAGTAGCCGCCTCCATAATAAATAGTTCATATTTTTTCATAATGATATAAGTAATATTATAAATTTTATACACATAATTAATGTGTGATATAAATAAAACAAAAGAAAATTAAAGAAAGGGTGCTAAGATAAAAATGTGTTAGTAATGATATATATAAGCATATATAATTAAGTGACACAAATTTTGTTAATTCGTTGTACCATTATCTTCACAATTAATTTAATTAATAATGACATTAGAATTGTGTGTCTTATTACCGTATGTTAACGATTAATGAAACATGTCGAGTCATATATAATTAAGGGTAAATTATATTTTGCCATCTGAACTATGCCCGTTTTTACACTTTGGCATCTAAATTTTTTTTTGTGTCAACTTACCATCTGAACTTTGCGAAATTTGCACTTTACCATATATGATCGTCTTTTTAGTGATTTTTTATTGAAAAAATCGCATGCTGTGCATATGTGAAAAATATCACATCAAATGACCTTTAAATATCACATGTGCATTGCATATGATGTTTTTTTAACAAAAAATTTGGTGAAAAATAGTTATAAATGGTAAAGTGTAAAATTTGGTAAAATTCAGATGGTAAGTTGACACAAAAAAAAGTTTAGATGCCAAAGTATAAAAACGGGCATAGTTCGGATGACAAAATGTAATTTACCCTATAATTAACTTATAACAAAACTTTTATGGTGTTTATTTGTCAATTATTTTATTAATATAGCGAGTCATTATTTTGTCATTATTACTAACTAATTTCTTAATTAATATATATATATATATATATATATATATATATATATGTGTATGTGGGGTATATTTACCCACTCTCTTTCAGCCGACGTATATATATTATAGATAGTTCCAGTTCATTATATCTTCCATGTCAAGATTTGACTCCAGTGTTGAACACAACCTACATTATGATCAGTCGTAGAAAAGGATAATCCTATGGACCTAAAACTTGAACGTGAAAGTGCTTCTCAACAAAGAATAAGTTGATCGCAT
Organism: Sesamum angolense; assembly: GCA_034509725.1. Taxonomy (NCBI): domain Eukaryota; kingdom Viridiplantae; phylum Streptophyta; class Magnoliopsida; order Lamiales; family Pedaliaceae; genus Sesamum; species Sesamum angolense. The sequence continues at coordinate 2,564,901 of JACGWL010000006.1, read as the reverse complement.
GCTAGCTACAACTTTTGTCTTTAAAATCCATATACTCGTGCCAATTAGTTCTAACGCAATTGATGAAGTTGAGGCCTCATGATCTTAGAGGTTATGGGTTCAAACTCCGTCAGGTGCATGAGATATTGTCTGCTGTATAGTAAGAATTGGTCTACTGTATAGTAGGAGTTATTGTCTAGCTACTGTAATAGTAGATGTTACTAAGCATGATATGATTATTGTAACAGTCTTTGTTAGATATTGATGTCGAGAAGAATAATTGTACTTGTAATCGATTTATTTTAATTAATAAAAATTCATCGCTCTTATCGTATATATATATATATATATATATATATATATATATATATATATAAACCACAATATTTTATGATTCAAGTTTTTGTGGGCTATGAGGTCTGAAAACCCTGTGTGTATCTCTACTCTATTACACGTACAATGATGTGTGGTCCACTAATTATGCGAGCAGCCTAAATTATCGAACAAGCACATTGTTCCTCTCCTTTCTGTCTATTTTTTTAATAAAATATTTGGATATAAGACTGAACGTGTTGAATTTTTTCAATTTTGGGACAATTTTGAAAATTCCGTAAAGTAAAGGGACTAAAATATGTCGAAGTTTTTTAATTCTTTAACTATTTTAAAAATCTCGTAAAATAGACGACTAAAAGTGTTGAACTCCGACTGTATCTTATAAAACTGAAAATATAATCTTGTTGTTACTTATTCAACTTGTTTGGACGTACAAGATATGTATTTTTATGAGACAAATGAAACAATTTTGATGGTTGAATAATTGTGTTCACGTATACGCTAAATTATCTTAGCATTGATGTAAGCATGTGGCTTAGGCTATTGGTAGGACAACAAAAACACACTTATGTGTGGTCCTAATTAAGCAGGACCAATGAAATTCATGATTAATAAGGAACATCACATTTTCATACTAATCGGTCGAGAGGATTTTGAGGTCATTATGCTTCACGTAGGTTTTAGAATATGTCAGAAACGAATTAAATTCAAATTTAATATATAAACATTTTGAGTATTTGTATTTTTTTTTTACAAAAAATAATATGTTGAAACGGGTCAGTGTCTAATCATTGCCTGATGGCCAAATTAGTCAATGTAAGATCACCGACATTCTCGATTGTAATGTGACATGGTTGGGTTGGGGTTCAGTAACTCTACTTTTGTGCTGCACAAGCACGGCTAGATTTTCTCACCCAACGGTCAAACATGTGTTATGTACAAATTGTTACGGTAACCATCATTACACCAATTGGTTTAAGTGATTGTCCCTAAAAATGACTTTAAATGCATAAAATCCCATTACTTTGATTTTTGTTCTTTCTTTTACTAAGAAATATCATAATTGGTTTATCAACTTTCTTTCTAAAATTATGAAATTATGATTTACTAATTTAGTTTATTGTTGTAATCCTAAGTCAGATTGATTGGAGTGCAATCGTTTGTATTTTCATTATACGTTTTAAAATTTTACTATGATTTTTTGATCATACATGTGGAATTTCAAGTGACAAATCGAGATGAGAAAGTAAAAATTTATTATAAACTTTGACGAAAGAATAAAAAAAATATTTAATTATGTAAATCTAATTGATTTTCGTATAGATACAATAATTTAAAAAAAAAGCAGCACAACCCTTAAACTTCCACGTTTTACATAAATCTAGTCAAATGTCTTACAAATGTGTAATAATTGCAAGGATCAAAGTATTTTCCAAATGGAAGTGATCAAGTCCACTATTTCCTTTTTCCAAGAATTTTCCACATCAATTCAGCCAATTTTTGTTGACAATTGTTCCAGCATTTTATTTTCAAATTCACGTGCCCATCTCCATTCACTGGACCCGAAAATCTTTGCCTGAGAATTAAGAAATTCTATTCCCTGATCCTCTTTTGGAGATATTCCTCACAATTTAATTTTTAAATATTTAATAGTTATTTATTTTTAATATTGTAAAATATTAATTATTTGTTTATTTAAAAGTAAAATCTTTAAGGCACGGGCTACAACCTAGTTAAATAATATGAGTGGTGTAAACAACACACGCACCTAATATTAAAACCATCAAATATTCCCTGATTTTGAAAATTCAGCTTGAACGGATGAAAATAACCTAATACCTTAATTAAATAATAAATTTATTTCCATTCCTATTTTAGTTCATATAGCATATTGCCCCCTGTACTGATTGTTTAAACCTAAATAATAGACTGGAAATCCTTCTAAGATAGGCAAACGAACTACATATTATATCGAAATATAAATCAAAATTCAATGTATTAACTATTAATAAATCAAGGTACCCAGAAAATAATAAACTATGATAAATTTAAATAAAGCGAGGTAAATGCTCGTATTTTTTTTCTTTTTTTTGTTTTAAAGAATTTGAACTCAATAGTCATGACCTCCTATTTATAGGAATCGGGTATAACTACTATATATAGACTAGTACCTCATTATCTAAACAATTATGTTTACGTTTAATGATTAAAATTGAGATTTTTTGAATAAATGGGGTCATGAATTTGAATTGCACTAAATGTTCGAGTAAATATCTGTATAACTTTATGTGAGTTTTTTTTTATAATTTATATCATTACTTTTTGTTGTATTAATGTATATGTATTGATCGGTTTCAATGTGTATAGTTCTTATTTATTGTGACAGTGATGGTTGTTTTCTTGATGTAATATTGATTTTATTAAAAAAAAAAAAAACTCAAACTCTGTATATGTAAAATGATAAATTAATGACCATATAAAAAAAAAAAAAAAAAAAAAAAAAAAAAGAACTTAATGTGATGGGGAAATGGTAGGTCTTTAAATGCTAGACTGCTAGTTCAAGCCATTGACAATGATCTTATGGAATGTGATTTTAGAAGTTAATTTCAAACTCTCTGTCAATATAAATGGCCTTTTTTTTTTTTTTTAAATAACATTAAATGCCACGTTTTCATTTGTGTGAACTCAAAGTTGTTAGTTATTATTTTTTCTTCAAAAAAGAATCCCAACTGCTAGTCGTCGACCTCGTCTAATTTGATGCTAAATCTTGTCTAAATTAATGTGGGTAACTGTAAGAAAGCAAAACCTTTTTCACATGGCTTGTCTTAATTTGAACATTTATGAGGATAAAAATCAAAGCAATTATGGCGAATTAATGAAAAAAAGTAAAAGGGTGGGTTGAAAAACATATAACTAACCATCAAAGTAATAATCATGACTCCCTCCATGTAAGGTGACAAGCATGGAAGGACAATTAACTGGTCAAATGATGACACCTTATTTTGTAGTAAAAATAAGTTCTGAGTTCGAATCTCAAGAAAAAGAATGGAAGAATCGGGTTTAATCATTAAAAAAAAAACACGACAAGTAAGAATCCAAAAAATATTAATAGTACATCATTAGAAATCATAGATAGGAAAAAAAAGTCCTTCACTAATTACTTTATTGTGAAAATGGACTTTATCTTTCGATTGTTATGATTATGATTATGTAATAAATTTGGTGAAAATCAGGACGATCGAGGTAGGGTCCCTTCAGATTATGTCGGACATATTATGTCTGTTAGTTCTCTTTATCAATGTGGTTACGTTGTAATGGTCAAGCGCATCTGTTCATGGACTTGAATGTAATTAATTTTTTTTATTAGTTAGTTAGTATCATGTAATTATTATTAATGTATACATCGCTAGTTTGGTAAACTGAAAGCTTCAGCGTCTTATATATGAAGTTATTTCATTGATCGGAAATGAGATTTGATTTTTGAACTAAAACTTTTCAATTTCAATTTTTTTTAGAGGAATAGATTTTCAATTTCAATTTTGTCAAGCCAAAATATTAGTATTTATTGTGCTGAAAACTTGAAACGAGATCTTTTTAGGTGAATTAATTATTTGGTATTCCAAATGGGTGAAATGCGCGTCGTTTATCCAAATTATGAGCCTGACAAACACACCACCGTCAGAACCACATCGGGAAGATCCTGATAATAGTCGTCTGATGCTTAAGTTGGTACATTAATTGTAAGAGAATCGATAATGAAACTCTTAATTTATTAGGATAGTAAAAATTATACATATGCATGAAAGACAACTATTTATAGGTGAATCAAAAACTTGTCTGAAAACTATAAATATCCTATGAGAAGGTCGTAAAATGACTCTCATAAGATATCTATATCTAAAATATGTGTGCACTGTCTACACCTAAGTATTAACAACTAAATGACTACTATAAGGTATAAATTATTAATTCGTATCCTCATTTTTACTTTTGTACGTGCATGCGTGTATTTTGTACTTAAAATTTTGAACTAGCTAAATAATTAATTATCATCTCATTAGTCAACTTGTGGATTGATATGTAACCAACATAAGAGAGACCTGTGAACCACCTCGTGTCAATCATCATTTTAGTATAGTAAAATTTGTGTTGTCAAGTGTATAAAATTTAAAAAAAGAAAATGCATCTTTACAATAAAATTATAATTTTTGGTCTAACAATAAGCGCTTACTGCTTGACCTGTGGCCCCTATAGGGTTTGCAACCATGCACCTATACCGATCATTGCTTTAATTATATTTTGTTTTTTGTTGTCCAATATATAAAAAATAAAATAAACTTACATCCAATGTTTTTGCTAAAAGCTGGATTGAATTTTCTATTACAAATTATATTCCATCTTTATTTCATTCGGCGTACACACGTTATGTGTATAAGAATGACATCATGTATTTTTTTACGTGGTGTGTATATATTAATGACGTAAAAGATACAATAGACTATTCAATAAAAAAAATCGATCCAATCAAAAGCTATCCTTGTGTATGATTTGTCATTAAAATTTGCCATTAATGACTAATTAACTATGAACATATTAAGCTATATCTCATGATTTCATCATCTTCTCCTACCTACTCTTTCGGCATCTTTGAAATGTATATATATTATATACTAGTGCATTGCTCAACTGAAAGTTGATGTCCGATGGAATTATTTTTAAACTAGATTAAATTAGTTATTTATCTTAATTATCATAATTAGGTAAGAATGGCGACACGTGACAATAATTATTTTGCCATTCTTTTGGATTTTCACCCCAGTTCACATTCATAAATAATTTTGGTACAATGGGTTTAGACAATTCTTAATTAAATTATTTATTGCTGATCATGCCTTGTTGATATACCCCTTTGGCGTTTTAGAGAAGAAAGTCCACAACATTTCAATCCATATAGACCCCGACACTACAAAAGAACACATTGAATTATTTATTCAGACATCATCATAAAATGTTTGTTTGCGCGTGTATATATCTGAAACTCTAAGTAGTCGACTTAGTTAAGAATGTCTTGATAATGTTGCATGAAGCCTTAATGTTAAAAAGTTGCAGGTTTGAGTCCTCCGAGCATGCATATTTCATCCATTTTAACAGTAGTTTAGCAATACTATAATTCAATTAATATATCAATATGACTATCAATCACAAATAAACTACAATAACTCATAGAAGAAAAATTATTGTCCGAACCTGGTTCGTCGAATCAATCCAATCATATAGCAAGTGTATCATACTTGCTCTGTGATTAATCACTTCCTTAAACTGTAAACCAATCGCATGTCAAGTGTATTACACTTGTCATGTAATTGGTTCAGATTTGGCCGAGCCTGGTTCGGGCAAGAATTTCCTCTCATAGAAAGTAGGGCATCCATAGATCCGGTAGGACTTAAACCAATAATCTCAAACTTGTTCATGGACGTCAACCTTAACCTTAACAACTAAGCTAAGACATCACTAACTCATTGTTGATGTTTCTAATCAAGTTTTAATCTGTTAATATATTGAATGTGTAATAAATTATTTTCATATATATATCATATACATAGTTGACTAAAAGATGATGATATTATATATAATGTAGCACAAGGCTTAGTTGCACCAAGTCAATCCAAAAATCCATCACATCATACCATATTAATATGCATAGTTCTACAATTGTCATTACCAGAATGTTTTCTTAAAAAACCAGTTGACTTAATTTCATATTATATACCGCTGGTAATAAGCTTCTCTTATGTCTCTTTCAACTTCCAAAGAGACATGCAGACCAGATTAAAATTTCATCAGAACCACATGAAAGAGCCAAAACGAAAAAATAAAATAAAATTATAATGTAATCCGTCTGATCATGCATGGCAATGACATTGATTATCTTAATTAAACAACAACCTCAATTAATTATTCGTGACGATGTAATCTTAATTAAATAATGCAAAATAGTAAGTAAACATCAAATCATAGAGCTTTATAATATATTAGATTGAAATGACGGAACATAGTACATACAAAACATGTAGAGTTGTTATATTAATGGAACCAAAGTCTTAATACAAGCATACATTGTCGACCAGATGTTTTTTCAGCTGAGTTCATGTGCTAATGTCCTATTAGTTGATGTGGATTTTCAGTTTAGGTAGTCAACTAATTAATTAATTTTGCTTGTAGTTTTTAAGTTAAAAGTTATAATCAGCTTCCTATCAATTTTCCCAATTTATTAATAAATTATAAATATTAAGTTATTTTTACAAATATTCAAATTTCAAATTTCAATTTTTCCCACTTTCCGCTCTCATATCCAACACTTTTAACTCTTACAACATAAACTTACAATTTTTTGACCGTTTATTTCTATTACAGAAATTATTTGTAAGACGCCTTTTTTGTGTGTCTATACACTACAAAAACGGTCCTCTGAAATTCAATCACAATTTAAAGGCCCAAGTGAGGGTTGAATGGTTTCCTTGTCTCTCAAACTCGATACTTAGCCCTTATTAGTTTTAATGGGCCTCAATCATTTAATGGGCCGACATACCTCGGATAGGCCTGTATATACTCTTTGTAGATCTCAGAATAGCCCAAAAATTCTTCATACACATTTGTGCAGGCAAACAAATGTAAAATAAATATTCCACTAAAAAATAATATAATGAAATATTATAAAGCGAAGAAACTAAAATGGCATAAGATAAATAAATAAGTGCGTCATGGATGATCATTTAAACAAGCTATCACCATATTTATGATCTAAAGTGTTTAAATTTGATTTATACTTTTTCAATATAGAACAATGAAGCACTTCTAACAGTCAATAAGGTTTTCTTTCTTTTTTCTTTATCTGCTTCTTTCGAGTTTCTTCTTTTATCCAAACTTCTTTAGGATTTTTCTTTTTCTAACATATATATATATATATATATAATATATATATATATGTGTGTGTGTGTGTGTGTGTGTGTGTGTGTGTGTGTGTGGAGACAGCGGTTGCTATCTGTATTTTATTCAAAAGAGAAAGCAACAAAGTACTTAAGCTTCAAGTGTTTGGAGAAAATTCAAAAATTTTATTAGTTTGAATTTCAATTTAATTTGCTTCCGCCAAGAGGGTTTGTTGATTTTTATTGTTAAATTTGCTATAGATTGTATTCATTTATAAATTGTATCATTGTTATAATTATTATTGTAAATTATATTTATTTAATCAATTGATGTATAATGTATTGATATGGTACAAAATATATAATAAATGTGCATAATATTTCCGAGGCCGGGTGAATTAATTTTTTTTAATCCTATCCGATCTATTGGACTAATAATCCAATTAAATCACGGATCCCATTTCCAAAACATTGGATGCAATTATAAAACCTTGATGCACACATTCACAAATGAACTTCCGTTTGATATGACATTATGATAGAATAGTAATTAGTAAATATTAGCAAACGATAACTTTGCAAAACAGGGGTTGAAACCTACCTAATTTAAGACAAATAATTTGTTTTGATTTTACGTTGTAATTCTGTTTCTAACATTATATGAAGGAGGGTTTGAATACTTAACCAATGGCCGTGCATCATGCACCTGAACTCAAAACTCTTTTTGTCACCGACGACTTGTTGGTCTATTAGTAAGCAATCTAAATTTAAAGGCCGACCTTTTGTTAGTGAGCTACTGTTTAACTCTTTCGTTTCCGTTCTGAAGAACGATCTTCACATTTATAAAGATGGGTTAATTATTTTATACATTTCAAATAGAATTCATTTCATCTTCAATTTGGGATTATTATACTAGTGAAAAGGGATAATTTTACACTGCGCTCGAGATTTAGTGTATTAATTATACGTAATTTTTTGTGATTTGATAAGTTACTTTTAATACCCTTGATGTGTAATTTCGTCCAACAAATAGATTTCCCGTAAGCCAAAATTCATAAAAAAAAATATGTTAGCAGCAAAAATGTTAGAATAAAAATTCATATTTATCGTTAATTGACTTATTATTGATTTTTATAGGTCAAATATATATTTTCTGATCAAATTATTCTTATATATTTTCACACACTAATGCATGTGAGGAGGATTATTTCCACCCTTAAAATGATAGTTTGGTTATAAAAGATTTATTTGACTTATAATAAATCAATTCGGAGATATGGATTTTCATTCAATTTTAATATCAATAATTTTCGTGAATTTTAATTAATGAATGAACCTAATTATTAAACAAAAACAAACCTTAAAAGAAATAAATATAAATTTTCAAATAAAAAAGAATTGACGTGTAATTAAATCAAAAACTTGCAGAGGACGGTGTAAAGGAAGTGGGAAAAAAAGGTCTTTGTCCGTTCACGACCATGCCTATTGCGAAGTTGAGTGGCCTCACTGTCTTTTGCACTTGTCCATGGATACCTTTTGTTAAAAGTTCAAACAGTACTGGGGTCCAGGCAGAAAAATCATCATAAATTCTTAACAAAAATGAAAGATGAGTATTGAATAGGTACCCATGATAGGCTTGTAAGGGTTGTATAGTATTGACTAGGTACCCATGATAGGCTGGTAAGAGTTTATACAACCTGTTGACTCTAAACCCTTCTCGCACTGTAATCCGTCTGGACGGCGCAAATCTGAAAACAACACTCAAAACACACTACGTTGATTTTTTATTATCCTGCACAGTGATCCACGCACCACCACGTTTTAGATATGCAATTCACTCTTTTTTATTGGCAACCGAAACTTCTAGTACTTGTCTTCCCACTCTCAACCCAAGATTCGCCATGGACCTTGCTCTAACCGCCACTTTCCGGCCGGAATATCCCCAGTTTCGCCGTAATCTTTACAGACCCATTTCCCTCCGGCGACACCTCAGTTCCAAACCACCATCACCCAGACCAACAGTGATTGTCATGGCGCAGAAGAAGCCGAAGATCGAAGGGGTCAGTGATGAGCTGAACTCGATCGCATCGCAGAATTTGGACCACGCTGCTGCTCGCAGAAGAGTGCGCTCGGCTTTTGCTAATGTCCAGCTGCAGCTTGATCATATATTGTTTAAGGTATTAATCCTGAATTAATCTTTTGTTCTAAAAAAATTTATCTTTTGCTGATAATTTCTTGGCTGTTCCGTTTCCGTAATTTTTTTTACTAAGTGATTGAATTTTATGTTTCTCCGCGTCTTTCTTGTGCTGAGCAGATGGCTCCAGCTGGGATCAGGACAGAGGAGGTGAGTTATGCTGAGCTTGGAACAGCAACTGTTTGTTTTAGCTTTGTTTTACATCTTTTGAACAACCTTTCCTGAATTACATTTGTGTAAGAATGATAATACCAAGTTTTTTCCTTTCTTTTGTGGGTCATATGCTTTTGATTCTTTCTTTTAGCTTGGTTTAATTTTGGGATTGATAAGTGAATTTTGACAAAGATTCCTCAAAACTGACAGTGAGTGTAAATTTGAATTTAATAGCAATAATATCTTGCTAAGTAGGACAATGGTTGAATTTCAAGGGGCTTTCTTTAAGCTTCCCTTGGCTGAGTGTGACATTACGGGCTATCATCTTGTGGAAATAGGAAATTTGTAGATCCAAGTTTGATAATTCAATGCCTTATCTTTTTTGGTAGTGGTATGAAATGAATTCAAATGGACAAGAAATTTTCTGCAAAAGCTGGTTGCCAAAGCCCGGTGTACGAATCAAAGGGGCATTGTGCTTTTGTCATGGATATGGTGATACCTGCACCTTCTTCTTTGAAGGTTTGTTCTTTCGCCGTTTCCTGTGGTTCCGATCTTTTTTCTCATAGAAAAAGTTATCCACTCGATGTTAGTACTTATGCAAAGGGTCGTTCGACTTATATCATGAAAATTCTGAGTTTCAGGCATTGCCAAGCACATTGCTGCTTCTGGTTACGGCGTTTACGCCATTGACCATCCAGGTTTCGGCCTTTCTGAAGGATTGCATGGATATGTCCCCTCTTTTGATGCCGTAGTCGATAATGTCATTGAACAATACAGGATAATGAAAGGTTAGAGTTCTCCATTGTCAATGGGACGATACTGGGTAAAATATTGTTGCTGAGCACTTTACTTCAATGCCTCAAAACCATGAAACTTACAAAAATTGTTCCCTCATTAGTAGTTATTGTTTTACGTCATTTTTTCATTTCCCGGGAATCTGGAGCTCAGTATCTGCTAAAAACCAGTTTTGTGTTATGATGCACAGGACGGCCAGAGATACGAGGACTGCCCCGTTTCTTATTTGGTCAGTCCATGGGTGGAGCGGTTGCTCTCAAAGCACTTCTTAAGACACCAAATGAATGGGACGGCATAGTGCTGGTTGCTCCAATGTGTAAGGTAATACTACCGTACGTCTTCATTCATACTCCCTTAGCTTCAGAGATGTCTGAAGGAACTCATAGTGCGTCGTGATTAAGAATTTGAAATTCCCATTGAGACATACAATAATACAAGAAGATTCAAAGTTTGAATCCACCATATCTAGCTGGATCAAATCTCCTATGTCGCTGTCGAAGCTGCTAACAAGTCTTTATGTAGTAAGCTATAAGGAAATCACCTAGTTTCCAACAATTAAACATATTACTTTATCAAAATGTTCGAATACAGATCCTGGGTAGTTTTGTGTATCTAGTTTTGCCATTTCATCCATATGAATCACTAACTCATATTTGCTACTCAGATCTCAGAGGAAATGACACCCCCTGTTCCACTTCAGAAGGTACTAATCTTTCTATCAAAGGTTATGCCACAAGCAAAGCTCGTCCCCAGAAAGATTTAGCAGATTTGGCTTTCAGAGAATTGAAGAAAAAGCAAATGGTTCGCCCTTTCTCCTATTTCTCCTTATGAATACCTCATTCTAACCGAGCAGTGGCCATAAAGAAACGGAGAAGCTCATAGTGCTTGAACATGGCTTAACAATGACAAATCCCTTAACAGATAACGAATTTTCACACATAACAAAGTGAAGATAAACTCATAGCTTCCTTTTCTGTAAATTTTGGTTCACATTGAAACTAATGGACTTCCCTTTTCTAGGCTCCATACAATGTGATCAGTTACTCGGACCAAACACGACTGAGGACTGCTGTTGAACTCTTAAATGCTACAAAGTATATCGAATCACAGGTGGAAAAGGTGAGTGGAGTATGTTCCGATTCCTCCATCGATCAGAATCGTTCATTGGTTTTGCATACAAGTTATGATGAGTGATTCCATTTCAAGAATTAGTAACAGTTGACAAGGTATCACAGGTTGCCTCTCCGATGCTGATTCTTCATGGAGCTGCTGATAAAGTGACGGATCCACGTGTGAGCCAGTTTCTATACGACAAGGCTTCGAGCACGGACAAGACTCTGAAGCTCTACGAAGGAGGCTTTCACTGTATTTTAGAAGGAGAACCTGATGACAGAATTTTGGCTGTACTTAGTGACATTATTTCATGGCTTGATTCTAGGACTTCTCTCAAATAGAGAATATTCGTCCATGGTCTTGGATTCGTTTAAATCAATTTTGTTTCTCATGATGTCTTCATTTCAAAAGACTTCGACGTTTTTAACTTAATTAATGTGGAAAACTCACTGGTGTAAGAAATTAAGATGCTGTACGAAGTTGGAAAATTTTATAACGAATTATGCATTAAATAGTCTAGCCATAGTAACATTTAAAATATTGCATGGAAAATCGCTAGTATGAATTGTGAAGATAGGTAACAACAAACACTGAGGAGGGTTTTGTCCGATTGATAAGGTTGGTTTTTTGAAAATTTTGATAAAATGTTTTGGTTTAATTTCAGTTTCTTGATATATATGTATTGTCTCACTTTAGATTATTGATTTTGATTGATGATTATTTAATATGTTTGTTGAGTATAAGCGATTACATGCCTGATAAGGGTATATATCTTTGTGCAATTTCACTAAATTTGTTGAGGTGAAGAGTCGTTTTCGTCTTGGATTTGGATTTATCGCTCTCACTTTCCATTGGTCAATGTTGTTCTCTTCCGGTTTTTGTCCTTATCTTCAATAATTAAGAAATATAGTACAATTGCTTAAGCTCATATCTAGTTTTTACTGCTAAGAGACTGTGAGTTCGAATATCATTAATATTGATGTATAAGTTATTTTAATAGTAATATCTTGTCTCATTGGTTTCTTTAAAATGTGTTCGTTAATTTTAAAAATATAAATATACTAAATTAGTATTTAAATTTAATTGTACTGAATAATATAATTATAAATTCAATAATTAACAAAAAGGTGTCAGTTCGGAATTTGGATGATCTCAACTCTCTCTCTCTCCCTCCCTCTCTCATCTCAATGATAAATGGGGTATTTATACTAATACAACATTACACTAATTTAGTAAGTCAACTTTTCCTTTCTTTTATTGATTTCTTTCCTTTTTTAATATCTTTATTTTCTGGATTGTCAATATTTTCCCTTTTCATTGTTTCTTTTTTTTTTTTTTTTCAGCACCTTCCTTTCCTGGAATGTAAACCTTTCCCTTTCTAGGTTAATTGTTTCCTCCGTCAGGTATCTTTTTTCACATTTAATATATTTTTTCAATTTTCATCTATCTTCCCATTCCCACAACCTTTTTATAGTTATTTTTTGCAACTTTTTTTTGTCACCATATTTTTACAAATTTAATATTAACTTATTATTTTGTATATACTTTATTAATTAATTAAATTTTGTAAATATTTTATTTTAAACGGTATTTATAAAAGGTGCATACACATAAAGTGTGCCACAAATTACTAGTATTGAATGACTGTCTTATTCAAAAATTTAATTATTTTTTAAAAAATAGAAATATAAATATTTAACATATGCCATGATAAATACAAATGTTGTGCATTCCCATCTCCATGAAATTCAAGATATCTTTAATCTAATAGGAAAAACTGATAATTAATTCTTGTAGCAATGTGGCAATAATTAATTAAAATTCATATAAAATACATCTTAATTTCTGCTGCTCAATAATTCAAAAATATCTAACAATTTCCAATCAATTTAGTGATTGCTCAGCTGAAAATATTGTGACGCACTGGCTATCTACTTCATTAAATGTATTAATTGAACTACAATCATCCACTCGAGTCAATTAGCTTACAGAAGGGGCTACCTCATTCTAGGAGTTATATTCAAATATCGTGTCTGCCCACTGGCTTTTCTTTTTCCATTTTTAAAATTTTAATTCTCTTGGAATTTTTACACTGGCTTGTAACGAAAAAACTACAAGTTTACTCCAGCAGTATACAGGTGGTAATTTTAATCTTGTACGAATCCATTTTAATAATTTCATTTTGTAATTTAAACATATTGAAGACAAAAATATTCAGAGAAGTGCACTCAATTAATTAAATTGGTCACGTGCATTCTTGCCATAATTTTAGCAAATTCCTGACATTTCTGTATTAAACGTGGGGATGTTTTTGGAGGCTATAATTGGAGTTGTAACTTATAATTAAATACGAAAGAAAGCAAGTTGAGAAAATAAAATATATAGTTGAAGTAATTTAAGATTGTAAATTGGGAAAAAGATTATTAAATTAATTAGTGTAGCAGCTTTAAAGGTTAGTATAAAAATAGTGATGTGGACGAGCACGAGCTAGTTATGATGGAGCTGAATGATCCAGCTAGCTAGTAAGTAGTAATAATATATATACATATGTAGGGTGGTCGACTTTTTGCTGCTGCAGCACCCAGCTGCATTGTCTTGTATAATTCGCACTCTACCTCTCTCTCTCTATATATATATATCATTTTAATTTGTGGTTTTTTGGAGGGTTAGATGGATGTTAAGTTTCTGTGCCCGCCTTAGCTACATGTACATAAACATCCCCCACTCTTAATATATGAATACTACGTACGTACACTGCAAGTCTTGTTCCTTTCACCAACAACATGTATACATACATCTCGGGATCCTTAATCCACCCCATCTGTTTTGTTTGTGTGTGATGAGAGAGAAAGAAAAAGGGGAAAGAGAGAGAGGGTGATTAACATGTAGTGAGACTCTTGGAGTGTAACAGTAGACTAGTTCTTGAGGAAATTAACTGATTTGATTTTAGATTTATATATATTATAACAACATATGTATATGTTTTGGAATATTCATGCAATTATGGTAAATACACACTATAGATGATTGATCAACTAATTTCAATGGATCAGCTGTTTAATTAGACAAGTCAACCATGTTATTTTTATGTTTTTATGATCAGCTGAGGTGCATGGGACCACATTTTTATGATTAGGGCACTGAAATATGGACAAAAATCCAAATCTTGGATAATCACAATCCAACATGACAGAGTGAAGTGAATGGAGGGTTGTCCTGATTTGATCAGTATAGATACATACATATATATATAGAGAGAGAGATGGGATGTGAGGTGTGTAGGTAGAGTGTGTGAGTAGGCTTTAATCACTAGTCCCTGTGTGTCTGAATGTTGGACACAGAGTGAGTTGACCTGCCAATTAGAGTGCATATATATTTGTTCGTTTTCGCATCCTATATTATCATCTCCAGCTTTTGCCCCCATATCCACTACTTTACTACGCTCTTTTTTCTTTTACTTGCCCCTCCTCCAAAAAATAAGACATTCATTTGTTATGGTTAATTATTATTATTAAAACTTAAAATAATAATAAACACTAATTACCCAATGAATATTTTTTAACCATTGTTTTTATAAGTTATGTTAAAACATTATCTACGACTAAAACTTATGACAAATACTTTTGTTATAGATAACTATTTTTTTTTTTTTTTTTTTTGTAAAAGTCGCCTATGCCGAGGCGGGGGTATGGACGGACCCCTACCCCTATCCGTTTATTAATTGCAAAAAAAACTCCTGAACGAAGCTAAGAGCAATAAATGAAGAGTACTTACTCTCTTTACAAATTCATTATGAATCTATCTATACTAAGACTGCTAGTGCAATCAAAAACTCGGATAAAGAATATCATATTGAATTAAAGACTTCAAGGAGCCAGTTGTTGTACAAATCACCCTTGTAGTTCTAGTCGTGCAAGCCAATTAACAAGAAAATCAGTCGCTTTATTTGCCTCTCCGTAGACATGAGTGAATTTTAGAGTAAGTTGACGACGCAACACTCTCAATTTCGTGAGTTAAGCATGCAGCCGCCACTGCCCTTATCACTTTGAATGATATGAATTACTGTCATGGCATCATAGGCTAACTATTATGAATGTTGATTAATTATGGTAAAAACTTAAATTTTTATGTTTAACCATGATTAATAGTATTGATTTGTTATTATTTTTAAACCTAGGTAATTTATGGGGATTAAATACATATTCGTTTTTTAACTTTTTAGAGTAGTATTTTATACCTATAATTTAAAGGACCAAACCTGAAATTAATTAATTAATGCATAACAATTCTAAAACTGGATCTGTAAAACATGTATTCAACCCAAGTGATCATGGTTGGAAGAAAAAATCTCAAATAAATGGATGATCGTGTGCGCACGGAGATGGAGATGGAATCATAAGTGATTGAGCTCTGGAGTGACTGATTTCCTAGTTGGAACGCAAGAACGTAGTGTAATCTGAAAGTATAAATTAGATCAACGTAAATCCAAACTTTGGTGCTTCAAGATGCATATGGTTTGCCTTTCCGACTTCAAACAACAGTAATTTCGAGTCACGACGTTTTCCTGGATCATAAACAATCAACATTTATGCTTGAAAATAATTAATATAAATTAATATTGCATATCAATTGTCTAGGAAGATAAGCAGCTCATCAAGATCATATATTCATTTTGAAATATATAATTAACATTAATATTATTATTTGCGCTTTAATTAACAAGAGAAATGATTGGATATGCAAAATTAATAAAATTAATTACACAAAGGTAACAGATGCAGGCGAGTAATTGAGGAAAACCTGATGAAGATATTATCCAAATATATATAATTAACTCTTAATTTTTTTATCTTGAAACTTCTTTCACCAACAGAACAGACGAAAACAAACATATATGTATATATATATATATATATGTTTCAACTACAGGATGACCATGTTCGAAAGAGAAAACATTGGGAAACAAGACTTATAACATTTAATCCCTATATATGGACAAAACTATTAAGAGGGTTTGGCGACTTTATAATAATAATAATTAATAATAATAATAATAATAATAATAATAATAATAATAATAATGAAAATGGAATTAACCACTCGGCCCTCCAGTCGTAGCTTGCTTAGATGTGAATGTGTGAGCTCAAAAGGCTGTTCACAAACCTGTAGAAAAACCAAAACTTCTCCTCTTGCAATCTACATTTGTCAGTTTGTTCGGATTCTTGTTTCTCTTTCAGTGAGAGCGGCGTGTCATACCAGCATCGACACTTTCACTCTCACTCACCAAGAAAAAACACAAAGAAAACAAAACAAATATGGAGAATCCATCATGAAACCCACGCGGGATCCCATCTATGTTGCAATATTGTCGCTTTTCACCTCCGGCTCCAATTAAATCCCTCTACCGGATTCTCCAGCGCCACGTCTCTAACACCACCGCCATCTCCGCCTCCTCCAAAGACCCTACCGCTTCCACAGTTCACCGGTGCACCAATGCAGGTGTAGTTACCTTCATTTGGGGCAGCTCCGTAGCTAGAATTGGACAGGACATGGCCAAGAAAGTAGTCGTTAACCGATGGTGCTGCCGGGTGTTGTGAAAATGAGAGTACATGAGGCGGGGAAGGGTACATGTACGTCGCCGACGGCGGTGGCGGGGATGGAATGAGTGGAGAAGTGGAAAACATCCTTGTAGGGCACATATTGCTGCTTACTTGATGATACCCTCCATGTGGAATTGGTTGGCCGCTGCTAGAATATTGTACAAACATCATCATTTTCTCAAAATCCTTTCAAGAACCCATGACAATAGTCTCAATACTTTAAATCATTACAACCAAATGGGGAAAAAGAAACAACAAAAACATTAAAAAAGACAAAGAATAACATTGCACTCAAGACGCATGAAAACTTGTAGAAGGAAATATCGATCATTAATAGAACATATATAGAACCTTGAGCCCTTTTCTTTATTCTCTGTAGTTCAAAACTTTAAACATCTAAAATCTAAAAGAATGAATCAAGAAAAGGAAGAAAAGAGATGGGGAAAGTTCATATACATATACCTTGAAACATAACCTAGGTGAGCAGGAGCCAAATCGTTAGTGAAGACCAGTTGACGAGCCTTGTTCAAGGTTTCTGTCTCCCTCTCTGAGAAAATATAATCAAGAAATCAAAATTTTCAGCAAGAATCCAAAGAAAAGAAGAAGAAAATACAGTAGCCCAGAACATTTTCCTTACATGAATGAGAACAGGGATTGACAAGACAGTGCTCCACTGTACAAGGAAAACTCATTGGCGAAAAACCGAAGGGGAGTATTTTATAGCAGATATAACGAACTTTGCTAAAATTCATGTACTTTTACAACTTTACTTTTATTTATTTGAGGGTAAATAAGAAAGATGCAGTGATGGAAATTGTCTTGATTTTATAATGTGTAGAAAAACGTAGAACATTGAAATTAGGACAATGAAAAGAGGTTGCCTTGACGGTGGCGGTTCATGTGTCCCCCAAGGGCTTGAGACTTGCAGAACTTGAGGGAACAAAACCTGCACTCGTAGACCTTCCCGGCCTCATCTTTTCCCACCTTAGCGCCGCTTTTCTTTTTCCTGTAGCCTCCTGCAAATATGCCAATTAAAGCAACTTTGATGAGACTAATCTTATACCTAAATTCCAAACCTAATTCACCCCAATCAAGATTTTTCTTCCTGTCTTATCATACTTACTACTAGGGTTTCCCTTTCATACTAGAAAATCCCATCAAAAGCCCGAAACTTTTTTCAAGAAAGGGAGAGAAAATCTGAATTAAGATTTTGGGGGGAATTTGTTTATTAATTGAAGCTTTGAGCAAGAGATTAATATATCAGGTTTATTGCACAAGCAAAATATCTTTGCACAAGGAACAAAAATTGATATCAAAAGCTTCCAAGTAGCAAAAAAACACAAGGATCAAATTCTGGAAACTGTTTCCTTTTCGTAATCCAGGGCATAAGGAAAGGGTAAGAAGATGATATAGATATACATATATTAATATTGAATTTCAGAAATTTTCATTGACTGATCAGTTGTAATCTTGGACAGCAGGGTTTTATCTTTTTTTTTTTTTTTTTTTACTTTTTTTCTTAACTTCAAGAAGATGTAACTAGAAAAAAAACCGCAGTCAATAGTACTTAAGACAAAGTAATGTACCAGCAGACGAAGAGCTGTCCTCTGAGGCCTGTATACCATCTCTAGTGTAATCTTCGGGAAAGTTATTGAGGTCTAATGGATTTCCCTCTGGCCTCCTGGAAAAACAAGAACAAAAAGACAGAAAGTTAAGGAAAGTGGTTGAAGAGTTTGAAAAGATGAAGAAGAAGAAGAAGAAGAAGGAGAAGAAGAAGATGACAGATTTGAAGGGAGTTTGTGGGGTTGAGAGTTCTACATACAATACATACATGAGAAGCGACAGAGCAAGCAGACAGATGAAGAAAAGACTATATTTAGTTTGGAGGTGATTAATCTCTCAGATGGAAGAGAGGAAGTGAAGCTTGGAAAATTATCAAACTTGAGTTTGGGAACTGATGAAATGTGGAGTGATGGTGAAGAAAGTGGGAGCTTTATTTGCTATCAGTTTTCTTTCTGCCAGCACCACTGGAGACATATATCCTCTCTCTCTCTCTAGAATTGAAAGAACATGATCAAAGAGACAGAGAGGGTCTCGTGACTTTAAAAAGGAGAGGAGTGATGTGGAGAGGCATGCAGCAGGTGGAGGTGGAGGTGGTTGATGTTGTTTGTATTGAGAGAGAATGAGAGGGACGTAGCATTATCTTGTTGGCTCAGCTAAAGGTGGCTAGGTGTGGTATATTGCCCTAGACTTCGCTAGCCTCAGCCTCAGCCTGCATCTGAATCTGCATGCACAATGCCAAATACATTTTAACCTACACACTACACTACACATACAACTCCCAATTCAACATAACCATTTTTTATATATTAATTAATTCATATATCAATATATATAGTCTGATTTATATTATATTAATAGAACCTAGATATGTATATTTATACATGAACCTTTTTTTATCTGGGGTGCTCATGAAATTATGTCTCAAGTACTTTAGGAAGTTTCTCAGAAAATCAGACAATCCAAACTTTATGTTTTTATTTCTTTTTGGTATATAGAGATATTTGCATGTATTTTTTGGTGTTTTAATTAATCTGTCTGATTTTATATATTTTTTTATTAGTGTAAATTAAATCAATATAAGTTAAAACTATTGAATTGTGTGTTCTACAAAAGTACATATATATATATAGGTAAAAATTCAAAATATTTCTGCTTGTTTTTCTGTATAGCCAAAAAATAAAAACAAACAAATTAAGCCCACTTACGTATTTTCTTTCTCAAAGATTCAAAAACAAATTAAAGTTCATCATCTTGCAAACATTCAAAATGAATAAACTAGGCTACCAAAAACACTTAACTTTAGGGCTTGCAAACACACCCTCATTGACAGTTTGAATCCTCTACAATCACTTAAGTATTTACAGTGAACAAAACGAAAGATTATACATACATCAATTATGTATTAATTAGATATTGAAACACTAATTTGAAGAGATAATCTGAAGTGCATGTGTTCTTGCAATAAGTGTATATATAGGAGCATCAAAATTAAGAGTTGTGTCTGAAATTTGAAAAGGATAGCTTAAGGGGGCAGTGAAGACAAAGGCATTCCATGTACAGATGAGAGTGCAGGCATGCTCCCTTTGGTGCTAAGAAGAGCATGCATGGTGGAGCTACCTATACATTATCATTCATCAACACCACCCTACCTAAGCCCTCGTGGGGTTGTATATATACATATGTATAGTACACGTACCCTTGTCCCATTGAACTGTTTCCATCAATCTAGTACTTGAAATAAGAAATCAATTGTACTACTGCTTGATTCATTTGCTAAATCAGTATTTCTTAACACAAAATCTTTCATCCATTTATGTATATATAGAGAGAGAAGAGCACGGATGATCAGAGATATAATTCAGCAAATAACCATTTAAATTTTCCATTATTGTTTATGGAAGTAGATGCAGTTTTTATTATTATTAGTTTTATTTTTACAGAGCTATGATTTATAATTAATTACTTTGTTTGTTACACAATATTATGTCAAATGCGTACTAGCTAAGTTAAAAATGTTTCCATGTACACCAAAACATTTAACATACCCTATATATTAAATTTGAAGAGATTAATACTACATGTTGAATTATTATTACTACACTTGCGACGGGAATTTAATGTGTCCCAAATCTCAATATCAGTTTCCAACGACATGTTAGTTTGTAAATATTGTCAAGCAGTCATCGCAATTCTATTACAAATTTGTGATTTGGGACAATCTAATGGTGTGAGATCAAAATATTCTAGGAGAATATTGTATTCAAATCTGGATGTTTGTGTCAGTACGGGAACTGTGCGTTAATATATATATATATATATATATTGTAAATTTGTGACATGCCACTACGGTTGCAATTTCATCGCAAGCTTTCAACAAAATAGTACTGTCACAAATTTGATATACACTGCAACCATTTTACAACATCTTCTTTTGCCAAGCTTGCCGATGAATCTTGCGACAAGCGGGTTGCAAGATTTGTTGCTGCTTTTACAACTGATATTTGTAGCGACGATGTTTGCTTAACTAGATTGCTGGTCACAAATTGCGACCAATTCCCCTTGGTAAATTTTTTGTGAGGGTTCTAACAGTAAGTTCATTGACCACTAATAGAGTACTCAGCAATATTACACAGTAATATTACGAAAAACTTGACAAGAAATAGAAAAAATTAATAGAGTGAGGAATGGAAATTTTAACTTAGATTGATTGAATTTAAACTAATTATATGACAAATTTAATACATTTATCATGTGATTGGTGTGCAATTTAAATAAAGTGACCGAAAAATGTATCACGTTCGCTTTGCAATTAATTTAGTTCAACTGAACCTAATTTGAATAAGACTTTTCATAATAAAAACGCACTTCAAGCTCAATTGAGATAGGGCAAAAAGGAAAAGAAAAAAAATAATCTGAACCTTCCATCCAGGCCCACCCATTTCCGGACTTCTAAATACATTTGTGATTGTGAATTGGGCTTGAATTCAATTAGCCCAAACTATGATCAAACCCGCTTGGCAATGCTAGATAAATTGCAGTGGTACCCCTGAAAAAGCATTATTATAAAAAAAAGCCCCAAATTCCCAACAATCCCAATTCTGAGAACCACCTAAAAAGAAAAGGAAAACAAAAAGAAACACCCTATCCGTTAGTTGACGAACAGTTCAACACACAGTGAGCAAATAAGGTTCGCATTCTATCATTATCTTCTGATTCTTTGCCATGGCTGCTTCTCTACTCTCCCTCTCTTCTCCCGCTTCTTCTACGGCTACACCTCATCTTCACCCACTGTCTTCTCATTTCAAGGTACTGTATGCTATAATTACCTAGTTCTTGTATGAATTCACAAATAAAACCAAGAATTTCCAATATTTTTGTTTTCTCAATCTCAATTTTCATTGTTTATGCAATAAAACAGGGAAATGCGAGAACTCTAAGAGCAAACCCATGTCCATTTCCATCCGTAAAACTCTGCCACCATAGAGCAAAGCAAAGACAGCCACTTGTAGTTCTGAATTCAGCGGCTTCGGGTGTCCAAGAATCCGTTGCTAGCAACCAGAATGTAAGATTTAGGCTTGATAACTTGGGTCCTCAGCCGGGGTCCCGGAAGAAGGCGAAGAGGAAGGGGAGAGGCCATTCAGCTGGGCAAGGGGGCAGCTGTGGGTATGGAATGAGGGGTCAGAAATCCAGGTCAGGGCCCGGTGTTCGGAAGGGATTTGAAGGCGGGCAGATGCACTCTACCGAAGAATTCCCAAGTTAAGAGGGATTGCAGGAGGTAAAGTAATTATTCATGAAGATTTTGAATATTCAGGCATGGTTGGTTTGAAAGAAGTTTCATGTTTGATATTGCGGTTTTCAGTGTATTTAGTTCATATCCAACTAGGGAATGTTTGTGTAGCTTAGCTTCTACGAAAATATTTGGTGTTGATTGTGGATGGTATTTATACCATTTGCTTATATTAATTTATCCATGTTGCCTTTGGAGATTTTGGGATGGTTTGGTGATTTTTTTCTGTGCTTCTTTGGTGGACTGGAAAATGTGGGAGCTTTGACTTGGGTACTTGATTCTCTTACAAAAAGATAAATTAGGTGAAGTAATTATCTTGTCAGCAGAACTTTGATGCAGAATTTCTGAATGTTTTCATAATGTCTGTGGCTAATAGCAATAGTTATTTTGGTTAAGTTGCCATGTAAACATTGGTTTTGCTGTATGTTTCCTAAACAATTTACATGTCAAGTGATTAGGTGCAAGAGAAGATTCATTGTGAATATCAAATTAGCTTTTCTCATAAATCTAGGGATAGAACATATGGAAGTACCCAACTTCTTTAAAGCGAAACAATTCCACTGAGCTCAGGTTAAGTTCAAATTGTCTTGTTGTTGACTCGTATACTTTTTCTAAATCAAGGCATGCACGCTGGATTACCAAAGTATGTCCCTGTCAACTTGAAAGATATAGCAGATGCAGGGTTCGAAGAAGGAGAAGAGGTTTCACTGGAGTCCTTGAAGAAGAAAGGTCTTATCAACCCATCAGGAAGGGAAAAGGAGACTTCCTCTAAAGGTAACAATGAGATTCTAAAATGTTCGGTATTTTGGATTAGATTAGTCACACGGACTTGGAAATTGATCTAACTATCTCTTTTGTCGTATCAAGTTGCCACTATTAGGCACCTTAGGCTCCTATGCATCTTCATGAGAAGTTGTATGAAGATATGCTAGAGAGAATATAAGTGTGTGTAAGGATTTCTAGTCCTTGTGACATCTTCTCTGATGAAAAGATTAGTTCTAGTTTGATATGATTATCCCAATCATTGAGGTGTTTGTCTACTGCGTGATTGCTACAATGAGAAATCTCAAATTTGAGATTTCTTATGGTCAGCATCTATTTCTTCAAATGAGTATTTGAATTAGTTCAGATTCACAATGAAAGAACCTCCAAATGTATGCATGAGCATTCATATACTTGATATATTATATGATCCAAAATACTGAATACATAATTCCTGGTAGCAGTACCCATGTTGAAGTTACAACCACTAATCCTTTTTGAAACACCTGGTAAGGTCTTGAAGTTAATATGTCTATAAGAAGCTTTTTGAAAAGTTTAAGATTAATTTTCAGCCTTAAGCCAGAGAGACGAATCAGCCGTATTTACTTTGTCTTGAGATCAATGCTACTGGTACGTGCTATGTGATCATAAACATAATGATAATGAGGCCAAAATGTAAGGAAGAAGTAAGTAGAATGTGCCCCTTTTACTCAATAAGTCGAACAAATGCAAAATCCAATCTAGGTATGTATTTGCAAACATCATATGTAATACAAATATAGCCTTCAGATGTCCGTGGAAATATACAATCCTTTCTACTAAGTGATCTGTTTCTCAGAGTTGTGCCTCCATCATAAATTCTCAGTTGAGCACTCCTCTCACATGATGAGAATCCTGTGCCTATGAATTTGAGGAAATGTCTACATTCTTGATTGGATGAGCTAAGTCTTAGAATCTATCACCACGGCGTTCTTTCTTGAGCAAAATTCTTCTTTACTTTTTTCTCTTTCTCTATGGAAAGTGTGCATGACCATTGTATCTATTATGAGTACCAGATTATTGTCATAGCACATCTCTCATGCTCACATAGAATGGTTTTACTCTGGGGGATGAAAAATGTTTGCCATACGAGGGAACTTGACTGGGGATGTGTGACAAAATGGGTTGGAGGCAGAATTTTGTAACCTGTCCCTCTTGGTTGAATGGACCATTAAACTTTGAATTCTTCCATAGTTGTATAACTATGTTAAATTCATGTTGGCACTTTTATCCAAATTAGTAAAGTTTATCTTCATATGTCAGAGAATAACATGAAAATTTGACATCTGTGGCATTGTTGGGTTGTCCTTGAGTTGTTTGAGTACTGGTTTTTACCTGCAGAATTTGGACAGCGGGGTTATATGAGACCAATGGGCGGCTTTATGCATCATGGGTTAATTAGTTTCTTCTCTCTCTCAAAATTTCATAAATGATAACGTACTGAAATTTCCAAATATTTTACTTTCCAATTTCTCTTCATGGTGAGAAAATCAAGTTAGGAAACATCAGATTACCTCAAAGAACTTTGTAAGTATAGTTGAGTAAAAGGTATTACTCCTAGCCACTACTAAGCTATTTGACGTGATGAGCCATAAAAAGTACGCCTATTTAATTGTTCTCCTCTTCACAGAAGCCAAAACCTACTCAACCCCTCCTGTCGGGTCG
Source organism: Sesamum angolense (assembly GCA_034509725.1). Lineage (NCBI taxonomy): Eukaryota > Viridiplantae > Streptophyta > Magnoliopsida > Lamiales > Pedaliaceae > Sesamum > Sesamum angolense. The sequence goes on along the minus strand of JACGWL010000006.1, from coordinate 2,539,992 downwards.
AGGTGTGATTTCATATGAATGCCGAAAATTGTTGACTTCTGCCATAGCATCTCACTCACATAACTCATGTCACAGATCTTAGGCGATGGAGAATTGAACGTGAAACTCAACCTCAAGGCCTGGGCTTTTTCAGCAGCAGCGAAAGAGAAACTTGAAGCAGCAGGTTGTTCATTAACTGTTCTTCCAGGGCGAAAGAAGTGGGTGAAGCCATCTGTGGCCAAGAACCTCGCCCGCGCTGAAGAATACTTTGCAAAGAAAAGAGCTGCATCTGATTCAGTTGACTCGCCTTCTGCTTGAGCCTCCACACGCAAGCAGATCTCTTCACTCTATTACAGACATGTAAAGCTATTAAAACGATTCGGGCAACTGTTTCCTTGTTTCACCAGAATATTATTCTGTGGTAGGTTCTTTGCTTTAAATCCAATTAAGTATTCTTGTTGAGTCCTGCAAATTAGATTGGTGTCAAATGGTAGGTGTTTGTGCAGTTGTTGCTGCCCTTCTCTTCATAATTCTAAACCAGCTGTTGCCCACCATTTTAGGTTGCTGCACATGCAATTTTACTACCTTTTTCTGATGAGGATGGGAAATGGACATGAAATTTTCCTACTCTTGTTGATGTTGGCAGCTCGTATTCCCATTTCCCACTTAAGAAAGACCCCACTGAAACTGAAATCATATGCTCTTTTTTGTAAATCCTTTATTTATTTATTTTTTGAAATGATAGTGGTAGTAAAAAGAATTACACAACTACGAAACATCATTCATCTATTTTAAAAACAGTTGCCTAATAATGTCTTCTGTTTCTGAATGACAAAAGATGGTTTTTTTTTTTTTTTTTGTTGTTGTCTTTTTCAAATGATGTAATAATAGTTAGAATTTTCTACTACACAATTGTCTAATATGTTCTATTTCGAATGATTATGAAGTTCATTGCTTATACGTTTGTGCTGATTCGGACACAAAAACTTGGGAGGGCCCATTTTTGTCACGTAATGACTCGTAAGTGAGGATTACAAGTGATTTCTTTTTATTTTTTATTTTGATATACAGTTCGTTATATTGTTTAATAGATTCAAATATAAAAAATTAGTTAAATACATCAACAATTTTAATATTAAAAATTATATTCAAATGAAATAAAAAATTAATAAATTATTATTAAAATATATAAATACTCCAACTTAAGACTCAAATTCAGAGCATTTTTTATTAGAAGACCTCAACTTTGCCAACGGAGCAAGATTTTATTGACAGTCACAAGTGGCTTTAATTGATTCAAGAAATGAGATTAAGTGAGGGAAGTATGTCCCATGGCAGACAAAAGTTTGTTACAACATTATGATCTCAACAACCAAAGATATCTTGTTTGAAATATAAGGATGTGGCTCCTAGCATGAAAAATCAGTGCCTAATGACTTGTCCGAATTTGCTCAGCTTAGCTGGAATGTTTCGCAATGGCCCCTAAGTACTTCTCAATTTTGATAGTTCTCGGCTTCTCGCAGCACCAGTGTCCCTTTTCACTATGCCATTTCCGAACTCAAAGTTATGACGAGGCAAGAAGAAAGAAAATTGTTACAAAATAATGTACAAAACACAATAATTTAAATTTTAAAGAAAAAAAGTTTGACTTCCTCTGTAAAATCTAAAAGATATGTCAATCAGGATTTTTTATTTTTTCTATTTTCCCCCATCTTTTATCGACTCACGCTCACATCTTGATTTTGAACCCAAAACCTATAAAAAGATATTTTGAATTCGAATTTGAAAGATTGTCATGATTCGTATCACTTATTGCAGATGATCATAGGGAAGAAAAACAAAAGGTAAAAAGATCATATAAGGGAAAAAATATTAACGACAAAAAAATTAAAATTATTACTAATTATATATACTTAAGTGACAATAACTTTTATGTTTTCATCCTAACAGTAACTTTGATAATTTTAATAGTGACAATTACTTTATAAAAGTTGCTGCTAACAAGAATTAGTGATTGAAAATTTGTGCAAAAAATTATCACTAAAAATAATTAGTAACACATATACAGTGATAACTAGTTACCACAAACGTGTCGGGTGAGGTCAGCATTGTGGTAGTAGCAGTTGAATATGTGGTGTCATGAGTATCATTACAAGGTCAGGAGGAGGCGGTATGCATAACACTTGCTTAATTGGTCATCTCGATTTTATGGGAAAGATTCTTACGTTACTATTCATACACGTTTATAGTGAAGGCAATCAATTAACTGACTATTTTGCTAGGTTAGTTGCATCTAAGAAAAGGCTCAAGGGAATGGCACCCACATGGAATATCCAAGGGAAAAGTTAGCCAAGATTCCATAGGCTTTTTTAACTTTAGAATTTGATGTAAAGGGAATAACACTCCTCATTTATGCTTTTTAACACTGTTAGGGAGTATGTAATATTTATTTACGTTGTTGCTTCGAGTCATATCTTGTAACAACATTTCTCATTTGAAATTTTAATAAACGCTAATCTCCTATCTAAACACTTGCGGCTTTACCAAAAAAATAAAAAAACAAATCCTAGTGACCACAATAATTATTATTGCTGCATTATTTGATTGTCTATGATGATAATTTTATGTCCAATTCTCGTCTTTAATAATTATATTATAACAAAGCTTCAAATTATTGCCATCAATATATATTTTTATTAACAACTTAAAAATAATTACTAGATACTAATCATTAATACTATATATTTTTCAAATATAGTGAGATAAGAACCTAGAAAAAAGAAGTAATGTAAGATACTAGGTAACTTCATCAAGGGAATTTTCTACAGAAAGATCATTTAAAAAAAAAAGAAAAACCAAATGGAACATTTGCTATGCGATTGACAGCTGGGGCGGATTCGATGGATGAATATGACCAAGTGATTGCAATAGCTTTACAATGGAATTCCCAAACGCAGAATGATTCGGACACTATTTTCACAAATTCTGCTCCCATCAAAACTCCAATTCTCTGCTTTCGGTTGGATTTTCACGGCATATGGAATTTTTCTTTTGTCCAGTTGGTTTGTGTTTGTGTCTGTGTCTGTGATAAAGTCTTGTTCCTTGTACACTAATAATCATAGTTTCTTTTTCACCACTATGAAAATAAGTTAGAATCCCGAATCTTTGTGAGTTATTTTTCATGGAAATCGATGAAACATACTAAGATCATAATATTATATCATATGACGTTAGTTTCTACTCTGTAAGTATGTTCTATCGACCTGTAAAATATGATATATAAATATATATATATATATATATATATATATATATATATATATATATATATATATATATATATATACGTACAATACTAACGACTATGGTTAAAAACTATGGTGAATAAGTATCACTAATCACGATTAAATAGAATCGAAGCAAAAAAACTAATTTTTTAATCGTGAAAAAATTATTTGCTACAACTAAGACTCGTAGTAAAAATATTTGCCATAACTTTTAGTTTTGACAAATATTTTAGTCACTCTCATAAAAAAAAAAAAAAACACACACAAAGCATACGTATACAGTATAAAAATAGAGATACTAAATTAAGTGCTAAGTATGTACATAAATTATGTAATGAGATCATGATATTGTCCACATTTTCAAAGACAAATCTACATAGTGATGTGAATTGAGAGAGGGAAGGTGGCCAACTTTGCAGTGGCGATGGTGTTGGTAGCTATTATGGAATCCATACCAAGCCACCTCCACTCATTATTTATTCGGTATTGCACTGGGAAAGCATATACCCAAATATTTTTATTAATTTAATATATTAATTAATACACCTTCATTCAGTATTTAAATTTTATGATATTGTGTCTTATGGTCATGTATAGGCTTTTTTGTTATTTTAAATTATGTTATATAGGTGTATTATATATTGATGATCATATATATGGTGATTATTAATTTTAATTATTTATATATAAGTGTACATTTATACATCTTCGGATCTTGTGGAAAATTCAATGTATTTTCGTATATTTTAATTTGGTCTCTTGCTTTTGCTCTTTATTTCACTTTTTTCATGCGATTCTTATCGTATATATATGGTGGGGATTCCTGCCTAATATATGTTTGTGCTTCTTTCTCCAATTTCTGAATAAATATAAATGGAGTTTTGGTGCAAAAATAGTAGCAATTATTATGAGGTATTTATATAATGTATTTGTTTTATTGAAATTTAATTTTTCGGCTCTACTTTACTTAATTAAAACATTGAGTCTAAAATTTTACTAATTTAAGTATCGATATTTAGCGTAGATTACTTCTACAAATTTAAAATTTTATTTTTCCTTTTGAGGTTATCCATTTCTTTTGCTGATGTATATGAGTCATATGACCCTACGAGTTAGTTACAATTTTGACCGACAATCTCAACCCTCAAGTACTAAAACGCTTGAAAAATCCCCAGTTAATTGACCCACAATCTCAACCCTCAAGTACTAAAACGCTTGAAAAATCCCCAGTTAAGAGTTTAAGACCCTTCGATATTAAAGTAGTTCGAGTACAAAATCGAGGAAAAGTATAAAAAATATTTTATCAAGATATAACATACCATATTCCCAAATTTTTTTGGAAGTATTTATAGGGCTAGATGTTTGTATTTCACAATTGCTCGTATCATAATCTCCAATCTTCAGGTGCCGATGAATCAATTGTGGTGAAGCCGAGATTCCAAATTGAGACTAATTGAGTTATATTCAAGCCCGATAGAAAATAAATACACGAATTTTCTATTTTAATATTTGAAATATCATGAGTATTTTTATGTTTAGTTATGCTTCTAATGTTACCCAATCAACATGCATGGCAAGTTCAAACTCTTACTCCAGTTTACGGAAAAAATTTTACCCGAATCGAGTTCGGTCGAACCAATCTAATTACAAAATAAGTGTAATACACTTGCTTTGTGATTTGTCACTTTTCCGCAACTATACACCAATTACATGGCAAGTGTAATGCATTTACCATATAAATGGTTTAAATTCAACTGAGTTAGGTTCACGCAAATTTTTTTTCAAATTTACATTTACTCCTCTCTTTTTTTTTCTTTTTCTGTTTTAGAGTAATTAAGTTAAACCTAGTTGAGTGAGGTTGAATTTGGTATATATGGGGTAGATATTTTAGGAAGGAAAGCAATTTCCATGACGAGATTCCAATAAAAGTGTGGCGAAGGAAGAAGAAAGGGAGACGTGGCCTACGCAGTTTCTGCCACACGCACCCACCCACACGCCTTTCCCACCAAAATCCAACTCCATCCTCACGTTTGTTTACGTATTTTCTACTTCTCTCAAAATATCATTCACATTTGTATTTACATTATTATTTTTTTTTTTCTGAACACTTGAAATAATTATCTTGATATGTATTAATTTAATTAATCCATTTGGGAGGAAAAATGGGAAACTTTTGTCATTTTGTTACTCTTTCTAATTTTCTTCATTATTTTTTTTTTCAATCATCTCACTTGGTCTTGTCTATCCCTTTATCTCCTTTGAATTATCTAAAAAAGAAAATCATATTTATATTAATTCATAAAATTATGTTTAAATAATTAAAAAAAGAGTATTTATCACATAGAAATAGACGAAAAAAAAAAATATAGTTATATACGAAGAAGAACTACCTTTGATAACAGAAATTACTAATATATGTATTCATATAATTAAGCTAAAAACAGTACCAAATATATACAAAAATTCTTGTTAATTAAAAAATTATTTAAATTTCAACCTTATTGTTTAATGAAATCTTTATTCAAATTTTATTTTATATCCATAAAAATTATTTGGACTAAAAAAATCTAAACTGTGGCACCGGAAAAAAAAAAAAAAAAAAAAAGTCCCTAGGGTGCCCTTAGGAGACCCAGTTGGGTAGAGGGCTCAAAATGCTCCAAGGAAGTTTAGTCTAAGTAGAGTCCACAAAGAATTCGATAGGCTTCCCAAAAATAAATTAGTCAAAAAAAGGTTCAATCGGGCCAATATATGAAATGGTCCCGATCAAAAGGGCCTCACTGACAGACAAGGAAGCTTAGATTTGAAATCCTTATGCCAAAATCAAGGTCCAACTCACATGATGTCCACAAGTGGCTTAGGTAGCATCCATATAGGATCTCTGGAGACACATATCACTGAATTAGATAAGGAGGAGCAACCCTCTCGAGAACACACGGTACCTCCGGAGAGAAGTAACCTATAAAGTCTAATTTCCTAAAAGCTTGGAATCGGCTGCAAGAGGGCGTTTTTCAACCACCTCCCTAAAAATTCAAAAAGGCATCTTTATTCCCAGAAAAATCCTCATCTACAACGGACTGTTAACTGTCACTCGAGAATTGTGGGTCTCAAACCATCAAGAGATCATTTTCCATCGGATCAGAGGGGAGCACCATTTAACAATTTTAAAATCATATTCCCCCAAATTCGTGACATTCTCCAACCAATTTGGGATTGCTTATAAATAAAGAGTTCACAGCGAGAGAATATATGTTTCTATACTTTTAGCCTACATATTACATCTTTCACCTTCATGCACTTTAGTTGAAAAGAACATTATAATTCTCATATTTAAAACTTTCCTTCAATATCAATTTTTTATTTGTACAAGAAAAACGGACAATAATACCATTTTCACCACTAATTATACTCTTTTATTTCATTATTTTTCACTCCAACGGAACCTAAACACCATTTTTCTTTTCTTGCATCAGTATAAATTTATCAAGTGCATAAGTCCCAATGTCGGCCACACGAAATAACAAACTGATGGTTCAAAATAATACATTTAACAATTTTTGGTTGTATAAATCTGTTAATGCAGAAAACAAGAAAAACATACCTACTTTATAAAAAAATGAATTATTCCTTTATCATAATTACTTTGATTTTAAAACTACAGATCAATACTATCTATATGGTAAAAAAAAATCGATGGTGAACTCTTCAATTTTTACTACAGTCAATCAATATTTATCGTTATTTTACCTATGACGAAAGCATTTATTATGATTTTTTACTGTATTAATATTTCATCATGACTTAAAACAACAAGAAATTATAATTATAACATAATTACAATTAATTTGTATTCATATGATTTTTACTTTTAATAATAATAATTAACTACATAAAAAATCGTAATTATTCTAATTATTTCTTCTCTAGTGTAGTGAAGAGAGTTACAGGTGCTTGTCAGCCCAAAACCCCGTTTATTCAAACCATCTTTCGGCTGGATTGAATATTTGACAGAGGATGGCTCTAAAACAGGAGATTATGTCGTGGATTGTTTGCCTTTGATTTGTCTATTTCTTTGTCTGGGCTGTGTTCTTGCTTTCTTTCTGCCTTTTTGCTTGTCTTTCTTTTTTGTTGTCTACAAAGCTTAAGCCATTTAAATAATTGTAGAAATTGCCTTTGAAGAATGCTGATATTTCCGGTGAAAACTCTAAAATAAGAATAAACAGTACATTTCTTTTTTTGTTAATTAATACTATCTCTCATATTTTATTCTATATATACATTTTTGTCAATAAAATTTTAAATTATTTACATACTTAAGAACTATTGATATTGTACGTAGTGTGTTTATATAAAGTAAAACATTAACTCGTAATAAACCATCATTTGAATACAAAATTTGGTAAATAATCATAAAAATATTATTCAATTTGCCAAATATCGAAATTATAAAACTTGATGTAACAAATGAAGTTGATTTGAATTAAATTCGTCTGCGATATCAGATTTACTCAATTTTGTATTTTGTGGAAGATTGTAGTCACAATAATCTTGTACGCTCACTTTTTATATAAAAATTAATATTTCAAATTAAATATTTTACAGTAATAACAATTAAACTCTTATAATTATTTTCATTGTAATGTTAAATTCAAATGAGGAGGAGCAATGCGAAGTACAAGCAAGTAGAGGAGGCAGTGTACGTAACAGAGTGAGAGTGAGGGTCTAGATTCTAGGGCGTCCGTCTATCACCATTTACCGCCCACTGCCATACAGTCCTAAATCCACAGGGCGGTTTCAGAAACCAGCGGGCAACCCCCTCTCCACGTGTCCTATAACCACAGGGTGTGTCATAAATTTGAGCAGTTAAAAATAAGTTAGGGACAGTCGAGCAGATCTTTTTCAACTAAAACAATAAAATAATAGTTGGGGGTGGAAAATCCGATGAGGTGTGTTGCAGGGAGAGGGAGGGGGAGGCACCGCCTGTGGGTGATTGATTGATTAAGATCTAAGCAGTTAAAATCAATATTATATATATATATTATATAATATCTTTACCTTTTGTGAACATGGTATAGTTTCTGCCTTCCAAGCAACTCCCCAGTCAGTGTCTGATTTTGGCTGCATATTTGGAGGAAGCTTTGAACATGCAAGTCGGTTTAATTCAGGATTCCTATATACAAAAGTATGAATTTAATTAAAAATATTTACTTGATTCGTGATAAATTAATTGAGTTTTGATATAAACTTTATTCATTTTTATACAAATATATGTTAACTTCAAAATTTTATTTGATGAATTGAAACAAATGTAAGAAATTATTGAACTTCATTTTTCATAGTATAAAAAATCTAAATGTAATTATATAAAATATAAAAAACTACTAATTAGTAATTGTTAATAATTGAAATCATGATATTATTACAGTCGATTAACTTCCTAAAGATGCATGTTGTTATCAAATGCTTAATTTACAAAAATCAGATTTGAGAATTATTTTCATTATTTGAGTGTGCAATATAAAATTTGAAACAAACAGAATCACTTACCAAAGTACTTGTTTATGAAACTAATTCGAAATTAACATTTATGGAGTTAAGCTTAAATATAAATCAGAGATATATTATATGTGATGCATGCATCAGGAACAGTCCAGTTTAAAAGAACAGATCCATGGCACCTTCCGACCCCGTCCAAAATTATAGCCCAGTAAAACGTCCAGTTCAAAAGGTTTGCACGCATGACAACGCGCTACCCCAAGTGGCATCCAACTGATTCACAAGTCAGTTGCCACCTCTAACTACGTCAGCCATAAAGGAACAGTATAAACAATGAATGACTTCGCCTATGACTCCTTGCAAGCGAAGAGTTTCCCAATACTAAATAAGACTATTATTTATGCATATCCAGCTACGAATTAGTATAACCTACCCCTTATCCAGCCATCTCAGCCAACGTTTGCGAAAGTCTAAGCAGTGAGATAGACCCCCAGTAAATGAGGACATTATCCTATATATATTTATATATATTTGGTCTCCCCAGGCGTGGGGGATGGCTCTTTTACTCTCTAAGCATTCTATCAACTTTCAAGCACTTTTTAAGCAACTTATCACGAATTCTTGCACTTTCTTAAATTTCATTCAAAATATCTCTAATTTTATATCATATTTATTTATTATATTGCTTTATTTTAATTCAAATTAGTACTAATTTGAGCGTCAGAGTGCTAACGTATTTTTTACGAGATTTTTTTCCTCAAAATTCACATACGCTTTGCCCCAACTCTTAAACGATAATTCCGATCTGTTGAACTCGTGTTATTTTTGCCCTCATCAATATGATATATTGCATATTTTCATAACAAAATACTATTAATTATTGCAGTACCAAAAAGAAAATATTTATTTAATCTATAAGAAGACGATTTTGCTAAGTTTAGATTAAAAAAAAAAAACAAGAAAAGAAAGGTTCCATCTTTAGAAACCCTATCTTCCTTTATTTAAAAATGCCATTACACATTCTCAAAGTTCCAATGAAGATATCAAATCCTCGATAAATATCAATATAATCTTTACTGCCCAGAATTTCAAGAACTATAACATCAAAGTCCGGAACCCATTATTTTGGGAAAATTACGTTTTTTATCCCACATAATAAAAGGTACTACATTTTACAGGATAAACACAAATTTAATCTCATAAAATAAAAAATATAGCATTTTTAGTCCCAAATACTATAATTTTTAACCTATAAAATTAAATATACTAAATTCATAAATTATGGGATAAAAAACACAAATTTTTCTAGTACGTGAGACTAAAAATCAATTTTCCGCATTATTTTTTTTAATATACACGTAACAGTTTGCACGTAAATTAAAAAAAATTAAAAAAAGTTTAGAGAGAGAAAAAAATCGGAGATCTATAATATAAATATTTATTGTAGCAGCCCCCAAGTTCCAACGCCCTTCCTATTTCTTTATTTAATGTTTATAATTTTAATATATAATATTATAACAGTTATAAAATAAGAGTAGGGTCTGTTTGTTTTTCATTTTTTAAAAATTTATTGCAGCCTTGTATCAGTTGTTGTCTCCCACGCACTAGAATTAATTACCGTAATAAAATTTTCTTTCAATTCTGTCGATGTCATCCTATCGGTCACATGTGTATAAAATCCCACAGAGCCCTTTTCAGCCTTCTCTCCTCCGTGCTTCATAGTTGAGACTTGAGACCGACCCTTCTATCAATCTACACCTAATATCTTTTTTCTTTTTCCCTTTTATTTTTAGTTTTTTTTCTTGTTTCAAGTTCTTCTCCTAAACTAGGAGCCCTCACAATCTTGTACAGCTCTCTCTTTCAGGTATACTCAGCTCCTTTCAACCTCTGTTCTTGTCTTCTCTTCTCTCCTTTTGTTGTAGTTGGGAAGTTGGTGGGCTGTGGTTCTGAAACTACCCTTTTCTTCTTCATCAAATATTTTTGATTATTTCTTAAGTTTCGGATTTCCAGATGTGGTTTTGATCCAGCTTAGGATCCCCCAAAAGTTCAGAAATTCTCAACAGATCTGCAGCGTTGTCTGTTTTCTGTTTTCCTTTTTTGAAGAAAAGTGAGTGTTTCTACAAATTTTCACAAATTATCTTCTGAGATTTCAAGAAATCTTCTTGTTCTCTCGTATGGTCAAGAGGGGTTTGTCTGATCTGTTACTCAAGATTATGGGAAATTATGCTAAAAGACGAAAGTTTCGATTTTTCCAATAGATCTGTGTGTGTATAGTTTTCTTCTCAAAACTATATATTTGTAACTTTATGTATGTATTTCTTTCTTCCCCGTAAATATATATTTTAGTAAAAGAAGAGGTCAAGAAACCTTAGCCACTCTTCTCATCTTCAGCCCACGTTGAGCGGATCTTAGCTTAAAATAAAAGCAGATGGAAGATATTTCTTAGTTTGTTCACAGATCTGCGACTTGTTTGTCTGCTGATTATTTTTTCTGAACAAGATTTCACCTTCTTGAAAATAACAGGTTGTTAATTTGTTCATATTTTCAAGATCTTGAAGAGATAAAAGGTATGAATCACTACGCGATTCAGCAGACTAGTTTTGCTGCCTGTGAAGAGATGAGAGGCAGCGCCGTCGCCTGCAGATCTGTGGAGATGAAAGAAACGGTGGTTTGCCCTAAACCTAGGCGGCTCGGCCTGCTCCACGCCACCCTCAATGACCCGTCGTACCCTTGATGGCATGCCAGGGTAAATTTCTTATGTTTAAACCCCTTTTGGTCCTTTTTCACTCTTACCACGGTATATTTTTATTTTCAGTTCTGATTTTCTTCTTTATTTTCTGGTTTTGATCAGCAGCCATCATCAAGAGGTCTTCGATGCCAAAGCTGGAAATGAACTACTGGACATCATCCTATCAAAGGTCTGTCTAATCTTTTTCTTTCCTTGTAATAGACTTTTCTGTCAAATTTTAGGTTAGAAATCTGCAAGAATCCTATAAACACTTAATCTGACGAGTATTTGGCTTATAAATCGACAGGGTGGTTCCGGTACAGATCAACCAGTCACACAGTTAGCCTCGTCGCCCCCATTTTTTTCCGGGTCTCCGCCGAGCAGAGTATCTAACCCGCTAATTCAAGACGCCCGATTCGGGGACGAGAAATGCACGCCTGTTTCTCCAAGGGCCATCCCCATCCCATCGGGGCGTGCCTCGTCCCCTTCCTCCGCCCGCAAGGGCGGCTGCGTCCGGGCCAATTTTGGTAACAATCCGGCCGTCCGGGTGGAGGGGTTCGACTGCCTCGACCGCGACAACCGCCGGTGCAGAATTCCCGCCCTGGCTTAGAAACAGTAAATACAAGAAAAGTTCAATTCGACATGGAAGAGAGTTTTTGATCAAATTGAGGTATCATTTCGTGTCCAGTGTACATAAACGGTGTTCCAAAAGAAGTTGTCTGTAATTAAAGGGATCAGTTGCTATTGTAAGTATTGAGTTATGAGAGTAATTTGACCAATTTGAGAAATAATTTTAATGGTTGTTTAGGATGTAGGAAGGGGCAGCCCCTCTTTGTAATGGTGTAAGTAAGAGATGAGAGGAGGGGGTACCCCTAGTAATTTAAGTTCCCCTTTGGGGTTAGTTTTGAGATTTCATTAGGCGGCTTTGAGAGGAAGAGGAGGAGAATCTGTATAAAAGAAATATCTCTTTCTCTCTCTATCTATGCATATATATATATATATGTAGTTGGCAATGAGTCATCATGCTTTGTAGTCAAATTCACTTTTGTAAATGAATGGATGCTAAAATTTGGGATTTGTTCTAGTAGAGTATAATATAATGTTTCTTTCTTGCATCATTCTTCTTGTTCGTCGCGCGAAATCATGGAAACAGTGTGGGTCCCTGCATCCACTCCTCGTGATTGATTGGTGTTCATACACCGTACGTACCTCTTCCTTTTTGATTTATTTAAAATCATACTTGATGTTTCTTAAGACAATAACACATGATATGAACATAGATAATAGGGATATCGATACTGATTTTTTTAAAGATTTGGCGTAATAACATTTAATTTAATATAATTTGGAAAATTATATTTTGTTCATATTTGTTATGATTAATTTACAGATATATTATAGGTCAATATAATTTTTTTTTGATGATATCGACAAATTTTATAAATTTTAGTTAATGGACGGATCTATTTGCATTAATGATATTTGATTTAATTTTTTGAATCACATGGTAATTACACATAAATTTTTTGTGATTTGAGAAATTATATCAAACGGCGTTGAGATTTGCTTCTATTTAACAAATAAGTTTTTTCATTAGTTAAAATTCACTAAATTCGATATTAATAAAAAAAATTGAACAAAAATCAATACTTACCACTGATTCACTTAAAATTAGTTTATTGCATTTCTTTTGAAATTATACTACTCTTATAATAGTGAAATATACATTCTCACATGGATTAACGCGTAAAAAATGTATGATGGTAATTCGATCATAAAAATATTTATTTGACCTATTATAATTTAGTAATAAGTCAATCGAGAATGAATATAGATTTTTTTTCTTTAATTTTTTCTATTAACATCAATAAATTCTATAAATTTTCACTAGTGTAAAGACTTATTTGTTATTGAATAAATCTTAGAAATACTGATGTAATTTTTTAAAACCACAAGAAAATCTGCGCATAATGTATAATAAATATCAGGATGAAAGAGTGTAACTATCCCATATAATTATATTAAGCTTAAGAGTGTAATAAATATTAGAAATACTTGACGTAAATTTTCAAAATCACAAAAAAATCTACACATAATATATAATAAATCTCAGGAGGAGAGAGTGTAAGTATCCCATATAATTATACTAAGCTTAAGAGGAGATGGTGAAATTATGTTTAGATAATATTGTAATAATACACGATTAAGATATGAGTATATATTATTATTTCTCAACTGTAGTAATGCGGTCGCATCGGTTGGCTTGATCTATTAAGTGCGTTGAAGATTGAAGATTGAAGATTGAGGATGGCCGAAGTGTAACGTCCATTTCAATATTTGTGGCTGGAAACGGCAACTCCCGTCTTTTCTTACCTCCCACCTAAGCCTAACCATAATGCATTAATTCATCACCTTTGACTCAACTAAATACACAACACACTCTCTTGCTTGTAATTTCCTCAAGTACTTTCCACCCCACCAACTGTTATATTTTCATATTTAGTAACTCTACATATATAGTGAGGTAAAATTGTAATTTACCTTAATCGTGTTATGAAAAATAGATAAATCATTTTTTTTATAGTGATGTATGGTTGAGATTTGCCACTCTTAATTATCTGCTATTACCAAAATTCCATAAAATGTTTAGAAGATAGCTGAACATGTTATGGTAAGAGTTGGCATGTTTCTGTTCGAATTCGACAACTTACGTCTACATTGAGCTGATTAAATGTTGATCTTCAAATGAGTTATACTTTAATAACGCTTAAACGAATAGCATAGAATTTCTCAGTTTAGATCTTAATTTGATGGCTAAATATGAAAATCAGTTTATTGTTAAATTTGAAGCGAATGAATGCTTCTTGCCAGCGACTGATACGAAATTGTAGTTTGTACAAAAATTTTCAGGGTAAGTTATATTAATATTGACTGAGATTAGGTCTAATTATACAAGCAGCTTTTGTCATTTATAAAATTACAACTATAATTTTGAGTGTTTGTAGTTGTAATTATAGATACACACCTTATTTAGCTATACAAACACTTTTCGAAATACACTCTAGTAACGCCCCCCCTCAGGAACTGATGCACATTTATAATTTTGTAAAAGACAGCGAGTTCTATATAAATTAGACCTAATTTTCGTGGCATGGATATAATCACTGTACCAATGCAATTTCATGTATTGGATTTTGGCATATCCAGCCTTGGATGGTGTTTTCACCTCTTTATTGGGCTGCATTGGGCGAACTAGGAAACTGATTCACCACTAGGACAAAGTTAAAATCCTTATTGCCCAGATTGATGGTCAGGGGTTTAAATCATGTAATAAGGTCCAGATTACATATAACATATTGAGAAAACTAATATACGCATGCAACCTGGCAGCCTTGTCCCAGAAATTAAGACAGTGAAATTGAATTATAATGCTTAGTATTTGAGGGAGAGTTGATTATTTGAAAGGAAAAGGAAGAGAAAGTAGATTCGATTTTGATAAAGAATCCAGGAAAGGCAATAGATAATTAGTCACGTAAAAAGGTATATCCCCATCCAGATGTCTGAATTCTCAACCAGTTACGACAACTTAGCTTTATCTCAACATCTCCTTTTAAGAAATGAATACTCCCTCTTCTGAGGTTGAGGTTGAGGTTGAGGTTGTGGTAGGACAACTTCTAGATCGTACTTCCCACCTTCAACCTTAGGCCTTTTGTCAATTCCCGTATCTACACTCACAAATTTAAATTAAACCAACATTGGTCAGACTCAAATTATAGTTTTTTGATGTAATTAGAGGTGTTTGGTTAAGCTTATAAACTTTTCAAAACATCTTATAAGACGTTTGATAGTTTATAAATTAAAGAAAGTGTTTGGCAAATTTTTTTAGAAGAGATTATAAGACTTCAAAATAAAATGTTTTGGATTTTATAAGCTTTTTAAAAAAAAGTTAAATTTTCTAACTTTTTTATAGGATTTTTTATTAACTATATAAAATTATTATGTCAAAAGATAAAAATATCCCTACTAATAAACTCACACACATTCCTCTCTCTCTCTCTCTCACACACACACACACACACACTTTTTTTTATCTGTTTGGTTAAAGCCGCCCGTGCTGAGGCAGGGGGTTTGGCGGACCCCTACCCATATATTACTAGATCAAAAAATTATTTGTACATGCTCTTATAGAATCTAAATGAGGAGTACTTACTCCCTTATACCATTAAAATCGAAAAATTAGGACACACACACACACTTTCTCTCTCTAGGATTTAAAATTTTTGTTTTACTATTTAATTTTTTTAACATTTGAAAAAGAGAAAATAATTCATTGTTTAATAATAAATATTATAGTTAAATAAGAATAAGATTGATATTAATATTATAACTAAAAAAATAAATTTAAGACATTATAAATTATAGGACTAGCAATAATCATTGCATTAACAAAGAAAATATCTATTATATCTCTATACTAATATTAGGATGAATGTATATATTGGTTTTTCAAAAGCTTCAGTAATAATTCATCATTTTTTTTGTTATTGTAAAAAGATTATTTATTATATTTTTATTTGAAATTAAACTAATGTGTACTATTTATAATTAATTTAAAATAAAATATGTAAAAAGTAACAACTTAATTGATTCTAATGGTATACATGTCTATTTTAGTCGTTTTATCAATTAAAAACCTTATTATACCAAACACCATAACATCTAATAAGATGTTTTCACATCTTATAAGTTTTAACATCTTGTTTTACCAACACTTTAGGAGCTCATATTTAAATAAGATTCAACATCTCATAAGCTCTTAAAAAAACTTAGCGAAACACCCGATCAGTAAGACCAATTCGAGTATATTTCAAATAATTTTAAATATAACAAGATAAAATATGCATGATATCTGTAGAATTATGTAATTATCTATTTGTACAATCAATTAAAATCTCTCGAGATAAAAAATATATATTAAACGTTGTAAAAAATATCAGATCCGATCCAATAAAAAAGTACACAGGAGGACTATTTTATTATTCTGGTGGCTTGTAAGATTTCCAGATGATCTAATAATGTAATTGGGCACCACATCACTTGGGACAGATTTAACTTTGAACAATACAAAGACAAAAGCAGAAAAATGTGTCCGTGAAGCGGAAGAGGTAGAGCGTGAAAATTTGGTTTGGCTTAGGCATGGTTCTAAAGGGCAACCTTGGGGACATTCAACCCCACGGCCCTATCGCCTTCGTCGGTCTAACGGCCGCCCCTGCGCAGCACACCCTCACGGCCGCCTACTGCCATCAAAAGCTTTACACAGTAATCTAACTGTAATAATTTTAAACGTAGGTACGTATAATTTTCTGCCACATATATCCCAAAATAGTAAGGGCCTATCTTTGACGCTAACGGCAGCCACCATTTGACGGGGAACATTTCCATATTTTGGTCTGTGTCTGTCTGATCTGAGAATATAATAATTGTCACCGCAACAGATAAGATTCTGCAATTTCTGCACATTATTGTGAAGATTAATGACATTTTAATTATACGTATTAATTTTAATTGAATGGATAGCAACACGCCTGAAAGTTTAGCTTAAGAAGCACATCCAGTGCAGCTTTACGACAGAATCCGATACTAAAGATTATTGTGTAGATTCCTCATCTTTCTTTTCCCTCCGTGATTGAACTCTAGTGCTGTAACAAAGTTGTGCTCTTTATGTCTTATTAGTAGTTTCCTAATTACCACGTAAAACTCTTTTACCAATACCCCAAAATATATTCATAAACAATTCTAATACAAATCGGGTTTTCGTATTTAATTTAATTACACTATAACATTGATTTACTTATAAAAGCTAATCTAATCAATTATATATAATAAATGTATAGCGTATTTCATGTGATAAATTTACTAAGAATTTGCAATTCAGAAAGTTGGTATCATTCTTCTTTATGTTGATAATAATTTGTAGTTTCAATTTCCTTTTTTCATATCAGGATCTGTTGAGTGAAAATAATTACAAAATAAATGTAATATATTTGCTGTAATTACTATTTTTTTGAATTATTCATTAATTATAATATATTAGTTTAAATATATTAAACTCGATCTGAATACTAAATTCAGTCTGAATGAGAATTAGGGTTCGTCGCTTTGGAGTTGATTAGGTCGCGTGGGCGTGTACGTGGCTTATAAGGCGTGCATGGTGAGCACTTGCCTGAATTCAATTTGAATATTCTAGCGACTAAAGCGGCGTAATGTGGTCCAAAAAGGCTCCTACACACTACTACGTACATTAATTGGGAATGCTCCCAAGAAAGAGCAGGCGCCCCTCACGTGCGGGGTTCAAACTCGTAAAAATTTGACCTCGTCACCTTCCACATCAAGTTCCCAGAAATAAACCACCGCTCATCTTCACCGCACCGCTATATATACCGATGATTTGCAAATATACTTCAAAATAATTGATTGAGCGAAACCACATGTATGCATGCAAACATGAAGAGGCGAAGAGTTGGTCCAAGAAAAGGAGCAACGACGACGACGACGGTGGTCACCAATAAGGTGATAAAGAAGAATGAGAAGGGGGCGGCGGCGGTGAAGCAGGCGGCGGCGGTGAAGCAGGCGGTGGCGGTGGAGGGGCGGAGAGAAGAGGCGGAAGAAAGGGTTCCTTCGGCGGAGGAGGTGGCGGAGTGGGCGGGTTTGTGGAGTGGGGTTGATGAGGAAATGTCATGGGCGACGAGTTGGTGCCCGTTTTGGGAGATGGAGGCTACGGGAGATGCTTATGACGCCTTGTTTGGTGATGTATTGTGGGATTTTGATATTTGGGACTTGAAAGCAATTGGGAATGCTCCTCAAAATGCATGAGAAAAAACGCGCTTTATCTTATTTATTTATTTTCCTGTCGACGTACGTCTTTTATTTTGCTAAAGAGAGGGAGATCAATAGACGAAGTTTCTAATTTTTTCCTGTTTTTGTTTTTCCGATCGGGCAGTGTATAGGGGTTGATTGTAAATTATGAGTAGGAGGAACAAGAAGAGCTTAATCTAACCCTCTTTCTTTGTTTCGTTTCTTCCCTATGTGTGTGTGGAAGTTATTTAACTTTAACTAGATATGCATCCATGAACAGATGTGTCCATCATGGTATACGCAATAACTGTTCCTAGTAACAGATTTACTAAGGTCGGAAAATTGCTGACATGCATGAAACTCCGGCGGCACGACGTCGTAATTTGTTGCTAAACAATTCAAATCGTGACCTCAGGGTTCCACAATACTCATAGATGAAAGAAATCGATGGAAAATTCAAACTACTGTACGTTAGAAGGAAATGGCAAATACAAGCTAGTGATGAGATGGACCAACTCTACAGTTTCTCTCTTGCCCGGTGTTTCTCGATCTCCGGCACTGACAAACATGAAATATAAACACAAATACAGGCTTGTCTTTCTTAATTGGCATAATATTAATTAAAATATTATATAGTACGTAATAGTTACATATATAATAGGTGTATGCATAACACGATACAGTATATGATAAGACGATTGGATTTGGAAAGAGAAGAATTAAATTGTATGTATAATGATAATTGCCATGTAATCTATAAATCAATGTTAATTAGTGTGGACAAAATATGCATGTTCCTACACGTACGGGAATGTATAATATATTTGGTGAGAGTGGTAGGCACAAATTAAGGATGCTTAATCTTAATCAAATTTATTAATTATATATTTGTGGTGTGATTAATACGAATTTTAGAAAAAATTGGGTTAAATGCAAAACCCTGGGTGTTTTTATGTATAAAAAAACCCTTGTAAAAAATAAAGTGCAATTTACCCCTTGTGAAAATTTGTGAAAAGAGGTAAATTGTATTATTTGTCAAATCACAAGGGAATAAATTGCAGTTTATTTTTTATTGGGATTTTTTTTTGTATTTTTTTTTATTAACATAGCAACTAAATTATATTTAACCCTTTATTCTTGGCAGAGACTAAAAGGGTAAAATCTATATTTCCCCATGTGATACTCAAAATGTTCAAATAAGTCATTGTGATAAGAAAATACCATATACCTCCCTGTAAAATTTAAAAAGGTGCATTTAATCTTCACTTTTACCCGAGACGTATTTTACCCGAGACTAAAATTGAGTATCACTGAAGGATAATATGTATTTTACCCGAGACTAAAATACGCTCCCTCCAACATGTCGGATTAGGACAGGGATGTGTTCATAGTCTTTCTTCACTTTTAAGGAGCACCAAAAGAAAATAAATAGTGGATTAGTTTCTAACTAAAGAGCCATCGATCGTGGTTGCAAATTTAATCTATTTGACCCTATTAATCACAAGTGCAGCCGAGTTTTGAAGTCCAAACTTACAATATTCTTAAATTAAGGTGCTTCAAGGACAACGAGGTTGTCTCCCAATACTAATTCTGATCCAGACCCTAAAACTCTTTATTCATTAAAAACATTTGAGTTCAAATCTCATAAAAATTTTGAGTTCGAATCCATTTATGTGTGGTATTTATTTATTTTTATAATATGTTTTTATTTTGTTGCTTGTCTAATGTTGTATTTCAATGCTTATTTTGATATTAATTATTGATGCATTTCATCGATTTTTGAAAGGTATAATTTGAATGTATTAAATGGCATAATCTGTATTAAAAAATGTCCCGGCCCAGTAAAAGTTCTAAATCTTCCCGGATATTATGCTTTTGTTAATTTTTCTTTTTTTGTTGGTAAAATACAATTTGACCTTTATGATATGAGAAGTTATTACAATTTTTTTTTTTTTGTGAAAAAAATAGTAAATTATTAATATATTTTGCATAATAAAGCAGATTACCCTCTATTTAAACCATTGACATTGATAGGTAGGTAATTTGTTTTATTTTGCAAAAATAATATACTATTGCTTTTCTCATAGAAATTTTTACTTACTTCACATATCAAATGGATAAATTATATATATATATATATATTATAAAATGTGATTTATTACATTTATATTTAAAATATAATTTAATATATTAAGAATTAAGAATAAATAAATACATTTAAACAAGGTACAAAGATAATACATTATTATAAAAGTAGAGAGAAGCCTGATGCTCGAATTGACAATTCTTCCTGGGAAACTAACCTAGAAAACATATCTGCAACTGGGGACGAGATTTCGGGCACAAAGAATTGCAGTAATGACTCATTTAACAGAGTTTTATGGGGAGAGTTGAGAAGGAAGGGTCCTTCCCCCTCGAAATTTCTCTTCATTTTGAGTACATTATGCAATTAATCGTGTCTTGACTTGAGTTAATTAAGGTTGTTTAGAGCAACAAAATCTAATTTACTAAACTTACGTTAAATATTTTCCTTTTTCGAGAAAAAAATTTACTAGTTCTCCTCTATTCTCCCCAGTCGCGCGTTCAACAGGGTGGTGATTACACGCAAGTCGAACATACAGCAGCTCAGAGGTAGACTCGATTTTCGTTCCTTTGAGCCCCGCGTGTATTGCACTTATCCAAATTCGCGTCAAATCAGATTCCCGACATTCTCAAAAGCCTTTAACTGCGCTTTTAATTTTCTCTTTTCCCACTCTTTTATAGTGTTTGGGACTTCACAGTGGCAAAGCAAACACTCGCACCCTCTGCTCTCCGTTTTCACACACACACACACACACACACACACTGAGTGATAGGAAAGAGACAGTGAGAATTAGAGATGGGAGAAGGAAAAGGGTCTTCGCTTGTTCATCTTCTTGTCATAGTCCTTAGCTTAACTGCATTTGGATTTTCAATTGCTGCTGAACGACGCCGTAGCGTTGTAATTCCTTGCTCTTTGCTCCTCCTTTCCCCTTTTTTATCTTTATTTGACAAGATTGGAACTGGGCTTTGTAGATCACAATCAAATGTTGCTGCTTTCTGGTTTTATTAGTCGTATTTGACAATTCTTTTGGTTCTTTTACTGTTTGTTGCTTTGAGATTTTTGCCTTTTCAAGAATTGAATATCTATTATGAGCAATTTTTGTCTAGTCTGACGAAATTGGTTTTTTGTTCTTGCACATGGAAATCGACATTTTTTTTGGGTAATTTTTTGAATTTATTCGCATTGATTAGTAGGGGGTTTTCAGCTAGGAAAAGTATATTTTGACGTATTTGGGGATTGGGGTGTCCACTTTCTATTACATATACGATATGATTTAACTTGTATTCTTGCTTCTTGTTATTTGTTATGGGTTTTTTTTTTACTTTTTAGTGATGGATTATGTGACAGATCAATAACCACATAGTGCACTAGACATAATGTTATGTTCTGCATCGTGGGAAATTAACATTCAGTTGATTTCGGTTATAATGAGGATGCAAGAGTTAACAAAGTCCAACGCTTTTGTTTAGGAAAATTTACCTTTCTGGGCTGGGTTAAGGGCTCCTTTCATTATTAAGCAAGGTTTTAGCTGCTCCTGCTCTCATATAATCTTGCAATCTTTTGATGGAATTATTTCATTTTCATTTTCTTTCTTATGTTATTAGATATAGATGGTTGTGAAATGTTAAAATTTGGGATAACTGATTTTGTCGAAGAAAATAATATGCTGTTTGACATTGGGATTTATTACTTGGATGATTTGCTGTAATCTGCATGTACTTTACTTAGACAGTTAAACACATTCAAGAAGTAGATTGTGAGTGCTTGATGGTATATTAACATTGAAGATCATTATTGTCAATAAAGAACACAAAAGACGAAGAACAATTTTACTTAACTTGAATGGTGAATTTTATTTTTATGTATTATGGAGTCTTTTTTTTTATCCTATTTCCAAAAGGTTGATCACCTCGTAAAGTTATTTATTGTATAGAAATTGGGTTTGCACAACGGATTAGGTTGATGTACAAACTATTGTAATGTCCCCAAACCAAACATACAAAAGGATACATCTTTTTCACTATTCGTTGTGATGTATCATTTTCATTTTTCTGAAGAATGTAATTTCATTTTATGCTGAAAATCACAATTGCAGTTTTCTATAGGCTGAGTGCAGAAAATTAAGGTACTAAAGTTTTAGTGTTTACATTATGAGGTTTAATTTCTTTCAATATTTAAACTTTCTGTTGCTGAATACATATTTTTCTTAATATCCTGAAGGGCAGTAAAGCAAGATCTCAGCCCCCGTGACCCAATTAATATCCTATATTATTATGTCTTGTATCAACACTTGTGCAAAGTGCACTGGAAAATTTTTGGATCACTTATGTCCTAATTTTAGCTGAAAATACTATGATGAGAAACTTTGCTATTACACAAGAAAATAACTTTTGTCTAGTTATCCAGAAGTATCTGTTTTTCTTGTACCATGAACTGTTGTTACAGACATACATTTTCTTTTGCGCAGCCTTTTCCTGAGACCTTGAAAATAGTTATAATCTACAATTTGTTTTTAAATGTAGCTTTATTATGTACTCGGGTATTGATAGAACCTGAGTGTTTCTAATGATATCTCTTGTTAATTTAAGTTCTTTGTTGCATGGCAGGGCACTTTACATAAAGATGATGCCACTAATCGGACATATTGCGTTTACCACTCAGATGTTGCCACTGGTTATGGAGTTGGGGCTTTCTTATTTCTTCTCTCGAGTGAGTCTCTGCTGATGGGTGTCACAAAGTGCATGTGCTTTGGAAGACCTTTGGTACCTGGAGGAAACCGTGCATGGACCATAATATACTTTATATCTTCATGGTAAGAAATTATCATGACCATTTCCAATGTAATGTATATTTCTTTTCTCCTTTGTCCTAGCTCCTTTTCTATCTTTTAAATTTTTGCCGCTTTATTATATTTTACAGGGTAAATTACACTTTGCCATCCGAACTATGACCGTTTTTACACTTTGGCATCTAAACTTTTTTTTGTGTCAATTTGCCATCTCAACTTTTCAAAATTTTGCACTTTGCCATTTTTAACTATTTTTTCACCAAGATTTTGTAAAAAAATCATCACATGCAGTCCTCATGTGATATTTAAGGGTTATATAATGCGATATTTTTTACATATGCATAGCATAAGATGTTTTTCCGGCAAAAAAATTAGCAAAAAATCGATCATATATGGTAAAGTGCAAATTTCGCAAAGTTGAGATGGCAAGTTGATACAAAAAAAAGTTTATATGCCAAAGTGTAAAAACGGGCATAGTTCGGATGGCAAAATATAATTTACCCTATTTTACATCTATTATTATTATGAATGATGTACCGTAAACTGGTAAACTGTTGGAGAACATGATCAGTCATCAAAATGTACTACTGATGAAATGTTGCAGGATGACGTTTCTGGTGGCAGAAGCGTGTCTAATTGCTGGTGCAAAGAAAAATGCTTATCACACCCAATATCGGAACTATCTCTATGCTGATAATTTCTCCTGTGAGTCGTTGCGGAAAGGCGTATTCATTGCTGGAGCAGTCTTTGTGGTAGCAACAATGATTCTCAACATCTACTACTACATGTACTTTGCTAAAGCTACCACCCAGCCAGCTCGGAAAACTAATCTTGGTAGTTCAACTGCTGGCAAGACTGGCCGTGTATAATCTTTGCTCGTAAGACTTGGAGAGTTGTGAAATTTTCTTGTCAGTGTCATTTTGTTTTGTGATGAGCCGGTCGTAGTATACATTAGTTGATGAAATCTGTTTATTCTTGGCTATGGAATCTAGTCCGGTTGATGGTGAGTTTGCAGCCGAAATCAGATCAAGTAGAAACCTGTTTTGGCTTGTTTGGTGTTGCCTCATGATTTTGCCAATACGAGCACTAAAATCCTAGATAAGCAAGGAACAAAAAATTCTGCTTCCTCGTTCGCATGGTTTACTTGTGCAGTACGTGGAATATGACTACGTATCCTGTTTTTCTGGGGTTATAATGTGAGTGTTCAGATGTTGGAATCTTGATGCCCTGAAAATTCTAATAGGATCGGGCTCGAACGAATCTGAACAATTATATGACAAGTGCATTGCACTTTTTCTGTGATTAATGTACAATTATGTCGTTTATCTACTATTGTCTTTTTGAAGAAACTAATAGTACAAAATCAATTAATTATAGAATTAATATGTATCTTGAGTCCTTGACCCAATAATTGCAGCATTTCCATTTTTATTTTTTCCTAAGATTTAAAAGAAAATTTATTGACAGTATTAATTTTTTATTGTTTCATTTTACACTTTCACTCATTTTATCTTTAAAAAAAATGCCCATAATATTAATTCTAATATTTTTCTAATTTTTTAAAATTATAATTTTTTTTTCTCTCATCCCACTAATTTATTTTTCTCTCTCAGTTCTCCATTTTTTTTTGCCCACACAAACTTTCATAATTTTTATAAATCCTATTACAATAATTTTTTCTCTCTCACATTCTTCATATTTATTTTTTCTTACTATTTTCTATATTTTTAATAAACCCATAATTATAATTTTTCTTATTTTTTTCTTTATATACCCCATATTTTATATACAAATACTTTTTTTTTTCATCACCTCACATATTTTGTGTCTTTTTATTTTTTTTTTCTCTTTCATCACCTCGCCCCGTTACGGGTTTGCTCATCCAAATCCAAGATTAACATTAGCAATTGTCTAATTACTTCAGACGATAGAAATTCGATTGTTTTTCGGACGGAAATGATAATCCTATCATAGCGTAACATAAACATATTAACAATTTTATCAATAATTTCATAACACACAAAATAATAAAATATAACAAACAAACCACCAGGTATACACTATTTTATGTTTTCTTTTTTCCAATCAAATATAAACACTAGCACTTAAAAATATATAAAGAAGTTTTCAAAATATATTTAATATCTTAATTTGAATTTCTTGTAAATATTAAGTTGTTAATGATGTGCATGAGATGTTGTCTACTGAATAGCAAGATTTGTTGTTTACTGTAATAGTATGTATTGTTAAACATGATATGATTATTGTAATAAACTTTGTTATAATATTGATGTCCATAAAAATAATTATAATTACAATTAATTTATTTTAATTAATAATAATTTATCGCTCATACTTAGAAAAAAAAAAAAAAAAAAAGTTATTAATGCCGCTAATAGTTTGGTGGCATGCAATGGACCGAAAATTTCATCCGTGACAGAGAGGAACAATGTTGACCACCCTTCATCTTCATTAACTGTCAGCGGTAGTGATCTTTGCTATAAACACGATTTTATTTTTTAAGGTAAGAGCGATGAATTGGCAAAAATAATTTCACTTTTATTATTATTTTAAAAACCAAAAACTTAAAATAAAAAACACAACCAAATAACACGATATGCAATTTAAATCCTCTTGTTTTTCTTTATCGTTGGGAAATCTCTTTTTATATTTAAATTAAATTAATGACAAAATATCATACAAAATTAGACCATGTTTGTTTTATAGATGGAGAGCTGAATTATGAAATCAAATAATGAATGTAACAAACATGTATCCAATTATACAATACAGCGGAATATATAGGAGGTAGCAAACGAAGCCTACAAATAAATGTATGGATTGACAGCAATACTAATAAGAAAACATGAGCCCTTCTTCCCCACAACGTCCCTTTGCCGACCATAGCTAATGCCATCGTTTTCACGTATCATTCTTGTCTTTATCACCACTCACCTCATCTTCTCTGGCACTCTAATAACAGCAATTATGTGTGTGAGACTATGGTAGCTCCACTTGCAATTTTGCATTTATTCGGTCCATCCTCAACCCTCATAACTTTATATGTATGGCTTCAAAGGGTTTATTATCGGGGGAAACTGAGTCTCAATAACCATTAGCTCATGAATTTCAGTCCCACCAACGTGTGAATATTGATTTACTTTAATAATATAATTAATATTTGATATTCGTGATTAATGTATATATATTGATTGTTGATAATTGAAATTTATATATAATTATGGTTGATCACTAAAATAAACAAAGGGTTTAATTATACACTTCCCCCTAAGAAGTTTTGATTACACTCGCACCCCTCTGAAAATTCTCCATTTACACCGACCTCCTTCTGTTAGAGTTTGAAAGGAAAATTTTGATGTTAGAAAAGAAAATTGCATAAATTTTCAATTCTATCCTTTATTTAACATTCTCATATATGTTTTCGTACTTATAAAGTTATACATGTTAATATATATGTATATATGAAGTGAGGTTAATTATAATATCGTTATATTTTTTTCCCTTTTAAGTACAAAATTATTACATGAGAATGTTATATGAGGGGTAAAATTTAAAATTTATATAAGTTTTTTTACTAATGTTAGTATTCTTCGTTCAAACCCTTAATAAAAGATCAGATGTAAATAGTGAATTTTCAAAGAGGGTCTAATTAGCGCAATTTTAATTTTGAAGCGAGAGTATCATTTCGTATTTTTGAAGGGAGTCTAAATATAATTAACTCATTTTTCTTGTGATGACTATTATTTGCGGACCCATTAATTACTACAATCACCAATTGCACATCGGGTTACGAATTAGTCTAAAAAGGATATACGATGAATCAGAGTTTTCTGATCAAAATTTATATAATGGTTTATCTATTTTAGTTTGTTGGGTATGCAGGAGAGGATATTACAATCAGTCTTGCTTCAAATGCGATTTCCTTGTAACAGCATCATGTACTCATGATTGGTCGCGATTCTTGAGGTGGTCCTGCACATATTTTGTCCGCACTTTGTTCTATAACTTCAATAGATAGTTCCTTCATGTGGCGCTCCACTCTCATATCTATCCCAGAAGATAGTTGCAGGACAGTATAATGATACTTAAAATCGACTATGAATAACTCGTTCAGAAAGATACATGGTGATTGCACTTACATTTTTTCACCCTTTTGATCAATTAACTAATAAATATGCCAACTGCTTTAAATTTGCCGCATTTTTGCAGCAATAATCTTTTATATTTTACCATATAAAAGAATTAATTAATCCTGTAACTTATATTATAGTCTTGTTTTGAAAAATAATAGCCCTCAAACCCTTAATTTGCAGGATATATATTTTATTGTGGTTGTCTCTTTACGAAATTAAGTAGTTTGTTGAAGCATTATAAATTGTAATGTAGAGAGGGGGAGAGAGAAGTACTGTGAATGGGGCAGGGAATAAATGGCAGGAATGAGGCTAATTGGGAAAAATAAATTCAAGTTAAGACACTCTTGAGATATAATGTGCTGTAATAAAATGGGCAAATCCACAGTGAAAGACTCCGAAAGAGGGAAACAAATCCGTGGTGTAAAAAGCTAAAAGCTTCTCTACTTTTCTTGTGTCCAGAAGATCGTTTCATTTCAAGACTGGAAGATTTTCGTAAGTCCCTTTCTTTTTCAATTTCAAAGTCACAGCTGAACTCGATCGATGATACCTACTTTTTTAAAAAAAATATTATATATATAGAATATATTTTAAGTCTTTCTTTCTTTTTTTCTTGAGGGGGGGAGGGAGGGGGGGGGGGGGAAATTCGCCTCGTTGGGTTCTTAATGGTGTTTGTAATAGGGATTAATCAGTGTAAAGCCCGAATAAAATCAAGTTTGTCATTTAAAACTCTAGAAATTATGAAACAAGACAACAATTTGTGTCTTTTATGTGGGTTGGGCTCAATCTAATAGACTCGATAACCTATCATGATATCCGTTAATCCTCAAACCATCCAACAAAGGGTTGTTAGTCACATGGATCCGTACAATATTTGAAACATTGATTCATAAAGAGGGCTTCATAATATATGTATGCATTAATGATTTTAGATCTAGCTCTACAATCTCGTTATAATCCTAAATAAACTCTGACTTAAGTATTAGGAGTTTTGGTTGAAGGCTATCTCAACATGTCGAACGATTTGTGATGCGGGTTAATCTAATCCACCATTTATATCGAGGATTAAGAGTAAGACCCCACCTTTATAAATGATCTGACGTGGATGTTGGACTCCATCTGACTCAAATTGCCAGCTCACTTGAGACCCCGACCCCGACCTCGATCAGTTTACATGGTTCAAATCCTGACAAAAAATTGTTCTTATATAAATTGGTCCTGGAACTTTATGTGCAAAACGGTTAGGTAATTTAGTTTGATGTTCCTGCCAATGCTCAATACATTCTCATTCACATGTCCAAGCATCCTTACAATAAGGCCATCATATTATATGCGATCGTAACAAAATATTTAATGTGAACAAAAGAAAATTAGGATTTTTACAAGATTTTTTTATTCAATTCTGACAAAATGTTAGAGACGTATTGTAAATAGAAAACTGAAAGCTATTCTTTAGTTTTTCCCTTTCCTACTTTCAGTGATGCTTTAAATTTTAAAAATATGTTTAAACAATAAATATCCAACTACTACCATTGTCTTGCCACGAATAATTTATTCTGTCGTGACATTTGAAGAGGTCTCATAGTCATTATAAATTTGAAGAGTATCTGTAAATATCTGGCAGTAAAAAATATCATTTTTTTTTAAAAAAAAACCTTAATGTTTTAAAATCAATCAATGTACTATTATAATATTCAATAAATCTGAAATATCCTGTAAAAAAAAAAAATCTGAAATAATCACATTGTTTTGATTTTTGTAGCTAATGACAAGACATGACAGTAAAACAGGAGCATAAAAGTAATTTATCCCGGAAATAATAGATAATTATGCTAAAGTGTTAACTAAGACTCATAAGAAGTGAATTGACTCTCGGTGAACGAGAGGCTCATTCATCTTTTGGTCAATCAGAGGGAGGGCAACAGTTTCATCGATCCTAGTCAGTATCCCATTTACCCAAAAACGAGAGGGAGACTGGCATAGTTGAGATGAGGTTGTTACTCTCCCAAAGAGAATGTATAGGGCAGTGAGTGACCTCTTAGTCGGAGGGCATGAGCTTAAAGCTACAATTCCTCCTTAATATATGTTTGTCTATCTCTCTCTATCTCTCCCTAATTCTTACTTTCCTTTATGAATATAAACCCATAAAAGAAAATTACACCACTCGCACAAGAAATAAACTCGGGCTGGTCGAGCAATCCCCAACCTAAGTAAACGCTCGTGTGGCTGCAAGAAGGTAACTGAATAATTATAATAGTTGAAATAAAGAATTAATGAAGTGAAAATAATTTTTAGAAGACGCTCTAAATATATTATAAATTTTGTTTATGCTTGACGCCGACTTAAAATTATTGATTGTAATAGCGATACTTTTATATACTTCTGGTGGGATGAATTTTGTTACAATGGTATCTATGGGGTACAGTTCTCGTAGCTAGTGCTACCAGAGAAATTGTTCACCTGTTATTTGCTGGACGTACACTATTCCTTCATTATTCTCTTTCGCTTTCGAGCTTTGGGGTATGATTGCAACTCCTTGACATAACTTGTTTATATATTGATATAAGAATTTTTAGACATTTTGGCACCACATTATATAATTACAGGATCTGATATTTAAAAAGAAATATAACATTCTATTTATCGTATTTCATTTATGATCAGTAAGTCTTTTAAAAATACGATATTATCAAAAAGAAATTAAACCAAAACATTTTATTTATGGTATTTCACATATGTTGAGTAAGTCTTGATTTTGATCTTTCAAATTATTTTTAAGTTCATAATTGTGGGATCAAAAGTACAACATTTTCTATCGTGTGAGATTAAAAGTGCGTTTTCCCCAATTCAGTTTTACTCATTATCTTTTAGCTTATTTTATACCAAAAAAAAAAAAAAAACACGACAGTCAATTTATAAATTAACTGATGGAATTTGTTATTACTCATCACTTTAATTAATAATTAAATAACCCCAACAGAAATTTATCAAGTACTATATTTTTTACTACTTTTTATAGTAACAAAATCGAAATCAAAACCGCAGACAATTGGCATTTCAAAGTAGTTCACAAGATCATAAAACATCATCAATACACCAACAAGAAGTTGGTACAAATACACCGTACAATCCTACTCCTGCCTGCCCTGGTGTATATGAATATCCTCAATAAATACCTGCAGTCTGTGTATGTATCTTTGGTACGTTCATACGTACGTAATTACGACAATATTGTATATTATTAGGATCGATGTAAGAAAAGTGTATAAGGTTTGTTAGACAACAAAATTCTTTCTTAACACCATAGCGAGATTCCCGGTCGGCCGACCTACCAGAATCAACTCACTCTCATGTTTTTCCAAATCTCTGTCTCATTCTTAATTTAAATAAACTCACTCCTGTAATTACTTCTTTTGATTAATTATTAAACATAACTTTTTAGTGAGAAATTATTCTTAATCACAGTTGTCAACGGCATTTTATCAACATGTCAGAGTTTAACAATACTAAATAATTATAATACCAGTTTGGGTTACGGTCATATATTGAAAAATTCTTATACAAATTTGATTTGATCGAACTAAATCATTCACATAATTTATTTACTATGTGATTGGTGGGAATAAATGCATTTTTTGTCCTTAAATATAGTCATCAATGCAATTTTGGTTCTCAAACAATTTAAAGTTTTAATTTTGATTTTCAAATATTAACTTTTTTGGCACTTTTGGTCCTTCCGTTAACTTTTTTGTTGAACCTAACTGAAATTTCATTTAAAGTGTCGAATATTTATAGCTTAAATATATATTTTATTTATTGTTTATTCGCTTTTAAAATATGAATAAAAAATCAAAAAAAAATGGATGAATTAGATTACAACTTGAAAAACACCATAAAATAAAAAAAAATAGTAATTTTTTTCACTTTAAATGAAATTTCTATTAAGTTTATCGAAAAAGTTAATGGAAGGACAAGAAATGACAAAATGTTAAAATTTAAAAATTAAAATCACACTCTTAAATTATTTGAGAATCAAAATCACATTAGTGACTATATTATAACAAAAATATTTACCCCGTAATTAGTATTAATTTCTTTAAAATTATAAATCAATCACAAAATAAATATATTATAATATTATATATTTACTTTGATTTCAACTCGAGTTAGAATTCGCAGCATATAACATGGGATGATGAATTAGATTACCAGCTCCATGTCCAATTTCTTATTCGGACTCTTGTTTTTCGGGATATTTGTTTTCTAATCCAATTTGGTCCCACCTTTGAAATTATTGTAGACAAACCCCTCGCATATAGGGTAGTAGTTGTATTATTTTTTAGAAATATTTTAAATATATTAATGTTAAATAACTATCCTATTTGATATTAGAGAAATAATAAATAAAATATATTGACTTCGAATCTCGTTATTATCTATTTATAAAAAAATTGTTTCATGTGAAGGTAGGCGGTATGTAAAGAGAATTTGTTAAGATATTAATATTAAATAATTTTTATATCTATTAATTTAAATTTGCCACCTAAAACCCTAAAAATACTTAATCACGAAGGCTTAGCTTTTAATAACGATTAAAGTTTTAAGATTATGAAATTTTAGTTTTACGTTATCGATAATTATTTTATAAGAAGTTTTAATCATTAGAATATAATTATAAAAAAGAGTATAATCTATAAGTCATTGTTGATAATTAGCAATTCTCAATTATTAGAAATATCCGGTTGACTTGATAATTATCCATTTATTGAGTGATTGATTATAAAAATTAATTATTTTCACTGCATTGTATAACAAAAATTGTAAACTATTTATCATACCTTCTTTTTTTTTTTTTTCAAATTTCATCCAACTTAATTCAGATTAATAGTTTTCTATAAACACCATCAATTTGAATTTTTTTTTTTATCCAAATCAGGCATAATCTAATCAAACTAATTAAAAAAATGTATTTTGTATTCATCTATATATATATTAATTATTTATTTTAAATTATACATTAATTATACAGTAAATATATTGTCTTTATCAGGTAATTAATTTAAAAGGGATAATTATATTTATACCACTGACGTACGGTCTATTTACACAAATTATTTCTATCTTTTGCATAATTATAAAAACTACTCCTAACAGCAAAAAAAAAAATAATTTTGCAATAATGCTAACATTTTCATGAGGGTGTGTAATTTTTCAAAAAAAATAAATGATAGTTTATGTAAGTGATAACGATGTTTTAATATGTATATATATAGCAATCTAAAAAATAAAAATAATTTGAATAAATAAATCATAAATTAAGAAGTCTAAACATAATTATCGCTACTAAAAATTATGTCAAAACCTAGTGAGTAGTGAATTATAATTTTCTGAAATTGATAATATATGGTCGAATAGGGGGTGTGGGGGCCTCTCTTGCATGTATAGTCACCCCTCAACCTCGCTATGCCCCATAACCCCCTTCCCCCCCCTCTCTCTCTTCTCTCTGTCTCTGTGTGTAAGCCGTCAATTCATATTCAAGTATTTGAGCTGGTGGGTGTGCCATCTCTCTCTCTCTCTGTCTCTACGTGCGTGTATCTGGGTCTGATAGAGAGCACAAATTAGCCAGAGTGCAAAGTTTTCAACCAAAAAGCTATAAAACTCACACTCACCAACCACACACACACACACACACACACATATATATATATATATATATTCCAGCGCCAGCAAGAAGAAACAAAGGAGAAACAGAAAGGAGTTTCGGATTGTCTTATGTGGGATCACCGGCGATGTCGTTTTCCGGCAGAAAAAGACCATTCTACTCATCGTCTCTGGCGATGCTGCTTCTGATAGTCTCATCTCTGCATATCTGGACATCAACTCAAAACCAGGTACGGGCAATCAGGGTATTTCCACAACGTTCTTTGGCAGTAGAAGAAGAGTCTCAGTCTCAGTCCATGGCTCCTCCGCCTCCCCCTCCGGCAAAAAATCAAACACAAATCTTCAGAGAGTATTTCAAGCGCAGAGTTTCAGAGCTGAACAGCACAGCTGGTGACGATACTTTTCTTGATTATAAACGGAAAATACCCAGCTGCCCAGATCCTCTCCACAATTAGTACTACTGTTTGTTAGCTTAATTAATTTTTGGATTACATTATTTTGTTGTCCAAAATACCCACGTTTTTTCTCATGTTTGTAGCACTTGATGATGGTATTTCCATCTATGGTTCTAATGAAATTCAGCGGGGTAAACCGTGGGTATTTTGGTATTTCAAGATTACCCCATTTTGCTTGAGAGAACAAGAAATTATGCGACGATCGATCATGTATATAATAGCTGAGTTCTTGCATCAGTTTCATGGTAATTAAGGAAGATTATCATTACATTTTAGCCTGCCTGAATAATCTTTTTTTATCAGCTTTTCTGGTTTTTTTTTTTTTGGGGGGGGGGGCTGAAAAAAAAAACAGAAAAAGAAAGAGAAAAGGGTTCTTTCATCAGTTTCTCCTACAAGTTGTATTCAAACCCTTTTTCTTCAAAGTACGATTTGTTGGTAATTGTGACAGTAACAGTAAGAAAACAGGAAAGGAAGAAGACGAAGAAGAGCAATGGCAGAGGTACGTCGTATACTTTGGTGGGTTTCATGTGGTTTTAGAGCATTGATCGAAAAGCCAAATTCTTTCACCATTAGGGCAAAACTTTTACTGGTCTTAGAGCAGACTTCCTAGAAGATTGCGAATCTAATGGAAATATATATGGCTTTATGGAGAACTCAGACACAGTATGCGTTTTTGGTATTGCTTAAATCACAGAGTGCAGTACTTTTTGGATTCTTGTTGAGTTACCTCATTTTTCCGCAACAGGTAAGTTTAGATTCTGTGCACTTGTCATTTAGTCCTCCCTACTTGTATTAAAATGCTCATTTTGCTTTATTGCAGCTCAGATAAAAAATTTTTTAGTTCAAAACATAGGATTGATGGGCTTTGATGTGTCTGTCCTGACTGTTGCATCCGAGTGGTTAATTTTCACTCTTGTGTTTCTGTGGCTTTTACGTGAAGGGATATGCTTGTAAGATGTCCCCCAATTTGGACATATTTTTCTTTATCAGCTTCACTACAAGTTATGTGGATTTGAAACTGAACTTGCCTAATTTTTATCATGTGGATTAGTATAACTTAGCATGTAAAAATCAAGCAAGAGAAGTAATGCTGGCAGCCTAGCCCAGTAGAGACTGGGCGGAGTTGGAGCTCGAGGCCGAATATGTAAACAGGATAGTGGATGTATTGTAGCCAACTGGGAATGAGTCCAGCTCCTTTACTGAAGCCCAATAACCACTACACACAAAAGTCAAGAGATTCAAATCACACCCCTAAATACAAAAGTTGTGCAAAATTCACCACGAAAAAATTATACTGACAGCCGAGATTGGAATATGTGATCACCTATTGTGCGGCCGGCCCAAGATTGATCGGTATTAGTTCTGTCCTGCCCACATTTTGTTTGCTACAATTTTGGATTCTTGGGCCATATCATATAATCAGAATGCCCCTTCTTTTTCTAAGTTTCAAGGCCCATGTTTAAGGAATGAGTTCTTGATTGAGTAATGGGAATACAAATCCCAGCATCATGCCAGGGGCCCGGGTTCAGAAAGTCTTAAAGTGTCCATCAAAGCTCCTGGAAAATCTCAACTCAGATTAGGCGCAAATAATTATATTTGTTATATGATTGATTTAATTTAATTTGAATAAATTATGTACTATCAAATTAGCTTTGGCATTTTTTTTTTCTCAGAAACATGAACCTGCTACATTTGGCGTTGGTACATAATCGATATTTATCATATAGGAATATTCTAGCCGGAATGCGTAATTTTAGTGATCAAAGATATGGGAGGAAATATATAAACAAGCTATACACGGGCGATGCAACATGTCCCTGTTTTGCATTTCCCTTAAGACTACACCAAAATATGCTTAGATAGAATATTATCGAATGTTTAATCATTTTAATTTTGATTAATGCGGAATTTTATTTTAATCAGCAGTCGTTTATTTAATTTTCAAGTTGGTCGCATATGTTGAATTTATAGTATTTGCCGTTAAATTCTAGAGAAAAAAACTATAACATATTAATTATGATAACTCAAAATTGGATATTGTATTTAAAGTTTATATTCTGAATTATGTTTCGCAGACGCATAAAATGGACGTCATTTGCAAATATATATATATATATATATATATATATATATATATATATATATATATATATATTTGTGAGGTATGTGTGGAGAAAAGCGGTGGGGCAACTGGAAATGAAAGGGCGCCCACAGAAGTGGCATGGCGCAGAAACAGGCAGCCCTAAAACCATTCACCCCTCCCCTGTTTAGTCTTTATTTTAAGTGCATTATTTCATGCAAAGAAATACTCCTGGAAACCAGGAGGTGGGGGGCCACCGCCGTGAGGGGGAGGTGCTGCTCCCCGTGACCCTATGTGGCGAGCCGCACGGGGATGCCCGCTCATTCCACGTGCTCCCGACGCGCCATCTTTTTCCTGCACTGCCAATCTGTCTCTATTGCATGAATCTCACACCTCACCCTTCTTACCTGTCCATTTCTCCTCTCTTCCTATATTCAATCCTCCTGCTTCGGATAATTTACATAAGCATCTTTCTTTTTTCAGTAAGACATTTTTTAGTCCACTTTTATTTGTCCGTAATTGAAATTTTTTATTCAAATTATATTTTAACATATCAAATCAATCACACAATAAATATAATATATATGAGATTTATCAGTCTTTTTAGCTATGCACCAATTACATGATAAATATATTTAGGGTAAAATTTCTAATAAAAAAATTAGTCTAAAAATTAAAATTATTTATTTTATTCTTTTGGTCCAAATTGTTTGCCCTGAAGGTCTCATGCATGTTGCCTTTGACATACTTTTTGTGATAAAAAAAACTTTATTCAGGTTAAACGCCGGTATTATTATACAAATTATTTTTATTGTGTGATTGTCTGAAGTGATTTTTATAATATATAAAAAATTATAGATAATTTATATAAATAAATCATAAATTAGAGTGTACATATATATCAAATTTATAAATATTAATTTATGTTTTGACTTTTAGATGATAATAAATTCTAATTAATCAAATTTGAATATCTCGAAGTATTAGTTTATCGTTCTTATGAAAGAAAGGAAGAGGTGATCCTAAATCATGGATGGTATTAGGTTTTACTAAATATAAATGATTAGATGGGTTTAAATAAATAATAATAATAATGATGATGTTGATTCTAGAATATTGACTTGGTTGGAGTGTGTTAACTTACTGGACTTCTCCTCTACATATTTAATTTCCTATTTAGTTGACATTTAGAATCCTTGTCCATTTATAATTGTGAAATCTCCTGAGCCTCCTCATTTAAATTATGGTTTTGAATAATAGTTAGGAATTGCCAAAAAGCTTAGGCTAATTTCAAGTTTCACTATTTATTATATATCAATTGGTGCATTTGATGAAATAATTCCATCAATTTTTTTTTTTCAAGACGTACACTTTAATTAAATAATCACAAGTAGCCAAATAGGTTGACTTTGGTCAACCATGGGATTCCATCTCCGAGGCTGAAAAGCTTAGTTTAGAAGTAGGATGGAAATTAAAGAAAAGGTATTAGTTTGAGGTAGAACTGAGAAAAGTGCAGACAAACATAACCCGCGGAGCAGCATATATAAGGTCCAAGTTGTTGGTACAATATATATATATATATATTCAGTACAAGATAATAGAAATTAAGTGAAAATTTTAATATTGTCACTAATCATATATATATATATATATATATATATATAATTAGTGATAAGACTGTTTATTTTTGCCACAATAAGAAATTTCATAATTTAAATAATTGCTATTATTTTGTAAAAATTATTATTTACATGAATTAATGAAAAAAATTATGCACAAAGTTGTCACTAAATGCAATTAGTGACTCATGTATAGTGACAATTTAATGGCAATAAATAACGGTTGTTACTATTTTATGTTGTCACTATAGATGTGTCACTAATTCTATGTAGCAATATTTTATACGCTATTTTTATCACCGATAATTATGTAGTGACAAGAGAAAAATTATTATTGCTTAATGTATATTATTAATGATAACTTTGAAATTATTATTTGATGGTTTATTACTAATATTGTATTTTCTTGTAAGTATTTGAATTCGAATTTACGCAAAAATATTTTGGACAATGGGGAATTTTAAACTAATCCAATTGGTTTTCATGTTATTTTAGAAAATATTGTTTTCGTTTGTTTCTAGTTGTAATTAGTTTTAGAGTGAATTACAATAAATTATCTTGAATTTTGTTATAATTATAAATACTTAGTCGTTGTAATTTGAGAAATTATAAAATACATTCCTAAAATTAATTATCGTCTAACAATACCACTTTGTGATTACCCATTATAGAGGGCTATTTATTTGATGACTGATACTTATAAATTTACAAATAACGAGAGATATTTATAATTATAATAAATATAAGAATAACCTATTATAATTTATTCTTAATTTTATTAATCAGACATTGATACTTGTCAATAAAATATATTATTACATTAAAATCAATTTTTATACACCTCTTATGCACTATATCAAGCATATTATTAAAATTATTCTAAATATAATTTTCATAATTCAAAATTATATTGGGACTAAAAGTTTCTATTGTTTCTTCCAGTCCAGCATACCCAGCATAGAGAGTGTATATATATATATATAGTATAGCTTTGCGGGGTCACCCCTACACAACACTACACTGCATGACATCACACCTCCACTGTGTCCGCCCCCCGTCCCTGCAAATAAATACCCTTTCTCTTCCCCTCTTCGCCATCCCCTTATTCCCTATATACTCCCCTACCCCCAATTCTCTCTCTTCGCTCTCTCTCCCAAATATGAGAATGAGCTGCAATGGGTGCAGAGTTCTTCGTAAAGGCTGCAGTGAGGACTGCACCCTCAGACCTTGTCTTCAATGGATCAAATCCCCTGAATCCCAAGCCAACGCCACCCTCTTCCTCGCCAAATTCTACGGCCGCGCTGGACTCATCAACCTCATCAATTCTGGCCCCACTCATCTCCGCTCCGGTATATATCCATCCACACATGCACACAATTTTTATGTTACTTTCTTGATTACTCATGTCTCACTTTATTTATTTGTTGTTTCCTTCAACAGAAACTTTTAGATCGTTGCTGTACGAAGCCTGTGGAAGGATTATCAACCCAGTATACGGCTCGGTGGGGCTGATGTGCTCCGGCGATTGGCCTCGATGTCAGGCGGCGGTGGAGGCGGTTCTACAAGGCGCTCCAATCATGAAGCAAGTCGTCGGTAATGATGATTATTCTACTACACTCGCTCAGGGGCAGTACCCCGTCTCGCCTCTCCAGGGCTGCGACATCCGCCACCTCTCCAAGGACTCCCTCGCCGCCGTCCAGCGCGTCAGGACCCGAAACCGCTTCAAGCGCTCCAAGAGCCAAGCGGAGTCAATGGCTGTCGAGTATTTGACGGAATCGGAAGCGAAGTTTACCATTACGGGGTGGGATTCCGGGGATAATCACAAGGACTTGGGCGAGGAATTGAAAAGGGCCCCGAGCCACGACTCTTTCTCTGTGGAAACCGTGGAGCCGACGTTGGCAAACCGAAATGATCAACCGGTTCGGGGCGTCAAAACGGAGCCCCAACCCACTGAAATCGGGCTGGAGTTGACCTTGGGCCTGAATCCAATGATGCAGACCTTCACCTACCCGAATACAGTGGTAGAGATTTCTGATAGCGAACAGTGACAAATTGCAGAAATAAACCCAGTTTTGGAGGATCCATCTACTATCTGTCTCTTTTATATATGTTGGAGATCTCAGAGCATAGTTATTACAGGGATGCATTTTCCGTAGTTTTAGTGTCATTTTCTTCTTGTAATGAGAGAGTTTGTAGGGTAATGGTGACCTTTGTGCATATTTCACTTGAAGACCAGTTCTATGAAGAAGTGAAGATGTGTTAATGTATAAAACATGTTGCCAACTTGTCAATTAGGCTTTATAATACTCCATGTCACTTCTTTCTAATCCAACACCGATATACCAATCTCCTCTGCCATTTTCTTGGCGTGCTATTATTTTATTATATTAATTAAATTAGTCGCGACGATTTTAATTGGGAGAATCTAATCGTCATAAAATATTTTTTTAATCACAATAAGGGTTTTTTTTTTTTAAAATAAAAACTTGGCCCAATATTTTTGAATCTGTATAACATTATAAGTCGGTTGGTGTTAATGGATAGTACTCTTACATGAGCTAGCAAACATCATCAGTGACGGATCGAATTCAGGCAGGCGATGGATGCAAGAAAGTTTCCGTATGTTTGGTAGAAAAGGGTGAAGTAGATGAGGTAAGGAGCTGAATTCCTTTAGACACCTGCCTTTCATGCAACGGTCCTGGAGATTGTTTGCCATTTCTTAATAAAGTGGACAATTTGCAAACTAATATGATTCTTTTTTTAAATACTTCAACTTTTCTTTTTTTTTTTTTTTTTTTTTTCCGTTCTCACCTTTATTTTCCAGTGCTCTCAACTTTCACCGTTTTAAGCACTATGTGAAGTTTAGTGGTGGCTCACGTTCATGAAAAATTTGCAATTTTAGTCCTATAATTTAGGATGATATATTTATCCTGCACCAATTAATTATTACAATTTAATCATGAAATTTTAAAATTTTGGCCATCCTAATCCTTTTCCAACAAATTCAAGTAGAAATTTGCATGTAACTTGCACATGGCACAATTAAATTATAATTTTTATTTTCTAAATCAGTTCGTGCAACGCAAAAAATGAAAATCCCTGAATTCTAGGATTAAATTACAAACCAACTAAATTGGGTGAAAAAGATTAAAAAAAAAAAAGAAGGAATAGAATTACAAAAATCAATTGATACAGAACCCATAATATTACTCAGGATATTATATGATTAATATTACATTTTTCTCCATATCTCGTACGTAACCTTATATATGTGAAGTTCATACTTCAGCTTTGACTTAAATTTCTGTCATACATGAATCTAATTAACGTCCGGAGTTGTAGCAATCATATATATGGCGAGCTGAAACTCTACAACTCTTCTTCATATATATTTCTATGTTTGACTACTTCACATTCACATGGTAAGGCACATGTGCTTCGATCGCTATAATTTTCATACAAGTTTGTCGATTTAATAAGTCGAGATTTATTGTTATTTTGATGTAAGTATTATGAAAAAAATTAAAAGTAAGAAAAATTGAAAGATACACAATAATTTAAATGTGATTGACAGGGAGAGAAAATTCCTTTTTTTTTAAAAAAAAAAATTGATACAATTACACGATGAAATCTTAAAACAGCTTTTTATACATATATAATCCAATTAGGATATTTTTATTTAAATTAGATTTGTTCGAACCAAATCAATCACATATTAAGTATAATATACTTACTATGTTGTTTATTATTTTTTTAATGTTATAATAAGTATATCACACTTATCATATAATTAATTTAAATTTTACTGATCCAAATTAAAATTTTGGATCTAATTAAACACTCCTGACCAAGCCTTCCGCTTCCACTACAGAGCTAAAAAAATATTAAAGACACTCAATAATTATAATCTAAAATTGGACGTCTATTGGGCGGACACGCACAATTATTCAAGGCATCCAATTGACGTGAGCATACATAGGATGACGTTCATCTGCACTTGTTCAACATTAAACTAAAAAAAAATACTAAGTGAAATTAAATTAACTGATATGTGAAGTGCAAAACAAATTAAATTTAAGCCGCCGTATCTGTTGAAAAGTAAAAACAATTTACGTTAATTAAAAACACAAAAAATTCCACTTTAAGTAGTGGCTCATGACTAAGATTTAAACGAGGGAATGAGTCAAATATAAAACAATATAAATTTTTTAACTTTAAATAAGAAAATAAAGTGCATAATCTTTTGTGGGGACCTATAAATAAGAGTTTTTAATAAGTCGATGTTTTTATAAATGAAGTCGTAATATTTGCCACAACAAAAAAATATGCCAATATTTTTACATAAATAAAATAATAGTATAGGTCGATTAACCATCGTTAAAATTTTAATTTTTGCATTGATTTATGTGAATATGATAGATAGTATTGATCGAGCTTCTTAGTCCATCACAACAAGAGGACGAGGGTGAGGGTGAGGGTCAGGATCTGCTTCGATTCACCTCCACCAAGCAGTTTGTGCATTGTTTTTTAAGTCGTATTGATTATAGAGAATAATCCTTTTTTTTGTAGTGCGAGTAGGTGATATGATAATTACAAGGAATAATCCATTTTTTTACTTATATATATATATAAGTAAAAACGTTGCTTATTATTATTTACATAATAATTTTACCTAAGCAATATACCGAATTATGGAAAAATCAAGAATATTCTAATTAGGTAATTAGGTTACAATACCTCTATTTGCAGCGGTAAAATTGAAGGTACCTCAACACGTTTTGAATTAACAGATGTGAGAATTTCATACACTTTAATTCATAATAATAAATTTACTGGACGTATTTGGCTGCTTGATGTGCAACTTATAGTATTTTTTTTTTTATACTTGTAACGATAAATAAATTATAATAATTTATCTTAATATATTAAGCAATACTTCAATTAAATAAATACATCAATATAACTAATAACAATAAATAAATTACAATAACTTACATAAAGTGAGACAAACACCTATACGCCCTGATGAGACATAACCTCAAACTTATTTATGGGATCTCAATCTTAATCTTAATTATTGGACTATCAAAGACATGACTGGTTGATTGTGGAGGAAACTACGCATCTGATTCTGAATTTTCTTTTGTCTTGCATAATAAATAATGCCATAAACGTCGTTTGTTCCTCGCATACACAACTAATTAATTAACGCTACCCTGAAAGAGAATTTAAAGTTATTAATAATTTCATTGACATTTGACTGCGACTTAATTAATTTTTTTAGCATAATTATTGCCACAAACTTCTACCAAAGTACCACCATTTAAAAAATAATGGATGACTATAGGGATGACGTTTTCAGCTAAGAAGAGAATCCTCCGATTTATTTATTTTTATTTAATTGAAAAGAATCAAGATTCTATTTTACTTTTACATTAATATTGAATCAAGATTCTTAGTGGCCAAGACTTTCCAAAATCAAAACCTGCATACATGTGCAGCCATAGCACGTTCTTATTATTAATTCAGACCAGCACACACTAAATTAGTGCCTGATTCTTTCGCTTGAACAGGTTGCCACAAAATTTTCCTATTAAAAAAATAATCAAATCATTGTCTAGCAAGAAGATGCTAATCTTCGGACAATGACACACATAAATTGCAATTACACCATGACTCTTCGCCACAACCCTAGGCCATAGTCTGCTTATTTTTCTAAGTATAAATTGATTTATTTGTTGTTTATTGTGCTTCTTTAATCAGCATTGTCTTGAAGAGGTTGTCGTGTCAATTTCCATATCGAAAAATATACATAGCACAACCTCTAACTGTTTCTTGGGCAACTAGCGGAAGTTATAAGTCACGATTAGTGATAAGTTAATGAGATTTTATTTTAGTTGGTGAAGCTGATCAGGTCTCATGGCTGAGTGTTAGTTTATTTTAAATTATTGGTTAGTTATACTTATTTAATATTGATAATTGACGTCTATTGATGATTGAAGAGTACCATAAGAAAATATCTCACTAACTATGAAAAAATTGATGCTAAATCAAGCTTATTAGTGAGAAAAACTTTCGTTGTTAATTACATTATTTGATGTATATTTTAAACAATTTATTAGCAAGTAAATTTTCATTGGTAAACTCATTATCAAGTTAATTTCTGTATAAATAATGTAATTAGTAACAAAAATTTTACTTGTTAATTAATTGAAAATTAATTTTATTTTCATTGTCATTAAACCATTTCCTACAGTGGAAGTGAACTTTAAACACTATTGGTTGCTATTATACTAACTACGTTAGTTTGATAGATTATTATTGTTCTTCAATGAGTCACGTATGTGGCTTTTCGGGGTCGTCTATGGAGGACACTGGCAAGTAGCCGCAAGGGTTACACCTCTAAATTACTCATCCAAACAACTTCCTAACCACTTTCTTAATCTTTATGTCCCAATCACTGACATCGGAAAACACAATTTCAACACGACATAATTGTAGGTTAAGACACAAGTATTTTAGAGGAGAGAGAGGGAAGATGGCTAGTCATATGAATTATTCTTGAATCTAGGTATAACGTAACTCAGGCACTTTCTCTTTTTGAATTTAATTCGTTGATATTTTGAATTAATTTATATATAGTAAATGCAATATATTTGTTATATATGATTGATATATTTAAAAATAATTAATTATATAATTATACTATACCTGGGAATGAGGCCCGCGACTCGATATTAGGTGTACCCTGTCTGCGGAAATAAATACAATCGCGCTGTCAATTATTGTATCGCTAATAATCTGCTTTGATTTGGCGTAATCACTGGGAAAGTTCTCCAGACGAAGTAATAGGATCATATATCAGGTCTAACATTTGAAGAAAGGACGTATGTCTGCGAACTAGATTGAGAATGACAGGTAACTGGGCTATATGTTTCTTTAGGATAGTCTATTCGTTTCTTATAACGTACTGTTATCTTTTTCAAAATTTCATTTATACTCGTCTGCAAATCCAATGGGCGTAAAAGGAGGAGCTATGTAATTTATTTTATTTCTTCTATGAGGATATAGATTTTAGATCATCGAACACCACAGATGTAAGATTACGGATGCAAAGTAAAAATAAATTTAAAAAAGACAATCATAATCACTTCTTCCTTGACGGTAGGTTCGTTAATTTTATAACAAATGGATACGATCTGGAAAGCAGTCAACAACCATCACAATGCGGACATACAAGGTAGATTCCAGTGAATCTAAGACTAAATTAAGAATACTAGGCCGGCAAAACATACTGGTGTTATTGATAACTTCCTCAGTTGTTCTTGGTATTCTTTATCCCTTAATACTTCGTAATCAGCAAAACACTCTTTTGTATTGTAGTATATGGGACATATTAACAATAATTATGCAGTTTTATTTCTATATATATTAAATAGAGATATACGTGTCACTCGACTCCCTCGGGACACTTATTTATAAATGGTGAAATTGCTAATAAGCGCTGTTGTTACATAGTATAGTACTACGTGCCTAAAGATCTT
Source organism: Sesamum angolense (assembly GCA_034509725.1). Classification (NCBI taxonomy): domain Eukaryota; kingdom Viridiplantae; phylum Streptophyta; class Magnoliopsida; order Lamiales; family Pedaliaceae; genus Sesamum; species Sesamum angolense. The sequence goes on along the minus strand of JACGWL010000006.1, from coordinate 2,495,269 downwards.
GGAAGGTGTAAGGCTTGTTGCGGCAACAAGCGCTAACACTAACATTAATTTATTATTAATATGTACATCTATTTTTTAATGTGTACAATAGGCTTTCTCCCTCTTAATTTTTTTAGACCACTATAAACATGTAGTGGGGATAATTGGCATCTTTTTGATCGTTTGAGGAAGTAATAACCTTTTTGTATCTCATTCCAATCTTCTACATGTACCGATTATTTGTACGTCCATGTACCCGGGTACATCGATCTTGAACCCCGAAACCCATGTGAGGCACTCAACGTACATGGTTCGTCTCTGTCGTTCCTTGCATGGTGGTGTAAATTTTTTGGGTATTTCTTTATGCAAAGATAACTCGTCGGTGTATTTCGGGTTTCAATTTCTGTTCTCTTTGCCTCTTCTTTCGTCTCTTTAAACAGAATATAGGAAAGATATATTACATTAACTAACGGTACAAATAGTTTACCCCCCCAGTCTGGCAAAATATTTCTTTGACTCACTTATCGATAAAATACTTACAACAATTTTCTTCTTTTACATTTACTATAGAAGTTACACACATCAAGTTCTTAGTTTAATTTTCTTGACATGGCCTCGCTTGAAAGAACTATAAATCTAATAAGGTGTTATTTCTAATATAAAAACATAGTTTTGTAATGTCCTATATTATTATAGATAATTAATTTAGTGACACGTTAGGAGTTTTTGCCGTTCGCCTTTCCGGCTATAACTGGCTGCACAAACTTCTATACCAAGGGGTTAAAGTTGCATTAATTGTTTTTGAACAGGGGATGTTTTTTTGACACTCGTCTTGTTTCCCATTCTAAGGTGGCGTACAGCATCAGCAGGAGATAAATTGTATTTAACCCTGCCCATATTTATACATATTGGTTTAACATTGAAAAGTTGAATTTTTAAAACAATATAATACCTTTTAGCAAAAAAAAAAGAATGGTGGGCGGGGGTGGAGGAAAAAAAAAGGAGCTAAACATAAACTTCATCTTCTAAGATTCGTAGGCATTTTCTTTTGCATGCAATCTATTACTTATAAGACCAACAAATACACAGCATCATTCCCTTTGGCTCTCATTATCCTAATCGCAATTAATATGAGTAAATATATAATATAATGTATCCCAAATTGGAAATAAAAGAATCATCAGAAACATTGTATCCACTCAACTACTGTTATTTGTAATAGTGCTGCAACTACTGCATGCATTTAATCATTAATATATGCGGAAACAATACAAAATGACGCGGCGTTTTGACATCATTGCATTAATTTTTTGTGATTTTAAAAATACTTTTAAATTGATAAAATAATTAATTATAACTTAATTGTTTAATTAATATATTTTATTTTTATTCATAATATATTTTAAAATATGAAAAAAGAATTATTATGTACCGCACAGAACATCATCATCTAGTTGTATTTTTTTAGAAGCCAAATTATAACTTTAAGCATCTTTACTCTAAGTCAGAGGGCTGCTTATCTGGGCCTTAACCTTCGCACTTCCACTGTTGTATGTTGTTGATTCCTGGGCCTCATGGAAATGATAACAATGAAATAAACAAACTCTTAGTCTAGGACCTCTAGCCGTGGGGCGTGGGGCTTCAAAGGAACAGTCGCATCGGAAGGCCCAGCTCTAGACATTGTATGGTATGGATAGGCATTGATATTGCGTTCGGGCTTAGTTCGTGGTGGTCGATGTTTGATGTATTAGGTTGTACCCTTTTTCTCATTTTCTTAATGCAATTTACTATTACTTAAACAGGATCATCTCTATGTGAGTTACTACTGCATGCATTCGAGATTATGGATTTGGCTTATAGAGACATTTTTATGTTAACAGTAAATATGGCGGCATCGTCAATGGAGGTTTTAGTTTGCAGGATAGCGCTTGAAGTTGAAGCTTCATAATCTTTCAGAATGACTTTTGTTTGAACCCCAGATATAATCTGTTAACAATATCGCGTGTTCGGTCTACAACCAAAAATGCAAAAAATACGAGGACGGCACAAAACATTGACTTTGTCTAAACAATATAATGGATTGCATTAAGCGCGAAGTGATAAAATCGATTGCGGTTCAATTTACAACAACAGGATCACCATAGAAAGTATTGGTGTTTATATTTTTTCGATCATGCACTCCCTCCCCTTGCTGTGTATTGAATAAATGGCAATAGGGCGATTCCAATCTAGGATTCCCTGTTTGAAAATTTTTAACGGCCCCGTTCAATGGGAAGGCAGTTAGCCCTCAAATTTAACGTAATAACAGGAACTCTTATATGGAATTTTATATTTTCCGGCGAGCGGAACTACGGTCATAAATGTTTTCTTGTTTTTATTAAAAATTATAATTTATATTCTATGTGCTTAAACACTTATTTGAAATTTTTATATAATTTTTTTAAGTGGATTTTTTGTTATAATTGTTTCTTGAAAAACTTAATTGTACCCACTCTCTGATGTGGTAGCCGATTTTGTCTCTCTATTAAATAAATTTTTTTTTATTTTCTTATTGGTCAAAAAAAATGTAGAAAAAATAAGTAATAACAGGAGTACAATTGCCACGTTGTTTCCATTCTTTACTCCTGTCAGGCATCAAAAATGACATTCGAAAGAGTAATTCATTAATATATTATGAATCGTTACTCTTATAATTTAGAATTCTCTGATAATAATAATAAAAATATTTATTAATTATAAAACGCTACCGTCCTCCTAAATTTCGTGATAAGCTACACATTTCTAACTTTAACCTTAAAATCAATCAATATTGAAAATGGAATGTTTTGTTAGGACCTGCGCGTGATTGAAATCCGTCTTTTCGCCAGTAAAGAAGAGTGAGTCAGCGTTTCTGTACGAAGTGGCGCTCCTATCTTCCCAGAGCACATTAAATCAAGCGCTCAGGTCTGAAATGGGGCGTGGGCTGCTTAGCCCTTAATCCATCCAAAAATGGCCTCGCCAAAACTGACCCCGACTTTATGCATGTCAACCTATCGCCTCACCAAATCATTTCACATTAAACTCTCCCATCCTCTCTTACTCGGTCTCACTTTTTCGCAGGGCCCAACTCTTTTTTTCTTTTTTATTTTTTTACTATCCTAAATGAAAATAAATTTGGGATACAATCATGTAGTATGATAATACTGTTTCCGTATGAAAATCTATACTCGTATAAAATCATCAAATTTAGATTATTTAATGATATTTCATAAGGTATATTAATTCGCACATTAAGTAGAAATGAATAAATTTGAACCTTCAGTGATACATAGATGACTCAATTTACAGAAAATATAATGATGGTTTTATTATTCTAATTAGATACAACTCGATACACACACAAAAGCCAGTAGTAATTAAACAGATTGAAGTCATGCTCAAAGCTATAAGATGAGAGCAGAGAGCTTAGATTTTAGGACAATAATCAATACATGCTTCACTTGGATTTTAAAATTAGGACAAAAATAAAAATGAACTCAACAAATCACTGATGTCATTCTCACCTAGTGAGGGAAGTCTACACAGGGTTTGGAAAGGGTTTCAACGTTGAGGATTTTTTTGGATAATCTTGAATGTTTTTTCAAACTGGATACATTAATATTTGTGTTGACTCCGATCTGCGTTATATAAGTCTCACAAATTAAAGTTTTTATACTATATTTCCCCGCGCCCCCCACCCACCACACCCACCCCCCCCCGAAGCGAGGATGTGTTCAAACCCCCCCCGGGAGGAGGGGGGTTTTTGTGCGGCGCTCCCATTTTTCACCTCCTTACGGGATTTCCTTAGCAGCAAGAGCCTAATTGGTAATGGCACTATATATTATTAATTTTCTTGGTAGAAAGAGAAGCTTGCTTATGAGTGGTAGTTAAATCACCTGGTTTTTACTCGTAAAATTTTTGAATGAATTTTTTTCTGTTAATAAACAGAGTACTTCTACTATATATACCTCAAATATATCATACACTATAATACAACTTACTATAAACGAAATCACTATTTATAAATACTTATCATATATTTAAATATATTACTTAATTTGATATAATACAGTATATAATTATTTATGTAAATATTACTTTTTATTTATAAAATAATTTCATAAATAACCCCTTCCCACTGGTGTTATAAGGACAGAGAAAACTCCAAACTTCTTTCCTCATTACCCGTTGGCACTCTCTCCGCGTACGTTTTCCCTGCTATTGCGCCACGTTTCGTTGGGCTTGCTCCCCTTACTTCATCAATCCTCCTCTATCTTTAACTCTAACATTTTAATATATAATTTATTTAATTATATTAGCAGCCGTTGTAAACCATCCTTGCGTGCATAATTTTTTTTAAGTAAAAATCAAAGTAACTACAAAACTTTTGACTTTTAAACAAAATGATCCATCACGCAGTCTCTGCAAGTATTATTTCTTCGTAGCATAATTCAAAATAATATACATTTCTGATTTTTTTGTACGAATTCCTAATAATATAAACTTGGAGTAATTCTCACAATTTTAAATTTATACCATTGATTCGAACTAAGTAAAATTTAGACTATTGATTTTTTAGTTAAATTTGAATTTTAGATTCATAAAAAAAATCCAACATTTATGAAATAATATATAAATTTCATTTTAGAATTTAAAAAAAAAAAAAGCTCATGAGGGGTTTTTTGCTTTATTTTGAAAAGGACAGTGGATAAATTATTTTTTTTTCATAGAAAAAATAAATTATTTATTTTAATATCATATTGTGTAAATTGAATTTAAGTCTCTAAAATATATAGTCAATTTGAGCGGCATGAGGCGTTAAAGGCGTATATCAATTACAGAGTTAAAGAATGTGCAATTCATGAGCAAAACTATCTAGCATATATGCATGTAAAATTAACTATATAAACTAGCTATGTAAGATACGCCCAAATGAGTGTATATAATGAATTAAAAAATTAATTGTTATTTCTAAAATATATTTTAATTATATAAATACAAAGATTAGAAATAAAAGAGAGGGAGAGAAGTATTTTTAAGACGGAGAGAAGGAAGTTATGAATTTAAAAAGTTAAAAGTACATGAAAGTTTATAGTGTCATGAGAAAATTGAAGTAAAAAAGGAAGATAGAATCGTAAAATATTTGGTAAATCAGTATTAAAAACTTAAATTCAGGGAAAGACCAAACAAATTGGAAAACAGAAAATATAAGACACAAAAAGATAGGCTTAAATGCTTTTGGCACCGTACCTTGTACGTTAGGTTTGTTGTCTTTAATTTTTAGAATAGTACTTTGGTTCAATATTTCTTTCATTTTTCTGATTTTAGCCTTTCCTTAGAAAAATGTACGCACGTGATATTTTTAAAATTATAGATTTTGTTTTTAATGGCTAATTTCTACCAATATTTTTGTCATTTAACCTTTGAAGTAGCATTTTGGTCCTAATTCTTATTAATTTTAGCGATTTAAGTGGTTTTTTCCGAAAGTTCATTTTGTTCGCTAGTGGAGGTGAACTCCGACGAACATAAGAACTGATATCACGAAAAATTAAAATGATACAGAATCAACCTAAAAGGTTAAAAAAGAAAACGTCAAATAACTTAAATTACAATACAAAAAAAAATATTTAATAAAGATATATGTTGTTCTTCATTAATAATAAAATATATATATAATAATATATTATATATAATATATATATATATATATAATATATATATATAAGAGAGAGATACTGATGGCAGTAAACTGCAGTTTACCGTTTCACCCTATTTATTGAGCATTAATTAAAAGAGAAAGCGGCAGCAGCAGCAGCGGCAGGTGGCGCAAAATTTGATCTCTTGACGAACCTCCCTTTTCATCCGGGCCTCTTCTCAGCATTCAATTTTTCCGAACCTCGTACCTTATTTTCTTGGAAAACAACCTGGTTCGCCGCTTCTCCCTATACCTCGACACTCTCGCTTCTCTCCCTCCATCCGCCGTTGCTGCCGCATGCCCACTCATCCTCCCCATTTCTCCATATACATGCATTGCTCCACTTGTGCCCTGAAAAATTCATCAAATTACCATCATAACTGATATACATTCAGTAATCATGCATGCTTAACTAATAACTCCCAACATTATATAAAAAATAGTCAATTACGTACTCTACCTAGATTTGTGCATCTTTTTACAACTGTAGTGTAAATGACTGCAACATATCTGATTGATGCATGTATACGTGCAGTTCGAATCTTTTATTACATAATATTATTCAATTTGGAAACAATATTGATGAGATGTTAAAGTTAACTGAAAAGCAAAGACAAGAATGAAGAAATTAGTATATATATATATATCGAAATTGGAAAATCATACCAAGCAATGATCAGCCCAGCAGTCACAGGAATCCAAATTGGGGCGTTCGCCGGTTGTCCAGGGAGATTTTTGGTCATCCCAAGCTGACAAAACACCTTCATAATCAAGCCTCAAAAATGTCTTACTGGAATCACCCATTTTACACTCCTGGAAACAACTGTTCCTGCCAATTGTCTCTTCATTTTGGGCTTTAATGTCTTCTTCTTCACATGCAACCGGAGAACCATAGCCGAATTTCAGCTCGAAAGTTTCTCTTCCCATGTCAAATTCCACATCGAGATGATGATTTTCATGACGGTCGCCATTAATTCACCAATCCTCTTCAATTTTCAATTTTCACCCTTTAACAAACAGAACCTGCAATTCTTTTCCGTTTTCGTCACAATCAAAAAGTCCCAATTCTTCCATATGGAAAGATTCATCTTCCAGCCCTTTTCCCAGTAAGCTCTCGACATCGGCTGCAAATTCCGCAAGATCCATGTCCGATGGAAGAAATCCTTGCAAATGGTTCATTTCTTGGCTAAAATCATTCGCCGGCGCCGCTTTTGACTCATGCCCGAAACCCCGTTTATTCTCTTCATCGTTAATTTGAAAAGTGGTTGTTAAAACCTCCGCTGAATTTACAGAAGTACATAATTCCGCAACGAAGGGATCGAAGATGGGAACCCTATAAAGAAGCTGCTCCTCGTTCTCTTCATGGGATTGCTCTTCACTGCAAATTTCAGGCACGAGGTGAAGAGGATGACTAATCCTGTTAATGGGATCCTCAGAGTTGTTGATCAGTTTTCCAGGTTTCTTCTGCCTTGGAGTTCGAGCTTTTCTGGTGAAACCCTGATGCCAAGAGGGCACGGAAATCTGAAGTTCCGTTTTGGATCCGTCGTCAAAAGAACTGATTGATGCTGTTTTGAGACGAACCCTTTCGTGCCGACGGGCCAAAGGGTTCGCGCGAAGTGGACAGAAGAATCGCAAGATTGGCACAAGAATGCATCATCGGCAGCGCAATACACAGCGAGCCTTTTCCGTACAGTTTCTTTATCACAAGCTCTTGCGGATTTCCCGCCGACATACAGCGTTAGCCAATTTTCTGTCTGAAACCATGGGTTTCAGTTCTTGCATGTGTTTCGTGCTATATCACGGATGAAATTGCAAAGGCTCGAAAGGGCCAACATAATTCAAAGAGAAGGTACAAATCCAAAAAGCTAGTTGGCTTTTCATGTTTAATGTATAGCAGCGTTGACATTAACTTCAATTATTTGCTCTGGGGATTGAGCCACTGGGCCACAGCTTGCACTTTCGGAGTATTATTTTACACTACAAAAAGCTCACAGTTGCTATTCACTCGTTGAGCAGTTAAAACTCCTAAGATTTTCAGACGAATATTACGAGTTTGAACAGATTAAAATTCATATGGATATTTTATAAATTCACTATAGTCGACGCATGTTAACTAAATCAAATAATATCTTAATTAAATTTCAATGACATAAAATATATAACAATTAAATTTATTTTAATCCATGTAGCAAATTTTATTTCAACTTAGCTTTTTGTTCGTATTAAGGAAAAAAAAATGTACAAGGCTGTCTTAGATTGCACTTTTCTGCAGGGATGGTTGTTTTGGGACCCACACGGGGCTTACATCTTCCCCATTATTGGCTATGGCAGAAAATTTAATCCTAATTTCTGAGTGTTGATTGGTGGGGAGTCTGATTATGGGATTTCAGTGGGGCCCTCTGGGGGTGGGATGAAGAAATTGGCCTTTGATCAAATCTTAATTTTTCTCTCTCTCAACGGGTCAGTTTCTTGCTCTAAATTTGAAGTCGACCTCTTTGGTATAGGATTTGTCTCCTTATAATAATACTGTTTGAAGTTCAGACACTGGATCTTGGTCCCCTCTACCACTCCTATTCTTCCAGAAAATAATAGTAGCAGTAAGTAAAGGGTTACATGTAAATTATCCATGTCAAATTAGCTACGATGCCATAGCAAGTCATTGTCTTGTTTCCAATTATATTTACGGTAATAAATCAGACATATTGGCTTCCGGGATGAACACTCTGAATTGAAGAAGAAAAAACAATGTAAGTGGGAATTTTTCCAATTATATATAGTAAAATAAAATCAAGACGAAATTTAAATTTTAACCATTGTTAAAATAATATTTGTCACGGTTTTAATTATGACCGAAATACTTGTCACGATTTTTAGCTATGACTAATATTTTGGATTTGCTTGTAGAAAAAAAATCTAGCAATTAATTGTAAAATCGTAGTTAATTCGTATTTCTCGTAATTATTTACTTTTGAACTTTAATTACTTATAACAAGAATTCATATTTCTTCAAGTTAGTAGGTTTACACAGATTATTACTAACCTTCAGTAAAGTAATTAAGTTTTTTCAAATGTATTTTAACTTCTAGCTATAATATTATTACTCCTTTCCTTCTTATACTGCATGTATTGTCAGTTCTAAGTTTCACATTGTCCTTTTATGTATACCTTGTCGGCTTACATCATCTTTAATGTTAACGTGGAAACTATATCGTGCCATACACACATTGAGAAAATCCTTAAATGTAATGAAAAGTAAGATGTCTAGATAGATTCAGTAATTCGTAAACATGCGATTCTATCGACACAAGATCCTGTGGTACGAGATTGCTAAGAATGAATTAAGTATATTCTGAAGACTGGCTATTATATAGATGCTTCCTATATGTTATATGCCTACCCGATATATATGTCTGAGTGTTGCGGTTTTCTAGGATAAAAACTTCAATTAGATTTAATTTTGATACATTGTTACATATTAAAAAAAATCATTCAGCACTAAAGTGGGAGAGCGTTTATAAAATGATTATTAATCTTTTTAAAGAAAATCAATCACAGCGGTAAAGTTCTGAATAATAATTATAACATACACACTCTCACACATGATCGCATAATTCGTTACTCCAAAACATGCAAGGGGTATGTGTAGATTTTGTAAAACCAATGATGAGGTAGTTCGTGGATTATACCAAATTCCTAAAAAAAATTCGTCTGCGCAATTCGGAGCCCCTCTACCTCTTGTAGATTTCAATCGGAAATCGTTAATCTGACTGTTTACTCTCTACAGATACAATCAATATGTGCACTGCTCCAATCAAGTACCAGCTATTCGCACAACAGCGGAGGACACTGGATCAAACTCTAGTACTAATAGTGAGTAGGCCGAGTATATTAACAGAAGTTGACATTGGTTCCCAAGACCAATAAGAAGAAGACCCATAACTCACACGCACAACTGCTTTCTGGTGACCTGAGAATGGGGGCAACTTAATGACAATAAGTTCATAGATCAAGATTTATTTTTTAATTACAGATGTCAATTCAAAGTAGGTACCGCCAAATATGATTATATTAGTAATGCAATTGATCATCCAAAGTAGAACACACTTATCGATGTGAATGTGTTGGCCTCTCGATAAAATTAATCATCCCCGTATCTGTATCAAAGGAGCACTACGTCCTAAGACGGAGATGCCTATCTCTATCAAGGACAAACCCCGTGTGAAGGCTCATACGAAGCCAAAGGACAATATCTCGTGCAACGGGGCACCGATCAAGTCGCATGTCGCACATGTTTCATGTCTAGGGTGTTTATTAAAAAATTATTTGATTGCTTGGGTAATAAAAGGAAAAATGAAAAGAAGTATTTTTGATCGATAATATTTAATTTAGTGGTTACCACTGAAATTCAAGATTTTGTAATTAAGTATGAAGTTTTGTACTGTTGAGTTTTTGCCAATGTATGGGTATGTTTTCTTATGTAATTTTAGTTATAATAATCCACAAAATATAATGAGTTATCGATTCGTATATTAATGTAATAATCATTGTTTCTTAAAATAAAAGAAATTCTCACCAGAATAATTATAACATTTAACTATATTTAATTGTCATAGTTAATAATAAATTGTTATAGTAAATAATTATTGAACACGGTCACACAAAAGTTGTTGGCCGTGGTTTTTGTGGGGGTGGCTAAAATCATTCCGTGACAAATGTTTTGACCATGGCTATTAGTCGTGGCAAATAATTTTTTCATAATGAAAAAGTTAGTTATTTGCGTTGTTTTTATTTAGTCGTAGTTAATAGTAGTCATTTTTTACCATAATTTTTAGGGTAAATTACAACGGGCTCCCTTGAGGTTTGTCTTAATTATAATTACTCACTAGTTGTTTAGAAAATTACAAATACCCCCCTAAAATTACTAGCACCCTAACAAATACCTCCTTACAGTGGGTTGTCTCAAGGGGGTATTTGTTAGAGGATTTATAATTTTAGGGGGGTATTTATATTTTTCAAATAACGATGAGGTATTTATAATTATGACAAATTTTAGGAGAACCCGTTGTAATTTACCCTAATTTTTAATCATAACCACTAATATTATAACCAATAGTAATTTTTTTACTAGAGTATCTATGCGAAAGATATATAAATATTATATACATAAATGTAAAAGGGACATTAACTGCTGTGGTTTATTTACAACTATGTGGCAGGATATATCAAGACAAGAAAAAATTAAAGAAAAGACATTATTGTTTATATATACTATAAAGGAGTTACAATCTGAGTGGATAAATAGGATGTTTGATGTAGAGTCCTCGTCCATTTATACCTCAACAGCTGGTTTTCTCAGATGAAAAATCTTAGCATGGTTTTCTGCACAAAATTCTATCAATGTATGTTACAGTCATGGGCTTGACATGGCTCTCACTTCTCACACTGCCCCTCCATCTCTCTTACATGCGTTTCTAAGGTTGCTATTTTAACTTTGATTTTTTTAATGAAGACATTATTTTTCTTGTTCATAAGTGAAATTGATCCACATTATATTACTATGAGAGGTATTCTTAATTCGTTGTGGTAATAAGGATCAAAGACTACAAGACAGTATCTGGCCCCAAGGCAAAATTTATGAATTTGGCAGAGATAGGCGAATTAATTTAATTGGGTTCTGAACTTGATTTGAGATCCCAAGAGACAAGTCTGTCGATTTCATGACATGTGGATGCCCAGATACTGTCAATTGAGTTGGTACTCGTATAGACATTTGATTATAAATACTTCATCATACAATAATAATTGAATCTATGACATTTGACTATTCTTACTTTATTCTTGCTCTTCACTGAATTATTTAAATTAAACTCGATCTAAATAAGTTATTGAAGATTTTTGTTGGGATTTACCTAATGAGCCCAATGTCTGTTTTTTTTTTTTTTTTCCAAGTACCTTATGCTAGCTCGAGACTTGGATCATTGTGTGGGACCAGCGAACTCAAGCCGGATCATATTAATTTTATTAGTTATTTTGTTTATGATCATATGCTGAATTTTTAGGGAAAAAATAATCTTTTAAATTGATTCTTGTTTTATTCCAAAAGAAAATTGTTTTTTAAAAATTATATCGTCATTGTGTTTTTCTTTTGCTTGTGACTAATATTTGGTTCCAAAAATCATAGAAATGCCTAAAACTATATAAAATTGCAAATGACTGATTATCAGAAAGATTTGCAAAACCCAAATTTAGCAAGTAGCACTTTGAATTCGATGCCAATTGTAGCCCATGAGTCTGATGGACCTAATCCAGTATGGACCGGACCCTAATCTGAATAATCAAATTGTCTGAAAACACCGTGGCCCAAAGACAATCTAGTAATAAATTCTGCCCCCTGCTTGCCGAGGCCGCTTCAAATCAGTAATCACTTCTCGTCAGTCTAAGAAAAGCAACAAAGAATATATTCGTCCAAAATCAGAAATCACCTAGGTGAATTTTGCAGGTACTATTTCGTATACCCTGAAAATCTTTGCTTTATTTGTACAGATAAATTTCATGTTTGTGTGTTTTTCCCTTCGAATTTGCTAATTCTCTTTTGGGGCAGATCGTGTATTGTTTTTTGTTGGAATTTTTTCATGTTGATGATGAATTTCTCAATAAAAAATTTTGGCTCTTGATGTAATCTAAAAGGCTGAAATCATTAATTACAGAATTTGGGTTTTGGTTCTCGTTTTCCATATAAGTAACTAAAATTGATTGATTTTTAATTCTGCTGTGGTGTGCCAAATGAGGAAGTGGCAATCTTTCTCTGAACCCTATATGGTTTCTTGGGGCTGTTATGATATACACGCCTGTATGTCTGTGATTGTTAGTTTGTATGGTAGCATTGTGCAATTTTGCTCGGAAATCTATCTCTTGGATTTGGAGAAGAAGTCACTTCTATGATTTGAATGGATCCAGAGTGGGTTGTTTTGTTATAGGTAATGAAAAATTGTTGGTGGAGTTTGGTTTTGCTTTCCATTCTTTATTTTCATAGTTGAGATATGGTGACAGATTGTGAACAAGCACTGTTGAATTCTGAAGGATTTTCAGATATTTGATATGTATGTCGGTTTAGAGAATGAGATATTGAATGGTTAAATTAGCATGAAGGAGACTTAAAAGGGTTCTTGTTTGTGTTCGAAGCTATAATTTGCCTATTTGGAAATATGAGAAGAAACTAATTTGCTCATGCAACGTACCCCGGCCAAGGTTTTATTTAAGGATTCGGAAAATGCATGTGGTACTTCTTATATACTTTCTTGACACGTGTTAACTAAACGACATTTTCAGGTCACGTAAATGTTTTAGTTATATGTATCATACTCATAAAGCCTTCCCCTAAATAGCTGACACTTGCACTTTAGACAAGGGTATCTGTAGAATTTCCTCTTTTTTCCGATAGATTAGTTGCTTTTGTGCCATTGCCCGTTGTAAGATGAAATAGTTACCCTGCAGCATATGGTAACTGGTTGATAGGATTTGCTTCTCCACTTTTCCTTCCGTCAACCTTTTACAGATAATTCTGTCAATTTTTATTTTTCCATTTTCCACGTCTCCTCTCCAGTATAATTTGCTTCAACCGTTCAACAGATGATCCTTGTTTGTTTACTCTCGTGTTCTAAAATGTGATTCTTGTTTGCATAGTCTCATGTTGTTACAGTTTCAGCTTTGGGCAACTTTTGATGGAGCATTATCTGCTGGTCAGTACTAGGACTGACTATGAATCGAATGAACCGATTGTAGAATTGTTTTTTAGATGTAAATTATGTCACTCTCCAATGAAGTACATAAGATCTTGGGAAGTTGTTTCTACCACTGAGTTATGATTGATTAGTCAAATATAAATGACCATTTAAACTGCATATGCTTGAATAAGTTTTCTTGGAAGTTTTATGAGTGATTAACTATTGAAGTTACTGGCTGATAAATGTATACTATCAACTACAGTATAATATTTAAGTTCTTTAGGAAGCTATTTTAGCGAAACTTGACGAGAATCATTTCTCCACAAAAAATCCATGACTCTTGTGCATTTCTCTGTAAGTGAATGGACCCAGCTAATTGATCAACTTCAAGACTAATGTGTGAATAAATGATGGTCGTGCAATTACTTTGCATGCAGTATCAGAATAGGGAGATCAAAATTCATCCATCCAATTTTTTCATGAAGTCCAATTTCCCTCATCCAGTGTATACTGGAATTACCCCGGGTGTTTTTTTACTGATACTCGTATAATGGCTTACGCAGGTTCATCGACATGGCTGGAAGAAATCGCATGCCTCGCCATCCTGATAATTTTTCGAGGTGTCCGTGAAGATCCACGTCAAATTCTGCATCGAGGGCCAGTACCCCTTCCACCTCATCCTGTGGCACTAGAAGAGGAACTTGACCTCCAACAAAGAGACATTCAGAGGCTCCTTGCTGAGAATAGACAGGTGATCGATGACAATGTGATGCTTCAAAGGGACTTGACCGCTGTGAAAGATGAAATTCACAGATTAAACCAGGTCATTCCTAAACTGCATGCCGACAGGGAGGCACACAGAAGAGAGTTGATTGATAGAGGGCTCAAACTAGAGGCTGAACTTCGCGCTGCTGAACCTCTGAGAGCAGATATTGTCCAATTAAGGACTGAAGCACAGAAATTAAGTGCACAGAGGCAGGAATTATCTTCCCAGGTCCAAACTCTCACAAAGGATATCAATCGACTGCAAACCGAGAATAGCAAGTAGCTGCAATGAAGACTGACATTGATAAGATGCGCAAAGAGCTGGTTGATGCCAGGTATGAAGTAGATTTTCAATTGATTGATGATATTCAAGCTCCATAGACACATGGAAATCTGACAGGAATCTGAAGAGCCAAGGACAGACAAAAACAAAGGGAAAATGTTCTCCTACTTTTAATCTGTCCAGGCACCGTTCTAATTTTTTCCTTGCATTATCGAATAGTTAATAATATAGTGAGCATGTCTACACCTCCACTGAGTGTTCTGGAATTTTAACCAAGAACAATTACTGTAAATGTCATTCAGCATGATGCTCTCTTTAAAGTACTAATAGCACAAGAAAAAATAGGACTCTGAAATCAGCTGCCCAAATATTTTTGTTTCTGATTAAGTGTGTTGCTGTTGCACCTCTGTGGCATTCAGGAGAGTATATGAATATGAGAAGAAAGGAAACGAAGAGTTGCTGGAACAAAATCGAGCCATGGAGAAAAACCTTATTGCCATGGCTCGAGAAATAGAGAAGCTACGTGCAGACCAAGCAAGCGCCGACAGGAGGGCAAGGGGTAATGATTTTCTCACACGCTCACAACAGCACTTCCCTACACAAACACACAGACAAAGAAACTCCATACCCACACATATATGAACTAGGTTTACCATTATTTACTCAACAACAGTGTTTCTCCACTGAGGTAGCATGTCATCTACACAGGTGTTGGAGGATATGGAATGCTGAATGGAAGCCCAGAAACAAGATATCCAGGCCCATATGGTGATGTATATGGAGGTGGCCCGTGGGGATCATATGATAAACGTGGCCCTCCACGACGTTAATCTATGGTAGTGAAGCACCATCGCTAAATGGAAGTCCAGAAACAAGATATCCAGTTCCATATTGTGATGTATCTGGAGCTGGCCCTTGGGGATCGTATGATAAACGTGGTCCTCCACAACGTTTTAATCTATGGTAGTGAAGCACCATCACTCACATCTCTTTGAATGTAGGAAAAAAAACGATCAGTCTGTCTTTCCCATCATCTTACATTACTTCAGCTTGTACTTTTATGTATTGTCTATGTAGCACCTGAATGTATCCTTTCTCTTTGAGGATGAAATTAATCTTGCAAATCCAAAATGAAGCTAAATACTTTTAAAATTTGGTAGAATAATGAATATTTGAGCCCGTTCTGGTGAGGGAATAAATGCATAATACAGACCAAAAATACACAAGAAAAAAGTTTAATTATGTCAATTAATCCTATTTCTAACTATCAGCTTCTCTCCTTCAAAATTTTAGAAATTGATCGGATAGTGGAAGGCGTTGTCCGACAGCAGCCTTGTGCTCCGGCCCTCCATTTGGTGGCAAATAGCTCAAACTCTCATCATCAATTTTGATGGCTGAAACACAATTTTGCAAAAGTGGTTTTAGTTGAGATTGCCGAATTGGAAATTTAGATGTTTATATAGAAACTCACCAGCCATCTCTTAGCAATCCCATCCCATTCTCACCACTGTTGGGATAAACAACAATCGCCTTAGCAGTCAACTGCAGTTACATGTTTCATACATCTAGGTTGATTAAATATCAGACAATGTGTTTGATACATTAACTTTTGATCCAAAGTTTACCTCTGAATCTCTTTATAAGGCTTAGGACAAATGAGGTGGTGCACAATTTATCCCGACAGCGAAAACTTTGCTACTCTTGTTGATTATGTCAAGACATTCCTCAAACCTTTCTCCTGAGGGAGCATTTTTACCATCCACTGAACTGAAACAGATCCAAGAAGAATCTCGACATTTTCTTCATCAAGTAACTCCACACAAGCCTGTCAATCATGATGGTAGATATTTTAACCATGTTTTTTTAAGCCTTGATATCAAGAGACTGACCGATACACATATATACCTGAGCTTCTAGCTTGTTAGGAATGGTCTCAAAAGCAAGCAAATGGCCTGGCTTCAACAAGAACTTGCAGCCTGCGCCGGTGGAAATCCTTTAATTTCTCCAGAGTTACAGTCGGACCATAGTTCCCACTGCACGAAAGGGGTTACGATAATCAGTGACACAAACAACACTCCACCGACTGAAAAACAAGAGATGAAAGTCGATATCTAATGACTCCAAATCCACCAAGTGAGATTAGGTTATGAATAACTTGAACAAAAAAAATGATGTCTTTCGTCAAAAGAGAAATTACAAATTCTGATATTGCCAATTTCAAGAAGTAGCTCAACATTGTACTCACCCGTACTCCGAACCATCTGCAAGATATGCGCCATAACTTCCAATGGAGGCGGCAACCAGAGCCCTGTTGTAATTATGTTCTGCAGGCTTCCTCTTTAATGAAGCCCAAAATTTATCACGGGCTTCGGTTGCAATTCTTACACTTCTTTTAAGCAAGGACTCTGCTTCTTCCGTGGACAATCCCCGGGATAAGAATCCAGGTATAGTTGCCTACTCATTGGAGATGAAAACAGATCAGAAAGCAAAAAGACTACATGTATGTGCTAGTTTCCACTTTCCAGGCTTCAAGAAAGTGTCATCAGATCATTACATTCAGGATAATATTCAATACTGAATCCAGACACTTGACAAGCATTCTAAACAATATCCTGACATTTGTCTTAGCATAAAGTATAATGCGAAAAATAAATGGTTTAGACCTGATAGGATGAAGTTACTAGAACATCTGCACCTGCTTCCAGGTACTCCAAATGAACCTGCACTCATCCATGTTAACAGTCTTAAAAAACAACGAACATAATACTAGTAAAACCAGACATAAATTCTGTCCAAATAGCCAAACCTGATCGACCAATAAGCAGTTTAAGGTTTTTTAATTTGCTAGGACATACAGCAATCAGTATAATGTATGCTTGTATTGTATTTGTATGTATAATACCCTTGTGATGAGATGAGGATCTTTAATAAGGCAAAGGGCACTCCACAGTGGATCATTAATGGAGGCGCCGTGCTTCTCCAGCTGGGTGGCGAAACCACCATCCACGACGGCGCAACCGCCGGCCTTCTCTATCAGATCCTCCAGTACTTTTCCCGTTGCATTTCCTCTCTCTCTTCCCATCTCTCTCCCCCTCGTAAACAACAAAATGCTGAGCTAAGTTGCTGTGTGGGGTTATGGTTATGGAGAAGTCGAACGCGAAATTTCTTGCATTTGAGGTATAATAAATATATAGAGGCTAAGCTGGAGTGGGCTACGCCTACGCGTGTGAGAATGAATGAATGACGAACGCGGACGGCTTCATACTTGGCCTCCACTTAGACTTTCTTCTTTTTCTTTTACCAGAATTTATAATAATTGTAAATATTTTTTATTATTTAAAAAATTATAAATTAATTATTATCTAATAAATATTTTTTCGTGATAACCCATTTTAAAACTATTTATTAGGTAATCATGAATATTTAAAAGTTATTTTTTTTTAAATAATAATGCAGTATTTATAATTATAACAATTTCAAAAAATCCTTTTTAATTTATCTTTTTTTTCTTTATTTTTTTGGATTCTGGTCCGGGTACTTTTCACCTACCTTCAAAATTATATTTGTATAATATTAATTATTATCTTCTTATTGACTTTCAATTTTCTATTTATTTATTAATTATCATTTACCTTTTTTCATCTCTCTTAATTATAGTAGGAAATATTGTTGTAATGATTATTTACTCTGATGGATTTTACAAATCAAAATGTTTAAAATAAAGATTTCTGAAGATAATTTTTAAAAAATCAGACGTTAATACACAATATTCCTCTATACTTCACTTCTTTTTGGGATACAATTAAACTATCTCATGTGTTTAGGGATTTTTTTTTTAAAAAAAAATTAACCCAATGCCGGTTCACTGCTAAATATATACGAAATTGGCATTAATTGTTATTTCATAATATCGAATTAGAATTTTTATTTCAAATTCTATTTTAATGCATATTACGTAATTTTAATTCTATACTAAATAAAATATATAAAAATTGATAAATTAAATTCTGGTCTGAGTCGGTGGGAAATAAAATAGTTGGCAATTATTGTTGACCCACCTCCAAGAAAAGTGGATGGTCTTGTAAATAATAAACCTAAATTAACAAAAGATTTCAGTTGCTTCGATTCAAATAATTACATGGCACGAGTCATGTGGTGGAATTTGTTTAGGATTTACTTAGATGTTGTGCCTCATTATTTTTGCATGCATATAGTAAATAAATATTTTACACTTTAAAATATATTATAAATAAAAACAAAATATACAATCACTACTTTACATTATAAAAAGAAAGAAAATTAATTTACTAATTAAATATACTTTGGAGAGTTGAATAAGTTAGTTATTTTATTAGTTAAAGTGCACTTTTGACTTTATAAAAAAATGATGCGGATGTTATTAACCGTCATTTGTGAGTATATAACCCATTTTCTTTTTATATTAATATAGATATAATATTTTACTGGCACTAACTCGTATAATCTATTTTTATAATTGTACAAATTTCATTTTTGCCAAAAAAAAAAAAAAAAAATCAATTCCTAACACCATCACCAATTAGAATGGATCTTATATATTATGATCCTAGCGTGCTTAAATTAATAAGACCATATGATTTTAAAATGGTAGCAAAAATTGTATTTGAAGCATAAAGATTAATATTTTCAAACTGCAGAGTTTCACCTAAATTATTTATTTAGGAATGATTGAAGAGTTGCTATGAATACATACTCAGGTTCAAATCGACAAGTTAAAATAAAAATTTGTGTAATTTTTTTTTTTTAACGTCAATATTTTTTCATCCAACCCCTAATGGGAGGGGGTTAAGTATAAATAGAAAGTATTAAGAGAGAGTGTACATACATTTTAATATTTTTTTATAGAAAAGTATAATTTTATATATTTAGATGAAGTTTAATATAATAAATGATAATAATCATCAATATAATTGATGAATTTTGCAAATTACTAGATGATGCAGTTGAATCTTGATGCATCCAATGTTGTAATGATACCCAAATTAATATATAAGTGGAGTAATTAAGCATCATTCCAGGTGGATTAATGTCATCGATTGGAGCAAAAATTGAAGCTTGGCATGAAGTCACATTAACTACGTATAAGACATATCACATGACTATTCCCTGCACCGCCGAACAAAGAACAAGCTCCATGTGTAACTACATGCCCTTCCCTTCATCTTTAAGATTAGGAATAATTACACCCTTTCTTCAATTTTTGGTGTAACTATTCGTACATTTTTTATAATTTAAATTTTTATTTGGTACATGTATTTGGTTAAATTTATAAGCTCTTAATATTTTTATAAGATGTGAGACAGCTTATAAGCTCTAATAAAGCGTTTGGCAATTTTTTTTTCAAGAGGTTGTAAGATTTTAAAATAAGATGTTCTGAATCTTATAAGTTCTTTTTTTTAAAAAAGGGGGATAATTACACTCTCATCTCCCAAGGTTTGGTGTAATTACACGTAGACCCTTATAGTTTAAAAAATTATATCTAGTATCCCTGATGTTTGCTTTCTTCTAACAAATGAGTCTTCGTTAGTTGAAATTCACTGAATTTGTTGATATTAACAATATAAATGGAATGAAAATTGATATTTACTCTCGATTGACTAATTAATTGACTTATTGTAGGTCAAATAATTTTTTTGGGATTAAACTACCCTTTTAAACTTTCCTCCTCAAATGCATTATGCCTAAAGACGTACGAGGGTAATTTGATCATAAAAAAAATTATTTAACATGCAATCAGTCAGTAACAAGTCAATCATAGGTTATTTAGATTTTTTTTTTGATTTTTTTGTTAATATAAGCAAATTTGATGAATTTTGACTAACGTGGAACTTATTTGTTAGGTGGAATCAAACCTCAGGGGTACTAAATGTAATTTTTCAAATTACAAGAGGTTTACGTGTAATTACATCAAACTTCAGAGGAGGGAAGTGTAGTTATCCCAAAAAAAAATTAACTTTCCTAATTTTTTTTTTATAAAATCTTATAAATTACATAAAATTAATATCATAAGACAAAAATATCCCAGTCATATACTCTCACACACACCTCTCTCTCTCTCTTAGAGGATAAAATGGTGTTGCCAACTGAAGTGGTGGAGGGTGGAGATTCTGGAGAATAACTAACTAAAGTCCGGAGCTGCGACATTCATAATTGTTAAAGTGATGCAAACTTTCTCATGTGAGATCAACCCAACTTCATATATATGCCCACCCACCCCCTCAAATGCCTAATGCATTATTTGCATATATAAATATGGATACTTCTTACTTTCTGCTTTAAATATGGATGAGAAAAGCAAATGCATTTTCCCATTCAACCAACAGCAATTTTAAAAATTAGAATATATTTCATTGGGCACTGAATCTAGTATTTACAAGACCATAATTACATCCTACATATCCAAAAGAGATAATATTTGTTTCTAAAATTATGTATAAGTGGCTACTGCAATTATAATTTATAACAATAATAATAATAATGATGAGAAGAAAAGAAGTGCGATTATGTTATAATATGTACATAACATTGATAATTGAACCCATTATGCGTAAGGTAGTTGCTCAATGCAAAAAAACAAACAAACAACATTTGACTTAAAGTCATGATGTCCCGGCAAGAAACCGTCATCGTCCGATGCGCAGATGCTGAGATCATCCAGCTTTCCCCCATCAAGAACCCATTCCGGTCAACTACCTGCACACCGCGGAAAATTGACTTTTTTTTTTCATGGTTCCGAGGTCTCAGTTTCCAGAACCGAGGTCGGAGAATCCTGTGTCTCACAACAGGGAACCCAATTAAATCCGTGTTTGGCTCTCAGCTTTTCCTCAATCTCTACTTTCTTGAAATGGAAGCCTCTTCCGCGGTGCTGAAGGTGCCCAGCCAAACACGTTTCTTCGCAAACGGGTCCCTAATTTCAGCAGAATACTTGCCCCAATTTCTCCTCCGTACCCCGACGAACTTCGTTCTCGCCGCCGGCCCGCGTAGTTTCTGGCAGCCCATGAGCAATTCGACAGGAGATGGGTCAGAATCGGGACAACCAAAGTTGATTTTCTTGTTCACGTTTTCAAGAACGATTTCGTGCACCTTTCTCTTCGATTTCTTCTGGGTTTCCTCGGATTCATCCGACGATGAATCGGTGGCGTCTGGATCGGAATATGAGACTCTGATTGTTCTTGTGTCGGGTGAGAAATCTTCCATGTAAAGCAGGAGAGTGAAGAAGATTGATTAAACGGAAAACTCCCGACTGGAGAGAGGTGCAAAACCAAAGATGCGATTTTAGTGCGTGAGAATCCCAGATAAGATAATGCGAGCGCCATACTTATTGACGTGTTTCTAAGCATTTTTGGTCTGGAATAATTTTTGGGGTTTCACGCTTCTGCAATAACCAAGAAATTGGAATATACTATTCGCATATTTAACATTGGTGGGAATAAGAAAAAAAAATATCAAATATTGATTTATGGAAAAGGATTTGAAAGAAGTCGTCAAAACCCTAATGGGTCGACTCCAAATATTTCTGATCTCTACCATTCAAATTTATGTGATTTGGGCTTTTATAAAACCTCATGATGCTTGAGATTTTTTTCCATCATATTTTTAAACTACAGACATTTTCAAATCAAATTTAATGAAATCTGAATCAATTATATGATATAGTTGTTGTGTGATTGATGTATAATTTAAAAAAAATGACAAATGTATCATATTTATTCTATGATAGATTTAATTCGGCTAGACTTAATTTTCATAAGAATTCTTCTTAACATTATATATTTTGTTATTTAATCCTGCGCTCAAAATAAATTTATGTATACTTAATATATTAAAATAAATTATTTATAATTTATTTATTGTTATTAATTTAAATAATAATAAAAAAGAAACTACAAACTGAGCAGAGGCCTCTGAAGTCTAACCTATTACGGGCTGTCGGCCCCGAATTGATAGAAATGAATAATTAACAATTGGGCCTAGGAAGATAGTATACTTGTGTTGGCTGATCTAATCTAAACTTCGCTGCGGTTTTTTTTTTTTTTTTTGCTTGGTGTCGCAATTCATTATTCTTTTAATAAATGATTATATTATTTAATATATTAAAATTGATTATGTATATTAAATAATTTTTTATCAAGAAAAAATTTAAAAGATAATGAAAACTATGAAAGTTGTCTACCTGCGCAGAGACAAGATTCAATTTTAATTTATTTTTACATTTTGTTAATTTTAAAATCTCAATTTTTATCACTGGAACAATTTTTGAATTATTTCAAAGATCAGTTGAGAGTGGACTTTGAAGATATAGGAAGTAGGAATTTTCAGCCAGTCCAAACCTTAACTTTCTTTATGTTGTGTTTGGATGAAATAATTTTACAGCATCAAATAATGTAAATAAGTTTGATAAATTTATTATTATGAGTTTAAAATTCTTAATTTTAAATCGGTGGACGTTAAATCCAAATGCAACATTATATAAAAAGAGGCTTGCATGCTTGGTATAGAAGTAAAAATTTATAGTGTAAAATATAGGGTTGGTCAACCAGAAGTTATTTAATAAATATGAGGATTTTTCATTCCTTGGAGTAGACAAGAAAGAGAGAAAAAAGCATATATATATTGAAAAATCCAAAGTGAAAAGGACCAGACAATGATGTTTAGCCAATCAGCAGAAAGTCACCATAATAAGTGGGGGCCCGGAATTGAATTCCTACACTTCACTTTCTTACACTTTGTTGGGATTAAGGATAGGAAAAGGGCTCATTGAGTGAAAAGTAAAAATTAAATATATTACAAATTTTGTAAGTGTCTTTGGTTTTTTTACCAAAAAACATGAGAAAGGTTTTTTCTTTAATTTTTTTCATTACTTTTCCAAGAAACAAAGTCAATGAAAATATTTTTCTCTAACATATTGTTTTCCTTCCTCATTAAATTTCTCGTACCAAATCAATGTCTTATGTGACAATTCAACATAATAATTCAATCAATCAATAATTTTTTTTGTCTATAAATACATGCATCGACGTAGACATATTCCGAACCTCACACATCGACAGTGAGTTCATTAATTGTGATTTTCTTTTTGTGGGGGAGAGGGGGAGGGGTGGACCGATCAACTTATAGTCCACGTATTATTCAATTGTCAAACATTTAACATAATCAATAGTTGTTATTTTCTTGAGAAAATTATGAACGAAAAATAATCGGTCGAAGTTTAGTATAGGTGTGAAGAAAGAAATGCTAAATTTAGGTCTGATGAAAATGTCATAAGGGATATTATATTTGTTATACAATTTATTATTATTTTTTAATTATATATTAAGCCCATAATTTTATTTTTTTTGTGATTTATTTAAGTTTTTAGCTGAATTTATTCAAATTAGAAATTTTCAAGTGAAGACTACTACAATGATTATTAATGCAAATTGAACAATCTTTTGCACTACCTCATAATAATACAATTCGAATAATTACGACAATAGATTGTGATATGTACATGTGCTCGCTTTGCACTACAATAATGCATTTGTTTCGGACATAGGCGATGTTGGTTCATTTAAGGTCGGTATTGAAGATCTGTAACTTATGTTTATGCTCTCAAATTTTGCTCAGGTTGTCAACCAGTACAGTCCACAAAATTTGGTAAGAATATCGCCAAATTTGTTTTGTGAGTTTATGAAATATATGGTTTTTGTGTCAATTATAATTACTATTTTTAATTTGTATTTATCATTTTTATGAGTTCATAAATTTTTATGTTAAAAAATTTTATCATTGATTTTCAATTTTTTTATTATCAATTTTCGTTTCATGAGATCATGAAATATCTCATGAAAGATCTAAATTCTTTTCGTTGCTTTTTATTTTTTTTACTATTAATTTTTATTTCATGAGGTCATGAAAAATGTAAATTTTGTGTTTTGTATGTTTATGAAAGATCGTATTTATTATCAATTAGCCAGTTCATGAAAGACCGTATGTGTGTAAATTAATATTTTTTTAATCCAATCTTTGAATTACATATATTGATTTTTTTTTACTAAAGATTAAATTTCTCCTAATTCCAAATTTTTTAATTAGATTGAATTTTTTGTTTGTTCTCTATGATTCTTTAAATTAATTAGGTCATCAATTATTCATTCTCCTCTTATTATACCTAATATTTTATTTGTGTTCAATCTCGAAAGGGTATTTCTTCTTCTCTTAAACTATTTAAGCATCAACTACTCACGCTCTTTCTAGATTATTGTCAATTAGTATAAATTTTTTTTATAATTAGTGATTTGATTTATTTATTATTTTATTTTTATATTATAAATGGAATTGCAATAAGTAATTGTGTTTTTATCATTTAATTTGCAATTTATCTTCTTTAGAACTTGCTAATTTATTACCAAAACTTTGAATAGTATGTTAATATATTATTAAATGCATACTTGAATTTATTCTTAGTAACTTTTTTCAATATGAAGATGGTTGTCTTTTAATTTATAAAAATATTCTTATTCAATTATTTCTATTGATATATCTCTTTGTATATAATGTGAATTTTAATTTATTTTATATTAATGTAATGTAATTTGAAAACGAAATTTATTTGTGTTATTAATCTAAAAGTATCTCTTTGATTTAACATTTATAGAAATAAAACTTTTATATAATATATTTTACTTATTAATTAATTTAATTCGTGCATCGCACGGGGCACACGCTAGTATATCTAGTATTTGAGAGGTATATATTGTAGTGATTAATGTGATCTATTAATTTAAGAATAATAAAAAATAATGATAATGTCGGCCATTGATTTTGATATTTTAGAAAAAAAAAAAAAGAAAAAGAAAAGAAAGAGGGACAAATCTTCAAAGTGTTGCATTTTCACCATATTTAGAAGTACATCTAGCTTTGAGTGTTGGTTTGTACACATAGATCATCATAAGTTATAGGGATAATTACACTTCTGTATGCTAAAATTTGGTGTAATTATATAAAATTTTTCTGTAGTTTGAAAAACTATATATAATATTATTGAAGTTTGTTTTTATCTAATAAATAAGTTCTTCCGTTAGTTAAAAAATTATGAATTTGCTTATATTAATAAAAGAATTGAATAAAAATTGATATTTACACTCGATTGACTTATCACTGATTTATTGCAGGCCAAATAATTTTTTTTCGAATTAAACTACACTTATAACGGTGAATATATACCTCATTGTATGCATTAACGCATAAATAAATATATTGGTAATTTGATCATAAAAAATATTTAACATGTGATATGACAGTAATAAGTCAACTGGAGGTAAATATATATATATTTTTAATTTATTTTATTAATATCAACAAATTTGATAAATCTTAACTAATAAAATGATATATTTTTAAACAAAAACGAATATTAGAGGTGTTAAATATAATTTTATAAATCACATAAAAGTTATATATAATTACACTAAATTTTTTAAAAAAAAGTGTAATTATCGCTAAGTTAATAAGAGTGTGGGCGGACTACTCTAAAAAAAAAAAGTGTGTGGACGGATTGGCGTCACATTCCATTACAATAATTAAAGTTTGACTGTAGGAAACAAAATTCTGGCAAGCCTCTCTATGTCTATGCCACCACCAAAATTTGACATTTATTACCACTATTCTCTCATTAGGCCCATCAAAGTGTAAAGCAAATTGATTTTGTCATACAGAACAAGCAACAAATCAGTACGCGTGTCGAAACGCCCACCTACCAACAACCCCCATTCATCTCATGCCGTCTGTCCCACCTCAATCTTACTTACCTGCCCACTCACTTCTTCATTCTTCTGCACCTTAATAATAAGGGTGCCCTCCAACTATCATTCCTTTCTTACTTTATCATCATCATAATTTATTACACCAATTTTGTAACTTACCATTTCATACCACTTTTTGGTATGAAAATTTTCATATAAAATACATAAGTTATTATATACGATTTATGTGATCATTTTTCAATGAAAAATTCCATCAGAACATGATCTGAAGTAATAATTTAAAAATCTTCTTAGTTTGTACGATAAATTGGAAAAAATAAAATTTAGATTGTAAAGTATAAGAACAACCAAAATTCAAAAGGCAAAATGTTGTTGAGCCTAATAACAACGAGTAACTGTGATATATTTATGTGGGTATATTTATTATATATAAATTCAAATTACTAATGTACTTTATATTTTTATTATTTCAAAATATTTTTATATGGAAACATAGTTAAAAAAGTTTGAATAATAAATTAGAGAGAGAGAGAGAGAAAAAAAATGGAGAAAAAATATGAAAAGATAAAAACAAAATAAAATCACAGATCTCTTTATCATACTTTTTCCTTTTGGATGGAGTTAATTTGGTCATACATTAAATGTATACTTAAAAAATAGTTATTATAAGCCTCTCTGACTTGATTAATATAAAGTAGTTACTACTATTATTAATTATAATACCAAAGAAGTTCCAAATGGTTATTATATTTATAATTGAATCGATTTTCGGGATATTAAATTTTTTTATTAATCCAATCGATTTTTCAGTTAATCGACTTGAATATCCCTATAAATTATGGGTTAAAAAAAATAATTTAATTAGTATGATTTGCAGAAAAAATGAATTGAAAAAGAAAAAAAAAATCAAGTTTGGATCTGACCAAATCCAAACATTGGATCTAGTTGGATTTTGAGTGGAATAAATTGAATTGGGTAGAGTTTAGGTCTAACTTTATTTGGGCCTGGGTAGGATTTTATTCTACTTATGAACAGGCCTAACAACATTGTATACCTTTATTTTTCTTATCGAAATATATCTCATAAACCTATAAGTGAAATTTCATTTCAAACACGTCTTATTCCAATTGTTATTATGAAAAAAAAAAAAAGCTTTGTGCTTATTTTATTTTGTATTAAATATCAATCTCATTCATTTTAACTCCCACGCACACACATTGAGTACACCCAACTGCTAGTAATAATAGCTAAAATTAGAGCAAGTCGAATTTTGTTGTCCCGCAATTCGAACAGTCACAAGGGCATTTTAGACTTTCTCCAGCAGACAACAACGAAGTTAATAGTCAAAGATGGCGAGGCGGCATTTGCCAAATTTCCAAGGGTCGGGGTCGGGGTCGGGGTCGGGGCTCAATGCCAATAATGTTGACAAAGTTGAGTGAGATTACAATTTTCCACTACAGAAAGACGACTCATTTAATAAAAGAGTTTATCGAAAAAATTCTTACTCAAATTAAATTATATTAAATCAAATTAATTATATAATAATATGATATATTTATTATATAATTATTTAATTTTATTGAATTAAACACTAACTATATAATAAATATATTATATTTATTATGTTATTAGTTCAGGTCCGATTAAATTTAATTTGCATTAAATTTTTTCCATAGTGGCAGCCTCTTACATTTTTTCAACAAATGATCAAGGTTTAATAGACATGAACGAACGTGAGTTATGAGTTATCAACATCATCATGAATATTGGAGCCAAGCCATCAACTCCCAATCTCATCAATCGTATTGAACAAGTATTAACAACGATTATGAATTGTTTAATTTTCATTAACTATAATTTTTTCTCCCACAAATAACCCTTTTTTTAAATTCATTTTGACTAATCATTCATTTTTATTTTACATTCAATTAAACAAGTAAAAAATTATAATAAAATTTTAGATCATACACACATATCCAGTGCTTCTATATTGCTAATTAATATTATTGCTCATATACTAGAGAATTTTAAACTTTATAGATGTCTGAGTTAATTTAAAAAAAAAAAAACAGAATAATTATATTCTTCTCTCCTGAGATTTGACGTAATTAGATGTGGAAGTTGTGTGGTTTGAAAAAAATACATCTAGTACCCATGATGTTTGATTTCGTCTAACAAATAAGTTCTTCTGTTAGTCAAATCCATCGAATTTGTTGATACTAACAAAAAAAAATTAGATGAAAAATTATATTTACCCCCAATTAACTTATTCCTGATTTATAGCATGTCAAATAAATCTTTTTATGATCGAATTACTCTTATGCATCTTCATACGTTAATGCATATGATGAGGTATATTTTTACTGTTATAAGGGTGGTTTAGTAAGAAAATTTTGTTTAACCTACTATAAATCAGTAACAAGTCAATTATGAGTAAATATCAATTTTTCATGCAGTCTTTTTTTGTTAATATTGATAAATTTAGAGAATTTCGACTAATGAATGGACTTATTTGTTAGACAGATGTAAACCTCATAAAAACTAAA
The DNA here is from genome assembly GCA_034509725.1 of Sesamum angolense. Lineage (NCBI taxonomy): Eukaryota > Viridiplantae > Streptophyta > Magnoliopsida > Lamiales > Pedaliaceae > Sesamum > Sesamum angolense. The sequence goes on along the minus strand of JACGWL010000006.1, from coordinate 2,466,476 downwards.
TTTAGTTTTCAAAATATGGAGGTGATGCGTACCAGAAGTTTGCCTACACTACAAGGGTCGAAGGATCACTAACGATTTATGAAAAAATAAAAGGAAAAACTTGAATTAAAGTGAGAATAATGATGTAAAATGGTGATAAGGTGTATGTATTCGTGTGGAGTGCAAATATAAGCTCAAAATAGCTCAGAACCGAGAGAAATACTGAGAGAAAGTGAGAGTTTGAGTGTGAGAAATGATGTTCAAGAATCATCTCCCTAAACCCTGCACAAAAAACCTCTAATTATAAGCTTATACAAAGCTGAATATGGGGTCAATCGACGAGTGTTGTACACCATTGGAAAGCTCTTTGAGTCAGATGTCATCTGCAACAAACAATTGATGATTTGGATAAATATTGACTGAGTTATGTGAGTTGGACAAAACTCTATTAAATCTGCCTACAATCTCGAGAGTTAGTTATGCATAGATTTTCTAGCTCGTTTATGATCGATTTACTTGAAAGCACCTGGACATATTTTAGGGTGATGTGTACAAATATATTGGCATGTTGTATGATATGTCATCCCTGCTATATAGCGACGTGTCCAGCTGGAATGAACTTATTTCTTGGTCCTGCCAATTCAGTAAAGTAGCAGATAATCCTGTGGGCCTTTCTTTTCTGTTGATGAGCTTTATTTGTCCTGCTAGCGAGCCCTTATCCATCCTGTTGATGAACAATTGTGCTAGTATGCTTAGTTTGTGAGTTTGACCCAATAATTTTAGGAGACATCAAGAGAATTTAAAGTATAATTACACTAAATTTCAGAAAAGAATAATGTAACTATCCTTTTAAAAAATAACCTAATTTAACATTTATTTAAACTAAGTTGGGAGTCTACTATTTAAGTAAGTGTTGAACTACAAAGTTTTCGTAATTCTTTAAAAGAAGAGTTGTTTGTGATGTATTGGACAAACTTTAAAAGTTTTCACTAAAATTTGATGAGTTTGAGTGAATGATGGAGTGTGAGTGTTCCTCAATCATTACTCAACTTCAAGATTATAGATAGAATGAGTGATTAGTTTGTAACATCATTACCACATCACACCTCTAAAAACAAATCAGAGTTACAAATCAAAGTAATTAAGAAAGGGACCAGCGTTGCAGCAGCCCAAATAGTACAATATTGTGATGCATAGGGATAGAATATGCAGCACTAAAATGAAATGGAAGTAAACGACAACTCCCAATCACAACATTAGGAATATGTGACTTTCAACCCCCAACCATAAGATCCTTGGAAAGACATTGGTCCGCACTTGTACACCCCCAATTCATTTTTACTAATGCAAAATTGATATTTTAACTGTCTTTTCATTATTTTATTACTAGCAGCGTGCTGTTATTGAATTCATATCATAAATATTTTTTTATATTTTAAAATTTTATTGTAAATAATTCAAAATGTATAAACTAATACATTACTTAAAAAAAAACACTCACTCACCAAGATTGTAAAACTTTAAAAATTAAATGATTTAGTATCTTACAAAACTGAAGGGTCTTTTTAGAATTACATAAGATTAGTTTGCGACAGGGTCAAAACCGTCATTTTATATCTATAACACCTATTTTTTAACCGATACAATACATCACAACATAACACCAAAAAGGCCAAAAAGATCATTTTTATAAAGATACTCACAAATTACTCACGAAAACAGAGTTGTATCATCGAATAATATCCAAAACTCATAAGAAAATATCCAAAAGTCATCACACAAAAAGTGATTCGTTCATATCCACTTGAGTGCGGAGAAAGAATAAAGCAAGCACAAGTATCATAGGGAAAACACCAACTGCATAAAACATTAAGTTCATTACATCTCACATATAGATCAACAAGATAGAGAGGGGAGAGGAAGAGGGACAAAACACAATAATAAGCAAAATCTGCAACAGCAAAACCACAGAGCTTGAAGCCCCCCTTGGACGGCTCTAATAGCTCAAGAAAAAACCCAAAGGAACCTTCAAACTCCATCATCCCTCGCACAAAAATCTCCCTTAACAAGCATAAAACCCTCAAGACTAAATTGTCCAGTTCTTGAAGAGAACACTCTATGTAATACTTAAATACTAATATTAATAAGATAACTCTACTAGCTGCAAAACTCATGGGCATGCTATATTGAGAGGTGCTGCTCCATTCATCCGAGGAGGTGGTGTATCATCCATCCAAGCAAGGGCTTCATTGCAAGCCTCCAAGTTGAAGTCAAAATCGAAATCCGGCAAAGCGCTCGGCTCATCGGGGTCTTCAAACCCACAAATCGGCAAATCCTCAAAGTCGCAAACAAAGTCATCCAATGACGCAGTGAAATCATCACCCACCATAAGTGACTCAAGCTCGAAATCCAAGTCCATCTCTCCTCCAATTTGTGCCAATTCCATTAGTTCCTCATCCAATAGCCTAGAATCGGCTACTTTCTTCTCAAGTACAGGCACATCGTTAGCCTTTGCATCCTCACGCTTCTCATTAACTCCCAAAGCCGATGTTAAAGAATCCAATTCAAGCACCGATGACGGAGATGTGTGGGAAGTGAGTGAGGCTGCACTTCCACTAGAGTCCTCAGATGCAGAAACAGCAGCATCTTTGTGCTGCTTCAGGATCTCAACATGTTCAGAAACCACCACAGAACAAACAGTTGCGTTAGTATCGTCATTCAAACTCTTCTCATATGAAGAGTCCACGCTATTAGCCAAAGCCTCGAATTCCAACCGTTTCAGTTCGTAAGCTCTCGATGCCTCCTCAGCAGTGTTGTAAGTACCCAGCCAGACCCTCTTATGCTTGATAGGATCGCGTATTTCCGCAGCCCACTTGCCCCATTTGCGCTGCCGAACGCCTCTATATTTACCCGTGACAGGACTGGGCTTGCTTTCCATCAAGGGGAAAGCCCTCTTTTTCTTGGGGTTTTTCTCACCATTGATACTGTCCTGAATAGAACTCTCTGATTCAAGAGGTTTAAACTCTCGACAAGAGTCTCCGATTGGAAAACAAACCTCACGAACTATGCGTTTGACCTTCTTCTCATTCACTCCCTCGTCATCAGAAGAGTCAGTAGCATCCGGGTCGTTACAAATGATTCGGACTTTCCTCATGGGTCTAGCGGGTTCGAGTCTGATTCTTGGCTTTCTGCTCAAAGTTTCTTCACTCAATGGAATTGGTTTCCGAGGCTCCGGCATATTTCTCACTCAAAAACACCTCAAAAAGAATACCCGCAAAATCGCCTCTCACCGGAACAAATCAATTAAATAACAGAAGGAAAAGGAAAAAAAATTACAGGAAAATCGAAGGGCTTTAAATCAAGGAGTTGTTAAGTCAGAGGACCTCTCAAGAACAAGAAAATATTGAATAATCGATTTATGTGATAACCCCCAAAACACTCAACTCCAGAACAGGTCCTGCAACACAAACAAAAACCCACAAGAATTAAAACAAACATATATCAGATCAGCCCATAAAACCCCCTAAAACCACCCATAAACCCATCTAAAACCACTGAAAACACAACGAATGAACTAAAAAGAAAACAAGCTATAAAGAGACAAGAACCAAAATCAAGAGGACTTGAAGGCGAAAGATTGTACCTTTTGGGCCTCAAACGCATCGAAACAGTTGGGAAGAAAAAGTGGGTGCTCTGCTGAAGTGCACAGCAGAGGGATTTTCGCATGCACTGAGCAGAAAATGAAGAAACAGATGAGAAACAGAGCTTCAGCGGAGCCCCAAACACAACAGCCAAATCAGAACTTGCCGACATAAAATCTCTTGCTCCAAACCTCCTTGTCTCAATAAGTTCCCTTCTCCTCCTCCTCCTCCTCCTCTTCACACTTCAGAAAAAGAGCACCCAAAGACAAAAGAGCGAAAAAGTCGGATCAGATACACCTATATATAATAGAGATAAAGATAAATCTCTCTGTATCAATATCTATCAAGAACCCAAGAAGTAGAAACACTCTGGAGAGTGTAGAAAAGGGATTAGGTATCTATGGTTATGATTTTCTGCCAGTATACAACATGACAAAGATCAGGGTTATGGTATTATCGAAAAACTTGCAGCAACAGCAGTGACATAGACCTCTTCCACCACTAACAAGAAAAGGGGCTAAATTCTTGGGCAAGATGGTGCTTGTGTGTGTAATATAGAGTCCAAAAAGTGGACTATCAAATATTCAATACTTTTTCTTTTTATTTTTCCCCTTTCATTTCACAACAACACCACATCAATTGACTGACCAAGAACGCAAATCTCAAGGAAAAAAAAACAAACAAATAAATAAAAATATTCACAAACATACACACATACATAAATACATGAGCAGTATGGCTCTACGGTTCTCCTCTACCTTGTCCTTTTATCACTTTCTCTCTCTGACTTTTCTTTTTACCCTTTGGAGTCTTTCTCTCACTCCCACAGTGTGTGTTGTCTGTGTGTGTTTCTCTGGCCTCCGCTTTTCCTGTCGCGGTCAAAAATTAGATGGTGGCACTAAAACGGGGTATGTGGGGAGGTATATATAGCGTATTCGCAGATTTTGTATTGTGTATTTGGGGTATGGAATTAAATGCATGGTGAGCTGGCCATGGCCATCCATGAGCCATGACCATCCCCATCCCCATCCCATCCCATCCCCATCCCTTATGTCATGACACAATATGCAATGCCTCATGGTTGGTGTAAGATTTCTTAGCACTAGGCCTTTTTGTTATACTCTCTTCCGCATCGCGTGATATCACGAACCCAATTGAGATGAACTGCTTTCCGGGAGTTGGTCCACACGTGACGGCATGATGCGTGGGGTACGTGTATAGTTATGTGCGTTACTGTTTGCTGCGACTGGGCAACGTATTAACCTGGCGGGCGGTTTCTGAATTCCCGGTAATCTTATTCCAGCTAATCCCGAAGGTGATTGCATTTAGGGGCCGTGGTTGGGAGAATTCACAACTATGCCACTGTATAAGTGAGTCATCATTTTATTTTATTTTATTTTATTTTTATTTTGTTCGAAGTCATCCTTTTATTTCTTAATTATGGTATATATTTGATTGCTTTCTTCTTCTTTTTTTGGATTTGTTTCTTCTTTTGAGTCTTGACACGAATGGAACTGTGAAATTTATTTTGAATTATTATCAATAAACTTTTATTTTGGTTTAAAATTGGATCCCTCCACTTCAATTTTTTGAATGGTAATAATTTTTATTTTCAAAGTGTACAATTTATTTAAATTAATAATGGTGTGTAATTAAATTTTTATTATTATTTTAGATTTTTTTTCATGTTTTCTCTCTTTAGAATTGAAGGTAGGGTTTCGGATGCTATTTTCGCAAATTGCCCGATCGATATATGAATCAGTAAGATCAATATTTAATTGGAATCAATTTGAGCCGTATTTGATGTGATCTTGTCTTTTATTGGTATGGATAGTTATGAGCTATTAACTTAGAATTCAACTAAAACTCTGACTTGATCAATTAAAGTTGTCGGCGTTCAAGTTATTGCGATTAAATAGATAAGGAAACACAAAATATAGGAAATCACTAATGAAAATTGGTTCCTTCTAACTTATGATTAGGGCATTTAAAGTGATAATCCAATTGGACCAATCATATTGAAGTGATAAGTTTGAATCTAGACCATAAATCAATCGTGAAATCGGCGATCATGAAAATTTGCTGGGAATTGGATCGACTAAACTCGATTATAAAAATGTGGATATTAAAATGTTAAAATATTTTGAAATAAATGTGTTTATCATGTAGCTAAATCAAGAACTTCGAAATCCTCCTCAACCCTAACCTCGCCGCAATTACATCACCAACATCTTCTCCACAGTTAAGTAATTTGAACTCGTCACTCAACGGCGGCAGAGTACGCAACCCCCTCAACCTAAATCTCCTAAATTGGTTGAGCTTTTCAGATCTATATATTTTCATTGCATTTGAAAAATAATCTCTATCTAAATTAAAATTGTACTTATTTTTTGATGACGCTGCTCCAAAACAGGTATTTTTTATTATATATAAGAGCAATATATATATATATATATATATATATATATATTTCTTTGCACGATTTTATTATAAATTACAAACTCATATTTCGTAGTTAATATTTTTTTTAATATTTTTTTCTAAGGAGTTCGTCTATTTTTAATATAACATTATAATTTAGAATAAAATAATATCTAAAAATATCATCACAAATGAAATACAAGCATTTGATGTATGCCCATCTACCTCACCCCAAATATTATATCATTTATTGCTTCATAGCAAACAAGAATTCTAACAACAATGCAATTTCTCCACCACTTAATCCAATTTATTATCATTATTTTTTTTATGGAGCTAATTAGAAACCCTATTTTTCTTTTTCATTTAAAGAAAATTCCTAATATTGAAGATGATGGGCGACAGTGTAAATACTAGTGCTTATAAGGATATTTTGGTACAATACATGTTTTTTTTGAACATTTTAAATTAAAATCATGTTACGCATAGCGTTCACATAATATACAATTCAGCGTTAAGTTTAAAATTTTGGTAATAAATTTGGTCAGATACTTTGGTCACATTTGAAAAATACTCATTAATTGCAATGGACCAAATTTCAAAAGACTAGATTATGGAATTTATAATTTATTGCATGGTAGGTGAATATTATGGCAATTTTCTTGCATCAGATTACATATTATATAACTTATTACATTAAAAAACACACCATTATGACCAAATATATAATTGTAGCATCATTACATAGATTTTGTTATATTACATTAATCTAAGAGTTGCCTGTCATAAATATATTACAGACAAACTGATTTATAGAATTTCTTCCACTTACCTTCTCTGTTTGTTGCTATAATTACGCTTACTATAAAGAATTGACAGCTAGCATTCAATTTCCTAAATGGTTGAAATTTCCATGTCTTTAATTATTTTCAGAATTTTTAGGTTTTGAGATGTAATTAAGAATCAAACATTAAACACGATTTTCATTTGTATTCCTCAGAATTTGCCATATTTTTTGTCTGGTCAGTCACACCTAATCGTCGTAGAATTCATTCGATCTTAATTAATAGAGGATAGATTAATTACACGTAGGCCCCTTTATAAATGTGAAATTACACTTTTCCTTAAAAAAGATTTGAAATTATACTTACATCCCCTCTTAAAAGTCACTATTTACACATGTCTCTTCTATTAGAATTTGGACGAAAAATACTGACGTTAGCAAAAAGTTGACAGCAATTTCTGAGTTTCACATAATTGTGGTAATAATTTTTGTTATCACGTCAGAAGAAGTCGGCCAAATTTTATTTTGTGGATCATCAGGGAAATCAGTATTATAATGCTATTATTACATGCTGATAAACGGGATCCGCTCATCAGTTAGAACAATAACAAATTGCTGTCATGTTTCCGGCAAAACATAATTAAGTACTGATTATGCCTTGAGCAGTACCAATCATATCGTCTGCTCAGATTTATTTTTAATTAACCTCATCGATCGTGTGCTTTAATTTGTATGGTCGAGATTTCATTTGTTGTCTTCACCTTAATTAATAATTAAGGATGGAAGAACAATTATGTAAGTCCAAAAAGTTATATACTCCACAGGAATTTAAGAATTTGCGATGGTTAGGGAATTTTCTGTCCTAAATTTTATTGTCTTATCTTAATTAAAATTTAAATTAATTTTTATATGTTTCTGGCATTGAATTATTATTCTAAAGGGTAATTTTTTAAAATATGACACACACAACTTTGGTAAATTAATTAGTAAAAAAATACTATCATAGACAAATTATAGTTTTAATTTTCTGGTAGAAGTAGTTAATAAGGGGTAACTATAATTTTACTCTACTAACTATATCACTATATCAGTTTTGATATCTTAAGTTAAATCTTCGTTGGCATCTCAACTATTTAACAGTGATTAATATAAATGGTTCACACATTATTAATTATTGTAAAAAAAACACAAAAACGTAATACGCATGCAAATTATGTGATCAGTTTGAGAAAGAGGTATTAGATTTCAGAATTATCCATTGCACTTCAAAGACCCAAATATGTATAGGGATGACAAAGAATCAGGTCTGAAGCGGGTTTACCAATACTCGGGACCTGTCCCCACCAAAAATATTTCGGGCCAGGACCCGTTGGGTTGCACCCGATGAACCCTGTAGATCTAGTTAATATTATTTTCATTACATGATTTATAGACTTGCAGAATATCTTTTCATTACATGAACTTCTTAAACTATCTATTCCCCAGCCCTAACCACTCCGTACCCACACTCTACAGTACGTACACCCCCAGGGATCAGGGTCTAGAAGCCATGCACTCCCTGCGCCCACTTGTTTTCGTGTCACGTGATCACACCATCCATAAAATGAATTAAATGCAGATGTCTCATTAAGTGTCAAACATTACTGTCACGTGACATCTATATATTGTTCCTCTACGTACGTGCATGTATATTGAAGTATGTTTATATTTTATATATTTGCTTTATACATCATTTTATATTATATTAAGGAATGGATGTTCTTTTTCTGCCATCAAAATTGGCTAAGATTGGACATTAGAACTTCATTTAAATTAAATACAATAATTCCAATTCTTTAACTTATTTTTATTTCAAACTACTAAATTTTATTTTTAATATTTTTTTGCTGGAATTGCCTATGTCCACGTGGAAAATAAACATGGATTCCTACTTATTTATTAATAAATTTAATAAGAAAATTACAATTTAAAAGAGATAAAAGAAAATTCGAGATGTAATGACGTAATCCAAAGCTGGGAATGAAAACAGTAGCAAGTTAAATTAGATAAAAATAAAATAAAACTTTGAGTATTGATAAATCATTACATCCCTATTCCCCACGTAATTGTGAATTGTGATAAGACATTTTCTTGTTCTTTCCGTTGAATGAAAAGATTGCAGGCAGCAGTGTTACGTTCAACGTTGATCGCGCCATTTGCATGCAACTCCTGCAACATGTACATACATACACATACACACACACACACACACACACACACACACCATGATACATGCATGTGAGGGTGTTCTATCTTCTATGTATGTACATGGATGAGCATGCATGGTCATGACCAAATGAGGAGGCAGTTTTAATAGAGAGAGAGAGAGAGAGAGAGTGGGCAGGTTGGGGGTTGCTTCGTCTTCCCGCCATAGACGCTGGCGCCGAGCCCCACCGCCACCCCTCCTTTCCCGCCAAAACCCCACAGGCCCCTTGCCACTGGTCCCGCCTGCTCGACATGTGTCCTCTCTTATGCGGCGTGGCTGCTGCAACCCCACGCCACTCCCCAGTCATGCTGAGATTTGATATTTTATGCATTGAATGTATCACGTTGCTCTCTCTTACTAGCCATAGCCATAGCCATAGCCAGAGCCAGATCCACGGTAGCTGGGTTGCTAAATTTGGTGAAATTCTTGCTACTCTATATTTATGCCAAAATATATAAGTTTTAATTTTATTTCGAAATAAATACGTGATCATCAAATATTTTGACTTTTCAGTGAAGAATAAGAAGTTGTCATATTAATGTTTGTTGAATTAAACTTTTGTCAGAACGTTAGATCTTAAACTTTTGAAATATTTATAACCCAGTCCGTTATATGAATTAACGCTACACATGTAAGTGCAATTTTACTGGACTATATAAAAAAAGTGTCACTATACTTTAATTCTGCAAAAAGAAAAAACAAAAACCAACTTATTTTAATATCTGATCGGATTATATTTGAATTTTAGTAATAACAAAAGATAAAATTTCGATAAATTTAATACATTGCAAAAAGTTTTAAAATTTAAATTAGAAGGCATCTAATAAAGTCAAATGTTAGGTAGGTTGGAGATCTTACACCGAATTTTTTTTTAACAAATTGATTTTGATGGAATGGAATGTTTACATTTGACTTTATAAATAAATGTTACAGTAGAAATAAATTATAATCCGGCCTACATTAAAGCCAGTAAGTAGAGGAAGCAATTGAATTTTTGGCCAAATAAATAAATAAAAATATTGAATACAAGAAAAAGAAAAAATGGCAGCAAGGAAGGTGCGAGCATTGGATGCAGTGAAACGGCGACGTTGTCGTCTGCATATTTGGAGAATTTCAGCTGACAGTGACGTGTCCTACATAAAGATTTTCTTACACGTTGCTCCGATTCTATTCTCAAGATTCGGGCGACTTGTTGGACTTGGACTTGGACCTGAACCTGAATTTTCGTTATGATTGATGAGCCTTTGCAGTCAAACGTTTATTCTTAAGTATTGGAGATTTGCTGTTAATATGTTGCTACTCCTCGTTTTTCTTGACAGTTTTCGGTGGGAACAACCACATTTTTTCTCGTTTTTACCCCCATCTTTTTGGACCTCATCTTTTGTCTAATTTTTATTTCACTTTTCTTTTTAAACTTTTTCTTTTTTGAGTAAATTAATTACAATATGCATTATAATTTCAATTATTAACAACCATAACAATCATTCTATTAATTGTTAACAAAAAGATTTATAATTAATAAAATAAAATAACAAGAACATGGAATTTGAACCCATAATTTTATAATTATTTGACTTTGTTTTTGCTGAACTAAATTAGAGTTCATCAACCATGTATATATATGTACGACATGACTTAATGTTTATCACGGGTTCCGTACATTGTGGCTTCTGCCCTTTAAAAATGCAGATAAATGTGCACTTTGTAATGAAGGTGAGTTTCAGTAGCCCAATCCCCCGACATATCTCTTTCTGCAACTGTATAATTCAAATATATCCAGCAATCTACATTGAATACGACCTGCAAAAAGTCCATACATGTTTTGTAATATTTTTTTAGATAAAACAATAATTATATTATTATTAGTTTTAAATATCCCTCAAAGAAATTTAATCACATTTAATAACAATAAATAAACTACAACAAAATCACGGAGAGAGTGAAAAATATCCACACCTTCGACAAAATGAAACCTATAACCTCGTATTTGCCAGCAGGGTGGTGAATTCATAAAATTTGAAATCGAGCAAGCTCTAAGTTATTGATATTATGCTGTTGCTATATGGTGATTATGTTTTCGTCGTAAATTTTTACTCTCTTTGGTTTTACTGAAATTTCTCGATATGCATATGATAGGAGAAAATATACTAAAATAACAAAAGTACCAAAATATCTTGAAAAAAAAAAAAGAAGAAACGACTAAACACTCCATAGATCTGCATGTTTTTGTTCAGGTCACGTCGCACTCAACCTGTCTTACTTGACGACCTGCTTGGATAACCATTGAATTGACACTCATCCAACAACTGCTCTATGACACATGGCCCATATGGATTCTAACATATAAAGGTCTATGGATACTTGGAGGGTCTATTTGATAGATATGCATTTATTACGCGAGATTGCATAAGTACGACCCTTTATAACCTCAAATCCTAAATTGACTTGAGCAATGAAGGGTCATCAGCTAACACTAACAAACCATGTGTACAGACCAACCATTATCAGTCTAGCTCAAAGTACCTGTCACTCATCCGGCTCATACTCCAAATCGTTGTTAGGTCACAGCCCAAGTTAACTCTAAGTTGTAGAGTACCTTTACCAGAATCAATATATTTTGACGGCGCCGAACTTATGGATAGATGTTGATTTAATTTGGTGGAGTGGTAGAATGGAAATGTTGAAGGAGAATAAATATACAGAGAAGAAAGGTGCAGGTACAGGTAGCTAATAATGTTGATGAATGATAGAGGTGGGACAAAAGGAAGGCATTGTATTGGGGGCACCAAGAACTTACCAGTAAATTGAAAATTCTGAATTTATGATCATATAGAGAATTATTGCAAGTAGCATCACTGCATTTCAAAGACTACAGCAGCCACAACAAGAGAAACTGATCTGTTGGCATGTCTGAATGGAAAGGGATGAACAGAGGTTTTTATGCATCTCCTCTCCATTCAAAACCTTGATGGACACTTTTAATGTCTAAAACTACGACAGGCAAGGATGAAATTTTTTAGGACAATTTTGAGAAACTATAGTACTGAAAAGAAACAGATGTATTGTTATCCCAGAACAGATTTCTGTCAAGCCTGGATTCCCATTTTCCATGACATTGAAAACTTCTTCCCAACAGGCAATTCCAGCCCTTTAACCTCCACCATCACATTCTTCATCTTATCCCCACTCTCTTCCAATTCTTCTATATGAATATGTTCTGTTGTGTTGATTTCCACCGCTGATGTATCTTGAATGATGTTTCCGTCGACTTCAATCTCAAAGGCACTCCCGCTTCCCTGTAATCCTAGTACGGTTACCTTCTCAATTTTCCAACCCTTCCCTAAGGCAAACTTGCCTTCTTCAACATCGGACCATATCTTCACCTTTCCCTTCTTAACCGTTGCATAGAAATCAACGTATGTTGAGTAACCATTTCCAAGTTTCATCTCCGGGAGCTCATCTTCATCAAGGAAAAGGTTCCCCTTGGCTTCTCCTCCCGTTGCACCGAGTGGGAAGGCGACTACAAGGGTGAAAGGGGTTGCTCTAGCTTCTTTAGAGATCATACCACCCTGTTGCATTGGGATTATGGTGTTCTGATACAAATGTACATTGATCACATGCAACGGTGCATCGAGGACGACATGATGTGATTCTTTAGAAACAATCACCTTCGTCATATCAAACATATCGTACCAACTTCCAGGGGGGAAGACAGCTTCGACCTCAGTTTTATTTGATTCTAGCACTGGAGACACCATCAGACCTCTTCCAAGTAGGAATTGTGTGCTCAATCCATACAAGTCGGTTTCATTTGTGAACGTAAAGAATAAGGGACGAGCAATTGGCGCCCCCGTAGTATGTGCCTCATAGTTTAGTGTGTAGAGATAAGGTAGAAGCTTGTACCTCATTCCTAGTGCATTTCTAGCAGATTCAGCCACTGATTCCCACTGGTAAAGCTCCTGCCTAGGAGAATAGAAGTTTGCATGATCTCTTGAGAAGGGGTAGAATGCGCCAACTTCAATCCAACGGTTGCAAAGCTCTTCTGTGGGAGCCGGATAGAATCCACATATATCTGATCCAACCATTGGAACCCCAAATATTCCAAAGTTCAGCATTGTCGAAATTGAGTATCTCAAGTCTTCCCAAGTGCCCTTATTATCCCCTGTCCAATGTGCTGCATAGTGACCTGAACCAACATACGTCGAACGTGACAGAATAAATGGCCGTTTCCCCTCTAGCCCTTGAAGTGCCTTGTGAGTAGCAATTGCTTGAGAGAAACCATATATACTATGTGCATCGTATTCCAATACTCCGTTGTAATGATATGCACTAGTGGCAATGGTTTTGTACCCAACTGGCGCTTGTATTCCTGATGCATTTATCTTGTAGGGTGGATCATCCCATCTCGTTTTCGTTATGTTCTTGCAGTCGAGACAGCATTCCCAACCCGGTCCTGTTCCATTGGGGCAAATTCTGCCCTCTGGAATAGTACACAAACCAGTACAGAAATTTGAAGCTTCATTCATATCAATCCAGAGACCGTCAACAGGTACAAGTTCATGGAAATGACGTATCTCATCCCCCCACCATTCAACCGTTTTCGGGTTAAGGAAGTCAGGGAAGTTAACAGCTCCAGGCCAAACCTGAGCTAGATAAGGCTTGCCCTCATATTTGATGAAGACATCATTCGCAATAGCTCTTTGATAGACGCCGTAGCTCTTGTTAACACCAATTCCAGGGTCAATTATGACAATGTACTTCATGCCTTGAGCATGGATTTTGTCCAAGAAGGCTAAAAGCTGTGGACGAGGGTAGTTGACAGGGTTGAGAGTGAAGTCCTTGTGTCCATCCATGTGATCATCGTCGTTCCAGATAACGTCGAGTGGGATTTTTGCCTTCTTGTAGTTCTCAACTACATCTTCAACTACTGATAGATTGTGGTATCCCCATCTGCATTGATGGAATCCTGAACATGATCAAATTGTAAGAGTTAAGATCACATGATGTCCAAACACTCATCTCATAATATCTGTGACTTTCATGAGCATATTATAGTATAGATACACAAAAATCAGATATATATATATATATATATATATATATATATATAGTAGTTAAACATTTAGTTCTCCACTCAATGTCACGAATTCGGACCCATTGTGTAAAAATTTACTCTTTTATGTGGATGTATAATGGGCTAGCCATAGCTACTCCATAATATTTGATAGAATAGAGACTGGGCTTAATATACAACCTATGTATTGGTCGGACTATGACAATCGAATAGGACAATATTTCAACGAATTCCATTGAAAAGTTTACAACAACAACCTACAACTCATATAGAGAAAATAATGTTTTACTAGGAATATGTGGTATGGAGGATAAGCTAAGCGATTAATTTTACCCAATTCAAGTATGATACACAAGGACTTCACTCTCAACCCTGTCAACTACCCTCGAGGGTTGACAGGGTAGTTGAATTAAAATAATTACAGAACAAGTATGATACACTTGTTATGTAATTAACTATTTTTTTTAATTATATACAGATCACTTTGCAAATATATTAATTAATTCAAATCCAACGGATCCTAGAATTTTCCCAAGCTTTGTTGTGGTCCAGCTGTAGATTTGTGCCTTTAGGAAGCAGAAACGTACAAAGAAGAGAGTGAAACAGAATAGGTATTAAACCTGATTGAAACGCATGGGTGTATGTGGGCCTCCAAGATTTTTAAGATGGTCACGGGCTAAAGATTTTCACGCAGAAGTCCTTGTTAGCATGATTTCTTTCACATGTGCAAGAATTGTGCTGGACACTCCCTACTATCAAAAAGGGTATTACCAAAACAATTTTTTTCCCTACTGTCGGGGCCTAGACCTGATTTGCCCAGACAATAATGCTAATCAAGTGCAGTAATCTTTGACTTGTAATGATTACTCAATTTAATTTTAAACAACACCAACATACACAAAACGCCACATACATAAAAATCATGCATCTCAATCATACATTATGATTTGGTAAAGGGAAAATAATAAAATAGGAAAAAAAATATTGGACCATAAAAACAAAAAGAAAAAGAATGTACGTAGAATCGACTACGTGTGTGGACATGACTCGCGGAGAAAAAGACCGAAAGAGAAATTAGGTGTAGCATGTTGCGAAAAGGAAATACTTCCACATCATTAGAATTGTTATTTTCTATTCCCCTAATCATTAACACGCCAATCTTTTTCAATAAGCGTTTTGGCATTATGTTAAACTGCAACAATAAAAATTTGGCAACATTGCCAAATTATAATTTAAATAAAGAACAATTGCATTAATCAATTTCATAAAAAGATTTATTGACTATAATACTAACAATTATATAATAAATATAATATTTTCGTCATAGAAATCAGACTAGAATTTTCGCGTTAAAGTCATAATATAACTACCGGTCATTATCCTCATCAAGTTGATTTCACAATAAATGAGGAACCAATTACCTATTGCGAAAATCTCGCCGTGGTCCAAAATGAAAATGGGGCCAGCCAATAAATACTAGCATTCCAGTTGTCGATATTTACTCACAACTGCTCATGGGTTGTACGAAAATTACAGGTGAAATGCGTCAATTTTTTTTTAAGGTACGTTCTTTTCATAGAAAGATTTTGTTAAAATTAAATTAGATCAATCACATATTAAGTATTATTCACAAAAACTTACAAAAGAAAACGTGGGTATAATTTATTCGTAATTATCTTAGTTTAGGTCCAATCAAATTAAAAAAAGGATTATTGTACTGTCTTACTCTAAAATTTGGTATAATTATAAGTAAATTCTAGTGATTTTTAAAAATTATATCTAATATCCGTTATATTTATTTTTATCTAATAAATAAATCTATCTTGTTAGTCAAAATTCACAAAATTTGTCAATATTAGCAAATAAAAAAATTAAATAAAAATTCAAATTGACACCTGATTGACTTATTACTACTTATTGCATGTTAAATAATTTTATTTTAATCGAATTATTCTTATAAGAGTGAAGATATAAATTTTCATATGCATTAATATGTAAAAATATATAAAGATAATTTAGTCAAAAAAAAATTGTTTAACGTGCAATAAGTAGTAATAAGTCAACGGGGTGTCACTATGAAATTTTATTTAAATTTTGTTCTAATATCAACAAATAATGTACATTTTAATTAATTGAAAGATCTATTTAGTAGATGAAAATAAATATTATGTATACTAAATATAATTTCCTTAAATCACAAAAAAAAAAAAAAAATCATATCTAATTATACCAAACTTAAAAAGAGGGCAATTTAATTTTTCCATTTAAAAAATATTCTCTAGTTTCGTTAAGATTCATCCCTCTGCATTTAAGAGAGAGATAGATAGAGAAAAAGTAATTTAAAGTCGTGCCTCAACTCCTTAAATTAGCAAAATTCTACTATACTAATGCGCCTTTAATGAAAATGAGAAAGGCCGTTGAGTGTTAGAAAATAAGTAAAGTCGCTATCTTGGCATGAGTTCCTAGTGCTACAAATATCTTGTTTTGGTATAGCGTAGCTACCATGACCATATATCTTTTCAAGAAAATAAGACAACTTTAAAAGCAACAAACAAATCGATCGAGCTTTTTTAAAATTTATTATAATTATATTATTTATTATTATTTAAAAAATTATAAAGACATTCTAAAATTAACGATCATCTAATAAATATTTTTTTATGATAGTCCATTGTAAGAGAATATTCGTTAAAGGGCTGTTAATCCTGGAGCTACTTATAATTTTTCAAACAGTGATTTTTTCATGGATACTTGTAATTAAAACAAATATTAATGCATCGCGTGTGCCTTGCCGCTAGTATATATAAGTATTTTCTATATATTATTTTATTCTTGCAAATTTCTTATTATTGTTTCTTATCAAAATATATAAATGATGTGAAATTCAATACGGATAACATTTATATAAATATATATTTTATAATAAAAAATTGTGATGTACGAAAGAGGAATGGCAAAATTGGAAAATTGTTAAAAAGTATTGGGAAACATACCAAAAGCCCAGTAGGGCATAGCTGCAGGCCGACCTATAAAGGAAGTATATTGGTCGACAACATCCAACGGAGACGGACCAGAAAAGAAGTAAAGGTCGAAAACACCCCCAATCACTTTATACGTCAAAGAATTCCCTCTGTAGAAAACATCCATCCCATTGCTGTTCAACAGCAAAACTGCATGGGTGTAGGCCTCTCCTTCTACATTCCTCAGGTCCATGTACACCGGGTGGGACCCATACAAATCAGCATTCAGATTGATTGCTGATATATCAGTGGTGTACAGAGTGTAAGGTTCATTTGGGTAGAGTTTAATCCCGTGTGGCTGAGTGTTCTCTCCCAACCCATACAAGAAGCATCTTTAGGCAACTTTGTGGAGAGCTCCAGGTACTGGTCTTTAAACACCAACCCGTTGTAAGAGTCTGATTCCTCGGAGGTGGAATCGAAAAGAATCTGACCGTTTGATTTTCTTTCACGGAGAAACTAAAAGGGTCAGCCGTGTATGTAAAAACAAGCTCTTTTCCTGCGTATTGATCAGATGCTTTGAGTGTGTATACATCCTTTCTTGACCTACCAAGTGTTTGTTTTAATGACGGAGGAGTTTCTCTGGGCAGGAGATTGTATGGGACCTCCCATCTTTGCTTCTCCGCGTCTGTAATGTGAACCCTCAAACGGGCATCCGTTTCGTGCCTGAAAAGGTTGAGTTTGAAATCAAAGATGAGATTTTGATCAAGAATTGAAGCTCTGGTTAAGCCATGCACCTGCACAACATGAGAGAAAATGATTCTTACTTGACATAGAGCTGCAAGACGGGGATGTCAGGGCGTAGATGTTGCTCTTTTGCTTCACTTGAAGGAGGCCTAGAAGGCCACCATTAGGGGATTCTTGAATGGAAATCAAACGATAGCCTTTACCAATTTTGATTGGAGCACTGGAAGATGAAGCTAATCAGAAGAAGGATAGATATAATCAGGAAACCAAACAGGAATCTTGAAAAGTGGATGATATAATGGGGGAAGGAAAAAAGGACATGAATGATTAATGGGGTTTCTTTGAATGAACTTGAGTGTTAGAGGCTTTGGGGTATATAATGGGGACTTAGAATACATGTGATGGGGTGAGGTTGGCGTGATTCTCGATGACCTGTGAATTTTGTTAGGAGGGGGTCCAAGTTATCAGACTCTTTTCTGGGGATATTTGAATTGTGTCATCAGTAGACTAGTCATTCGTTGGGTAAGTTTTTGAGGATGAATTTGTTGTCTCTTGTAAGGACTTCATTGCTCATTATCCTTTGCTCCCCAGCCCCAGCCCCAGCCCTACATCTATCATTCATTGTGCAAAATCTTGATCTATTGGAAATTAATTATACCATGAGTGAGATTTGTTTATAATATAACTGATGTACAATTTCACACAAGTGATTAATTACGTAGCAAGGGCAATACTATTTACAGTGGGATTAATTTACTATGTATAAGAGTAACAGTTTTCACAATTATTGTAGGAAGACTACTGATAAAATCAAGTAAAATTTGATGTCATACTTGCAAAGAATGTAAAATTTCAGTTGGTTGTGAATTGGAGTCTATGGATGTAGATATTTAGTGCACTTTTATTTGTTTGCTTCGAAGTTGTTGATATGTTGTTTTTTTATTTGCTTTAAATTATTGATTGATTTAAAAATATTAATGTAGTGCATGTCGAATGTTGTATAATATGTTGGTTGAATTATAAACCTCTGTAATTTATATATATATATATATATATATATATATATATATATATATATATATATGCAAAATTCAGGTACTAATTAAGACATTTGCGTAAAGTTGAATACCAACATGACTTTATTTGCAAAATCAAGGTACTAGTTTAGTAATGTATGAATATTTGCGTACCAATTTAGTCATTCATAAAATTTGGTGTATAAAAACAATGTCAATATGATCAATTTCGTACTCGATATTAAAATGACATTATCGATGAAATTTGAATATCAACCGAGTCATTTATAAAATTATATATATATATATATATATATATATATATATATTATAACCGTTATTTGATTAAACAATATTTTTCAAGATGAAATTAGATAAAATATTTCATAAAATGCTTGGGAAAATGTTTATTGAATAAACAAAGCCATGAAATTTTAATTGATACTTAATCAAGGTCGGTGGACTGTCTTATTGAGTTAATCATAATTCTTGCAGGATATTATATTATAATAATATGTAAGCTTTCTAGGTATAATTAATGTCCTCTCTTATAACTCTTATACCCATATCTGGTACGTAATTTGAAGAAGTCGATGGTGTACACGATTGCTGTAATAATAATTTAATTTACAAAGGGGATGTATTCGTCGGTTTTGTGATTACTGTCGGAAAGTTAAATATATGTAATGAGACAATGAGGTCTGTTCCTGGACCACATCTTTTAATTTTTTAGGTCGATCGAGTACGTAAAATTAAATTGTGGAGTATGCGACGTCTACCGCCGTGGTCCGCACTTTGTGTAATATCAGAACCTAGAGGATGTTTATACGTGGTTACAAACTTTTTAAATATCTTATTAATTATTTAAAGTATTTGATAGAAGTTTTTTTAAAAAAATAGTTTATAAGATTAAAAAAGTAAGAAATTTATATAATTATCACTTAGAGAAAAGGACAGATATTTAGAACTAATTAATTAATAGTCCCTACAAATCCTAATTTGAAGCCAGACTGCATTCATAGAAATATGCGCTTTTATGTACTTAATTTTTATTATATTTTCATTATTGGCATCGGAAACGTTTAAAGTCGCTAATTGCTTTACTTTCGTTTTCATCAAATTCAAAAGGATTTTGTCTGCCTTTTTTCGGACACTGTTTCTCCAACGCCACCACTATTTCTGGGTGTATATACGCTATATTATCACAGATCACAATAATTTCAAATTAAGTTATTTATACTATATTTGATATTCTCTAAGTATTTTTTGAAATTGAACAATTTACCTCTTTGTCTATACTACAAAACTTCAACATTTAAATATGATTAATTGTCATTGTTAAAAATAAATAGCAGTAACAAATAATCATTGACAACGGTCATGCAATGATTGTTGGTTGTGATATCTGTGAGGGTGACTAAAACATTTGTCATGACTAAAATTCATAACAAATTAATAACTTTTTTTGGGTAAAAAATATGTGTTTTTACATCGATTTTATTTTATCGGGGTCAATAAAAATTATTGACCATGGTTTTTAGTCCATAGCTATTAAACTTGTAGCCAATAATTTTTTTTTTTTCTACTGTAAGGAGGCAAATTGCTCTATTTTAAAAAAATATAAGAAATTATTTTGCTGTTTTTTTTATAGAATTTATCCATTTGCAATATCTCACAAAATTCTTACATTTATATATATATATATATATATATATATATATATTATATATATATATATAACGTCACCCATATCATAAGGAAAAGATTTATGTAGCTTAGAATATAAATAAAATAAGAATATTACTTTCATGAACTCTAGTAATAATAGTCTACGGACAATATATTATCAAAATTATTGCAGCATTTCCAATCTGGTATGTGATCTTATCTTGTAAATTAAGGCAGAAATAGCGGATTATATATGGAATGATGTATGTAAATTATGAAATTAAATAGGCAATGATTGAGGTTAGGTATCACTTGTGCTGCTCACTTCACTTAGGAAAATGGAATATGATTCTCTTCTTAAATAAAGTGATCCTATGTCGCTTATCAACATTATATTATAATCAGAATGTATGAACGTACTTGTTGGCAGCTTTCCTTCTTTCCTGGATGTTTCGTCTTTTGTTTCTCCAACTTCAATTTCACAATTTTTTTATAAAATAATAGAATTTATTGCTAATTTAGATTAATAATGAATTCCATAAAAATAATTATTACTAATTAGTTCGTTGTTAATTTAGAATCAATTTTTTTTTAGCTATTAAACTATTTTTTTTTTTTTTTAGTGTTTGTATGGATATGAGGGCTGTTATTAAATTTAGATAGATTATTAATAATTTGCAGAACAAACGAAATTATTGCATAACTAATCTGGTTGGTGATATATAAAATATATACGGAAAGAGAGAAATAGAGTTATATCCAAAATTGATTTTTCAAAATGAACTCACCTATATATTGACATTGATATGGAATTCAAATTCAGAACATGTATAGCTCTTCTAACTCTGGGTTCAGGTCCAACTCTCCCAAGTACATTGGCAACCACAATTTTGATGAAAATAATGATCGAAGATCTAATTATAATATTTTGATATTTAAATTAGTCAGGCGTTTAGAGGTAAAATTCAAGAGAGTAGTAAAAGTAGGGTTGTGTGTTTACAATCATTGCTGAATTGTACAAATTTTAAGTAAATATTAGTTCAATTTTGATCAAACGGATGTAGAGATTACGTATAACATGACCGAATTAGGATTGGGTAGGGTTCGGGTCAATACAAATTGAATGTAGAATATATAAATTCAGGACCACTTATATGTTAAAATCATGTCCAGAATTTTTATTATTATTTCAAAGTGTCTGAGTGTTGTCGAATATCAAACTCGTTATTCATTAAGTGTTTGATTTGACGTTTATTTATGATTATTAATATGAAAAACATAGATAAATAGGCTAGTTATCGGTCTAGTAGTAACTGTTTATATTTTCAATTATTTAAATTTTGATATATGCATCAATTTCAAATTAATAATTTATTTGATTAGTTTCGATGGGATGATGTAAAAGATTATTTAGTGAGGGAGATTGCAAACTTTTGGCGAGACACAAAAACGTAGTGCGTTTTCCAAAGTGCAAAGGCAGTTGACGACGTCTAAACTGCTGATTATGGATTTTGTCTATTTGGAAATAGTTTAATACTTCTGCTGCTCTGCTTCTTCAATTCAAATATAATTATCATTCATTTCATAAAAAGAGAAGAAGTTTGATATATGGGCGCTCTTATCAAGATTCCTCCCATGGGCACGATTTTTAAGGGCAAAGCCATAAGAGTTTGTTTAAAAATTAAATTTTACTACTAATAATAAATAATTCATGCTCAAAATTGAGCTATATTTTAATTTAATTAAAATAAAAACTCACACGTCCGGTGCGATTTGAGCCCGTAAACCTCAATTTTTTTTTGGTTTAGTTATAAAATATGAAAGAGTGATCAATACAATAAGTTTCTTTAATTCATTAAAATTAGTCATTTTTTTTAATTATTCAATTTAAAATCTGAAAATATGAGAAAAGGGAAAATTCGAACATTTTTTTGCAATTAAATTATTGATCTCTTCATATATAAAGTGATCATATGTAATTTAATTCAGTTCTATAAGTCGTCTTAACAGGACACTATATCTATCATTTTTTTAATTGTGGTTTTATAAATGCTGTACTTACCATTGATAGATATTTTATTTTTTAAAAAAATTTAAGAAACGTGTATTATTGATTTATGCGTTGAATAATATAAAATAACTAAGTGCATAGGTGTCATCTTAAATTACCACCTCAAAAATCGGCTATGAAATCATACTTCTGTTTTTTTGAAGCGGTAATTACATGTAATTTGCATTAATATAGAGGAATTTATCGATTTAATCAATAAATAAATATAATTAAAATTAATACATAAATTATAATAACTCATAATAAATGTGATACTAATATCCAATCATACAATAAGACCTAAATTTATAATTTCAAATTTATTTAAAAAATCTCAATTTTAATCATTAAACTAAAATATCGTTAATCAATTTTCCGGTTCTTCCCATGAAAATTGTTAGTGGTTTCGAGAGAAAGTGAATGTTGGGCCTATAAGTATCTTGCAAGGGGCATGGACCATTGAGTTTTGTCCGTGGATTCTGTCTAAGGGCTTTTGCAATAATTTTTCAAATAAATAAATTGTAATAAAAATTATAATTAAGAGTAGTAAAAATTAGGAATGTTATAAAATAAAAATATTTTAAAAAATAACATAACATTAATAATTTCACAAAAAAAATCCAAAAATTAGTAAAAATTTGCTTATAACTTTTAAATTTAAATAATGCAAAAACATATACATGTAAAACAAAAATGGTATATTTAATTTATTTTTAATATAAACTGATAAATACTACTAAAAGTGGACTGCTTTTGGCATGAGTGTATGCGGAATAGGCTGTCAAGCACGTTGATTTGCTGGCCATTAGGGTTGGTCCAATAAAATGGTACTTGGTCCACAGCGTAATCATAATACAGGATGCTCGTGAGTCCCTCTGTGTCTGCAACGATGAAAGCCCAAGGCATGGGCCAATTTGGTCCTGAAATTGAAACTTATGTATGTAAAAAGAAAATGATCCAAAATACTATCCAATAGTGTAATTACATGCAGACATATGTAGTTATATATGCCAAATCGAGATTCATAATTATACTAATAATTAAAAAATAATAATTGTTGTGATTGTGAAATGGGATATTAAATCATTAGATGGAATAGAATTGGTCCTATTTATTTATTTTTTAGAGTAAATGGAGTCAAGAATTGACCTGTAAATTGAAGATTTCAAATTTATCATACGGAATATTATTGCAAATAGCATCACCGCATTTCAAATACTATAACAACAAGAGGATCCCAGTTGACCTGCTTGAATGGAAAAGGGACCATTTCTCCATTTAAACGTGTCATTCTTGCGTCGGGGCCACACTAATTTTCTGTGTACCGTTTCAATTTTATGAAATCTCCGTGAAGGGATTGTGATTCGCAAAGGGATGAACGAAAGTTTTTATGCCATCTCCACTCCATTTCAGAACCTTGATTGACACTTTGTAATGTCTAAAATTATGATCAGATAAGATGAAACTCTTACAATAATTTAAGAAAATATAACACTGAAACAGAATCATAGATATTGAGAACGGATTTGTTTCAAGTCTTAATTCCCATTCCCATTTTTCTAGATCGAGCTTAAGATATTTTAAATAAATTTAAACAAACACTTTTTTAATTGAATTATATAAGTCATTTTATAACATGACACAATCAATCTATTATTTTTCAACCATGATTCTGTAAATGCTATATATAGTGATGAGTGATACATATTCTTATTTGTATTTTTTATTTTTATTTTTTTGAAAAAAAAAAATCTTCATTCATTCGTACTCAATAATTGGCAATAGAAATCAATATTACAGGTCTCCGCATAGAAATTTGTTAGTGGAGTGAGAAGAAAGTGACCGTTGGGATTAGAGGTATCTAATATGTTGTACGGACCATTGATTCTTTCTATAACTAGTAGACTGCTTTTTGCAAGAGTTATTGCGGAATTGGCTGTCATTCACGTTGTCCTCCGGCCTTGGTCCAATAAAATTGGTACTTGGTCCTGAACGTGATCATGACACTGCAGGCTCGTCACCTCAGTCCCCTCTCTGCCTGCAACCATGAAACTTCAGAAATGCCCCAAAATACAAGGGATAATTATATGTTATTGAGGTTTAAGTATAATTATACTTAATTTTTTTTTAGTTTAAAAAATTATAAGCAATATCTTTAATGTTTAGTTTTGTTTAATAAATTGACTCTTTTATTAGTTAAAGCTCACCAAATTTATATTATTAGCAAAAAAATATTGAATGAAAATTTATATTTATATCAATTAACTTATTAGTGTCCCATTACAGGTCATACAAATTTTCTCTAATCAAACTATCCTTATACATTGTCACACGATAATACATATAAGGAGGTATATCTTCACACTTTTTTTTGAGGTA
Source organism: Sesamum angolense (assembly GCA_034509725.1). Lineage (NCBI taxonomy): Eukaryota > Viridiplantae > Streptophyta > Magnoliopsida > Lamiales > Pedaliaceae > Sesamum > Sesamum angolense. The sequence goes on along the minus strand of JACGWL010000006.1, from coordinate 2,441,515 downwards.
AGAGTGATGAACTTTTATTAATTAAAATAAATTGAATATAAGTACAATCATTCATATTGATATCAATATAACAAAAACTATCACATTATTTCTGTCAAAATCAATATATAACAAAGACTATTACAATATTCATATCATGCTCAATAACACATACTATTACAATAGACAACAACTCCTACTGTACAATAAATTAATTCCTGCTATACAGCAGACAACATCCCGTGCACTTGACGGAGTTCGAATTCATGACCTCTAAGATCATGGGATCTCAGCTTCGCTAACTGAGCTAGGCCTCATTGGCAGGTATATCTTCACACTTGTAAGGTATTTTGATCATAAAAAAATATTTGACCTGCAATAAATGCATATAAGCCAATAGGAGATAAATATGATTTTTTAATAAATTTTTTTGCTAATATCAATAAATTTTATGAATTTTGACTAATGAATAGGTCTATTTATTGACAGAACAAATATCAAAAAGTATTATATGTAATTTTTCCAATGATAAGAATCTATTTGTAATCACACTAAACTTTATATAACAACAATGTAATTATCCTGAAAAAACAATGGTCAAATATGCACTCTAACATCAATGAAAATTCATACTCAAAACAGGTTATAGATATGTGGAATTTGAATTAAATGGATTTCTAGTAGAAGAGCTTTTCTAAATTCATATAACTTAAAAGAAAGGGGGAAGGAAGGGGGGGAAGACAAGACCGTAGATGCCTTATAATTAAATGCTTTGAACTCCGAATATTATGAATGTAAATATATGTACATTAAAAATAGTTCATTATATATTATTTATTCTAAATATAAAGATTATTTTTATTTTGTTTTTGGAAATTGTTTACTCGAAAGGGGTGTTTACTTGGATGGATGGATGGAAGCCCAGAATTATTTTCGTGGTCCGAGCTCAACTCCGCCAAGCCCAATCAAACAAATGGATAAAATTACTTCGTTATCCATGTTTTTGGGTGGCGAAATTACATACAAGTCCCCGTCTTCATTTCAAGTCTTGTCGGGGCCCAACCAAAGTCAAGAACGAATCTGAGACTATTAACTATTTTTTTCCTTTGGCAGCAAAAGCAAGCAGGAGGAGGAGAAGGAGAAAGTATGGAGTGTTTGCGTAAAATTCATCATTGAATTAGTAATTATAACTATAATTTTATATAATGTACTTATAATTTAAATATTTTTTTCATTGATAAAAAGAAATGTCACGAATTAATAATATTTTGTTTCAATATATACCATAGTTGTTAACTAACCAAAGGTTAAAATCACTCAAGTGAACAAAAAAAAACTTATGTTTGATCCATAGTATACTTCCTTTCTTTTAAAAAAAATTAACATAGAACCCATGCTATGCACAGATATAATTTTTTTATTTTTTAAAATTTAATAAAAAACCTATAATACACAGTGCAATAAAAAAATTACACACAAAATAAAATTTAAATAAATAATACTACCTCTTCATGAAAGTAATTTATCGTCTTAGATAAGGAGGTAAATTATTTTATTAAAAAAATATAAAAAATTATTATATACAATATTATTAGGAATTATTTTTCTTTCTTTTTTTTCTTTTAAAAAGGTGAGTTAATTTTCAAAGTAGTAGATTATTCTATATTGACTTTGAAGCACCGGCAGCAACAACAGTCAAACTTGTTAAATCACATGGCAATTATTTCTTTATTGGAAGCATTTGATTGTCCTTCTCCTACTGTCTAATTCTACAACATTATTATAAACTTGGAATCCTTCATGCCACACCCTCCCAAACATTCTCTTTCTCTTAACGGGAAATTCATAATTCATCAAATATCTCACTAAATTAAGTGCTTCGTACATTCCATCAAATTAAAACAAATACAGTAAATTATAATAAACTTAAATAATACAAAACAAATTAAATACCTACATACATGGTAAAATTCGAACTTATTCATATGATATTTAAATTTTAAAAAATACATATATTTATATATATAATTATTTTAAAAATATGAATAATTTAAATAACAAGTTATACATTAAAAAGTGTAAATATATTTATTCTGAAAAAAAATAAACGTGCAGGGCAGCAAATGCTTTCCGTCCATGATAGCCAATAACAACTACTAGGAGTCAAGAGAGAATGTTGTGCTTTTCGTATTCAACTTTTATTTAACATTCCCACCTAGCAATTATTCTTCTCTCTCTTCACGGAGAAGATTAACACCTACGTCACGCAACCAATGCCAACCTACCATGATTATATGTTTTAAATACAAAATTAATTAATATATTATTCATTCGCAATAAATCAATATAAATTCAAAGTAAATAAAAAAATAGCATATTATTATTAAAACACTAAATAACTATATTTATAGGATTCAAATTTACAACTAATATATTATTATTACATCCGTAGCTTTGAATTTATATTCTACGACAAACATATAAGGTGAGTACATATTTAATACAATATCGAAATAGAGATATATATAATAAATATAAAAATAAAAAATGCATCTTGACTTAATTACATTAACTAAAATTAAATGATTTTTTAATTAAACTAAGAATGACCTATTTTTAAAATAAATTATTTAGTAATTTATGTAAAATAAAGATCATGTTATGATACACGAAAGTCTAATTATAGACTATATGTGCACCTCATGTGTCAATAGACGGCAATATAGATAAGACTTTATCGTGCTGTGAATTGCTTGATTACTAATCATAATATATGCTTACTTTTCAGATTTTTGTTCTGTATATTTATAATTTGATGTCGTTAGATATTAAATATACCTAATGAAAACTGCCAGATACGAAAATTTTGATAAATTTTTTCGTTATGATTTAAACATTTTTCAAGTATTAAACATCAGACTTATGATATCTAATACAAATAAAATTTGTTCAAGGATTTAGTAATATATATTGCTGTATTTATATTTATACATACACTTAAAGAATTTTTATATTTAATTATGAATAATTTCGTAATTAAAAATAAATAATCATGATAGTCATTAATAAATACTTTAGATAATGCTTGTAGATATATCGTGATAAAAGTACAATAAAATTTAAAAGGAAAAGTCGAGTCTGCCCTTGAAACGGTGAAGTCGATGTTGCACCTAATACCAAAGGGTAAAGACAATTTGTCGTCAGCTGTGTTGCTCCAAACTCACTCTTCTTACGTCATCAACACGTTTATTGGTTGACGTCATCTATGCAAATATCTTTTCACTGCTTCCTTTCTTTTCAGCAAACGCCTTAAGCCTCTTTTTAAATCCGCCAGATTCAGACCCAACCCAAGGATACCCACTAACATTCCGGTATATTTCTTGTGTTCAATGGAAATGGAGAAGAGAAAGAGGGTGGACGACGGAGAAGCGGCCGCCGGAAAAAGAGGTAAAAGGCGGTGGAAGGATGAGGACGTCGGCGCCGTGCCGGGGGATGAAGAGGTGGAGGAGTTCTTCGCCATACTGAGGAGGATGCAAGTGGCGCTCAAGTATTTCGAGAACCGTAACGCCGGGGCTCAGTCGAGGGCGACGCCGTGGAGACCGGCGTTTGAACGGGAAGATTTCGCCGGAGTTAAGAATAACCAGGAAGGAAATCGAAGTGCGGGTTTGGATCTTAATGCCGACCCGGCTTCTGATGTTTCTGATTCTGTGTAATTTATATTTTGAGTTTTAGATTTGAAGTAGGGGGAGGAGAAATCAACTGATCTTACTTGAAATTATCATTTATCTGCAAATTCCTTTTTTTCTTTCTTTTATTTTTTCCTGAACAACGATAAAAATAAAATAGGAATAATTATACTTCCCTCCCCTAATTTTGGTATAATTATATGTAAATCCTTCTTAGTTCGAAAAATTATATTTAGTACCCGTAAAGTTTGTTTCGTCTAATAAATAAATCATTCCATTAGTCAAAATTTACCGAATTTACTATATTAACAAAAAAATAAAAAAATATTTATATTCACATTTCAATTGACTTATTACTGGTTCATTGCAGGTCAAATAAATATTTTTATAACTAAATTATCTTCATATATATCTTCATACATTAATGCATGTTAGGAATTATATCTTCATCGCGCTATAAGGATAGATTAATTCAAAAAAAAAATTATCTGATATGAAATAAACCATTAATAAGTCAATCTAAAGTTAATATCAATAAATTTAGTAAATTTTGATTAACATGGAACTTTTTTTGTTAGACGAAAGTAAATATCATAGGTGCTAAATGTAATTTTTCAAATTATAGAAAATTTATGTATAATTACATTAAATTGAGGAGGAGAGTGTAATTATCCCAATAAAATATCACATTCAATATTGAAAAGATTATAACTTTATTTTGAAGAAGACATCGCAAAATTAAAATACCACATCAGTAAAAATAAATTGAATCTCAGGTTATATTGATGAAAATAAAAATGGAAAGTACTAAGGGTGAAGCGTAAAAAAGCAAAAGCATAAATATAGGTACTTTTTTCCCCCGAAGTGTGAAACCCTAAAAGTAAGCTTTACACCTGGACCTTTCACAATAACCACCATTTTTTTTTTTTTTTTTTTTTGGGTCAAGTTAAATCAATACATTTAAGTTAGAAAATCACAAATATATGATTTGTTTCCAGAAAGAAAATTTTATATTTTGTTATTATTTTATTCTAAGTAGTAATAGAAATTTAAAGTGATTTAATATCTGCTTAAGTTGATCCTATTTTTTTTAATTAATAAGCGATATTACTGTAGAAAACATGATCTAGTAAAATCTAGGATGTCAATAGAGCAGGCTTGCCAAAACTTGGGACCCATCCTGTTGAGAAAATCGGGTACTTGTCCCGAATCCTTGACCCATCTGGTTGACCCGCTAGACCCAATTGTTGTTTTTAAAATATTAAAAAATATAATTTTTTAAAAATAATACTACCATAACTTGATAAATATGAGATAATAAAACTTTTAAGGTTAGCTTTTTTAACTTGATAAATATGAGATAATAAAACTATTGAAAGGTATTTTTAAATATATATATATATATATATATATTATATATATATATGTGTATGCTTTAGGCATTAAAATATTTAAAAATTTAGAATATCTGTTATTTGTATAAACATTAAAATTTAAAATGTTTACAAAGTATTTATATCATTATTTTAATTTATAAAAATATTAAGTTAATGTAATATACAAGTATTAATAAATTACATATATAACTTTTATATATGTATGGATATGTTTTACATAAGTATATATAAAATACACAAAAAAAAAAAAGAAAATTTTTGAAGCAGTTCAGGTCCAAACTACTAAGACTCGAACTTGCACCGAGACCCATTCAAAGCTTCAAACTTTGTCCCAACTAGGACAGGTCCGGGCTTGAGTTCACATATAACTCGAACCCATTGCCACACCTAATAAATCACCAACACATTCTAGATGATTTATTCTTATTTGAATATCACAAATTTGAGATTAAATTGCTTACTTGCTTATGTTTAATTATAGATGTAAGTGTAATATTATTAAATAATTTACTATATAAGAAGTGGTGAATGATATCAGACATAATTATACTATAAGAAATATAATATTTAATCATAATTTTTTATGATTGAAAATTTATAGTTGTAATTAAAAAAAACATTGACTACGTTCACACCATAATTAATCACAACTCCAATTGTCGTAGTAGTAATTTTTTTCCTAATGTTAATTACCATATTTGCCCTTGAACCCACCAACTCCAATTTGACAGTGGAAAGAGTGCCAGAAAAGTACCATAGATAGACAGTTTTTTTTTTTTTTTTTTTTCTCCTTTCGGACATAGTAAATATATATTGCGTCAAGTTAGAATAATACGTTTGTTATAGAGATTAGTAGTTATTCTAGTACATATATATAGCATTAAGTTAGAATTCATATAAAATGAGATAAATATTCACATAAAAATGAAATAAATATTCATATTTTGTGTGGTTCGAACACATAATTTTGAACCTGTTCATGATATTCCAATCTACAGAAGGGCATGTGCTATTTGTGTCGTACAAATTCATTGAAAGAAAATATAGCATGCGTTGTGATTGAGTTAGCTCAGAGTGGGTTGATGTACATTTTTTGAGATGAAGTTTTTTTTTAGATACATCAAAAATATTAAAGAGGAGTTGGACAAAAGGACCCTCGAAACATTCTTTTTGAGATTGGTGAAGAGGCGAAGCCAGCTGGGTATCCAAAATGGCACACCTGAGTTGGGTCTTCTGATTCTATATCAATGGGTACAAGTTTAGGGACACCCAAGTAATTAACGGTCACAATTTTAGGATAAAATTGAGATGGAATATATAAATTATTATTTTTCATTACAATAACAAATCTGTAATTACAAGAGAAGCAATGCAGGAGAGATATCAGAGTCACCCTCTAAAGTATCACGAGCATACTAGCTTAAGGCATGAGCAACACCATTACAAGAACGTTTAACAAGCTGAAAAGCAACAAAGCGAGAACGGATCGTGAACGTACGGATATCTACAATTATAAGACCAATGGTCGAAAGATTATAATTTGGAAATAGAATTTTGTGAATCAAGGTAGCACAATCCCCTTCGAAAATGACTAAATGCCAAACTTTATGTTGTGCTAAAATGATAGCTTCTCGTGCCGACAGCGCCTCTGCCACTTCCCCGTCACCCAATCGAAGAACGCATTTTGACAACCTAGCCAAGCATTCCCCCGAAGCCCCCTGATCAACCACTCCAAGACCCAATTCCCCACCATTCCAAAATGTGGCGCTGTCATAATTTACCTTAATGTGACCCGAGGAGGGAGCTATCCACTTAGACTGCGAGTTAGGGACACCCTCACCACATCATTTGAGTTCTAGGAGAGAAAGGAGACTTAAGTACTGTGAAGCGAAACATACCACTTGGAGAGGGTCGAGGCAGCGTTCATTCATCACCACGCCGGTCCTACACCACCAAGTACACAGGAGCAGCCGAACATCAGCGCCATCTAACTGAGCAGAAGCTGCCGAAGCCCACTCCCGAAAACCCAATGGCCACACCTGTCTGGCCAACAGACAGTTCACAGGGTGTGCAGTACCCCGTCTTCTTCCTGGAAAAGGCAAAAGGGGCAGATATAAATTAGTAATTGACCAAGCTCACTTGGTGAAATCTTGCTGTCCTCAAATTGCATAGTAAATGCTGGACGGGGTACCTCCTCAAATTTATGATCAGAACTGAATTCTTAACAACAGTAGGTTAGTTACAGAGACTTTGACGACACATATTATACAAGCGCAATTCTCCTTAACAAGTCGATGGAATGCTGCCCTACTTTTTTTTTTATAATTAAAAAAAATAAAAATATTGAATGGGGGTCGATTTTAAGATTTCTTAAATTCTTAGATCAAGAAATGTGAAAAAGTAAACAAAATCATGCACCAAATATTCGTTTTAGGAAAATCATTTGATGGTATTCACAACTCGTGGAGAATCAATTGTTTCAAGCTAAATATTATTACTAAGAGAAAATTATAATTTTACAAAATATAAGATATTTATAGACGCCTTGAAGATACTATATAGCCCATCCGTATATCCTATATCGTGCAAGAGACTAACTTCGTTCTTTTTCTTTGGTTCCTTTAATTGTATTTTAGTCGAGAAATGTTAAAATTAATTGCAAAATCGATGGTAGCATTTTGAAACACTAAAGTAAAATTTGTATAAAAAACATAAATTTACCATTCTTTTTTAGGGATAGATTACAACAACCTCCCTTGAGGTTTGTTATAATTACGAATACCCCTCGTTGTTTGAAAAATTACAATTACCTTATGATGTTTGGTAAAATTATGTAATCATTGGATATAAATATGAAATTGTCAACTTTACATTTATTGTATTATTTTATTTTTTTTAAAAAAATAACAACTTTAAAAAATTGAATAGGGTGGATGAATTCTTTTTAAAAAAATTATAAAAATTATTCACTTAGTCCATAGATAAATTATATTTTAAAGAATAAATAAAATTATAATTTTTAATCCACAAGAATATTTAGTCAGTTCACCACAAAAAATGGATAGAATCCTAACATATTGGGTTAATTGTTAGACAGACGTTAAAATCAAGGGGTATTGGTAATGTTTCAAGTAACGAGAGGTATTCCTAATTATGTCAAACCTAAAGAGGTGGTTGTAATTTACCCTACTTTTCAATAACTAAGAACATAATGACGAAATCATCCTAATTTTTTTCTATAATAACTAAACTACAATACCTTATAGTACAGTAGAAATATCATTAACAATCGAAGAACATTCCGCCAGTAATTACATATAATCACCGCCAACTATTCTAAAATTAAATGGATAATTTTTTTATCAAAATCAAAGAAATTACATTCATTTTTTTAACATTGTATCCATCACTATTTAATATATTAAAAACAGTAAACAATAAATTACAATAATTCTCAATTCAAATAAATATATCAATATGATAAAAAATTATAAATTCAAATAAAATAAGATAAATATTTACATAAAATTAATAACACATACGAATATCCACACCTTAAATAAAATTTAAATCCATAGATTGGAACTTTGCCATAAGACTCCAACTTTATTCTAAACCAAAACAACATTGATGAAATCACATCCAATTTGCGAATCATTAGAAATACATCATTTGTTTTTTTAAATATATAGGTTAATTTGACATAGACCCAACTCTATTGCTAGAACAATTGACCCGTTCAAAAGCCCAGCTACACTGCCTGCCGCTGTCATAAAAGAAATCTTACTTTGGCGGCTACCCATGTTGATGTCATTCTGCTGACGCAACCAGCACACGGCACCAGGGTTTTTGTCCACTCGTACAATTATTCCCGCTGCAGACTTTTCCCACTCTTCCACCTAAAACCAACGACATGTTTCTTTCTTTAATCTTTTTCTTATTTAGTTCAATCTTTGTCTTTGCCCCAGAAGGAAGAATCACTCACGACGTCATCGTTTGCATCATCAAATGACGTCATCAGCTAACCCAGTTCAACTAACATCCTCTCTTTAAATCCCTCCAAATAATTTAATCAGCTCTTCAAACCCTCAGAGATAAATTAAACCCACGTGAATTTTGAAGTTTCTGTTTCACGATCCAATGGATGTGGAGAAGAGAAAACGGGAGGATGACGGAGGAGATAACGTCGGAAAGAAAGCCAAAGCGTGCCAAGATGAGGACGGCGTGAAGAGGGTGGCCCCGCCGGAGGATGAGGAGGTGGAGGAGTTCTTCGCCATACTGAAGCGAATACATGTGGCTGTCAAGTATTTCCGGGAGCGTAAAGGCGGCGACCTTTGCACTGACCGCGACTTGACGGCGACTCCCTGGAGCCCGTCGTTTGAACGGGAAGATTTTGAAGGGGTTAAGAAAGACGTGGAAAGCTCGGAGGAAAACCAGAATGCGGGTTTGGATCTTAATTTGGATCCGGGTTCTGGTGTTTCGGATTCTTCTTGTTAGAACTAGAAAGTTTTAGTTTAACACAAAGTTTGTTAAGGTTGAGTGACGTATCCTAAGTAGTGAATTTAAGTTACTATCGGGTTGACAGATTTCTACCTATTAATTAAAGTGAAAATTTCCAAAGTACAAATAATAGAAACAGTTTAAATTTAAATTAAGAGTGCTTCCGCCCTTACATCTTTGATCCCAAATTATGAAATTTGTGTTAATTTATTTCATTAAGTGGTTTAATTACGGTAACTTTTTTTGTGAGATAAGGAAACAACGTTGTACAGGCGTAAAGAAAAATGGCGTGGAGGGGGAAACTTTTCGTTCTGCGCCTTATTAATATTGAATTCAAAATCAAATTAATTAAATATTATGAGGATTAAATCAAAATGTTAAACTAATTTAAAGTTGAGGGTTTACATAAAGTACTTTTATAATTATCTATTTCCTTTTTTAATATGTACAGAATTTAAGTTGTTAAAAATAACTGATGACTAATATTATTACGGTAAAATTACATTTTTGGTCCTGTAACTTTAGGTCGTTAGCACTTTTAGTCCTGTAACTTACTTCATTTACACATTTAGTCCTTTTTTTGACGAATTTAGTCCTGTATTGACAATTTTTGTCCTAACGACTCATAGTTACAGGATCAAAAATGAGATTTATTATAGTTTGAATAGGACCAAAATTGTCAACACATGACTAAATTTGTCAAAAAAGGACCAAATGTGAGATGCTCAAGACTAAATTCGTCAAAAAAAGGACTAAATGTGTAAATAAAGTAAGTTACAGGACTAAAAGTGCTAACGACCTAAAGTTACAGGACCAAAAATGTAATTTGCCTATTATTACAAGATAGTAATTAATTATTAACAATAAAATATAAGATAACAGCATTGAGATTGATTTTAATATATATATTAAAATGATGATAGATAATAATGATAATGATAAAATAAATTAAATGCTAAACTATCATTTGTAAAATTTTAGCGTGACAATTGAATTACTATATAAATTAATATTAATTATTCTATCTTTTAGTCATTGAATTATAATAACATGTGGTATCGATTTTTTATCATACAATACAATTATATATATATATATCATTAAAGAAAATGGAGAAATTGTAATGATTTTTTTTTTGTAACGATCAAAAGTCGTTTCAATAGTAATTTAATTCTACAGATGAAAAAGAAAAGGACAGAAAATAAAGAAAAAATCCATACACATTGTCTGGAAAGCAAGCTGCAAGACCAACACGCACGGGATATGAAGAAAAGCGATGAGATTGCCGGAAAAAGATGGCTCCGACGTCGTACCCATTTTCTTTAGTACCGAGAATGGGAACAAGAAGAGTGGTGTTTTAAGAGAAAATGCTAAATTTGGTCCAATAATTCTCATTTAGAATATTTTTAGTTGATAAAATTCATTTTTTTATTTTAGGCTTGTTATCATTCTTAAATTTTAATTTTTGTCTCATAATTTTTCATAAAAAATATTGTTGAATTTTACTTTTTTGAAAGATAAAATAATTCATTTAAATATGATTTTATTTTTTAATCCTTATAGTTTGTAAAATTTTTAAATTAATCATTTTTTAAACAGAAAAACTAATTTTTATATTTTTGTATCATGATATATTGCAATTATCTGATGTGAATAATAAAAACTTTGAATTCTTGTGAATATAATAATAGCATGTTGTCTAATTTAAAATAAAAAGTCTCTTTTTCTTTTCATTTATAGTAATTAAAAAAGTATGAATTAATTTCATAAAATTTATGTAATTTAAAAATATCATAAAAAATTCTAAGTTAGTATTTTTATCTTCCATCCTCTTTGTATTCTACCATAAATTGAAAACCTTTTGGTTCATCTCCCTTCATCAAAGATGAGATATTTAGTTGTAATCTTGTAGTCTATAAATAGGTCATTTCATGTTGTATGATGAGATAGTGAAATAATATAGAATTCTCTCCTCTTTCCTCGCACTTCTAATTTTCATATTATTGCAATTTTATACAAGTTTTATAACACGTTATCAACACGAGAGTTCTACATTTTCAAGAAAGTTTCACCGAACCGTCAAGGAGATCTTTGTAGTAAGATTTAAGTTTCAAAGGTAATATCTCTAGAGTATATATCTCGTAAAATATTTTTATTACTTACATATTTTATTTCTATTAATCGTAGTTTATTGTAATATCTTTTACATGCATATAATATCTTGATTTTGAAGATAATATTATAATATGAACATGCTAATTTCGATATATATATGCATGTCATATCTACTTTTAATTAATTTTTAATCTATTGCTTTTATAATATTAAAAATTATCTAACTTGTTTTGTTATTTATATGATAGTGATATTATGTCGAATTTTGCAAAACTTGACTTTGTGGCTCTTGACATTATGGCTCTTGAGATTGCAGGATTTTAAAACTGTAAGTGAGTACAATGCTGCAATGTTTAGAATAAGTTCTCAGTTAAAAATTGTATGGAGAACAAATAACTGATGTTGATATGTTAAAAAAAGCATTCTCCACCTTCCATGCATTCAATTTGCTCCTGCAACAGCAATATCGTGAAAAAGGTTTCATGAAATATTCTGAGTTAATTTCTTGTCTTCTTGTGGCTGAACAAAATAATGAGATTTTGCTGAAAAATCGTGAGTCTCGACCGACTGGTTCTGTTCCATTCCCTGAAATGAATGTAGCAACACGCAATCACTATAATCATGAGCCATATCATGATCATAGTCGTGGTCGTAATAATAGTCGTGGTCGTGGTCGTGGTCGTGGATATCGTGGTGGTCATTATAAAAATGTATCTTTCCACCAGAAGCGCAAAAATAGTGAAGGAAAATCTGAAAAGGAAGACAGTGGGCAAACTAGCAAATATGTGGAGACTTCATGTTATCGTTGTGGTGGAAAAGGTCATTGGTCTCGTACCTATCGTACGCCAAAGCATCTTATTGACCTTTATCAAGAATCTCTAAAAAATAAGAATGAGAAGATTGAAACAAATTTTGTTGATGATGAAAGTGATGGATATATTGATATGACTCATCTAGACGTTGCAGATTTTTTTGCTGATCCAAATGGGAAAATTGATCACTTTATTGGTGATGGAAGTGTTACCAAATAATTTTCTAATTTCTTGTTTAGAGTTATGAATCTTGTGTCCAGTATGTTTTCCATGATAATAAAGAATTTTTTACATATTTTGTATCATGTTTTGTCTCACTTATATCATATACTGATATTAATTTTATATTTTTGTCATGTTTTATTCAAGAATGAGTATCTCTTTGATTAGCGCCAACATCAATAATGAAGATATATGTCTCGTTGATTGTGCCACAACTCACACAATACTTAAGGATAAAAAGTATTTTTCTTATTTAGTAATACAAGAAGCCAATGTTAGTACTATATTCGATAGTGAAAAATTAAGTGAGGGCTTCGGAAGAGCTAATGTATTGTTACCTGGTGGAATATAATTTTATATTGATGATGCACTTTATTCCACCAAGTTTCAAAGAAACCTTATAAGTTTTAAGGAAATCCGCCAAAATGGATATCAAATTGAGACAACAAATGAAGATAGTATTGAGTATCTATATATCATAAATGTAATCTTGAGGAAAAAATGCATATTGAAAAAATTACCGGCATTTTTTTCTGGATTGTACTACACATATATTAGTACAATTGAAACTCATACTATCGTAAATGAGAAGTTTACAAATCATAATAAGTTTATTGTTTGGCATGACCGGTTAGGCCATCCCCGATCAATTATGATGCGAAAAATAATTGTGAATTTATCTGGACATACATTGAAGAACCAGCATATTCTTCAATCCAATAATTTCTCATGTGCTGCTTGTTCTCAAGGAAAGTTAATTATTCGACCATCACCAACAAAAATAGATAAGAAATCTTTAATATTTTTGGAACATATACAAGGCGATATTTGTGGACCAATCCACCCTCCATGTGGATCATTTCGATATTTCATGGTTTTAATTGATGCATCAACTAGATGGTCACATGTATCTTTGTTATCATCTCGTAACCTAGCGTTTGCGAGATTACTTGCTCAATTAACTCAATTATGAGTTTATTTTTCTAATTATCCAATAAAGATAATACGCCTTGATAATGCTGGAGAATTCACTTCTCAAAATTTCAATGAATTTTGTATGTCTATTGGGATTGATGTTGAACATCCTGTACCACATGTTCATACACAGAATGGTCTTGCAGAATCATTTATAAAATGTCTGCAATTAATTGTCAGACCATTGCTTATGAGATCAAAACTTTCCATTTCTTGTTGGGGACATGCTATTTTGCATGCAGCAGTACTAATTCGTCCACAAGAATTCTTTCAATTGGTTCACAAGAATCAACCCGTCAGTAGAAATTTGAAGCTCTTTTGCAGACTTATCCTTTTCACTATAATGTTGTTTTATAGGCATTTCTACTTTATCATGAGCCTCAACTTGTTTCTCCATGACATGACTTGCATCAATATTATCTGCCTTGTTGATCAATCTAGCAATTTGTGCATCTTGCTCTTGGACGTGCTTCATAAGTCCCTTAATGGCTCTCGTCAGATCCGCAAGTTGTTCCTCTATAGTTGTAGTATTTATCACTATAACCGGAGCCACATTTGTTGTGAAGGAGTAGCTAGACACAGAACGATGAGAGGTTGTAGGAGATTTATTTGCATCACTTTCGCTTGCATAGCTAGGTGAATGCAAGTTCTTCTCGACGTACTCAGCGAGAGGAGACATTTAGGAAGATTCTTTGAGCTTTTTCGACATGTTCCTCGTAGTAACACCAGCACTCTTGGTACTTAAGCTTGAAGACTTTGATATGGCGAGTTTGGAATTCACCGTCTCACAGATTTTCCTTGAGTATCCATGTAATGTCTTTATTCTTTGATGAAGGGAAGAGAGGAAGGGTAGAGTTGTCCCACGGAGCGTGCCAAAATTTATAAGCTCTAATTTTATCGTGTTTGAAAAATCAAAACACAAATAAATTATCACAAATAAAAATATTTGGATTAAAATGTCAATGTGAGTACAATCTCTATTCTATCCCTTGATTATTCCCTCCAAAATATATATTTGACAAATTTGACTAATTCAAAGGGTAATCTCCATGTAGCTCTCCTTTAGACTTGAATTTGAATTTCTATAACGTTAATTCGAGGGCATTCACCAATAATCCAAAATTAAACGCTATGGTTTTGACTGAAATTTGATGATTCGAAAGTGGGAATTTTGCAATTCCCTTGTTTGGCTCTTCCTTCTCGAGCTCTGTCACTTGAGGAATTGCGTAGAGGGAATTTTGCAATCTTCCCTTACTTGGCTCTTCCTTCTCGAGCTCTGTGTGTTTTGAATGAGGTTTGAGGACCCCTTTATATAGGTGTCAAAGAGATAGAATTGTGAAGCATCTGAACATCTTTTGTATTATCTCTTTATAACTTAATTTAAAGAGATAAATACATCATATATTTGGAATGACATGATTGGTCAATTTGACATTATCTCTTTAATATTTGCATTTTTTAAAGAGATAAATATCAAAAATATTTGTTTTGATTTGATTGGATCATACATGCAATTGCTCCACGTGGCGCGGTCTGATTGGCTGGAATCTTTGACTGCGAAGCATGATTTGATTGGTCAGAACACTTCATTTTGCCACTTGTCGTCCATTAATTTTTATGACAAAATATATATCAAAATATCAATTACATTGACTATTTATACTTGAAATTAATTTAGTAAATTCCAAAATATAAGTAAAAATTGATAAATAATATATTATTTTATATTTGTCATCATTCAATTGGATATGAAATTTTACATGTCTACAAGGCGCCCTTTCACTTTTCATCTGCACTAGTTTATTTTTCTATCATCTGTTCATATATATTTCTATTTCATGGGGTGTTCCTCTTTTATAGTGCTTTAGTGTAGCGAGCTAATATGCGCCGGCGCAGACGATTTCCCAACGGTAACAAAATTGACCCTTTAAAACGTTCATATATAACCGTATGGGCCGTGTTGGGTCACTTTCTTGTGGATCAAGGCCCAATAATATGATCATTTGGGCCTCTATTTTAAGAAATCCAGAAAGAATTTTCAAATAAGTAGAATTTTGTTTTTTCCTTTCTATTTTTAATTATTTTATTTTTTATCTATATTTATATCTATGCTATATAATAAAAAAAGCTCTCTATATTTATCTATTTAAACTATTATAAAAGAAAATTTTTTGATGTACTAATTTTTTAAAATCCAAATTTACCCTTTGTTTCATTTCATAAATTTCTTTTTTCCTTATTATCTTGCACCAAGATTTTTTTATATTCTTGCAGGAACCGCGTACAATTATAAATTTATAACTAGTACTATTATAAAAGAGAACCCATTAGTTGTACCAATTTTTTATTATCTCATTTTACCCTTTTATTCATTTTATTCTTTAAAAAAAATGCCCGTAATAGCAATTTTAATATTTTTTAATTAGTTTAAAATTATAATTTTTTTTTCTCTCAACCTACTGCTCTATTTTCTATGGCGTGTTCTTCATATTTTTTTCCCTCAACTTTTATAATTTTAATAAATCCTATTATAATTATTTTTCTCTCTCACACATTCTTCATATTTATTTTTTCTCACGAGTTTTCATATTTTTAATAAACCCACAATTATAATTTTTCTTTCTTACTTACTTTACCTCACTTTTTTTTCTCAAATACCTTTTTCTTTTTCATTATCTCACTACGATTTGTTCCTTTTTTTTCTTCATTTTACACTATATTTTTTTCGATAATTACACTCCCCTCTCCTCCCCTGAAGTTTGGTGTAATCACACGTAGACCCCATGTGGTTTAAAAAATTATATCTAGCGCCCTTGGAGTTTACTTCTGTCTAACAAATAAGTCCTACTTCAGTTAAAATTCACTGAATTTGTTGATATTGACGAAAAAATTGAATGAAAATTTATAGTTACCATTTATGACTTATTAGAAGCTTATTGATATAAATTATGCACCTAATTGCAATGTTTAGAAAATTAGAGGACCTTTAGGTAATTTTAGAAAAATAAATAATATTAAAAAATTATGGACTGCAATGCAATTTTTAAGGAAACTATGCACCTAATTGCAATTTTAAGAAAATTAGAGGACCTTATATAATTTTAGAAAAATATGACATTTATGAAAATATTAAAAAATTAGAAAAATATATTAATATTATATTTTTTTAACTTATAGATAATGACTACTGGTGCTCCACCTCCCTGGCCCTTTCGTCCCCTGAAGAATAATAAGCTATTAAGGCAGCCACATTCTCATGTCTAACATTTCCAACAATCTCCATCCAGCTTTTGAACTCTTGTTCTGAAATATTCGTAGACTTCAATCTTTTCAACACAATTTTTACCCCATTTTCCATTGCAACCGTATAAGTACTCCCAAAAGTTCCCCTCCCAAGTAGGATAGTCGTAACAATTTGCATGCCTAAAAAAGTTACAACAAAGTTTATGAACGTTACAAAAAGTATTACAAAAATCGATCCAACGTATGAGAACAATCGTATCAAAAAGTATTACAAAGGTAGTTAAAAGTATATTTTAAAAACGTCATTACAAAAGTAATTACAACTTTTTTTTATAATTTGACTTAATTTGTAACGGCCACAACAAAGCATTACAATGGTCGTTACAAGTTGTAACGATTTTTCATCTAACCTCTACAAATTATTTGTAACGCCTGTTTTAGCAGCGGTGGGATAAGCCGTTCCAAATACCCTTACAAATAGAAAAGGTGTTACAAATTAATAAAAAAAAAAAGTCATTACAAAAGTTGTTACAATAAAATAAATCTTTTGTAGTGTACTCTTTTCCTAATTTTAATTTTTACGTTTTGTTCAAAGTAGATTTGAATGGAGGAACCGATGAAGACATATATTTCCTACTTTGAATATGTAGGCTTACATATATTTTTTATTCTATAATTTTGGCACTTTATCATATTTATCATTTATTTTTTAAAATTACAAAATAATCCTATAACGTTTGGATATTTCGTAAGTTTGATCCTTTCAGTACAAGAATTTGCAAAAGTTGTAGTATTAAATCATGTGCCCCTCATGATTTATCATTTATCTTTTTAGGAGTTGTAAAAGTGTTCTATAACTTTTTAACATATCATAATTTTAGTCCTTTCAATGTCAGGTTTTGCAAAAGTTGTTGAAAAAAATTATGTGCCACATTTTTTTGTTAAAAAAAGTTAAAAAGTCATTCATATTGACAAAGTAAACCAATCAGAATAAAAACTCCAATTTAAATGAACCACGTGGAGCGCAAATGATTTATTCTATCGACTTTGCAAACTCCATCATCAGAAGGACAAAAATTGCAAAACATCTAAAAGTTACATAATTTTTTGACAATTCTAAAAGGATAAAAAATAAAAATATTAAAATGCCAAAATTAAAATTCAAAGGTGGCAGTAAGATGTTATAACAGGAGGTTCACATGAGAATATGAGATGCTTATATAGAATGTAGCTTCGTGTGTTTATAACCAGTCAAATAACACATGATTTAGTTTGGTATTATTTCTTAAAATATTGAATCATTTTAGATATATTAATTTAAATGTTTAAGTAGGTCATCCTTTAAATAACATTAAAATCAGGCCAAATAAAAGTCTTGAATTAGAATTTTATTACTGCCCATTTAAAAAATAAAAAGATTCTCGTGCTGAATTTGTATGTTAAAATATTAAATCATTTTTATTTTTAAAAGCTTAAGTTATACAACTTGGCCATTCACTTTACTCAATGGATCAAAGTTCAAATGATTATTCAGAATAATGTTGAAAATTAAGTTAATTAGTTAATTATGTTCAATATTATAGTTTAAGATCAACAAATTTTAGAATATATGGCATCAAGATAAATAACACATGTATTTTGCAAAAATAAATGTAAAAAGATACATGGCTGATTCACTAAGAACACGTGCTTTATATGAAGTCCTTAATATAATTCACCAAAGTATATATTATTTTGATACATCATTAGATTTTTAATTCTTATCTGATTTACGTATGTACTAGTTTTTATTAATTCAAATCAGTTATTTATTACCTTCTAATAACTTTATATTCACTTATTAATTATTATTCTGATATTTAAATAACATTTTATAGGGTAAATTAACAATGGGTCCACATCAAGTTTGTCGTAATTATAAATATCTCTTATTGTTTAAAAAATTACTAATATTTTTTAAAATCAAAGACCCTCTAACAAAGATCTTCTACAATGGGCTGTCGTGAAGGGGAATTTGTTGGATATTCATTAATTTTAGGTGGTGTTTATAATTTTTTAAATAACGAAAAAAAATTTATAATCATGACAAACTTTAAGGAGTCGTTTGTAATATACCCGATTTATATCTGATATACATATACATATATACATGAAATAGCAATTGAAACTCCATATTAAATAAAACTATTGCAGGCATGATCGAAGAAGTGAGAAATTTTTCTTTCTTGCGAATTAACCTTTTATTTCTTTTCAAGTGCAAAAGTGAAATGGGCTTAGTAGTTCTTGTAGTATACACATATAGTGGGCCATAGGCTGGGTTCAAAATTTTGGACGGAGCTGATACTTTGGGCCTAAATTTCAAGAGAAAAAAATTCGTATACGGCCCAACAGTCTATGTATTAGTTACAGAACATATCTGTTGTCCAAACTAGGGGTTACAATGGGTAAGATAAGACCCTAATCAAACTCATAAATTAATTCTAAGATTTAGATCTTGATTCAAACCCAGATTCAGACCCAATAAATGTTATTAGACCAAGATCCAGGCTCATTAAAAAAATATAAATTTGAACTAATTTGAACTAAAATACATGTGTTATTTATCACAAGTCTATGTATTAGTTCAAATTGTGGGTCTCTACCTATCAATACCACAAGTCTATGTACACAATTTGAACTAAAAAAAGATATTTATTTATCTTCACTCTCTAGAAAAAAAATATAATTATTGGATACAATTTTAATAGTTATGAACTAAATTGTGATAATAATTTTTATTGACTACGGTTAAATAATATCGATGCAAAAACATAATTTTTTTACCAAGAAAAAGTTATTTGCCATGGATTTTAAATTTTCTTTCAAATTGAATCATTTGAAATTATTTTTTCAAATCCAAATACACTCCTAGGGTTTTAAATTCTATACTGAAACCTATTTTTTTGTAAAAAATAATTCTATACTAAAACCTATGTCTGTGGAGATGCAGGTGCAGTTTAACTCAAGAAAAGAAGGAAATAATAAAAATTAAAAAAAGGGTTAAATACATTTTGCACCCCTAAACTATACCACCTACATCAATTACCCCCTAAACTAAAGAAACCTTCAACTTCAACTACACCCCCCCCCCCCCCCCTTCCTTTTGTGATAATCCTTAAAATTAAACAAAAATTGGCAACACCATATTGCTATATTTACTTTAATTCCCTCTATAGTTAAATATATCAATTAATTTGAGTTCAAATGTTTATTTTCATGATGTTAATAACTTGGTATTGAATTAGTCATATATTGATAAAATCAATGTTAATACTTTTAAATTGAAATAAATTTATAAACTTGTGTTAGTGTATTACACTAGATATAACTTTAACGATAAAAAGATTACAATTAATTGTCTAACCTATTGTTTTGGCACCACAATATCAATGTCAAGTGATGTCATTTGGGAGTTGATGAGGTAATTTTATTTATTTATTTGTCTTTCATATAACAATTTCATTTTACCTTTTGACCTAGTTTTAGGTCCAATACGTTAGGCCTGTCAACTAATATGCAATACCTAGACCTAGACCTATTTTGATAGATATGATCCACATCCGCATCTAATATTTTTATATTAGATCCAGACTTGGATATGGTAGTAATTTTTTTATTTGAGTAGAGCTTACACTCTAAAATACTAGTAGGCAAAATTTTAACAAGTAAAATGCTTCTTTATTCATTAATTGAAATTAGTGAAATTACAATTTTTTGCTAATTATCAATACTATTTATACACTCAAATTCAAAATAACTATTTTGTACTTAATTAATTTATACGAATCTAGTATTAACTTATAAATATTGTAGTTAATTAAACTTTTTAAATTTATTAATATATTTACTAATATTAGTAGTAAGGTTAACTTTATCAATTTTTATTTAATGTAAAGGATAATCTAAAGATAGGGGTAAATAAAATTTATTTAATTTACGTGGATAATTAATAAGGGTAACATACTTTGGATTGTAAAATATATTTAACCCTTAAAAAATAATAGGAGGAGGGTGGGTGAGTTTTACCGAATTCAAGATCCGCCCAACTCTCACCCTACCACATCCCAGCCTTAGTCTTAGGCTTAGGCTTGCCCGCAAACCCAACCCTATTTTGACTCAACGCCTCTAACTACCAGAATCAATTATTTCAATTATTTTTCCTTTAAACTAATCAATATAATTTTTTATAAATTAAAATTATCATTCTAAATATCTAATAAACTTTCATTATATTAAAAAACATAAATAATTTCATATATATATATAAGCAATAGTTAAGATTTTAAATAAATTAAGTATATTTATATCGTTGTATTTGGATTCATAAAATTAAAACTCTTCTCAAATCCAAACTTAACAATTTGGACTCGAATCCACCTCCTGGCGGGCCCCACTCTACGCATCTTTCTTTCTTTTCTTTTTTCTTATTCTACCCATCCCTACTTTCAACTTTCTTGTGTAGAAAATTTGATTTGCTAATAATTTTTTGGTTTAATACAATTTACCTAATGGGATATTATAAATAGACAAATTACCTCCTTATGCAAAAAAAATAAAAAAAAATAGCAATTTACCTTTCTGTATTTATTAAAATGAAGCAATTTGTCTAGGGGTCGTAAATTGATTCATTTTAAAAACACAGATGAGTAAATTGCTAATTTTTTTTCATAAAGGGGTAATTTACACATTTGCAATATCACAGGAGGGTAAATTGTACTTTTCTCAATAATTCAAGGGAAGAAAATTCTAACTCAAATTGAATTTATCCCAAATTTTTATTTTAACTCAAATCGAGTTTGGTTTGATTTAAAGCAATTATATGTCAAGTACAAAAATATTTATAATATAATTAGTATACAGTTAAAAAATAATCAATCAAATAATAAGTATCTCATACTTATGCTATATTTAATTTGATTCAATTGAATTTAATTTAGGTAAGAAATTTTGTAGTTGGAAAGTGGATTTACCGATTCCTCTCCGCTTTTCTATTTCTAACCTACTCCGCATCGGATGGTTGGCTGTGCGTTTTCTATTCCAACACTTTAAGACTTTATTTATTAAATGCGATTTACAATTGGAGAGAGTAGGAATGGCACACCCTATTCAAGGGCGTAAACAGCGGGGACAGCCCTAAAGAAGCGACATCGACCACGACCACTACCTTACAATATCCAACTGCTTCCACATCACGTGCTCCCCACGTGCAGATATTTTCCTTCCAATCCTGAGGTTCTCTACATTATTCAACCCCAAATTTTAGATCAAAACTTTTAAGTTGTGTTTGTTCAAATTTAAGTAAATTATATAAAAAAATTTAGTATATTTATCATATGATTGATGTAAAATTAAAAAAAAATCAATTATATAAAAATAATATTAATTATGTAATCAATTTAATATGATTAAATTTGATTTGAATAAGAACTATTAATGAATGATTATACGCCTGTCTAGTTCAAATTGGTTGATCGTTACTTTCAAAAATATAATGTATGTGTTGAAAATAGTATTTAGATTTTCTGTAATTAATACAAGCATAATGATAAATTCATTGACTAAAATATTTGTCAGTACAATTTATTTTATAAGAGGGTAATTTGCTGATTTATAAATATCACAAGGGTTTTGCTTGTATTTTCCATATGACAAATGATTGAGTTCATGGGTTCAAATCTCACCATGTGAGATGCTATTTAAAATTTTATTAGTAGATACCGTTCTATTTTAATAGTAATTGTTGATTTATGTATTATTTATAGAAAATCATCTATGTTATATGGATAATTACACATACAACTATAAAAAATATTTACACTATTTACATAAAAACCATTCCTACTTTTTGAAATTTACACATACATATACACCCCAAAAATATTTGTATTACTACACAAACTATTCTGTTGTTTGTTTCTCATGAGTCGTTTTTATAATTATACAAAAGATAGCGAAAGTTTGTGCAAGACAATCCAAGTACGGGTGCGTAAATGTAATTATCCTTTTGGGTTAATTACACTTAGTCTCCCAATGAAAATACAAAATTATACTTTTTCACAAATAAAATTTGAAATTACACTTCACCCCCTCTAAAACAATTTATTTACAGCTAACTCCCTTCTATTAGAGTTTGGATAAAAAATAGTGATGTCAGCCAAAATAATTACATAAATTTTCAACTATGCTCTCATTTAACATTCTTATGTATGTTTTTATACTTATAAAGGAATAAATATAATATATATGTATGGAGTGCGGTTAACATCATTTTATTTTTTTCACTATAAGTACAAAATTATTACATGAGAATGTTAAATGAAGGATAAAATAAAAAATTCACTATAATTTTTTTTTGCTAACTTCAGCATTTAACATCCAAACCCTAATAAATTGGGGTCAGATATAAACAATAAACTTTCAAATGCATGTAAGTGTAATTTTAAAACTTTTATTTAAAAAAAAGCATAATTTATATTTTGAGAAAAGATCTAAGTGAAATTAAGCCTTATTCTTTTTTAATTTAATGTTGCAATAAGCGTGATAGGCATATATTGATTATTTAGATATATCCATCACATATAGTACTTGTTTTGAATTGTTAGATACATGTGATAATTCGTCACCTAATAATAGCACCTTTTAGCTTGTGTTGCTCGACATTAATTACGACGTGTTAACTACTTCAATTATCCTCTCATCAAAGCTTAATAAACTTATGTTAAACGCATCAAATAACTCCATCCAATGATTAAATTTTTTAGTAATATCTTTAAAATATTATTAATAATAAATAAAATTAGAATATAATTTATGTTAAATAAAGAAAAAGGAAAAACAATGCAATTTATCTCATTGCGATGATGCAAATGTGCAAATTATCCCCTATAAAAAATATTAGCAATTTACCCCTCTATATTTTTGAAAATACAACAATTTACCTCCTTGTATTTTTTAGAATGAAGCGATTCACCTTCCTAGACAAGGGGGTAAATTGCTTCATTTTAAAAAATATAGGAGATAAATTATTCTATATATATATATATATATATATATATATATATAATATTTATAGGAGTGAATATCACGGAGAATAAATTGCATTAAATAAAAAAAAAGAGACAAATCTAACAAGTTCAAAACATGGGATCCCACGAACTTACTGGGTCAAGATTGCATGTATATATATTATATATATATATTATATATATATATATAATATATCATCATCATAGTGAAAATCCTCTATTATCATCAAGAACAACTAGTACTATTGATCGTCAACACGTAGCAACAAGTCGTCAATTTTTGACAAAATCAGAAGAAAAATAAAAAAAATAGAGAGAAAGCTATTTTTTTAATTTATTTTATTTATTTTTGAGAAGTTAGATGTGGATCCACTTTCCTGAAAGTTTAAGCAATCAGCAATCACGCTCATAATGTGAATGTGTCAACCGTGAGAAAGTCGTGTCCCGGCTGCTCTATAAACGTTTTTTTGTTGATGCAAAATTGTCAATTCCTTAATTGGACGAAGTAATCAACCCCACTAAGGAATAGAATCACTCTCAAGAAAGAGATCTCTTTTCCTGTGAGGTCCGTTTGCCTCCATCACTAAGGAACTCAAGTTTCCTTGGGGTCACCAACATTTCTCAAAAACTTTTGTTTTTTAGTCAAATTGATTTTCTAATAATTAATTTGACTTTTATGCAATTTACCCCCCCCCCCCCCCCTTCTGATTTTGCAAATGAGCAAATTACTCCATGTCTAGGAAGGTAAATCGCTTCATTTTAAAAAATATAATTAGGGGTACATTGTTAAATTTTTTTATAAGGAGTTAATTTACACATTTGTATGGTCACAGGGGGGTAAATGCATTTTTTTCCTAATTAATTTTATCTTAGCCTCTTTAAAAGTATAAAAATATTTAGCCTCTTTAAAAGTATAAAAATATTACAATGGAATGATAATGAGGGGTAAAAAGAAAATGTATGTATTTTTTTTTTACTAATGTCTGCATTTTTCGTTCAAACATTAACGGAAAGGGGGGTCAGATATAAATGAAATTTTTTTGAAAATAGTGTAATGTTTCTTTAAAATATTTTTATAAAAAGATAATTTTATATTTTTTAAAAAGATATAAATATTTTAAATCATATGTGTATATATAATATATTTGTGTGCTCGCGCACACTTGTGTATGTAGGTTGATAAATAATAGAATAGAAGACTTTTCAACACGAACACCATATCACACAATGCGATTGTCATTATCTATAGTACGTGACATTTGAGTCCATTTTTTGGTGCATATTGCTTCGAAACCATACATATGTATGAACATGAAAGAACCACATCGTACCCCCAAAAAAATCCTGATGAGCGATCGTAGTCGTATATTTATATATATTGTGATGCTCGAAACTCAAATCCAACGGTAGTTGCTTAGTGGTGTGCGTTTGCTCAGAAAATAACAATAATAATAATCATAATAATTTATTGTGGTTGGGTTCTAAGAATTATTAATAAGCTATATACTCATTTATGATGTAGGAATGAACTGATCTCATATTTCGTTAAGTTGAACATCACCGACAATCATACAGATATTGGAGGTGAGGAGATCAGAGAAGGTTTATTTATTATGTAAGTCATGGGAAAGAATTTTGGAAGAAAATATTTTTGTTAAAACAATTTACAAAAATAAAATTTATAATTATGATAATATTAAATTGTTATCTTTAATTTGTACCGTAATTACAAATTAAATAAGATAATGATCGATATAAAAATAATTTGTATAAAATTTAAAATAAATACAAACATGCATGATACACGTATAAGATATATAATACCAGAACAAGCAATTATGCTTCTGACCAATTTTTTTTCATACACATTTATTTTATCCTTACATTAAAAATCATGTTGATCCACTTTTCTTCGCCATAACTTTAAATAATACTAATAATATATTCTTATGTATGTAGTAAATGTCAAATAATTATGATAGGGATATATAGAGAAGGAATACGATAGGAATAATAATGATAAGGGTTAAATGTGGAGAGAGCGGATAAATTAATTCTAGCAAAATTATACAATAATTTGATGAAACAACACTATAAGAAAATAGAGTTCCAGACAACACTATAACAACACTATACACATGCACATAATTATTAACTGTTGTACCCACATGTTACTACACTAGCAATATAATTATTGTTTGTGATCACAATCACTTTGCAACTTGCCCCAATTAATCATCATAATAATACTCCCAATTAAGTCACTAAAAGCAATTATGCAATCTTGAGCCCTACCCCATATATTCTTGACATGACATTTACTTGATATTCCATCACCTTTTACCCCTAATAAAAAACATGTCTCCACTTATATGTCATGATTCTCAATAATCACCTCCAAAGTTCTTCAACAAATTTATTGACTCTTTTCGTATAATTTAAATTAATGGACCATTATAATTAGTATATTCTCCGATGCCCGCTTTCTCTAAGATAATTTATTAAAGTATTTTAGTCAATGAACATTTCTCCGACGTTTTCCTAGTTTGCAGCATGATTCACGAAACGAGCTCTGAATAACAATAATAATAAATAAATAATGTTGTCGAATCAAAGGGATATTGCGATAATCGTGATTAATTGGTAATCATTGCAATTAACTAATCTAATTGGCAGTGTTGTCAGCACATATGTATATATGTAGTTTGGCTGACTATTAAATTTTTTTTTTTTTTCTTTATAGTGGTGGTTTGGGCGAAGTGCAATTTAATTAAAAACTCAATTTATCTTTTAGTTAATTGTTTTTGTCCTACATATATTTATTAAAATTGACGTGCGTTTCATATTTGTTTATTTAGCAGTTCATATGTTGTCATATGTCGTTCATTTTAACATTTGTTTGCTCAACTAACCACCGCATATTTATGCATATATGATCAAACAGATACGATATAGATTTTTAAAATAAAAATAAATACGTGATTAAAAGCAGAGAATTTGAATAAAAGTGGATGATACATATGATAGTATATTGGGTGCTCGTGAATCATTTGAAATAAATAAATAATTATTTTAAATTTCGACATTATGATGTCTTAAACTGTAATTTGTGAGTAAGAAACGATTATTTATTTTTATTAGTATGGATTATATATCATAATCTTGTGATTGTGCGTTGGGTCATATATATCCACTTTTGTGCTAGTTTTTGCTGTATTCAAAATTGTTAGGATGAGTATTGAGACAGTTGAGGTTGACATTAAACAACTCAAATTGTTTAGCTTATTAATTTCCATTTAAAATTTAGATTGTTTTGAATAATTAGATGATGGATAGGATACCCATAAATATTGAGAGAAAAAAAGCTAATAGATTTTTAATTCATTTGACTATTCTCAAGATGATCATGGTTATCCATAAATATCGAAATATAAAAATATTTTAATTCATTAGTGACAAAAATAAGCTCAAGCCGTCTATCAGCATTTACGTAACTTTAACTTTCGGAATTTCACTTTTCACCTACATAAGTTAGGGATAATTTCATTTTTCGTACCCGAACTATACCCTAATTTCAGTTTTAGTACCCAATATTTCCAAGCCATCAAAATTGGTACCCAAAGTTAACAATTTTCATCCAAATGAATACCTCCCGTTAAGTTGACCAATAAATTTAACGGTCAAGCCATTTTTGGAGGAAAAAATAGGTTGTAGTTTGTCTAATTAAGGGAATTTTTTTCTACTATTTCATTCACCACACAAATTAGAGTTGAAAGAGTCAAATTGTGGAAAATTTTGCAAAGAATGATGAATAGAAACAGAAACTAAAAATAAATTGATGAACGATGAACAATTACACTTGTCAACAACACCACTTCAACACTTCATTATGGTTGCTCTCTTGAGTGCTGGGGGTTGAGATGTCCCAATAGGCATCTCTTCAGCGTTGAACTGTTGAAGTGTTGAAGTGTTGTTGTTGTTGACAAGTGTAATTGTTCATCGTTCATCAATTTATTTTTAGTTTCTGTTTCTATTCATCCTTCTTTGCAAAATTTTCCTCAATTTGATTCTTTCAACTCTAATTTGTGTGGTGAATGAAATAGTAGCAAAAATGCCCTTAATTAGACAAACTACCGCCTATTTTTTCCTCCAAAAATGGCTTGACCGTTAAATTTAACGGTCAATTTAACGGGAGGTATTCATTTGGATGAAAATCGTTAACTTTGGGTATCAATTTTGATGACTTGGAAATATTGGGTACTAAAACTGAAATTAGGGTATAGTTAGGGTACGAAAAGTGAAATTATCCCACATAAGTTAATAAAATGTAAAGGAGTTAAATTCATTTTGCCCCTTATATTATTCAAAAAGATAAAAAAAAAATTGTGATAAATCAAATATCAATTTTACCCCGATGTTATAAACAATATATCATACTGTCCTCTGATCAAATAGAGCCTAATTTTACAGGGCCAATGACTAAAATGCCCTCCTAGTCAACTTGGTCAACATACGTCTATTAAAATATACCTATAATATATAAAAATTATTTAGAATAAGTTGTATATAGAAAAAATATTTATAGAAAAACTTTTATATAGAAAAAAAATCTATTAAAATATACCTATAAAATTATTTATATTAAATTTTGTATAGAAAAATTATTTTTCTTACTCCGTTAAATATGTTCAATATTAATTTTAATTCGATAGACCATTTTTTTATAAAATTATTAAATTTTATATTGATAAAAATTTAGTATTTCAGTGGCCGAAATTTTAATTTTTGACCAAAAATGACATGGCACGCCCAATATTAATTTTAATTCAATAGTTATGCTTTTTTTTTTATAAAACTATTATTTTAAAAAATATTAATTTATAATATTATATATAAATTATGCTTATTATATTATATATATTATTATAGTTTATAAAAAATTATTTTTAAAAAAATAATAATTACCCCCCCCCTCTTCTGTTGCCCTCGACGGATGGGTGGCCTCCGTCGTCCAGGGATGAGGTGGGCGGCTGCCGCTGTAATTTTTAAAAGAAATTAATTTTAATTAATTGAATTATTTAATTAAAATATATTAATATAATTATATATTTAGATATAAAATATATTTTATTATTAATAAAGTATATATATTTAAAATTTATTAAATTATATATATTATATAATATATAATGTTATATTATGGAGAAATAAGGGCAAAATTATCAAAAAAATAAGTATTTTCAGACCGATACTTGCGGTCAGCGTGAGTGTATTACACTCTCTGGTCTTTGGGGATTTTTTTTTTTTTTTAAATGTATATCACATATGGTGAAAAGTACAAGATATTCTATGAGAATAGTATAGGATGGGGGATACATCAGAATCGAGTCGTACCTGAATTGTCTTGATTTGGAGATTCAAGTTAGGTATGTGGATCACTTGGTATGCCATGTGGATTCGTACAAAATATGAATATCTAACCTTATAAATACACTCAATCGATTCATTTATTGGTATATCATTTATTATCTCCTTCCAACCTCAACGAGCTGATTCATCAAATGATATTTGTTATGACCACTCAGCAAAACCAACAATTTTTTTCTAATTTCTTTATTTCTAAATATACGATCCGAACTGCCCTCAGAAGGACATCGATTCTCTATCTGATCAGTGTTATTATATATATGATACCTCATTTTCAGAATTATAAAAATCTCCCTTCCAAATTTGTATTTATACTATTATAAAATAGAACATTTTGAGCGAACCAATTTTAAATCGTTTTAATTTATCCTTCATTTTATTTTTTCTTTAATAGCATAAATGATATTTAAAATAATGTTATTATTTTGGACAATTTATTGTCACTAATGATCATATCATGACTAGATTAAAATGACCGTCACTTATATATTTTAAATAATAATTTAAAAAGAAATTGCAGATCCGGGCGAACCCGGGCGTGAAAAGTGGATCGGCTTGGTTGGTGAATCCCGGTCCAACTCTAACGATTAAATTTGCAATAATCAATTTAGGTAGTACACACGTGCTTGGTGGTTGTACGTGGCCGACAATGCGGTGGAGGGTAGTGTGGGCGAGTGTAGGCACGAGGTACCACGTGGGCCTCAAAACGCACTGCACGGCACCGTAAAGGTACTGCTTCACCCTGCAGGCATTGATGCTTTTCACGTGACTTTAACGTCTATATTAGGACATTAATGATTTACGCTCAACGGTCCTACCCTCCTACTCGTATCTTATCCCCAACACCCCCCTCGCCCCCGCCCCACCCCCACTACACCCGTTACCATAATTTTCTTTTTGGATCTTTTAAACGGAACCCCTTAAAATTTGAAAATTACAAAGTCAACCAACTACAACTCTTTCTAGAAACAAATAAAATACTCTATTTTCTTTTTTGTCTAGAAGTATTTGATTTGATACCAAATTTTGAAAAGATACAAACAAAAAATAATAAAAAAATCCTTATATATAATTTATTTACATGAATTTGAAATTCTGAATGCGTGTAAAAAATATTTATTTAGCATAAGCATTAACGTTGTACCAAAAGTACTAAATATATTTTGACAAATAATCCAAGATTTATTACTTGATCATTTGATCTTTACTCTCATTAATACTTGCATATTAGGGCTACAAAAGAGGA
Organism: Sesamum angolense; assembly: GCA_034509725.1. Lineage (NCBI taxonomy): Eukaryota > Viridiplantae > Streptophyta > Magnoliopsida > Lamiales > Pedaliaceae > Sesamum > Sesamum angolense. The sequence continues at coordinate 2,410,849 of JACGWL010000006.1, read as the reverse complement.
TGAATTATTTTAACACTTTTTGAGATGAAATTAAAATATACAAACATTCTGTCTTTTTGTAAAATTATAGCTATAACCCCCTAAAGATATGGTGTTTGTATAAGATTTTATTTCTAAATATGAAATGTACTTATAATTAGAACTATAACTTTAAACATATTTATGTTGAAACTATAAAATATTTGTATACTTTAATCTAATTTCAAAAGCTGTCAAATTATATAGGGATAATTACACTCACATTTCCTAAGATTTTGTATAATTACATGTAAACTCTTGTGGTTTGAAAAATACATATAGAACCCCTGAGGTTTGCTTCCATCTAATAAATTAGTTCATTCGTTAGTCAAAATTTAATAAATTTGCTTATAGTAACAGAAAAATTGAATGAAAATTGATGTATACACTCGATCACTTTTACTGACTTATTGTAGATCAAACATTTTTTTCCAAATTAAACTACATTTATAACAATGAAAATATACCTCCTCATATGCAATAACACGTGAAGACATACGGGGGTAATTTGAACATAAAAAATTATTTGACCTACAATATGTCAGTAATAAGTCAATTGAAAAATAAATAAAGATTTTTTTTAATATAATCAAATTCAGTAAATTTTGATGAATGGAGAGATTAATTTGTTAGAGAAAAGCAAACTTTATATGTATTAAATATAGTTTTACTAATTTTTTTTTTAAAAGGAGAAAGTATAATTATCCCAATTATTTAAGCAGACGTGAGGGGCTATAAAAAGATAGGGGAAGAGTAGTGCACATTAATGTTTGAGAAGACAATTATAAAATTGGGAGTAAGTGGAGATGTCTAGAATTATGCAGTTTGTTAAATAGTAATTAATTGCGGCATAGACTGAATAATTTGACCAGTTTGCTTCCCACCTTAGGAACTAAGCAGTGAGCTGTCGTAGGTAACTTTATCTTAGTACACAAAATACGAATAAAAACCTGCAATTATTGATTATTATGCGTGAATAAGTAGATTTAAATAATAATAATGGTAATCCCAATGTTGGATTTTTAGACAGGGGGCGGATCTAGGACAACGCTGCGGGAGCTGCCTTTATTGTACTTTTAGTGCAGGTTGTTGAAGATATTTTTTTTTTTTTGCATATAATTAAAGTTGGAAAAACAACCCTCATTAATCTTCTCCTATCTGTCTTTAAGGATAGAAACAATCGTATATTAGTAAACAGCCAATATTACACTTTGCTCCTGTCTTCTAATTTACATACTCACATTATTTGTATTAGGTTGATATGACGGACAAATTACGCTTTTCGGTCTAAATTCAACACCTCAATTGACATCCATAATTGTGCAATTAAACTTGAAAATTGATTTTGGTGTGTTTACACGTTTCAATAGTTATTTAATACCATGTTGAATATATTTCCTCACCTAATAAATTATTTTTAAACGAATGTCTTTCTGAAAGTTACATTAATAATGAGACATACATTATACCAATATGTTATTATCCATACTTTTAATATTTTCGCATCGAATTTTATATAAATAAAAAAAAAAAGAAAAGGAAAGGAAGTTTCTCAATCTAATTGGTTGGACTGACTTCCTCTACCCTCTGGAGAGCTTTGACATTTATCCCAAAGGCACCTTCTACTTTATCAGAACACACACAATGCGGACCATACTCATTTATCTACAACTACACATTTTTCTACTACATTATAGATATAAATATTAATATTATTCAACTACATTATAATTATTTAATTATTTATAAGAATTATAGTTAATTGACTGACCAGTAACATGAAACATCAACCTAAATTTTAAGACAAGTTTGCGAGGGCTTGGTGTGGTTTTTTTGCCATAGTCAAAATTAAGTTTGATTTTCATGCGTATAAGACGTATAAAAGTTAAAATAATAAAATTATAAGTCGTGATTTGTTGTTATATAAATACGGCATAACATCTTTCAACATAATAGGCATTTAAAATAAGATAAATTATATTTTGTCATCTAATTATGTCTATTATTATACTTTGTTATTTTTTTTATTTTTGGTCAATTTACAATCGCAATTTTACAAATTTATAGTTGATCATATATGACCGTGTTTCGATCTTTCGATCGATTTTTCTACTAAAAAAATATCACATACACTGTATATATGATATTCAAGAGTAATATATAAATAAAAAAATAAGACAATAAAATTAAAAAACGAACATAATTCAAATGAAAAAAATATAATTAATCCGTCAAATATACATAATTAGAAATATCTTCACAAACCAATGAACTCGTCTAACTTGATCAGTTTAACCATTAATTTCTAACTTCTAGATAAAAAAATAAAATTAATGACATTATTTGGGTATTTGAATTATTTTAAATCTTTAAATATCAATGATATTAAGGTACTTTTAAACATTTAGTTATCATTGTTTTTTATACGAAAAGGATTATGAAATAGATAAACTGACATAATTGCAAATTTTTAACTATTTAATTACGATATAAATATTTGTTGACGAGGCCTAAATTAATTAATAAATTTGAAGTTTCATAATCGAAAATTATGAATTTTAATTCCATAAGTATGTAAATATTTTATCTACATGAATTTTAATGATGTGAAAACTTAGAAAATTCAAAATTGGTGTCAGTGCCATGCCATTGAAGAGGCGTGGCAATAATTTAGCCCAAAAGTATATAAAACAAAAACATTTCAAATGTAGAAAACACAATGGGGATAATTACACTCTCCTTATTTAAATTTTGGTGTAATTATATAAGTATCATGTGGTTTTAAAATTTACATTTAGTATCGAATATGCTGATATTAACAAAAAGATTGAAAAAAATTATAATTACCTCTAATTGACTTATTAGTGACTTATTGCAGATCTAATAAATTTTTTTATTATCAAATTATCCCCATACATCTTTTCACGTTAATGCATATAAGGTGGTACATTTTCACCATTATATGGATAGTAGTTTAGCTCGAAAAGAATTATTTGACCTATTTAGAAGTTAGTACTAAATCAACCTTATATATATAAATTATTATTCAATTTTTTCTATTAGTATAATAAATTTAAGTTACTTTGAACTAAGGAAGGAGTTAATTTATTAAATAAAAGCAAAGTCCATAAATATTAAATATAATTTCACAAATTACAAAATATTTATTAACCTTAAAAAAAAAAAGGTTGTAATATCCCCAATAAAATAACAATTAAAAGAAAAAGGCAAGAGACAAAAATTGAAAACAAAGAGGGGTCCACCCACATAAAAAATCCCAGCAAGAATCAATAAAGACAAGGGGGTTCATAATTTAATTTTTCCGTAGAGGTGCGCTCACCCCACCCCACCCCCCCGGTGCCGACGCCCAACTTGGATTAAACTTTAACCCCACATTTAAATCCCACAAACAACCCAAACAACAAAATTCGGACACAGAATCGTGATTGACTATGCCGTAACTGGGCCCCACTCCTGCTCCCTCCGGACTCCAAACCCACTTTCAATTCCAGTTAATAATTTATCACGCAATTCACAGATTCCTAGAAAAAATATGACTATTACCATTACACCAAGATTACGAGACAACAGATGAGCAGACACGTCAAAGGAAAGCAATATACAATTGCCGAGACGTCCGTGATTTGGCCCCATGTTTTCCCACGTCACCATCATTGCCCCCTCCCCATCTCTTCCACTTTGCCGTTTCACCCTCACTATAAATTCCCTTTCCCACCCCCACACAACTCATTGCGCCGTTTGCGTTTTTCTTCTCTCACAACTTCGAGATTTCTGGTGAACGTTTTCAACTGTGGGAAATTCTTTCTTTCTGGCTTTTGTGTGCTTGAATATATAGTTTGATGGAAGATTTGAAGGTTAAGAAGAGGGGCCGAGACGAAACGGAGGAGCCCGAGTCTGAGATTGACTCGCCGGAGGTGAAGCGGCTCAGGGAGAATCTCTTGGATAGTTTGGATGATGATGCTGAGTTTTGCACTGCCAGTCAGGACCTTGACTCGTTCATGAAGAGCTTCGAGGAGGAAATTACTGCCTCGCCGTCGTCCGCCGCCGGCGGTGAAGCCGCCCAGGCGGTGGACACGTCTTTGGTTTCCGGCGAGTCCCGACCGGATCTTGGATACTTGTTGGAGGCTTCTGATGACGAGTTGGGGCTTCCCCCGACGGCGTCCTCTCCTTGTGGAATAGAGAATGAGTTGAGGGCTGAGTTGGTTCGGGTTGAGTCCGACTCGTCTGACCTCGGAAGCGAGTTTTGGGAGATCCCGAGTTACGACCCATTTGGGTTTGGATGCGGGGAGGCGGAGCCCGACTACAATGGCGGTACCAGTGAATACGTGGCGTTGGATGGGCTGTTTGACTATTCGGATATGGGGTTCGGGTCGGCCGACTTTCCATGGAGACCCGAAACATTGCCGGCCCAATAGGACAGGGTCTTTTTTGGTTGCCCTTTAGGCATAGAACAGTGTTAATATGTTTTTTAAACTTTTTCATTTGATACTGAAATTGAAAATATGGTTGATGAGTACACATACGTATGGAAATTGCCTGTGAGTTACGGCGAAATTTGAAGAACAAACCAGCCAAGCTGCTCTGGATATTAAATGTTAATTATCTCATTTACTGATGAAAGCACGCTTTTAAGGAAAAAAGTTAAAAGTCGGGTGCTGACTTGTTATTGCAAAAGTTTGGGCAAATAATTTTGTATTTGGACGAATCAAATTTCAATACGTTGGTTTGCGCTACTTGTACTTGACATTTGAACAAGTGGGCCTCTTTTTATTTTATTTTTTTTTTTTCTTTAATAGTATTTTCCAATTTTTTCCTCAAAAAGAAGCCCTTAAGTTTAATTTAATGATGATGGGGTGATATGACGTATTAACTCTCTATCTGACGGTAACTTGAAGCTTTTACTTTATAGTTTACGAAAATATGATATTTCATCTGTCTGTCTATACACCGCAGAGTTATTTGTTTATGTTTTCACATGAATTTTTTTTTGTTGGATTAGATCTCAATCCAAATCTTGATCTGGCTCCAACGATGGAACTTTATTTTTAAATAAATATGAAAAAATACACAAATTGTATTTAATAATAGAATTAATTCATAACTATAGTTGGAAAAGAGTTTCATTTTTTTAATGAAGTTACAGGATTTAGTTCGTATTTATTAATTCATGCTCAACACCCCGTTTTATTAATTTATGCTCAACAACTTTGTTGATAAGAACAGCGAGACGGTCTAACGCACGCCGTACTCATAGGAATGCTCAAATGACCTTAAATGAAAAGGGTTCTTGTACCCAAGTTCGATCCGGATGGGTAGATAGAGAATACAAGGGGATGCGAGACAACTGTATAAAGAATTCGGGGAAAAATAGTCCTTTAAGTTTTCAGGAAGGTGTGCCTCCTCAAAGAAAGGGTCGAAGCAATTACGCCGAGGCGACTATTTATAAAAAATACAGATTTTGCATTGAATTTTTGCAAAATCCTAAGATTATATATGGGAGCTAACGCTTGTCCAGTGCCAGAAAGAATTTGATGACATGATGACAAGGGAGCCGATAATTGAAATTCTAGCGAACAACGATCATAATTATAATGGTTCTAAGGTAGTGAATATGTTTATGTATCAATACAAGATAGATTGATTGGCTTTGAGCCATTAATATAAGAATAATTTTGTTCACTAAAATAAGGAGCATGCTTATGAAAATAGTATATCTCTGTTAAAAAAAGAATACAACAAAAGGGTGATTGAATAACAAGATATGATCTGCAAATCGTGTTTTTGAAAACTTTTCCTTAAATAATATTTTGACCCTTTATCACATGCTATCGGGTTACACAAAATTTGTTCAGAGATAAAATGCAAAAAATGTTTTCTTTTTTGGTTGTGGAAGAGAAATAAAAACTTTCTACTATATCTCCAAACGTATCTGAGGTTATATGCATAATTAGTCCAAACTCAGAGAGGTGACAAGCAGTTAAAATTGATTGAAATCGTTCCGAATGGTTATGTTTTAGACAAGAGCAGTTGCGGGAGATGTTCTGAACGGTTATGTCCAAATGTACCTTTTCAAACCCTATGACTATGCTTAGGTTTCGGGGCGTTGCCCCGCTCGCTCACCTGGAAGCGGAACCCCAGCCAGGGGCGCTGTTCCTAGGACCCCACAAGGGGGCGCAACCCCCTTGACCCCCGCTCGGTTTTGGACCCAACGAATCTAAATCCTAAACAAGTGTGCACTCCTCACCTCTTAACATATTTAGGATTCAACACGCTCAATTACACTAAATAATTAACATACTCTTAAAAATTTTAAACTTCACGAATAATTTACAGTTCACAACTATATACATATGTGAACGTATTATGAGAAACGCTGTGAATTCATAATATTTGATTAAATGAATATTGAGTTTGAGTTACTAATGTATATTCATAGGGTTATTTTTTATTCTTTAAATTTCTTGGATTTGTGACAACGGATTCATCAATTTAATTATTCATTTGTTAGAAATACAATGAGGATTTTGGAGATATTTTGAGGGACTAATCTAACATATATGGGGGTAGGCCTATCAATGAGTGGGTATCGCTCTACTCGAACCCAAGCCTAACAAATACCGTAACAATTCTCTTATGGGGGTATTTTGACTGATAGTCCCCAAGCATAATAAATTCTCCTTTTTGTAATCCCTAAGAATAAGGATAGTAAAAGGCCAAGTGCCGGATAACATTACTGTTTGCAAACCAAGATTTGTTATTTTGTACCTTCTCTTTTTTGTCTTTGTATGAACAAACTAATATTATTATATTAAATTCCAATCCAAAACTTAAATGCATTATTTGAAAATTAATATATAATAATTTCAGATATAACATTTATAATTTTCTCTTAAGGATTTGACATAATGCAACATTTGATAGTTCTTATGGGGGCTTGATTGGTTCTACTAAAATTACCAAAATAAACTAAAAAGCAAAATATATACAGAACATGAGGAAATATTTACTTAAAAAAAAAAAAAAAAAAAACATAAGAAAAAATCAAGAGATATTCATGGATTCTTTTGTTACCAAGAAGAAAGCGATTTTTTTCTCCTAAGAAAAGAAAAGAATGGAATTTGCGAAAAAGTTAAAGAACACAAAAAAAAAAGAAAGTTACAATAAAAATATTTTACTTATACATTTAATTAAATCATGATATTTATGTTCGACTATTAAATTGTTTTCATCATAAAAACTTAGATTCGTAAAATCCAAAGATATTTTTAGATTCCCGGATTTTTTTTTTTTTTTTTTTTGGTATATGTTTTTAGAAATTTCATGAACAAACGAAGAAAATTCCCATCTTTCTTTGGATTTTCCCACTTTTTTTTTTTTTTTTTTTTTTTTTTTTTTTTTTTAATTTTTCGGTTGGTGGAAGGAAATTGGATAGGGGGGCTGTGGCTGCAACTTGTTTGCTGTTTAAGTAGGTTCGTGGCTAGCGTGGGAAGTGTTAAAATCAAAACGTTTCGAATAAATAAATGCAATTTATCTCTTGTAATATAATAAATAAAATTAAAAAAAATTTATACTAACAAAAATTATCCTTCTAAATTTTAAAAAATAAAAATAAATAATTTAGAAAAAAATATTTTTTTACTTTATTTTTAAAATACAGGGAATTCTTTTTGCTCTTTTTTTCCATATTATAAGGGGATAAATTACATTTTATCCTAATGCTAATTGATGATAATAATAATAATCTTAGTCACCAAATGATTAAATATACACTGATTTTAACCTAATAATCCGATTAAACTAATATTAACATCCTGCTGCCCTAAACCCCAAAATCTATGGTATGGTACGTGACCTAATTTGGAGATTTTTCTGCATAAATTTTAACCAAATTTCAGAACTGGTTTGGTACGTGACCTAATTTGGAGTTGAGTAATTAATAAGAGATGATGGGTAAAGTTGATCGAGGATAATGTAGGTAATCGTATCACAATTAGTGCAGATGGGGAATTTAAATTGCTTATAAATTCTAAAAATTCATATATTTAGTGTGTTATTTTTTTAAAAATAAAATCGTAAAATTTATATAAAAATAAAAAAATAATATATTAATAATGATATACCAATCGAATTATAAATCACGTCAAAAATCTATGGGAAAGTGATGAATAAATTATATGTACGTATTTATGATGATGGAATTGAAAATATAAAGAAATTGAACATGCAAAAAGGAAAATTTGGGATAAACCTATAAATGAGCCAAAATGAGAATAAGAAAGGGAAAACTACACCGTGTTTTCTATGAGATTTGATATAATTATATGTAAATTTTATATAGTCTGAAAATTATATCTAATATTCCTAATATTGTTTACATCTAACAAATAGATACCCTTTAGTTAAAATTCACCAAACGACTTATTATTGACTTATTGCAGTTCAAATAAATATTTTGCTGATCAAATTATTCTTATACATTTTCATACTCTAAAATGTGATAAAGTATATATTCACCCAACAAGAATAGTTTGATAAAAAAAAGATTTTTTTCACATGTAGTAAGTTAGTATTAAGTGAATTAGAATAAATACGAATTTTCACTCAATTATTTGATAATATAATAAATTTGATGAATTTTTGACCAACAAAATGATATGTTCATTAGATGAAAGTTAAATGTACTTATAACTTTTTAAAATAATTTCTTTTACCGTATGATTATACCAAAAATAGGGAAAGACAGTGTAGTTATCCCTAAAGAAAAATTGGAACGGTCATGAGATAATAAGAACTAGTGTAGAACCCATGTTTTATTCACATTTACGTATATTTTTTTAATAATATATTGCTTAACAAAGATTTTTTTTTTTTTTTTTGGGTACAATAAAAAAAGATTTGGAACGATCATGAGATGAATAAGAAAGTCTTCGGCCCAGTACGAAAATTGGGCTGTGGCCCAAAAGCTATAAAATTGCAGAGTAAAATAGCAGAAGGGGGTCCCACTCATAAGATAAACATTACTTAAATCCCACAAATCCCTTGTCGGACAAAAATCTAGCTAACTTTTATTCCCATCCTTCACCCTACTACTACTCTCTTCCCCCTTATCGTGTCCATCACGTGCCGAGTCTATCGTCTCCATTACTTCTCCGTCTTCCTGACGACCACCAAGAGCGCGTCTCTCATCCCTACATCTAGTAATTTCAAGAAAGCGGAAAAAAATTAAATAATTCTTTACTTGCACCGCCGGGTTTTCTGTCCTCTTCGTCTCATTACTCTCTCCCCCCCCTCTCTCTCTCTCACTCGCCGATCCGATTTCGCGACGCTGATAAAGATAAAATTGTTCGTGGAAATAAGAAATTCACAAGGATGAAGATTTTCGTGAAGACTCTCAAGGGCACCCACTTCGAAATCGAAGTGAAACCAGAGGATACGGTTCGTGTTCGTCTTCTGTTTTTTTTTTCTTTTGTAATTTTCGTCTGATATCAGAATCAGAATTACGTATCAAATATGGGTATAATTTGTTTTTTTTTTTTTGAAATCTTGTTGTCGAGTATCCGGGTCCTTGGTTATTTCGATTTATACTCGCTCGCTTTTTTCTGGGCGATTTTGTAGTTCGATCAAGAGTGTTAGTTTACTGAATTTATGTTAGAATTGTGGGCATTTCATGTCTTCATCAAGTGTATATATACATTCTAGTTGTGGGACTGTTTTATGTGATTGTTTTGTGTTGAATTTTTCAGCTTGCTGTACTGAACTTAGTTGGAGTGGATAATAATCATGTTAAGAATTATGTCTAGTTTTCTTGATTTGTTGTCTGTCTTCAATGTGTAAGATTAAGAGTTTCTTTAATTTTATGCTGGCGTTATAGTTTTTAGGGAAATTCATTTGTTAAACAATTTCCAAATGGTTCTTGATTGAAGTCATGGAGTTTAATTCTTGGAGTTAGCAATATTGATATTTCTGATAAAACCAGAATGTGGGCTCTCTAATTTTTGATTTATTCTCTGCTGGTCAATGGTAGTGTCAAGGTGGTTCCTGATGTGTGAACAACGTCTGGTGTTGTTTATGAGGAATGAAAAATCACAAAGAACATCTATGTAAATCTTAAAGTTAACTAGCAAAACTAGAGAAAATGTTTAGTGATCGTGATCAAAAGGTTTGGTGTAGCCCTTTACGTAAGCTACCATACCCTCTTACTCTTGCAAAACCACATCAAGGGAATATTTCCTTATTGAAGCTCAGTGCACAAAGGGAACGATTCCATATTTAAGGAAAACTATTTACCTAAGTTCCATGAAGTTTCTTATAAATTGAAGAAACATGTGATTAAGCAAAGAGGCTATAATGGATTCTCTTTTAATTTCCCAGTTGAGGAAAGCTGTTTGTGGCGGATACCATGCACTAGACTGAGGCAATGAATAAACACTCATATTCGGGTGGACATAACATATTTGATGTCTTTTAACTGCATAAGAAATCTCTAGCTTTCACAAGAGGAACCAAATTGCCAACATATTATATTAGTATTTCATAAAACGGGTTCTACTTGTGATCAGATCTTCTTGAGGATGGATAAAAAACACAATTGCTTTTCACGGAACGCGTTGCATATTGTTGCTTTTATTCCAGATAGAACAAAATATTTGGTGGAATTACTTTTCCTACTGATATGTTTCAAAGTTGAGTTTGAGAAGAAGGATTATACTCATACTTGGTAATAATGAGTAGTGAGTTTTATTAGAATCTAGCGTACTTCACCATAAACAATGCTTATGGTGACATATATATGTACTAGTTCGCACCTGAAATTCGTATATGGCCTTAAAAATATGACTCTTTCTGCTCATCTTTATCATTGTTTTATTTGGCAGGTTGCAGATGTGAAGAAAACCATAGAAAGTACACAGGGAGCAGATATATCCTGCCACGCAACAGATGCTTATCCATCAGGGAAAAGTTCTTAAAGATGGAACGACACTGGAAGAAAATAAAGTTGCTGAGAATAGTTTTGTTGTAGTTATGCTGACCAAGGTAAAGGTTGATAAACAATGGCAAAAATACATTATATAGATCCTCAGAGGTAGATCTTTTAAGAGCTAGCTACTTCTTTGCATATGATTTTCAATTTCTTCCTTACACTTTGTTTTAGTATCCTTTTATGATTTAGAAAATGACAATCAAGCAAAGAGATGCTCAAAATTTATTAGACGAGATGAATCTGATACAACATGCTGTGGACTTTGAACTCTATTTCTATTGGTCATAAAGATGATCATGCAGATTAGAAATGGTTCTGGTAGTGGGCATGCATATATCCGTATTTCTTTCCGGACTTTGTTAAAAGCTGAAATTGTGCACATCTGTTACAATAGAACCAAAAATCTGGGACTTACCATAGATGTTGCTTTTTTGCTATTGACTGTGATGATATATTTATGATGTTCTTTATGTAATGTTGTAGACAAGGGATCAGCAGGTGAAGGCTCAACAACGTCGAGTGCACCCGCTGCGAAGGTAATGCCAACCTGATGTACTACTTCAGTGGTTTGATTTTTCTATGTTTGATTAAAAAACTAAGATTTCTATTGATTCCACTTGACCATAATTCTGTACTCCCTTATCTTTTTGAAATAATAGCTGTATTTTTTGGTGATCTTATCAGAATATACACTTGTGAATTAAGATTTTAGCTGTCATACTTTTTTTGACACATTGATTCCTACTCTGAATGCTAAATATGGTATACAATTGTCTGCAAGAGCAGGAATTCTATATTCTGATCCCATTCATGCAAAAGAATTATTTACTTGTCTATTCCTTTCTAAATGCGAAATGTTTCTTCCGTTCTCTAGTAGTCTAGTTACCTTGACTATGAATTGTTTATCTTTTATCTACAAAATAAGACAGAAAGCTATACAAAATAGCCTTTCATTTTGTTCTATTTCTATAAAAGGCTTCTGAAATTATGTCGTGAGAGGGACCAAAGTACACTTTGGGTTATGGTATCTTGCCTACACCGGAATTAGGTGGGCATCCGGCCTTTTATACAGCTGTTATGGCGTGGCAACCTTGAGATCAGCTCCTGAATTTTCCATTTATGAAGTAACTCCAATTTGTCATTTTTTAACTATTTCCTAGAGATTTCAGCAAAAGTTCTAGCATTTGACTCCCATGTTCACTGTCTCTAGTCTCATTTGATTGCTTAACTATGTTTGATTGACATTGAAATACTAGATTGGTTCTGTTTCATATAAAATTAAAAACAGTATTTTGTTAATTATGATCATTCTACTTAGAGTGGCAGTATTTAGATCTACTTTTGTCTCACTCCTTGTAGGCACCACAGACAAGTACCGCTCCCACTCCAACTCCAGCATCTACAACTCCACAAACTCCTGCAGCGACGTAAGATTTATCTATGTGCCATTTAATAGTGCTTGGGGATTTATCAATTATCCCTCCACCCTGCCTCCCTTTGTTTATGCGTGGGAGGTGGATATGATTTGCTTTATAATTTGTGCATCGCATGCTGTTACTACTTTACAGGGCTGCTGCTGCTCCAGCTCCAGCTCCAGCTCCAGCTCCTGCTCCGGCTCCGGCTCCGGCTCCCTCTCCTTTTCCAGCTGCCAATAATACGTGAGCATCTGTAAAATGAGATTTGATGTTGATACATCTGTATCTAAATAGTTAGCTTCGGGTAATTTGATTGTGTCAAGTTTTGATGGTTGTTTTCTGGTGGCAGGTCGGATGTGTATGGCCAAGCTGCATCTAATCTAGTTGCTGGTAACAACCTTGAGGGAGCAGTCCAGCAGATTCTTGATATGGGTGGGGGAACTTGGGATAGAGACACAGTCGTTCGAGCCCTTCGTGCTGCTTTCAACAATCCAGAGAGAGCAGTTGAATATTTGTACTCTGTAAGTCCGTCAAACCAATATTCTTCTGTGTACTCAAAAATTTTCTGGTGCTTTGGTTGATGGTGACTTTTTGTTGGATGCTCAAAGCCTTAATCCTGGAAAAGAACGTGTGTGAGCGTGACACAGATCCATCATGACTAGAATTTGGCTATGCTCTCTGCGGATGAGGAGAAGGGATTTCACTGGAAATTCCTGTCAGTTGATCTTTTTTGGATGAACTGCTCATTCAATATTAACTTTTTATTTTGGACAGCAGCCGGATGCTAATAGTTACCCTTCACTGGATCTTTCATGGGAGAGCTGTTCCGGCACCACTTATCTGCTTTTGATCCAACCTCTTAGGCTTCCATAATCCTTTCTAGTGACAATATTGGGATTATAGACACAAGCCATCCTTTTCTCTCATGTTGCCATAACTTGACTTGTCCAATTATGGTTCTCTGTTCTATTCTTAGGGTAGCTCATCCGCATTAAGGTTTCCGTTGCTTGGTTGAAAGTCTTCTGTGGTAACAATGGTTCTGACATTCCCTGTTATGATGTGGTATTTGTTTCCATCTGTTCTTGCTTGACTACGTGGCAAGTGGTTTTTCTTAGTTCAAAGGTGAAACATATCTGAATTTTTGCTGAACTTTGTATTGATACTGTTTGATATGTCTCAGGGGATCCCTGAGTCAGCAGAAGCTCCACTACATCTGCAAATGTGCCCAGCGGGCAGGCTGCTAACGTGCCAGGTCAGCCTCAGCAAGCAGCTCAACCAGCAGCAGTACCTTCAGCTGGCCCAAATGCAAATCCGCTGGATCTTTTCCCACAGGTTCTAGGTTATTTTGTCTTTATCCTTCATTCATCTGAGTGAAAAACATTTGGGTGATGGAACTATGACGCTTTTGTACAGGGCTTTCCAAGTGTGGGCTCAAATGCTGGTGGTGCAAATACCTTGGATTTTCTACGTAACAGCCCACAGGTAGAGTTATATGAATCAGAAAACCTCAAGAAGAAAAAGGGTGTTTCTTTCTTGTAAGACTTGTAACAAAATTATGTTCTTAATATTTGCTTCAGTTCCAAGCACTGAGAGCAATGGTACAGGCCAATCCACAGATCTTGCAGGTAGCTTGGCACTCTATGACACAAACCTGTAACTCTGTTAAATGATTGTAATGTGTTCCTTTGCAAACACCTGATTGATATCTGTGTTTGTTGGCAGCCCATGCTTCAGGAGCTAGGAAAGCAAAATCCTCAATTAGTTAGACTGATTCAAGAACACCAGGCTGATTTTCTTCGTCTCATTAATGAGCCTGTTGAAGGCGGAGCAGGGTATCATAAGCGTAGCATTTTATGCTCAAAACATACTTTTTCATTCATTGCAAGTTCTCGTCTGCTGACTTGTTGGTTTCCCCCTATTTTTACTTGATGCATCAGGAACATACTGGAGCAGCTTGCTGGAGCAATGCCGCAGGCTATACAAGTTACACCTGAGGAACGTGAAGCCATAGAAAGGGTAAGTGATACACTGACTTGATCTTACTTCTCTGGAGGGAATTAAGGTACTTCTTTAGATTTGTGAGTACATGTTTCTGAAAGCCTTTTGCAAAATTTATTTCGCAATAGGCAAATGGTGAGATTCGTTTTTTCTTTTCATAATATTAGCTTCCTAATTGGATACTGTTTTTAGAATCAGAAGTCATGAAGAATTAGAAAATTTTTTTCAGTTCTCACCGTACAGCTAATAAATTTAATCAAGCAGCCAACATAGTATTCTTTGACCTACTAATACAAAATTCTCACTGTGGAAATAGAACATCCCTGGAATTCAGACACTGGGGTTTCTGAATGGAGAATTGAAATTTCTCACTTGGGCTCTGAAGTCGATGCCCTCCCTTGCTTGTGCTGCAATGATTTTCACTAAGTGAGGTTCACAATAATTACTGATTTTGGTGTTTTTTGCCACCACGTGTTTCAGCTTGAAGCAATGGGATTTGATCGAGCGCTAGTACTGGAAGTTTTCTTTGCCTGCAACAAGAACGAGGAGCTCGCTGCAAACTACCTCTTAGATCACATTCATGAGTTTGAAGAATGATGACAGAAATCAAGTTGGACATGTTTCATCTTTTCCAGCCTTAATTTGCTCTCTTCCTATACTTCCCATCTTATTTCTTTTTAGCTCTTAACCACCTTGTACGCATACAGTGAACCTTTTCTGCCCTCTTTCCAGGATTCGTACGATGAAGAGGACATCGTGTTAAGAAAACTGTAATTACCTTGTCCTGTCTATAATTGTGTCTCTGGTGCTCGTGTACAATTTCTTTTCAAGGTCCTGTACATGAGCTTCCCTTAATCTCTGTGATTGCACCATGGTGGAATCTTTATTCCAAATAATCAGTGTTCTCAATCTGCTTTCGTTTTGTTGAGTATTACACGATTTTCTTTATTCTCTGTAAACGACAGTGGAAATATAATTGTGTACGCAGGAGGATGACCATTTTATGGTATCTGGGCGATGTTCTGGTCTGGCAACTGTGACCTCTCTCTTCATATGTTGTTGCAACTTATATTCATAAGTTTTCTTGGTTGGCTGCACACTCTTGATCTTGTCACATTTTTGGTTGAGGCAGAGAATTTCTATATCTTTTAACAAAAAAATTAGAAAAAATTTATACTAATTCATAATTGATTTATTACTGATTTATTGCAGATTAAACGAATTTTTTTTTATGATTAGATTATTTTCATATATGTCTTCATGTATTAATGTATTTGAGAACGTATATATTCACTGTTATAAGGATGATTTAATTTGAAAAAAATTATTTAACATGTAATAAGTTAGTAATAAGTTAATCAATTATTAATTTAGATTTATTTTTAATTTTTTTGTTAATATTAATCAATTTGATGAATTTTGATTAATGAAGGGACTTATTTGTTAGATGTAGGCAAATTTTAAGGGTATTAGATGTAATTTTTCAAACTATAGGGGATTTATGTGTAATTACATCAAACTTCATGGAAGAGGAGTGTAATTATCTCAAATAAATAAAAGCAAAATATGTACTATCATGTGTTTTTGGTGGTTTATACGTTCACCGTTTTTTTTTTTTTCAAAACTAAATTTTGGAAGAATTTTATATGCATTTAATCTATTTCTCTATTTGTTCTTTGGAACACCAAATTTATTCTTATACATTGATTTTTACTTTTATTTCTTTTATAATTTCACCCCAATCAAATAAATTATAAGTTTGTTAGTTTACTAATTGAGGACTCACGCTTTTTAATTATTTTTTCAGTTTTATTTATTTATATACATATATATATTTCCTTTACGGAAAAGAAAAATTCAAAGAGAAATTCTAAATCCTATTTTTCTTTCTTTCTCATTTTGTTCTACAAGATTAGTCAACGCTAGAACCTCCGACCTTGTGGTTAACAGCCGCACGCTCTAACCAAACTGGCTATTCCAGCATTCTATTTTCTTTCCTTTTCACGAGATATTTTTCCAGGCACAGCTGCTGCTTGGTATAAGCTCTAATTAGTAGCGCTAGTTAAATTGTGCAACACTGCCTTCTTTTTTCTGTTACATTATTTAATTCTTCAAACTCAAAGATTGATCCAATATATTGATATTTTCAGATCAATGAATGTATTTAAAAAAAAAAAAAAAAACGAAGAGATCCCTTACATGCCCATATTGGTGGATTGAACACAATAAAAATATAATTGCAAGGCCTCTTTAGACGAGACTCCATTATCCGCATTATTAAGTATGTACACGTTTAACTGCTAAAATTGCTTTGATTTTGTAAAATATTTTGTTGAGAGTTTTAAATCGTTCTTGGCCATATGGAAGCAAACTATAATGCAGCTTTCGACAAGGGCTAATTAGGAAATACAAACTCTTGGTGTGGGGTGTGTTTGTTGAGTAGCTTTTTGAATCAACAAACAACAGAAAGCCAACAAAGGGGCTAAATGGGGTTTGGAGATTGCCTACTTTCTTGAGTAAAAAGTGAAAGCCAAACAAGAAATTGCACGACTTCTCTCTTCTCTTTTCCTTTGGACAAACATCTCTGAACTTCCATAAAGTAACTATGTTACGCTGCCAGAAAATGACTCCCTGGTCCATTTTTACCTGCAATTCCCCAGCTCCACTAATAAATATCCCATGATTCATATACACGGTCCTCCTGTGCATGTGATGGGAATTACCCCCATTTATGAGGGTATAATAGTCATTCCACTAATAAATCTTCAAATACTGTATAAGAAGTTTATAAGCACCGCCCAAACGTTCCTTTGCTTAGTAGACAACACATACGAGCGATTAATTAAGGCTTAATTAAAGCCTTAGTCGCATCATTGATGATATATCAGTTCAGACCTTTTATTATATGTTTTATTTCACACGTATGGTGTTTATGTATAAAATAGGGATACTTGCACTCTTCTTCATAAGGTTTGGTATGATGATACGTAAATTTTTTATGATTAAAAAATTACATTTAGCATAGCCGATGTTTGCTTCTATATAACAAATAAGACTCTCCATTTGTTAAAATTAACAGAATTTGTTTATATTAACAAAAAAAATTGAATGAAAATTCATATTTAGCCTCGATTGATTTATTACTGAGTTATTACATGTCAAATATTTTTTTTGTAATTTAAACTACTCTTATAATGGTGAAAGTATATCCATTCACATTTATTTGACTTGGAATAAATCACATGGAGTAAATATGAATTTTAATCCAGTTCTTTTGTTAATATAATAAAAAAAATTCGATGAATTTTGACAAATAATGAGACTTATTTGTTAGATAGAAGCAAAACTTTAGAGTACTAGATGCAATTTTTCAAACCACATGGAGTTTACGTGTAATTTCACTCAACATTAAGGGAGGACAGTGTAAATATGCCTTAAGGCCATGTTTACTGATGAGTATTAAGCTGGAATTTTCGTGTTTTCTTGATCAATTTGTTGTTTACTACACTTTAGCTTGGCTCGGTATAATTGTGCATGACCCGTTACAGATCTTGTTTCGGTGCAAGATTCATATCCCCCTCAATCCACTGGGATTTGGATCTGGGCTCCCGCCGGTATGAGCTACCCAAATTGAATTTCGACCTTCAACCCTTCTTTTTTAAGTCGCCATTTTACAATTTGCCCCCATTAATGCGACTTTTTACATGTATGTTTGCAGATTGTCATTAAAACCCCTATTAATTACAAATATCTTCTCGTTGTTTGAAAAATTACAAAATACTCATCCAATGGGTTGTTTACAAGAGGTATTTATTAGATGTTCATTAATTTTATAGAGATATTTGTAATATTTTAAATAATGACAAGTATTTATAATTATGAAAAATTTTAAAAAAATTATTATAATTTGCCGGTTGTATTTTATATTTATAAATTTAATATAAGATAGAATATAAATTTTAAAATGAAAAATACGGACTCATTGTGAATGACACGTAGCATGATGATGGGCGCAGTCATGCAACAGAGGACCACTTGGTCAAAATCAGACATCCTCATCCTCCACCTCCACTATATACATTCTGGTTATCAAGCTCGGAATCAGAGGTAGTAAGGATCGATCAGTCTTCAATCTTGACCAGAAACTGCTGATCATTGATGGTATTGGTGGGCACAAATGTTTGATTGAGATTTACGGCGGACATGTGGTTTTGCTGCGTACGACGGATGGATTTTCGGTGCGCATGCTAAGTAATGTGGGGCTCAGTGCAGACAAACATGGGTTTGGATTGTGTTGTTCTTGTGTCACCTCTCACGTCTCTTGCCCATTGTAATAAACATTAATGTAACTATGAGGAGCGGATTGTAATGGGATAATTCCATTTACTATAACCCGATTTTTTTTTTCAGGTAAGAGAAAATAAATCGATTATAAGTACAATAATTCGTGTTGATATTAATATATATAATAAAATTATTATAATAAACATACTTTACTCAATAACACCAACTCCTGCTATACAACAGACAACATTCCACGTACCTAATGGGGCTCGAACCCATAATCTATAAAATCATAAGGTCCCAACTTCACCAACTAAGCTAAACCTCATTAACTATTATGTCTGTTTATACAAATTATATCTGTTAATTTAATAATTATGCATATATTTATTCTTTTTATTTATAGTCTATTTGTACAAATTATCTCTGATTTTTTTGAATAATTATAAATATACTCATTTGAAATATTAATATCATTTATATAAATCACCTATACTTTTTGAAAAAAATTATATATATATATATATATATATATATATATATATATATATATATATATATTCCCAAAACGTCAACATCATGCACAATCTACCTAAAAAAAATTATTTTTTATGTCCTACAAAAATGAAAAAAAAAATAAAATACAAATTGTAATAGAAAAAGACAAAGACGTTTGGAAGTAAAGACAAGTGAAGTTTATCTATGAGATAGGAAATTAAAAGAATACAATTTAGGCTATCGGTTAAATGAAGAAGAAGGCCGTAATAGTTTTGTTATAGACAACAACTTGATGTGCTGCATAAATCACAAATTTTTGTACCCAAATAAATCATCTATTCAATGCTGAACTCACGCTTGAGAGCAGCTTTCATTTCAATGTCTTCCTCAAATTACCTCATCATACATAATACAGTTGGCGAAGTTGAAGCCTGATCGATGATAATGGATAAAGTTTGAATTCCATCAATATAAGGGTATTAGATCTAATAGTAGCTGTTGATTAGTTATAAATATTTGATATTGATAATTTGTTTATTAGTTATTGATAAATGAAATTTTAAATATGATTTAATCCGACTCACCCTACCAAAAAAAATTAGGAAAACTCTCTCTCGATTAATAGGTGGTGGAGTGGGTGAACGTACTATAATACTTGGATTCGACTTTTTATTTCAAACTTTATTTTAGCTTTATAGGACGCATGTTAATTTTTTTTTATATAATTAAAATACATTATGTTATTTTTATGCATGTAATTTGTAATAAAAACAATAATGTAATATGAAATAGAAAATCCAATTTTCTGAACATCAACGGGATGACGACAGAGAACCTTTAGAGAAAATTCCACAGCTGTCCTCGCTTCTTTCACTTAAAATCCCCTCACGATTCTACTCTTTCAACAACCATATGTTTGCATGAGCGGTGAGCCTCGTACTACACTTATTTTCATTTTTTATTTATTTGTTTATTTTTGTTCTTTTGCCATTGTAGTTTATTGGAGTAGGCATATTCGATTGTTTTTTTAAAAATGATAATCTAAATTTGATTTATTTTCCTCAAACATGCACACGTTCTATGAATTAAAATCTTAATAAAATGAAAATACATGTGTGTATATATAATAAGATTTATTTACTGTTGTATTTGAATCGATGGATTTAAAATTAAGAATTTCAAGTGAACTTATTTCGATAATACGATGTTGAAATTTTAAATTATATTTTTGTCACATGACGATGAGTCTCAAGTTCATTGAATATGAAGCCATTTGAAGTCATTCTTCCAAATCCAAATTAATCCACCCAAACGAAACCTAACTTACATGTGTGTTCGTGTGTATATCAGCTGCCTATATATACTTGGCTTTGGTGTCCATTTGGTGCCAACGGACCACAAGAACTACATCAAAATACGGAAACAATGAAGCAGAAATACCACCATCACCATGTCCAAAAGAAACAAGGTGGCATCATCACTATGCCATTCATCTTCGGTAAGCTATTAGTCTATCAAGAACATTAGTACTAAATTTCTCACATGCCTAACCATTTTAAGGGCTGCGAGAAAAATTCTTATGCGAATCAAGTTTGACTGTAGAAAATTATACTGAAAGTGTTATTTCACTTGCCATGTGATTAGTTTGATAGCTAATTCTGTTCATCTTTCTGGTGCAGCAAATGAAATATGTGAGAAATTGGCTGTGGTTGGCTTTGGTACGAACATGATCAGCTACTTAACAAGCCAGCTGCATCTGCCAATGACTAAGGCAGCCAACACTCTCACCAACTTCGGAGGAACTGCAGCCATGACACCGTTGCTTGGGGCGTTCATCGCAGATGCCTTTGCGGGAAGGTTTTGGACCATAACAATTGCTTCAATTATATACCAAATAGTTGAGTTTCTCATCTTTTTTAAGCAATCGTAAATTCTGTAATTGTGATGAATTTTACAAATATTGTTAACTGTTCTGTTAACAGGGGATGATCAGCTTGACACTATCAGCAGTGCTGCCAAACTTTAGGCCTCCACCTTGTAAACATGACGAAATTTGTGAAGAAGCTGATTCAGGCCAACTTGCTATACTCTACGTCTCGCTCTTGCTAACGGCCTTAGGCTCAGGGGGCCGTGTGTCGTTTCCTTTGGGGCCGACCAATTTGATGAAAATGACCCTGAGCAGAAGACCACAACTTGGAAGTTCTTCAACTGGTACTACTTCTGCATGGGGGCATCCATCCTCGTGGCTACCACGGTTATTGTTTACGTTCAAGACAACGTCGGATGGGGTTGGGGACTTGGAATTCCAACTGCTGCTATGTTTCTTTCGATTATCGCATTTATATTTGGCTACCCTTTGTACCGGAAAGTGGATCCGGCCGGCAGCCCATTTACGAGGCTGCTGCAGGTCAGCATGGCGGCTTACAGGAAGAGGTATGTGCCTATGGTTTCTGACCATAAGATGTTGTATCAGAATGAGGATCTTGATGCTGTTATTTCTGTTGGTGGCAAACTTGTCCATACCAAAAGCATGAAGTAAGTGGTTTCTTAATTTCTCTGCATTCTCTTCCCTTGATTTTTCATCATGTCCAATAAAAATCCTCTTCCATATTTGATCAAACACACAGGTTCTTGGACAAGGCTGCCATTGTAACAGAGGATGACAACCTCAAGGCCCCCAACCCCTGGAAGCTCAGCACTGTCCACCGTGTTGAAGAACTGAAATCCCTGATCCGAATGGGGCCAATATGGGCCGCCGGCATCCTCCTCATCACAGCCTCCGCCCAGCAAAACACCTTCTCCCTCCAGCAGGCCAAGTCTATGGACAGACACCTCACAAAACACTTCCAAATCCCAGCTGCATCAATGAGCGTCTTCACTCAGACATCTATGCTATCCACCATCGTCTTCTACGACCGACTTTTCGTCCCCCTAATGCGCAAATTCACTGGCCTAGAACGCGGGATCTCATTCCTAACACGAATGGGGATAGGCTTCGTTATATCGTTGCTAGCCACGTTTGCTGCAGGGTTCATCGAGATCAAGCGTAAGCATGCAGCATCGGCCTATGACCTAATCGACCATCCTCAGGCAACCATCCCAATCTCCGTCTTTTGGTTAATGCCGCAGTATTGTCTCCACGGAATCGCTGAAGCCTTCATGTCAATCGGGCACCTCGAGTTTTTCTACGATCAGGCACCGGAGAGCATGAGGAGCACGGCGACCGCATTATTTTGGCTCTCAATCTCAGCCGGGAGTTATACAAGCACGCTCTTGGTTACTCTTGTGCACAAGTTTACTGCAGGAGAAAACGGATCGAACTGGCTGCCGGATAACAATCTGAACAAAGGCAAATTGGAGTATTTCTACTGGTTGATCACACTGTTGCAGCTCGTGAACTTGATTTATTACCTGCTTTGTGCCAAGTTCTACACACTGAAGCCAATTCAGGTTCATCAAGCAGTTGATGAGAGGGAAAACAAAGATGAAATTGAGCTGACAGACCATGTTTAACAGCACATATATAGTGGGACAGGATCAAGAATTTAGCTTAGCTTCTGATTTTCCTAGAATGAATCTTGTGTAAGTATGTATGATCTAAAGAGAGTGAGTTTACTATATGTTTTAAGGCTTTTTTGAGCAGAATGAAGTTAACATATTTGCAGACAACCAGCAAATGGGGAAATTCTAGCCCGAACTTCATTCAACCAAACCTGAATCGATCAATGGCAAGTGCAATAAACTTATCGTGTGATTGGAATATAATTTATAAAAATTAACTAACAGAGCAAGTATATTACATTTATTATATAATTGGTTTGATCCGGCCAAACTTAATCCGAGCTAATATTTTTCCCAGCAAAGGTTTCGATTTGGTCGAATTTTCATGAACTACCAACAACTTTGAGCCCAAGATCAGTTGATGTTTGATTTATATATAATGGACTTCTTTGAAATGGGCACATCATAAATGATTTTTGTGGGCTTTTAATTTGTAATAGTTTTCAAAGGTTTTTTAATTGTCATTATTTGATTTGTTCTTGTGTCCAAACTCCAAAGTCAGCGGGGAAACTTTCTATCGAATGATTTTATATAAAATTTAAATATAAGATATTAGAAATGTATAAATTGATCTAAAAAAATCATAGAAATCTTACCTTATTTTGAAAATGATAATAATTTTTTTAATTAAATTTATATTAACTTCAAAATTATCATTATCAATGTTTTATAAGGTTCGTTATCTTTTTTATTTGAACACTTTAAAAGCTATTCTTAGTAAAAAGATATTATATCTTATAAATTCTAAAGCCAACTACAAAATGTAAATGACTTTGTAAATTTTTAAATCAATTTAGCAAAAAAGGAACACCCTCTGAGAGTTATATGTCAAGAACTATTCAAATAATTTTAAAACGATACATGCTTAGAAATACAATTAATTCAATTGATTTTTTTTTAAGGAAATATTCGTTGGAAACTAGGTAAATTTGTTAAATGATAATACTTCATATTTATCTATATCTATATAGTATTGACCAGACTTGGTGTTGCGTAAATCAAATGAACAAACGTTCACCATCAAATCGGTCAACAATGTTATACTAAGACTTTGCAATGGAGACTTTGCTTTGTGAAAGTGATCTACAATTTGTCTATCCTTGTTTGTGTGTCATATTAGAACACTATTTCAAAAAATAAATAAAAGTGAATCCTCAACTCAAATTTCAACTAATTTAATAACATCTTTTTCATTATCATTTAACTTCCCTCAAATTTAAATTTAACCAAGAAAAAAAATATTCAACAAGATTCTTAAGTTTAATTTAAGAATTAAAGGTAAATTTATTATCGACAACTCGAGCTGGTTCTCACTCGTTACGCATCATATCGATTATTATTAATAAATAAATTATTGGAAAAAAAATTACTTCAAAACTATGGAATTAATATTTATTTCCAATTTTCCCTGAATGGGTGCTACCTAAATTAGAAGGATATATTAAAATCATATTGGATTTTATCCAAAGAGTAAATAAATAAATATAACTTACAGAAGGTTAGGTTTGTAATGAAAGGTCAAAAAGGCGAAAAAAAAAGAAAAAGAAAGAAAAGGTAAAATCAATGGGTGTAACTGCTTTTTCTCGTTATAGGTGGCGCCAAAATAATCATCATATTTCGCAGTTTCCTGGCAAGTTGGAAGCCCGCAGGCCCGATATTCCCAGCCCGACTTTCGTCCCTATATTTGAACCTCCGCGTTTCCGAGTTACAGAAAACAATCTCTGCCCGCATCATTCGTTTGCTTTGAGGTGAAACGCCAACATTCTCCCGAGAAGAAAAACCCATGGCGCTCAAATTCCACTCTTTTTTCTCAAGAACTGAAGGATCATGCGCTGAAAAGTAAGCATTTTTCTGATTTTTGTGATTTGAAATTTCAATTTCGAGGTCGGATGTCTGATGATCGAATGTGAGAATATGTTGTTGATTTTGTAGGAGCGAAGATTCTGGTAGAATTTCAAGAATTTCGAAGGATGAGGATGATGCTTTTGAGGATGCGAGCGCTGAGACGAGGCCTCTGTCCGCGGTGGCGGATGCGTTTGAAGAGGTCTCTGCGGTCGTGAAGGATAAGGGTTTCAATTATGATCTTGATTTGAAGACCTTTTGTGATGCGTGCTCCCTTGTCTCGATTCTCTTTGGTTGTTTAGGCATGGCATTTAAATTCGCTGAATTAGAGTATGTTTCTAAGGTCAGTTGAATTTGTCTGAATTTTTTCCAATTTGTTACGGTCTATCTTATGCAGATTTAATATTAAATGACGTTTTTTTTATGGATTTCTGGATATAAATTGGTGTTTATGTCACAATTTTTGGTTATTCATGTTGCGGTGATTGTGTTGATGGTGCTTTGTTTGAATATAGAATTGCGTGGATTACCTAATATGCTTTAGGATTGCACTTTTGTTTTCTTCCTGGCCATTTTATGATCAAGCTTCATAATCTCTAGATTAGTGTTACGGCTTAAGTCTCATTATCATTCATTTTTAGTCTACATACAGATGTAAATGATCCATTAAAGGGGACATATGGATGAATTAATTTCTCTGGTAGAGGATATGCATATTTTTAAGTATTTAGTACCTATAGTTTCACATATTTAATATCTTAGAATTTTTATATTCTATATGCAATATTATCTTATTATTCCTATATCATTAAAAAAATGGCTATGATTTAATTAGTGAACTGTCTTTTATTTTTTTCTTTTGTAATCATGCAAGTTTAGTTATTGTATACGAATCAACAATTATTTTACTTAATAAGAGCATTATTAAATTAAATATTCAGTTTTTCTATTAATATTTTTAAATTGACAAACAACAAGTGCAAATATAAGCAAAACTAGTATCTTTTTAACATATGGAGACAAAACGGTTTTAATCGATTAAGTTTTTTTTAGAAGTGATTTTTCCCCTAACACTATGTAATTTAGCTTTTGTCTGATTTTCACTTTGTTTTTTTTTTTTTTACAAACGCTACCCACGTATGATTCCGCTATAATTTTCAACTTTCTCAATAAAAATCACTTCTCTAAAAGTAGAAGTTTTTGCAAGCACTCCCATACTTATACATGTAACTTAAAGCGCCATTTCTAATTTCTTGAAAAGTAAAAACATAAGCCTAGGAGGCGGAATGGCAACAACACCTGGAATGAGGAACCCCCAAAGCATTAAGATGACCTTAGCTAGAAAAAATAAGTCAAGTGCATTTAATCTCAATACTAGAAGTTGAATATGTTAAATAAACCTACATAGTGACAACTGACTATGAGAAATGAAGCCTTTTCCTTGTAAAACTTTGTAAACCACTGAATGTATGTTGAACAAAAAGAAAATGAAGTTGAATGAACAAATTGTTGGTAGTCTTTCATTGGACCCTTACACACAACATAGTTGAAGGGGTTTTTTATATTAATTTTCTATTTGATGCCTTACTGGTTACTGTCAGCAATTGAAGTTAGATTTACTTCCCCCTTTTATAAGTAAGACCTTGTTCTTTCAAATTATAAACATTCCAAACAATCTGGTTGCACTTGTTTTTATTCTTTCCTGTCTTGTTAACTTATTGGATTGAACCCAACATCTGATGCATTTCAGGTAAGTGGCCTTGCAGAAGCATCAGAAAGCTATGGTACATTAAATAATGTACTTGAGTTTGATACACAAAATGACACAGTGAGGACGCCAGGAAGTCTTTCGCGTAATTTACGCAGAGTTAGACAGGGTCTTGATCTCATCAGAGCCCTATTTGAAAACTTTTTGTCATCAGCGTATGTTTGGCTCCTTGTTATTCTTTTTGCTTTAAAGATTTAAATAATCTACATTTCTGATATTCTGGATGAGAGATAAGTTTTGATTGGTTGCAACTTGAATTTAGTAACAGAATTTCTTGTTTCCAGATTTACTGTTGAGTAGTAGGTTTATAGTTTTTGTATTCATGGATCCGTTGTCTTTCCTCTGTTTCTTTCTGCCCCATTACTCTACTAAAAGCTTGGAGCAATCATAAGAATGTGAGTCTTAAAGTTTAATCATGTCAATTTAAACTATTTATCTGGGCATCAATTTATAGCTTTATATTTCCAGATCTCGTAGATTTTGCTTCTGTTGTTCATATTATCTCCTGCACCATGTGTGATTAATTTATAGTAGATGAACAATTTTGTTTAAAGGGGATATGACTTGCTAGTCCAAACCTAGTGATTTATTTGCTCATGATACTTTGAACTTGATTTTGTTTGAAAGAGCATCTGAAAATATACTGTGCGACTTGCAGCAATGGCTGTTTGAAAGATGCTGCATCAACAGCTTATGCAAAAACATGCGCACCATATCACACATGGGCAGTGAGGACTGCTGTTTATGCTGGTATGTATGGTCTGCCAACGAGGGATCAACTACTTTTGAAGCTAAATGAAACCGGTAAGTTCAAATCTGTGAATTTATGATTGCACCCTTTTTCATATTATGCATCATGAATGTTATTCACATTTTTATGGGTAGTACTGAAGTACTTTCAATTCAGATGTAATCCAACATTTCCCCATAACCGCTAAATTCAAATTAAGGGAATAAACAATGGAACGGCCACAAAAGTCTACATGTTCATGCTATTTTGAAAGAATATACTGACTGAACTCCAATTTGCAAATGGGTTGGGGGCACCCAAGATTTCCTTTCTCTTCTCAGTTAATTTTATCCTACTCGCCAAGGCAACTATCTCTTATCTCCCAAGCTGATGTCCTGTTAGATATACAGTCTTGAACATGGTTATCAAACACAAATCGCTTCCTTGTTGATGCTAGAAACTTTCAAGATTATTGCTAAAGTGAATTAGTTTAACAAGAACATGAAGGTGTACGCTTGGTGCTCAATCGAGTGATTTCCTTCCTATCCAGCGAGACACTGTTGGTTCAATAGTGATTAGCTGCATACCTCCACTATAGATGATGTTTAAATCGTCTTAGCGCAATGATGATTATTAGTACCTTACCTTTGAGGCATATTGGGGATTGCTTGCTTGAACTGAACATTAGTTTTAATTGGACATTGTTACAGATGAGTCAGCTGAGAGAGAAATGATTAGATACATCAACGCCTCCATTCTAGTCATTCAGTATATTGACGAGTTGTACACTTCAAGAAATATCACCTTGGATTGGTGAGCTTTACATCTTCCTCAGAGTTGTTGAATTCATCCACTCTATATTGCTGGGGATCCTGCTTATTCCTTTGGAGCTTTCTAATCAGATTCCAGCTCTTGTTTCAAATGACAGACTTGTTTGTATTTGATATGTATTCTTAACTAATAGGTTTTAGTACAATGATAAAATATATTAAATTAGAGATGAATGAGGATGCTTGTGCCACGGTCGTCGCCAATCTTGCAAGCACTAATAGCATTATTTTCTGTTGGCAGCAGCGACTTAGGTGTTCAACGCTAGTATTCCTGTATGTACTTTCACTTGTATAGATCATCTGGTGCATGTATATATAATGGCATGCCAGGAGAACTCTGAAACTTGTAGACACAGCTTCTTTTACAATGAATTTCACACGCATCGATCGATCAGAGCCGATGCTTCATTTTCTCAAGATGCCACTTTTGGGAGCTTTTTACATATTCTCTCTCATTCAACAAAAGATCATGCAATCCTATCTGGGAGTTTGAATATTTGGGTTCAAACTTGCAAGATCCAGCCTGAGTTTTATTCAAACTAAAGACCCAATGTAGTCTAATTTATTGCAGCTAAGGGGCTGTTTGCAATAGCCCAAAACTAAATATTTATAACTTAAATTAAGTTGATTTAAATTATAAAAATTTACCTTCCCACTTTTACAACTTATTGATAAAATTGTAATCATTTGATATATTTTTTTTCGCAAACACTCCAACTTCAATTTTTTTTTCCCACTTTTCACTTTTATTTCAAATATTCTCAACTTTGATTACAACTAAACTTTCAATTTGTTTCAATCACAAAATCAAAATTATCAAGAACTCTCCTAATACATCCACAATTTCGTGATTACATTATACTAAAAATAATAGTCTTTTTTAGTTTGTCACCTCCTACTATATTTTGGATTTTAATGAGAAAAAAGAATTTAATTTAATAAGAAAATTTTAGCTAATTATATGACAATTGTATTGTAATTTGTGTTCAAATAGCTAATTTGGTCAAACAAAAAATTTCCACTGCATCATAACTCATTCACTATTTTAGGGATAAGAAATACTAAATTTTTAAACCTTACCTTTTTATGTTTATCTCAAATGTCAATTCAAATATGAAGACTTAAATATTCAAAAAATGAGGAAATAGCTCGTATTCCCCCCACAAAAAAAAAAAAAAAAAAAAGAAAGTCGAATTCAGGTGCTAACGAGATTTTGTTCAATAGTAAATTAAGATTTCACAATTAATATAATACTTGATATACATTCACAATAGTATATATATATTTTTAATTTAATTTTATTAACTTATATAATTTAACTTAAGTTTATCATTATTTATTAATCAATTATAATATCTGAATATGCATAATAATGTGATAAATTATGCTTAAAAATCTAATTGAAAAAAAAAAAAAAACCTGATTGGACCTTCTCAATTGACCCCCCTTATATGTATGCGTCTCAACTCCTTCGGACACTTGTAACAAATTCATACTACAATCAACACATTCATCATAGGTCCATCATTCTTTCCGCATGCCAATATCAATATCAATATCTTTTGATTTTGATTTTGATTTTTTATTTTGTTGTTACAAAAATATTTGAATAGTTAATCGCACTTTGAACTAGGGCAAAATCCTGTTGATATTATAAACTGTTTATAAAAATATTACATATTATCTACGAACACGATTTCCACATGGATCGAGAAAATTAAACTCACAATTTTCTACATTCTTACCAACTGAATTAAATAGTCAAATATCAAAATATGTGGCTGATGGATTCACTCACTCTTGAACATCAAAATAGCCACTTTTTTCTCAAGAGTGCTTTTTATAATCCAAACTACAATCTTTCTTATCCAATCATACCTTCACATTTGCTCTGCCTTGGCTGGTTAACTATTGCTTTCTCCTTAAATTTTCATGTCAATAATTATGAGAAAATAAATTTAATATTTATTTATTTATTTTTATTTGTCACATATTCAATAAAACTTCCGAATTCAATGTCAGATGAAAGTAAATAGTTACAACAACTCCACATCATTTAAATAATGAATATACACGTAATTATTTTATGAATTAATACATGATCGAAAAAATAAAATTACGCATAAAAGTATCATCGTCATAAGAATTTATGTTTATGTAATTACGAGATCTTACGAAATAAATTCTCGCGAGTGAATACCTAAATTAATAATAATCCTTATATGAGAAATTAGATTGTAGATTTGATGATTTCTCTTTAAATTGTTATATAGTATGATGGTGCATTGTTTTGCAGTTGGCCATCAAACTTGGACTTTAATTATGATTAAGTGATAATTATTAATTAGTACAACCAATCAGTCAAGAAAATATAATCCTTAGCTGCTAAGTAAATAATACAGTCGAAATTGAGAAAAAAAGACAAAAGCAAGAGTCGATTTCATGTTGTAATTGATTAGACAGACACACACACACCGTGGTACTCTACTGTTGTAGGATTGCTTGATTTGCACGGACTTCGATTCTTATGGATACTACGATTTTTTTTTTGTCTTCTTCCTCTGCAATAGTATTTGGGTTTGTATTTTTCTACATCACTCTCCGTATTTCTGAATATTATATACATAATACACTTTTTTTAATAAAAAAAAATTGCTGTAGACCACTATTTTTATTGATTGTGGATTGAAATAGTAGTAAATAATCATTAATCATTATGATTAAATAAAAATTGATATAAAAACTTAATTTATTCACCATTAAAATTATTTTTGTTGGCTTTAATTAGTCATTACAAATGTATTAGCTGTACTCACGGAAAATCATGACTAACAACTATTATGTGGTTATGGTCAATAACTTTTTGCTATAACTATTAATTTTTAACCATAATTAAAAAAAAGATATAATTACTTATTATGGAAAATCAAATTAAGAGAATTAAAGGAGAGATTAAGATGTAATTAGCAACTTTTTAAGCACGTTGAACCAATACGACAACTGAAATTCAATTATTTAAACTTATATATATAGATTTAATAATTTGAGTTTGGTATAATATTCCTTCCAAGTTTCAAGGTACCATTTAAAAATGAAAACCCATATTTAAATCCAGGAAATTATTAGAAATTGTAGAAAATATTACCTGAAACTGGTTCGAAGCTCATTATTGAATGAATCTCTCTCTTCATTTAAATTAATCCCAAATCAACATTTAATTAATTGAGAATTATTTAATGTCATCCTTGTAGGTTTAACAACATCATCTCCTTCAAATTAACAAATTCTTAATCAAATAATTTCCAATCAGAACCACTTAAGTGATCTTATTGGTTCAAATATGTCTTGTTTTTTTTACTAAACAAGTGATCTGATCATTCATTGGAATATGTCAAATCTTTTGACTAAATAATTATATGTATTATATAATTAAGAGACTGTATTTGAACCCTAATTAATCTTTATAATAATGTGATTTTGAAACTTAAGGTATTATCTATTTCAACTTTCTAGCCTCATAATTTTATTTAAAAAAAAATATTTCATTAAAAAGAATAATGAATTCCAAAACACACAACGATTTCCCAGCCTTGGAATTTCTTAGAGGTGAGTTGATTATAAATCATAAAAATTAACAAATACTTGTCTTATAAAAATTTTACTCACTTTTATTTTAAAAAAAAAAGACAAATTATTTGGGAATTGAATGTGGTCACAAGTAAGGAGCAATTAGAGAGGAGGAAACTAATAATTAAGGTGTTAGAGCGTTGGCAGTTGTTACGAGTTTGATGGTCATGATTGCGTCACTGCTCTGCAACACAACATCCTGTGACAATATACACTTAATTGGAGGAGAGCGTTGATTTTCTTTAATTTTGGTGCTTTCTGGTGTACCTCTTTTTTTCTTATGGTGCGCGTGCGCTTTCCACTCTTTGATTTCTGATTGGTGAGACATTTTCATTTGCCATTTATTAGGGGGGCCTCTCTTATTTCAAAGAAAGAAGTTAACCCCCCCAACACAAAGGAAAAAGAAAATCAACTTTGCTTCCTTCTTGGGGACACTTTAACTCTTGAGCGATTTGGATTTCAAAGACTTTCGTTTGTTCAAACTTTGAGGGGTGTGAATTAAATTTTATTAATCCTATCATTCTTTGTGCATGTCACAATTTTTTTTTATTTTTTATTTTTCAAATCTCATTTGATCGAAAAACAAATTTAAAATTGATATTTTAATAAAGGGATAATTACGTTGACCTCCCCTGTTACTATGGGAATTTACAAATCACCCCCTCTTACTATGAAAATTACATAAACATGCCTTGTTGAATTGTTACCATTACAAATTGGCCCCTCCATTAGTCAAACTAACGATCAATGCTAATTTAAATTCAACTATTTATTTAATCTTTCTATTTTTGACTTTGGTTGGGATTATTATAAATTTTGTTGAAAAAAATACCATTGAGAGTGAATTTATTTGTGAGCCTTCAAAATTTGAAAATCAGTTACGACCACCGACGAATTTCTCACCGTGGCTCTTGTGGAAGGGGGAATGGTTCTTATGGTATGAAAGCGAAGTTTGATGGAGAAGGAAGACAAGGGGTTTTTTGCCAGACTTGATTATAAATATAGGAAGATTACATAAATATTTGGACTAAAATCAGTATTGACCGTTAGTTTGACTATTCGAGGGGCCAATTTGTAATAGTAATAAACCAACAAGGTAGGTTTATGTAATTTTCATAGTAAGAAGGGGGATTTGTATATTCCCATAGTAACAGGGGAGGTCAACGTAATTATCCCTTTTAATAAAACAAACAACGAATGACTGGAGATCTGATTGCGTCTTTGGAAGAAATATAGTTCAATAGTTAGAGTTTGTAGCGTGTTTGGAAAAGATTAGCGATTAATGCCTTTTGGTATGAGAAAATGCACCCATTATGTCACCTGGATTGATTATTGAGGTTATGATTGTAATTACATTACAATCCTTCTTTAAAAGCAAAGCTTAAACAAACACCCCTTGAAAAGTATTACACTAATGCTCCTACCTGTAATTTTGCACTCTGAAAAACATTACATTAATGCCCTTAGGAGATTTAGTTGTTATTTTGTAAAATGCATGAGGTATTTATGTTTTAACCTAACATCAGGGGGGTTAATATAATTTTACCTTTAACTTTATAATATCATTATATATCCACTGAATATTTGTTTAAAATAGATGAATTGAGATCATGCATATAAATAAACAAAAAACAAATAATGAAATTCAACATAGTTTCTCAAATTTTATTAATCTCAGCAAGTGAAGTAGGACCCACTAAAAGAAAAAAAAAAAAAAATGGGGAAGTAAGAACATATGCTCATCAGCTCATTTAATAATGTTACCCAAAAATCCCCTAGATTTGTGCAATCATCCCCCTCCCCCCCAAAAAAAAATAATGGTCTTAAGAGTATTTTACTAAGGAGGCTACCACACATTTGGAATCCAAAACTATGCTTCCCATACTCCAACCACCAAAAATTCTTTACACTCCTAATCACTTGAATTACCTACTTCTTATTTCAAATTATATTGTATTTTCTATCATAATTAATATTATTCAATTCATTAATTTGCAGATTTATACTGTATATGTACTCTCTTTGTTCGCAAATCAAATTTATTAATATTGAACAATAAATAAATCATATAGTTTTTAGTACATGCTGACTTCCTATCTTTTAAGCCATATAAAAAAAATTGTGATGGAATTTCAGATTAAGAAATCGGGATCGACCAACACCATATTTGATACGCAATTCATAATAAACCCTGCATAGAATCTATTAGCACCAAGCAAATATAATAAAGTGTGCCGTGTTTTTGTTTAATGAGTTTAGGGTTACAAGTGTCATGAGCTAGAAAGGGCCACGCTTCGATTATCGTCGCCAAGGGAAAAAAACAACAGACGCAAAATCTGATTCTTAGCTACCAAATCCAAATATTAATTAAAAACGTTTGCTTTTTTTTTTCTTTTCCTAGTTTAGAGAAAATAATGTACGTAGTTGAGCGTCATTGTCAATCGCCTGCTTTACTTACTGCCCACTGTGCCTCAGAATAGTACCAAAATTTATGTGCTGATTACAATTGGAATCCCTTAATTACAAATCTTCCACTTTATTCCACTTGAGGAAATTATCAAAGTGCAGCTTTAAAGAAGTTGGATGTCATCACGCCATGCGATACTGCTCGTTAAAATATTTTATAAGATGTTTTAGATTTTATAATATATTATAAATTGTGTCATAATTTTTAAAAAATAATTTAAAAATAAAATATTGAGAGATTATAATTTTTTTCTTATTTTATTCATATATTTTAAGAGTTTATTTATAAAATAAAATTTAATATCTTATAGATTATGAAATTATTTTATAAAATTAATCATTTTGGCACGTCGTTCCTACGTGCATATGATAAATAATTTTTCACGTTTTAAAATATATTATATATCAAAGTAAAGTATATCAACCAGTACATTACCTTAATCAAAAGAATGAAAGAAAAAAATAATAATTTATGAATTAATGTAAATTTTAAAAAGTTGAATAAGTTAGTTATTTTATCGTGAGTGGCATTTTGATTTTACAAAAAATTGATACAGTAATGTTATTAACCGCCGCTTGTGAGTATGGAGAACTTTATTTTTATATTAGTATAGATATACGAGTTTATAAAATATTTTATGTAAAATTAGTCAAAAAATAACTGTTAACATACGATATATCTTAGTGTGGACCGCTTATTCGAACAAGAGGATGGTGTAGATAATTATAAGTCTAATTGGTGTCCCACAAACAAGATGTGTGATATGGTTGTTAATATGTACAAAATTTAAGGTGGAGCTCGCTATAATATATATATTATATATATATATATATATATATGCAACTAGGTTTATTGTCAAAAATCAAATTATCTCTCATATTATCTGCCTCTTAGAAATATGTTGGATTAACAGGAAAATGAAATTCATACCTATATTATTATAAAGAATTGAGGTGTAATAAATATAAAGTGATGGTTTGACACCACTATCTTAATTTTTATGATCCAAAAAATGTTATTTAACTGATAAGAGAACTAGCTTATTCTATTTTTTAAATTTTACATTAACTTAATATGCGTGTAGGAATAATGTGCCATAAAAGTAGATTATATCTAAAAGTAATATACTTTTTATCTATGTCCGGACTTATTTTCGAGTCCTTTAAGGGTTTTTTTTTTTTTTTTTTGAAAAAACGTACACTGGAAGGTTATTTTGTGAAATGTGTTCGGATAGTGAAACTGTAATTCGTTCTGAAAATAATTAATATAATAAATTTATTTAGATAAAATGAATCTAGCTATTTTTATTTTAAAAAAATGACTTGGATTTTTTCTATTAAGTTGCATGTTGAATATTTTTATTTTTTATTTAATTAGAGGTATCAATTTAACACATAGGTTAGAGCATATATTTAATTTCACCAAATATCTTCATAAGAATTCGAATCTACATAATGAGTGCGGCAGCGTTTATCTTAATTATTAAATCATAATATTCAATCAGAACCATAATACTATAATTAATTTAAATTTAATCAAATTTAATTTGAATTAAAATTTTGGAACCAACAAATGTTTGATGCCTAACATTTGGAGCTTTTTCTCCATTAACGGTATTCTTGAAGATGGGTAATGTATCAGGTGTGGAAACCTAGTCCATGTGAGAAAAGGTCATTGGATTTCCACATTTGAAGAACTTCATCATGAAAATGCCTATTGGCTATCGCCAAACAATAATGTCGGATATCTGGTCCCCAGGGGCTCCTATAAGGCCACTACGCCCTAAACAAAGGGACTATTGCATGTCCTACCCCACAACAACCAAATATTTTCAAGTTAGTCCACTTAAATGTCTATACTTTCGACTAACAATTAATTAATCATTCTTTCATCCTTTATATATCATACATCACTTACAATGGTAAATAGCAGTATCACCTATTATCAAAGCAATACAATTGAAATTAATATGAATGTTGCAACTCTTTTCCGACTTTTGTCACCTGAATTTTCATTACTCTTCCGATTCAATTTCAAATTTTCATATTTGAATCGATTGCTTCTAAAAAGTAAAATTTTTTGAATATCGAATCTACATCTTTAATTACGTAATGTATTTTTACAAGTTGTTGTTGTCAAGTAAATTTTTTAAGTTAAGTGATACTTAAGCTAAAAAAAATACTAATTATATATTATTTGTGGATATCCCAAAGAAAATACGATGATTCAATTAATAAGATAAAAAAATAATAATTAACAAAACCAAGTTTGGTATACCTTCAACATCAGAAATATGTATATGTCTTTTCGTATGCAACATAATTGTGGATGTGTTGCCATATTTCCCTCATCTAAATGAGAGAACATGGGTAGGTAGGCTTCATAAATTACACAAAATTCTATATTTTTCATTTGATTTGTATACATGTAACGTTGTACTTCAAGTGTATCGTATTCTACCTAAATTCATAAAAAATAAATCATGTTTAGAAAATCAATTTATAAAAAAATTGACTTTTAGGAACGCTCAAATAATAGGAGTAAGCACCATAGAAGTAAGTATATTTTATGTACCATAAAAATATTATAAGTGAATTACTAAAAATAGAAAAAAGTTGATAAATTCTGATTTTAGCCCCAAAAAACTCGAGAGTGGTGCTAAATAGTAAAATCCAGCACCAAAAATTGAAAAGAATTAGTAAAGAAGGACCAAAATGCAAATAAATTTCAATGTGTGAAGATGATTCGCCTCGCTGTACCTCTTTTGGCTTCTTCCCTCCTGCACTCGACACGTAGAAGGGACCACCTACTAAAATTAAATAGATTCACAAGAAAGAGTGACAAACCCCACGCTCCCCAGCAGCGCGTGTGCTGGGAGCCCGGGGGAACTATCTCATCCTCCCAAACCCATAGACCATAACGTGTCGCATTTCAGTAGATAAAAAGGTAAAATGAAAAGATGCAGAGTGGGACCCATCTCATGACACTGTGGAAATATCAGCCCCATTTCTGCAAGGTCCACGATACCACATGTTCCTCTGTGTATGACCCGACCCGGACAACTCACCCCGGCCCCCAGCCCGCTCCGGGCCCCGCCCCTCGCCCACACCTTATATCATGCTCTCCTCTCATCATCACAATTGAATGCAAAATTTTCTTGTTCTCTTATGGTGTAGCTAGTTCCTCTCTCTCTCTCTCTCTCATCTCTGTAGGTTGGCCTTATTCTTCAACAAAGGCGTTTGAGGATTGGGGGGTTGGAGAAATCATATATGGAGGTTAACGCTGGCAACAACAATATAATAGCGCCGTTTGTGATGAAAACCTACCAAATGGTGAATGATCCGACGACGAATGGGCTCATCACGTGGGGGAGGGCCAACAACAGTTTTATTGTAGTGGAGCCGTTGGATTTTTCGGAGAGGATTTTGCCAGCCTACTTTAAGCACCATAATTTCTCCAGCTTTGTTCGTCAGCTCAATACTTATGTGAGTGTTGATTCTTGTATGTTTGTGATGTGTTTTTGGTTGAGTTCTCGATTAAGAAAGGGGTTTTTTGCGATATTGTTGATACTGGAACTTTGTTTTTGAGGTGTTGAAGCTGTTAATTAACGAAAGTGTTTCTGCGGGTTGAAAGTGTTATTTTATTTTGTGCTTTCTGAATATAGTTTCGTTTGAGATTTTGTGGGTGAAGTTTAGCATATTCTCAATGTCAAGCAATGATAAGAAAGAAAATTTTAGTTCGAATTGAGTTGAGTCAAACTCAAATCCAAACAACTCATATGAAAATTGAATTGTAATTGTTGTATAATTTAAGAGAATAGTTCAATCAAATAACAAAATTTACTAATTAATTGATCGCGTTCAGCCAAATCTCGCTGTGATAAATATTTTCAGTTTTTAGGTAGTAAAGTGGGCTCATAGTGCATTCTCTTTTTCCTTCAGTGGTCATAGATGAATTGAGTCTGTTGCACGCGTCAGATGCATCCAAAAGCTTCACTTAGCCATATATGGCTGTATATTTTGCGGCTCTGCCCGTTTTGGGTAACTTTTTCAGAGCGTTGAGTACTGGCAGTTGGCAATCTACTCGTACTATCATTAGCCTTCATGAAGTTGAGACTTGAAAGAAACGATGTCCCCATACTGTTGGTATTGGAGAAATATAACTTTACAAATTTTGGTGGGGATGTTTGCTTCATCATTCATGCTGCCTTCATCATGCTGCCTGCTTTTAGTGGACTCTAACCTTCTTATCCTTTGAGCGAATTGAAACGCTGATCCAGGTTAGAGGATTAGGTCACTTTAGCCAGATCTTGAGGGCTGTTGGACTGTTAGTCCCCATGCACTGATTTCTCCAAATATTTTTAATTTTCTGTAGGGACCGGAGATATGGGCCGGGGGGTTAAATCCTGTCAGAGCAGCTACTGTTATAGCAATTTGGTTTATTTTATATTTATTTTTCTTTTCCATCATCTGATTCGAATTCGGAATAGAATAATTGAAACTATACATAAATCCTGATATTTAAAAAATTTTAATATATACAGCATGGTGCAGATCTTTTGATGCCTAGGAAGAAAATTTGTTGCAGTTACTGTGAAATTAGTTCTAGCTTAAACTAGGGGTTTTCTTTAAATATTTGCGCTTGGTGAATATGGTTTTTGTGCGTGGAAAGGATTTAAAATCTCTGTCATAATTATCAAAACAAGTGTAATAAATCTATTATTATATATCTTAACTGTCAGGGTTTCCGAAAGGTGGATCCAGACAAGTGGGAGTTCGCCAACGAATGGTTTCTACGGGGGCAAACACAGTTACTGAGCAACATCGTGAGGAGGAAGCACGCCGGCAAATCCTTCACCGCACATCTCAAACACGAAGACGATGAAGACGAGGAGCAGCTGATAATGGAAATCGCAAAGTTAAAGCAAGAACAGAAGAGCTTAGAGCAAGAGCTGGAGAGCATGAACCGGAGGCTAGAGGCCACGGAGAGAAGACCCCAACAAATGATGACTTTCTTATGCAAAGTTGTAGAAGACCCTGAAATTATGCCCCGAATGATGCTCGAGAAGGTTAAGATGAGACGGCTAACTTCAAGCAGCGGTGAAAAGAAGAGAAAGATTATGATTTCTACTGCCTCGTTGAATTCTTTGTCAAGTTCATCAATCAAGAGCGAAGAGGATCAAGAGCCC
The DNA here is from genome assembly GCA_034509725.1 of Sesamum angolense. Lineage (NCBI taxonomy): Eukaryota > Viridiplantae > Streptophyta > Magnoliopsida > Lamiales > Pedaliaceae > Sesamum > Sesamum angolense. Next base: position 2,371,621 of record JACGWL010000006.1, on the reverse strand, counting down.
ATTTCTTCATCGGATGGAAACTTGGACGTTGATAGTTATTGCCAGTCTTCGCCGTCAGTGGAGTGGTTATTGTGTCAGAGACAAAGTACAACTGTGCCGCCTATGCTCAGGAAAGAACAGTATCAGAATAGTCACCCCGATCTTTCTAGTTCATCACCGTTGCTGAGCTCCTCCGGCGAATATGGAGGTTTTGTGGCGTTTCCACCGCCGGTTAATAGCATCTCCGGGTATTACAATAACATCAACGGTAGAGTTGATACCAATTATGGGGAGGATGTTAGTCCTCCGCCGCCGTATCCATTCTCACTATTGGGGGGTGGTTTTTAGTCTGTATTGGATTATTTACCTGGGATGATTAGCCATTCTAGAGGGAAATTGATTTAGGTTTTTTCTTCTCCTCTCTGTTGTCAGGATAAGAAAGAAGTTTAATGAGTATTTATGAAACATATGTATTTCTTTTGCATTTTGCTCTTACATGCTTGTATATCTCGTGTAACATTAGTGAAAATTATAACTGTAGAAATCGTACTAGATGCGGCAATGTCGGTGTTCCTGAGGCAATTTATCAACTTTTGAGCACTATGTTATTCATGCCCGTGAAATTAAAGTGAGTTTAGATAACATATAATTAATCGAGTCTGAAAAAAAATAGTATTTGTATTCAAATAGACCATATAATGTGGATTTTTTTTTTATTTTATAAAATTAGTCATCACCATATGCAGTTTCATGAACATATAAAAAAGAATTGTGGTGAGAAACGAAGAGAACAATAAAATTTGTGAAAAAAAAATTGTTGCAAGAAAATGAGAAAGAATAAAGTTCATGAGAAAAAATGGGGTACTCGTAGAGAAAAAAAATTGTAATTGCTAAAAATATAAAAGCTTGTGAAGAAAAAAATAGAAAATTAAGGAACTCGTTTTTTCATAGACATAACCAGTGGAGTTGGTTTATTAAGGACTCTTATCTTGTTAACCACAAGTTATAAGACCTGGTAGCTCATTAACTCTTAGCTACTAATCCGAAGAGGGTAGGATAGATAGATGTATTATTCTATTTCTTCGTCTGATTGGAATAGATAGGATGTTCAACTCATTCAGCTTAGTTAACTCTAAAGTTAAAAGCTCAATAGTTGGATAGCTAATTAGCTCCTCACCTAGTTGTTATACACCAACTTTTAGCTCTAACATCTGCCATCGACCCTCCTAGCTAACTCAATTGATAGTCATCTTACCTCATCCACTCACTGATTTGGTTGTTTTGTACTATTTTTTACATGCAGAGAACAATTTGGAGTCGTGAATTGAGAGTAAAAAATAATTATAATTATGAGATTATTTAAAAAAATATTAAAATTACTAGTTTGATTAATTTTTTAAGAAAAAAATAAATTTAAATACACAAAAAATGATACTATAAAGATTTTTTTTTATAAATATAACATAATAGATGAAATGAAAAGTAATTAGGATGAGAGTAACCATGTGATCCAACTACAGTTTACATTTTATTTTTATTTGTATTTGTTGGGGTGTGAACAATGGTGCGGCTTAATTGAGCAAGGGAGGCATAGTTAGGGCAAGGGAGAGAGAGAGAGAGAGAAATGTGATGGTGGTGCTCCCAGGGGAAGATCATGTGGGGCCGCACCATCATCAATTGCATTCTGCGTCTTGCGGCCTGAGAAATAATGCTAAATACAGTGAAGAAAAGTGGGTCCACTCCTCTATTTCACCAAAACACATACATATCTAGGGGTGCCAACCAAGTCAAGCAGCTCGCGAGTTGGCTCGACTTTTAGCTTGACTCGAGTTTGAGTTTTTCGAGCTCGAGTTGAGCCAGCTCGAGCCAATTTTCCTCTGTTCGCTCAGCTCGCAAGCCGCTCGCGAGCTGAAGCTTTTTTTTTTAAAATTTTTTTTTTTTAATTTTTTTAATTTTTTATATATAGTTATATTTTTTTAAAAAATTATTATATTCATGTAATATTCAATATTTTATCAATTTTATACTCAAAATTGACCATGTATTATAATTATTAATCAATATTATACATTTATTTTGAATAATAAATAATTATTAAATTATGGTACTTTTATTTATACATTTAATCTTTTACTAAGTTTAATCAATTTTAATTATTATTTTATTATATATATTAAATATAAATGAGATCAAAAGCTTAATTAACAATTATAATATCTTAAAATTCAGCCAATCATTCATACCAAATTATAATATATTTGTTGTTAATCATATCAGACGGTACGATTTAAAATTACATGGTCTGATTCAACGATACACCGTCTTGAATGATTACTCTTTTATTTCGAGTACGATATCTCGACATCCATCTATCCAATAAATCTAAAACTTTACTAAATGTATTTTTATGTATGTTTGATTATATCTAACGGTTTAATCTAAATTTTGACGGTCCGATTAACCCACATTGTTCAACAATGTAAGATGATAGTTACATCAATGTAATACTAACGTTTATGAATATACAAATTTATTGCAAATTGTGAATATATATCAATTTCAACTATAAAATATCTAAAGAGAATAATAATAATAATAGTAATTAATGATGTTTTAATATTTTAATTACTTTTTATTATTATTATATATATATATATATATATATAAGATCAATTAATATACTTAATTTTAGAGTTTATCTCTTATTTATCATCATTATTATTTTTTTTGTATATAATGATATCAACAATATTTAAAAAATAATTTACATTTATAACAATATGTTAAAATATTATACCATATTTAATATTGTTTATAATTATATAATAATATTTAGTATTATTTATAACATATAATTTTATTAAAATATAAAAATCAACAATTTTATTATAACAATATACATAATACAATCTCCATTCACCCCCAAAATCCTACCCCAACCCTAACCCCAAATTCAAATCCAAATCCACCACGAACGGCGCGGCGGCGGGGCAGCAACAGGATCGCGGTCGGCGACTCGGCGATAGCAGCAGCAGCAGCGCGCGGCGTGCGCGGCAGCAGCGGCGAGGGGGAGTACGGCTTCTCCAATAATAGTTTCTCATCACCATCTCTCCCACCCCTCCACCGTCTCTCCCTACTCAAATCACCACGATTCGCTGCCTCCATAGCTCGAGCTCGAGCTCATTCCATGTAATGCGAGCTCGAGAGCGAGCTCAAATGTTAAAGGTTCGTCGAGCTCGAGCTCGAGCTCGAGCCAAAGAAAAAAAAATCGAGCTCGAGCTGACCAAAAATGGTCCAGCTCGGCTCGAGCTCGACTCGTTGACACCCTAACATATCTCCTTCTCATCTTTTTCCAGTTTTGGTAAGAGTAAGACCTCATTGCCCACCACCTCTCTCCACTTATGTCCTCTAACGTCCATCCATCCTCAACTTTCTTCAATTTTCTTTTGGTTAATTGCACTTATGCCTCCTCTACAAATGTGTGTACATACTTACACTTCTTTTTCCAAAAAAAATTATCCATTTATATTTGATGTTTTTTATTAGAATTTAAACGAAAAATACTGATATTAACCAAAAAAATATTTATAAATGAGCCATCATTTAAAATTCTCATGTATATGTTTGTACTTGTAAAAAGATAAATATAACATATTCATATGAAATAAATTAATACCATTACATTCTTTCTCTTATAAGTACGAAATCATTACATGAGAATGTTAAATTAGGAGTAAAATTAAAAATTTATGTAATTATTTTTGTTGATATCAATATTGTTCTTCCAAACCCTAATAAAATGATGTCAAGTGTAAACGGAATCAGAATTTTTAAAAGAGATCTAAATATAATTAACCATATTTCTCTCTCTTTTTCTCAAATAAAGTTGTTGATTTTCAACCTTTCTTCCAATGGTCATCCTTGATTCTGAACTTATCAAGGCAAATCTTGATTTTGATCAAATTAACATATTATTTCATTTTTCATAAGTTAAATAGATCGCCGTCGACATATAAACCTATTTAAAAAGTTGCACAAGAAATTGCAACAAAGTATTTACAGATAGTTCTATAAATAAGAAAGTGCTCTAATACTTAAATTAGTAAAATCGAGAATGAGTATAAAATATTATCTATGCTTTATTAGAAATCACCCACCTCCACATTTTCCGCTGAGTGGGTACAACAGCTTAATTGCTGACATGTCATCATAAATGGCCTTTACCTTACTATATTGTCTTCAGCCCGCCTCTATTTGGGCTGATCGTCATCTTGAGCCCAAATGATGCTCTGCACGTTTGGTTTTCATCCAGGCCCAACGGATGTGCACGGCGGCAATGCCATCAACCACAATTTTACTACACTCGTCCCTTTTTTCTATAAAAACAAACAAGTCTTGTCATAACAACACAGGTATCTCAAAACTCAACCCTAATTGTTTTGTACAAAGATTTAAGCAAAATAAATTCATCATGTTGCTTCACCTTCACTTACTGGAAAATTATTACTCAAAGTGAATTTAATCGAATCAAATCAATCACATAACAAGTGTAATAATATATTTGTCATTTTTTTTCAAATTATACACCAACCACACGATAAGTATATTATACTGATTGTATAATTAATTTAAGTTTGGTCAAACTCGATTTGACTTAAAACTTTTCCAAAATCATTTGAAATTAAAAATACCATTTTAACAAGGCCCGAAAGGGTTGAGAAGGTGAGCTGATCAAACATCCTGTTTTTGGGCTCAGATAACTAGATTCTCTTGCCTAAACAAGAAACTTCGAATATATTAAAAAAGACCTGTAATGTAAATGTATTATTATCCTTCTTAACACAAAGCCGATCGGATTTTCGCCTTTCCTCAACCTACTTTTCCAGACAAACCAACGACTTATATATATCTGGGATCTGCTAAAGTTCCAAGTACTTAATGTCTGTGCAGGCAATATTTCAACGTTATTTTATTAATCTGGAGTGTAATTCTTGTTGCAGAAAAATGAGAAGAATCCTTGGTAGGATGAAAGGTACGTAAAGGCTGCATCAGTGAACCACTAGTCTTGATTTCCACTGTGTTATGACAAAGGGTTTCTGTCGACCTTCGTTGTTTGTGACTATGTTGTTGAAGAAATAGAGACACAGTTGATAGAGAGGCAAGAGAACAAGGTAAGTGTTTGTAGGAAGAATGCCCGACTTCACAAGACAAGATCTGGACATTACTTGTGTTTATAAAGGGTAGTATGTATCAAGACAAGACATATCTGAATCGAGATTGTTTAAAGCTTGATGAATAATGCATGGGCCATCAAGACAAGATCTATTTGATTATATTTCTTGTTTTATTTAAGGGTAAACTCGATTTTTACTGGCTAATGTACCCCATCAATGCCATAAGTAGCCATTGTTGCAAATTTCTGTCTTAAAATGGAGTAATGGAGAAAATGCATCTATAGAAATAGAAATTCTTAAAGATTTCAAATTTTCAACTTTAATATTTTAAATTGTGAAAGTGTATTTTCTTTTTTTAAAAAAATCAAAAGGAATTTGACCAAACATGGCAAGCAAGCAATGGGAAGGCTTCTAGATGTTGGCTGTAATTGTATATGATTTATGGTTCTTGTCATGAGTGGGGCTAATTAGTCATACTTGAGATTGCTTATTACACTTGAATTCATTCATTTTCTTTCTGGATCAGAACCTTCCTCGCCATCGCCAACCATCATTCAAGTAATTCTTGTCCGAAATTCATTTCTTCTAATTCGTGGGCTGTAAAGGAAATGACCATTTCTTCTTTCTTCCAACTCGTGTTAGTAATTAATTTAGAAATCTTTCCTATACTAATATAAAAAGAAAGGAATATATAGTTACACTCCCATGAGATTTGATATAATTATACGTAAATTTTTTATAATTTGAAAAATTACATCTATTACCTTTAAAGTTTGCTTCGTAGTAAAAATGATATTAACAAAACAATATTTATATTTACCCCTAATTGACTTTATTATTGACTGTCAAATAAAATCTTTTACAATCAAATTATCATCATACGTCTTCACGCGATAATGCATGTGAGAATGTATATTTTCATTGTTATAAGAGCAGTTTAGTTCGAAAAAATATTATTTTACCTGCAATAAATTAATAATATGTCAATTGAAGGTAAATATCAATTTTCATTCAGTTTTTTTTTTGTAACGAATTCTCTCAAGGGAGGGGAGTGCAATTACTCCTAAAAAGAAAGGCATATCACCCACGAACGATTATTTGTGACACTGTAATATTATTTTTTTTTGTATCGATAATATCTTAAAAGTTAGTTTTTTTTTCTTTGCAAAATATGATGTGTTGATTTATACATTACTTTTATTCATACCATATTTTAAAATATAAAAAAATATTTATTATATGTGCACAGAAACAACATCCCACGATGACTAATTATCAAAAAACGAAAAGTAGCCAAATACTTAAATGCCCTTTCCGTGTTCTCTCTTTCAATTTTGTACTTTCAGTGTGGCAATGCTAATCATGTGCAGCAAGTTCAAGTAATTGTTACTTTTGTATCAATAACGTTTTAATATGAATTTTTATTACAATAATTGTAAGGTTTCACTTTGAAGTACTACACTTCACTTATATATAGTATAACATTTTTAGATTATTAATATAATTTAAAAGAATTTCTATATGGATTTTATAAATTTTTTTTATATGTTTGTGAATATATAAAATAAATATGATATACAAATACAAGATTTAGTAGTATCAATTATAATAGAAAAATTCAGACAGTTCACATGGGAATCAAAGTCGCATATTTATTTATTTAAAGTTTAAAATTATAGGAATGATAAGGAAAGAAAAGATTAAGAAGAAGAAGATTGATGTAAGCTGGTGGCCAAACTCATCTTTCTGTGGGGCTCTTTTTCGTGTTTATATGGCAATCCATTGGATTATTCCTTCTATTAGAGTTTAATTTAAAGCTAATCCCCATTATATTTGATAGCGACTCCCACAACTATGAGAATTACACTCGTGATATTCGCCTGCAAGTCGAAAGTTGAGAATTCATGAATAAGTTCAAAATGATGTGTTTGAGTCTTATCGGATATATGGATATTTATTTCATTTTATGAATTTATTATAATTATATTTAATTGATTTAATTGGAAAAGTAAAGCTTTGTAGTGGCAAATACAGGTGTGGCTAACCCCAATATTTGTTCTCAACATCAATTTTTAGGTAAGTGGGAATATAGAACTATAAGTTATACTATACTATAAACACCATCACGGACGAAATTACATTTTTAGTTCTATTGAGTGGGAAGGTCAATATTTTTAATTTTTTGCTTTTTGGAAATTTTTTAAAATGATTTTAAAATTAGAAAAAAAAAATCAACATATTTAGTGCTTTATGGGATTTTAAAATTATCACAAAATTGAAAAAACTTAATACATTTAGTCCGTATCCAAGTTTCCGCAAAAAATAGATAGTAAGGATACGTGCAATATGTGTGTTCATGTGTTGGGTGGGCAACCAAGCCAATAGCTAAGCCAACGAACATGCGCATTGTCGGGCCATTATCATTTACCTTTTTTTTAATAAAAACTTGGATACGAGACTAAATGTGTTGAGTTTTCTCAATTTTGAAAATTGGGTAAATCAAAGAATTGATATTTTTCAATTTGGACTATTTTAAAACTCTTCTAAAATAGAAAGAGTAAAATTATTACTCCCCTATCCTATCCCATGAGACTAAAAATATAATTTTATATACTATCGTGTAACTAAATTCTGAACACACACATTGAAATAGCCAATTAAACAAGCATGCTTAAGGGTAAAATTAAATAGTGTTGTGTATTTATGTAAGTATATATAGTGGATCACAGGAAAAATCAAAATAAAAACTAAACACGTAAGAGATGTACATCGTTCTGTATGTTTGCAGTCGATTCATACGAGGAAAACTAACGACAATCAACAAAATTAAATTCGAAAAATCTCAAAATTATCACACCCCATTTTAGCTGATTATGTTCCAAATTTCTGTCATTAGATTATTCAATGCTGAAGTTGTTTAAATAAATAAAATGAGAGATAAATCCGCAGCGTGAGTGAACGCGTGCAATAGGACCGCTTGACCTGTGAAGCGAAGTTACTCGGTTTGTTCGGCATAGCAAAGAGACCGATTACTACACTAAAATCCAATTCCCATTTGCCCATTCTTCTTGAAATGAATGGAAAATCCTTCACTAAGAAGAAAAATCCCCACACGCTTTTAATACAAAACTAACTAATAATAATACCATACAATACAAACAAAAAAATATATATATATTAAACACACACTCACACACTGAGCACACACAGGTCTTTCCTCCTTTCGTCACCAACAAAAGGTGCAAACAAGGGCTCGTTTGTACCCTTTTTCTTTAATTTATTTTATTTGTTGTTTGAAGATAGAGATGGGGAAGAAACTGGATGCTTTGCTGGGGAGACGCTTCAAGACCTCAAAATTTCAAACCCACGGTTGCGCTGGCCGTTTCCCGGCTGGCTTCTCAAGAACCAGCGCCAGGCGCGGTGCTCGATTGCACGGTCGTTCCGTTTTTTTGAGTTCCTTAAGCAACCATGACAGGGCTCTTCTCAGGGTATTCTCAACATACCTGCTAAATGACTTGTTTGTATGATTACTTTGAAATATATATATGGATTCTTGATTTTGTGTATATGGTTTTTGTGATGTACAGGTTGAGCAAGTGATAAAGGAGCAGAATATGTTGGATGTGTTTGTTGTACTGGAAGGATATTGCCATCTTTGATAGAGAGAGTCAACCTGTTTGAACAAGAAAAGTAGGGATGCACTAAGTTCTTTCTTTGTTCCTATTTTGATGTAAAGTTTTTCTAGTTTTTGTGATTTCTCTTGTCTTTTCTTACAGAGTTTGCCCTGAAGAGTTGAAAGAAGCTGTGTCGACTTTGATCTTCGCTGCCACAAGATGTGGGGAGTTCCCGGAACTTCAACAGATTCGGGCAATTTTCACTTCCGTTTCGGCAAAGAATTTGCAGCTCGGGCTGTTGAATTGCGTAATAATTGTGGAGTTAATCCTAAGGTGCGAATCAAGGATTATGATGATTTAAATTTATCATAAACAAAACATATTAATCCGATAGTTAAGTTTTTCACATCATGATATCTTCTCTCGTCTCCAGATTATACAGAAGCTGTCAACCAAGCCACCAAGCTTGGAGAACAAAATGAAGGTGCTGAAGATTGCTTCAGACAACAACATTGATGTTCCAATTGAGGAAACTGTATCAGTCATTAGAATGGTATGCAAAATTATGCATTTATGTTTCTCAGCAAGATGTCTATTGATACGTGTACTAAACGATTTATTTTCATCTGCAAAATGCTTATGAAATTATAATAACTGAGTCATTGATTGTGGATTCAGGAAGATCAGGATTTCAGCCTGGAGAAGCAGCACAAGCCAAGTCAATCAGGCCCTTCTAGAATTTCTAATCAATGAGAGAATGAATCAATGTACAGCCTGCAGACGAGGTAGACGGAAGTGAAGATTTTTCTGATACACTTAAAATTAGGAGAAAATACAAGGACGTGGCTGATGCAGCGGAAGAAGCTTTCAAGTCTGCTGCTTATGCAGCGGCAGCCGCTAGAGCAGCTGTGGAATTATCGCGGTCTGAATCCACAGATCCTGATGATCCCAATACCCCCAATATCCGGCTGAGAAAAGTATCAGCCATGATTAAGCCAATCAAAGCTGAACTCCAAACTCATGAGGAAGATATAGGGGAGCACGAGCATAAGAAAACTGAAGTGAAATTTGAGAAAATCCACCCAGTTCAAAGCTATGATTTGGAGAGTAAAGATGCAGGTATACATGAAGAGAAGGGAGTGGAACAATTGAAAGGAAACAAGAATGGAACTGAATTTAAGAGATCACTTTCTGCTTCAAGCTCGGATTCATCAGATGACGATGTGAAGGGGGTTAGTCTATCTTCTGATGAAGCGGGCCAGAGTAAAAAAGGGGGTGTAGTATTTGATGAAAGTGATGGTGAAGATGAGCTGGAAATGAGGGTACCTGGTACTTATGACTTGGATGCTGGTCAAAAGAATGATGTATTTGAAGGGAGAAGCAGAGCTCAAGTTGGTGTGAAGTTGAAGATGGGGCCTGGAAATTCTAATGCTCAATTTGCTGCAGAGAAGAAAACTCAAATTATAGAGCCTTTAAACATCAAGGAGGCCGATCTCTGTGAGGACCAGATGGCACACAGATAATAGTATACATATGCTGTTTGACGAGTACTATTTCTGTTTCAAGTTTTTCTGTAATAATATAGGTCGTGTGAAGCAAGTCCTTTTTGCTTTTCATGTTTGTTTTTTTCTGTTGTGAAGTTTGAGAGAACTTGTAATGGCTTTGTGAAGTTGAAATTTGGGTGCCTAGCTTTCTAACATGCAAAGCGAGTTATATTTTATTCCCATGACATGAAATCCTGAGATTTCAATAATATTTTAATCTCACCAGCAGCCAAATTATGTGAAATGTCCAAGAAAGATACTAACTTGTGTTTTGCAAGATAGGGTCATGTGTCGATCCCAGGATTCTTGGATGATCAAAAATGAAAGAGAATGAGGGTACGATGATTAAAGAAAGGATGACCAACAACACAGAACAATATCGAAAGCAAATCTCAGACCTTGCTATAAAAATTACCTTACGATTAGATACAAAACCTTGAACTATGTTTATTTCTAGAATCTGGGTCAAAAGGTTCATTTGCATCTGGCTCGCTTCTTTCCACTTTGCATTAGCTCACCATGGGACTGCAGACTTACACCAACATCTTCATCGTACTCAATTCCAAGTTCCTCCTATAAAAGTAAAAATGCTGCTAATGAAAAATATTTGCCAAGTGACTCAGACTCAAAACAAAAATAAAAGACAAACCTTAAATTCTTTTAGATTCTTGGGAGTTTTCAGTTGCATCCCAGATATCTTTAAACATCCTCTTGCGTCTTCTCCATTGATTTATCACATCCATATATATATTCTCAATAATCTGCCGCTCTTCTGGACTCACCAGAGTTACACCTTGCCTTAGTTTTATCAACTTCTCCTCCATTTGTTTAACCTGTAAATCACAGATGTACAATCTCATGGATGTTATGTCCATGCTGTCTGGAGGGAGCGCATAAATTATTATATGCACCAGTCACCTCATTTCCCAATTTGTTTCTTTTGGCATGTATATCCTCCAGTGTCAAATTTGATTGCAGTGCTTTAATCTCTGTCACAAGTAATGCATGCAAACCAGATTAAATAATGAAGAGTTGGTTCGAAACTAACACAACTCATCATACATTTAGAATTCAGACATACAAAGACCTAAAACCAAACCCATATAAGAAAGGGACGAGTTACTTTACTTTCATCACCCTTTTTGCATCACCGAATTTTGCTTCAAGAATCCAGGAAACACTTTAATGTTTGGAATTCAAGGGCTTTATGAGGCAGTCACAACAAAAATAGTCTGGTAAAATATTTCATAAATGTTGTTTGCAAAATCATAGGAAATGTTTTTTCCACGGTGTGCCCAAAATGTTTCAGTTCAGAACAAATCAACAATCTTCTGAAACAAATAGAAAAGATCAAGAGAAACTACATACCCCCTTCAACCTCAGCAATAGCCTTCTTTTGTTCATTGAGTTGCTCTTGCAATTTAGCATTCTCTTCTTTCATCTGATTGAGCTCTTCATTGTTTGGAATGTTGAACTGATCTTGCCTAGCCAGGTATAGTTTCTGTTTGCCATACTCTTTGAATGATATTTTCCCACTATCAGCAAGGCTATCCAATGCTTTTTGTACTGCAGCCTTTTTTAGGCTAAACTTTTGTAGTGAATCGGCGACACATTGGGAATTCAATGGCCTATTTTGCTGCAAAGAATATAGATGAACTCTCCATGAGTGGTCACACCTTCGCGTGTAGATTATTCAATTCTGCTAACTATTTTACTGAATAAAAAAATCACAACATATAGACATATATTTCTGGGCATGTGGAGCGAGAAAGAGGGAGAAAATTGGAGGACAGATTTACAGCATAAAAGAATCTCAAATACTATCTACTCTGAAAATCACCCCAAAAAACTAGTATGCACAGGATTTTTTTTCTTTTTTCTTCTTGTTGAACCACTCCAATTTCAATTTATCTATTTGATTAGCGTGAAACAAGAGAAAATCGCAGTACTATAGCTAAAAAGTATTTCCGAAACTCTCAAACTTATGAGTAGATAATCAAATGTGATGATCAATAGTATTATAAAAACAACTAAGAAATCTTACTGCCAAAAAAAAAAAGAAACCACAACTAACAAAATTCGAAAAAAAGGAAAAAAACTATACCAAAAGCTTACGAATTCCCGTAAATAAAATGAACAACAATATTATGAAACACAAAGAAGTTGGGGAAATTTACCTCATTCACGAAGTTGAGTACGATTCCTGAAAATAAGCATGACGAAACAAATTATTGAACTCGATAAAATCATTTGAAGAGATTAAATTACGTGGTTATACATATAACTGCACAGATATATGCTTACCTTCCGCGCTATCGGATCTGGGAGCCATTGATCGGAGAGATCAAAAGAGCGGGAAATATTTCGCAGGGAGAAGCTTTCTGCTCACGAGTGAGTTTCGAACTTAGAAAAAAGGGTTTCTTGTAATGGCCAAACGACGACGTATACGTGAGTCTCCCGCCCATGTCTAACAAGCCCTTACTTGTAACAAATTTTCAACTATTACCCCTTGCGGAGATATCAATTTTCAACAAGAGGAACTTTTATTAGTTTGAGTTCGATCTATTCTAATTTAAGTTAATATTTAATCTTTCTTAATAAGTTATTTCTATTGTTGTGCATGTAATTTTGTATTTCTTTATTAACTTACTAGTTCTATACTTTTTAAAAATTAAAACAATATTTTTAATTGAATTACGATATTAAATTTGAGGTTAATATTGAGATATGGATATAGATACAAATATTAGTTTTTTTTTTTAATAATCAACAAATTGTTTAGACGCATCATATTTCTTGAAGTTAAGGGACTATCTAATCAAATTATTATGATATAATTGTCTGTCATTAGAAAGTTTCTTCATCAACAATCTATGTCAATTTTGAAAATGTACAATTTTACTTAATTATAAACGTGTTAAACGTCCCTAAAAAATATTGATTATTGAAAACTATTTATTATAATTACGAGGAAAGTTAGTTTATTCAATAAAAGTTCGGGATAATTACACTTCACTCCTCAAAAATTTGATATAATTGTACAAAATTCTTATAGTTTGGAAATTACATCTAATATATATATAGTTTGATTCTTTCTAATAAATATGTATATCAAATTAGTCAAAATTAACTGCTAACAAAAAAAAGAAATAAAAATTAATATTTACCCTCGATTTGACTTATTAATGATTTATTGCAGATCAAATAAATTTTTATTTTCTAAGTAAATTACGTGGAGATACACTTTTCCACATGCATTAATGTTTGAAGATGTGTAAAGATAATTTTGGAATAAAAAAATTATTTAGCTTATAATAAATCAATAATAAGTCAGTCGGAGATAAAATAAAATTTTATCTATTTTTTTGTTAGTACCAACAAATTTGATTTTAACTAACGAATGGACTTACTTAACAGACGGAAAAACATTAGTGATACTAAATATAATTTTTCAAATTACAGATATTTATGTGTACTTACATCAAATCTCATGGAAAGAGTAGGTAATTATCCCTAAATTTGATTTGGTTTAGTATAGTTTCGTGTTGTCATTTAAATCTGGTTTAATTAAATTGAACATTTTATATTATTACTTTTAGAAAACAATAGTAAACCATGTATTATATTTTTTACTTGGAGGGGAAGTGTAATTTTAATAGTTTAAGGGGAAAATTTGAAATTTTTGCCCTTTTTCACGTGACTGCGATGAATATGAGCGACAGAGAGAGAGAAACTCAGTGACGATTTCATCAACGCAGTTCGACATAACTCGCGTTGAAGCCTTCCCGATTATTGTGTAGAGAAAAAGAGGAGCCCAGTGATTGTTACATGAAAAACACCGGCCCCGAAAACACATCAGAAAATTCATTTCCCATCTCCCTCTCTCTCCCTCTTCGAATCTGAAGGATAGCCGGCGGGAACCCCATTGCCTCCGGTAACTCTCTTCACTTTTCTCTGTTCAATACATACTCGTATGCGCGCTTTATCATATGCACATAGGCGTACTAAATCATTTCTTTGTTCTTTTTGTTTTACTTTAGGATTTAAATTCTTGGTTGTTGCCAGATCTTAGATTTTTCAGATTTAATTTGATCTCCTGTTGCTTTCTTTTAACTTAAGAAATTAAAAACTCATAAATTCTGCCCAGTTAGACTTGTGGGCCAAGCTGATTTTTTCTGAAAAATTTGTAATTTTTACTACCATTTTCCCTTCCTGAACTGAAAATAAAATCCGATATTCGTGAGATTGTTTCCAAATAAATTGAATAGAGTTATTCCTCACAATGACCAGAATTTTCTATTTTGGAAGACTGATGAGAAACTCGTCTGATAAGATGACATGACAAGGGTTTGAGAATAAGTTTTCTTCTATAAGGGCTAAAATCACTTGTTTTGGCCATTTTTATGCCATATAGTAGGGTGATTTCGAGCTTTCTATCGGGCTTCTTCTCATTCTTCTTTGTTTTAGTGATGGAAATTCAGTTTCTTGGTTCCTTGCAATTCTTGCTATGCATATACACTGAAGGATTATATAAGCTGATTTTCTTTTATTCTTTTGTAATGTCTGGATGAAGCTTGTACCTCTAGGGAAAGATTTTTGGCGGCACAATGTCGATGGCTGATGAGCCACTGTATCCAATAGCAGTGCTAATTGATGAGTTAAAGAACGATGACATTCAACTGCGATTGAACTCTATACGTAGACTATCAACCATAGCACGCGCACTTGGGGAGGAGAGACTCGGAAGGAGTTGATCCCATTTTTGAGTGAGAACAATGACGATGATGATGAGGTGCTGCTGGCTATGGCTGAGGAATTGGGTGTGTTCATTCCATATGTCGGAGGGGTGGAGCATGCTCATGTGTTGCTCCCTCCCCTGGAAACACTATGTACTGTGGAGGAGACCTGTGTGAGGGACAAAGCTGTAGTCATTATGTAGAATTGGATCACAGATGAGAGAAAGTGATTTGGTTGACTGGTTTATTCCTCTTGTGAAGGTCAGATATAATCTGCTTTTCTTTTGTTATTGCAATCTCACTGAGAACGTCGTATTTGTTAGGTACAGCTGGAAAATCTTGCTTCATATTTATGATGCATGATAGCTTTCTTTTATGGTTGTTTGCCAATTGCTTAAATTATTATACATTACGAAGGTGGAATCACTTTGACTGTACAATTGATTACCTTCGTTGCGGCCTCAATGAAATGAAGCATGGAGTTTGCCTAGGCTTTTATAATTGTGGTTTTATAACTATTCTGGTGAATTTTTAAGCACGTGAAGATATTCTTGTCTCTCTCTTGCTAAAGTATCAATATTCAATTACTCTTTTGGTAGTGCAGACTTTGGGATTTCTAGTTCTGATATTTAGTTGTCTGCGTATATGTTTGTTTTAAATTACAGAGGCTGGCAGCTGGTGAGTGGTTTACGGCTCGAGTTTCAGCTTGTGGATTGTTTCATATTGCCTACTCAAGCGCACCAGATACGTTAAAGACAGAATTAAGGTCAATATACAGCCAGTTGTGTCAAGATGATATGCCTATGGTGAGAAGGGCTGCCGCAACCAACTTGGGGAAATTCGCTGCCACTGTGGAAGCTGCTCATCTGAAGACTGACATCATGTCTATGTTTGAGGATCTTACACAGGATGGTAAAATTCTTTAGGTTTCTCTATCTTGTTATAATTATTTGTGGATTACGTAGATATTCACTTATATGATTGATTATGCCTAGATACTTAGTGTAGTTGCCATGATTTGTTAATCCTTTAATATTTAGAGGTATATTTATGTGATAAAGCATGTGGATGATGTGAGTTAAATATTAATAGACATGCATTCAGCATTTCGTCTTCATAAATTACATTTTGGGTAAGTTTTAGGTTCATTTTTGGGGTACTTTGTCTGTATTAGAAGTCTCAAGTCACCTTTTTTTAATTTTTTTTTATTGAGTTTTTAATTCATTTTTGGTTCTTTAACATATCCTTGTCTCCCAGCTTCACTCTAATTTGAAGCAATTGGAATGCTGTAGAAATTTTATTGTGAATTTTCTTTCATATTGCAGCATTCCTGTTGCCATTGCTTGGATGAAACTATTTCTTCTTATTGATCTAACAAAATAATAATAAAGCCAACCATATCAACTTATGCACAACTTTTGGAATGTATCAAACGGAGAAAAGTATTTATTATTCATGATCAAGTAGAACGAGTGAGTAATTTAAGTAAAGCCAGAAGGTGACTGAAGCAGAAAAGTTGAAGGATCATGATTTCTTAATAAGTTATAGTGAATGGCCCGTCCTCTGGACCATTGAAAACAATTGGTTGGTCTTTTCTATATAGGTTAAAAGAATGTTGATGGCTTGAATACTAAACAGTTTCTCCAGATTTGGTGGAAAATAACACAGTAAGTCATATGGTGGGTGATCTAAAAATTGACTTTCTTAGTCCCTCTTTTCAGATCAGGATTCTGTTCGCTTGCTAGCTGTTGAGGGCTGTGCTGCTCTTGGAAAGTTACTGGAACCTCAAGATTGTGTTGCACATATTCTCCCTGTAATTGTCAACTTCTCGCAGGTATACTCCAGACTCTGTTTCTTTTTCTTGTTATGATTGCTGGAATGGTATTATGTGATTTCTCCCACTTTCTTTAGACCCATCAAGTTGTTTCATGAGATTGTTTGCTCGGTACCTTTTGGTTTGTTTATTTTTATGTATGAAATGATGTTCAACAATTTAGTTTGGGCTATGATCTCAGAACAATTTCTGATCATTTTCATTTTAGCTTACTAGCTTTGTTAAACATTGGATATGTATAATTCCTGATCCTTTTAAGCATGAAGATTACTCTATTGCCATATTTAAACACAAAGTTAACTGGTAGTACTTATTTTGTCACTGGACTTACTGCATATTGGGCTTGCTGGCTTCTTTCTTTCTTTATTCCTTTTCATACTTTTTTTTTTTAATTCTGATTTTACTTGCTGTATTTTATCAGGATAAGTCTTGGCGTGTTCGCTACATGGTTGCCAACCAGTTGTATGAACTTTGTGAGGCTGTGGGACCTGAACCTACTCGGTAGTTGTTTAATATCTGGCTTCTAATTTTGACATTCTTTGTCTTATAGAGCATCAGGCACTGTGTGCGTTTAAACTTCTGACATTTGATTTGTTTACACATGATTGGTACATTGCTGTCTTATTAAGAAGTGCTATTTCGTTTTCTTCTACTTCTTTGTTTCCGTCATGTATGCTTCTAAAAATAAGGACAGGGACTTGGAATGTCCTTACAATACCGTTGGGATTAGCAGACGTGCAAATTCAGATTTTTAGGGTTTTAGTTGCTACAGATGCATCAAATTGCTGTATGTATTTGTCCATCCATTGTATGCTATATTGATGTTTGGAGAGGTGCACACATGCAGACACATTTCTATTTCCACATGGATCTGAAGTTATGCATTAATTATTTATATACTTTTCATGAAAGCACTTTTATCCAAGTAAAGTGCAATTACTCTTCCTTGTTATATGAGAATGTTGTATCTCAACCTTTAGTATTTTTGGTTGCATAGTATGTTTAGTATTGATGGCTTTCCAGAAGAAGAAGAATTCTTTTGCGTTTGGGCGTTTTCATTGTAATGGTAGACATACAGTAGCAATCAAGAGATCTTGGTGTCGAGACCGAAATGCTACCTTCCTGAGAGTGGCAGCTTCCTTGTTATTATTTGAGTTTGTTTCTTCTGAGTTATGACAGTTGTCGAACTTTTTTGGCATATAAAGATTTCTATGATTAGTTTCATATTTCGCTCAATCTCCTTTCATATAGTGATCCTGATAAGTGAGATATGTGATGCTTTTTAAGGACGGATTTGGTTCCTGCATATGTCCGCCTACTTCGGGATAACGAAGCGGAAGTGAGGATAGCAGCTGCTGGTAAAGTCACAAAATTCTGCAGGATTCTTAATCCTGAACTTGCTGTCCAGCATATTCTTCCTTGTGTAAAGGTAGGCACCATGGTGCATCAGTCATGGTGGATGATCTGTTTGTTATGAATATATTGTTCATATGATGTTGATACTTTACTGTCTTATAATGGGAGGTGACTGCTTGCAGGAATTGTCATCTGATTCATCGCAGCATGTAAGGTCTGCTTTGGCATCTGTCATAATGGGAATGGCTCCTGTTTTGGGCAAGGTAAAGACTATGGCAACTTTAAGTTGGGAAAGTTTGTGTGAAGCTGCAATTTTCATGGATGCATAGCTAGGATGGGAGATATTTGTTTTAACTCTGTAATTGTATTTTAACTATTATTATATTTGTTTCAAATATTAACTTAGTGATAGTATCAACTCTTTTGCACATATTGGTAAAGACATTGTGGCATCTTTCTGCTTCTTAGGAATCATCACTCCAGACAACAGGCTGCTTGAAGAATTACTTATTTATGGCACGAGAGTCCTATTGACCAGCTTGTGTCATTTTACTTGGTTGTTTGCTAACCACTTGGTGACCCTATGAGTTGCTGCAGCTGTTGTGTCCCGATGTAGTTTCAACAGCTGGTTTAGATATCATACATATGTTCTTGATAGTCTCTTTCTTGAGCTTCCTTTAGGACTATCTCAGTACATTGTTCTACATCTGATACATAGAGTTGTCAGCTCTGTTCTTTTTTTTTTTTTCCTTCGGTATTTATTGAAATGGAAATAACTGGCATTGGATGCTCTTCAGGTTCCTCGACCTCGTTGACTAATTATAATTATTTGTCTCTGACACTACAACCTAAGTTATCTGAAGATCTTTTTTTTTTTTTTTTTTTTACTTATCAGTCAACATTTTTGATCTGCTTTTTATCATTTCTGGCATTGATGTTGCCTTTATTTGCCATTACATAATGAATGACTTGTTATGTTGCCAACATGATTCCTCTGGGGTTTGAATATTGGATTTTCTGGTTGATGCAGGACGCTACAATTGAACAACTTCTTCCCATATTTCTCTCCCTTTTGAAGGATGAATTTCCTGATGTTCGCCTCAATATCATTAGCAAGCTAGATCAAGTCAATCAGGTCTGTGGTGTCCCTCAAAATGTTTTTCTCCAATTATCATGTATGCTGATAATTTTTTCTGCACATGCAGGTTATTGGAATTGATTTGCTCTCTCAATCTTTGTTACCAGCTATTGTTGAGCTAGCAGAGGATAGGCACTGGAGGGTTCGGCTTGCCATCATAGAATACATACCTTTATTGGCTAGTCAATTGGGTGTTGGATTTTTTGATGATAAGCTGGGAGCTCTTTGCATGCAGTGGCTACAGGACAAGGTTGGAGTTTCTCTTGTGATTATTTTATTTTGTTGTTTTAGCTGCAAGAAAATTGGAGAACACGTAAAGCAATGATTCCATGGCAACTCTCTATTTGAACTTCAGAGATCTAATTTGCTGTTCTATGATGTGTGACATTCAGAGACAAATCCGTTTCTTGGCCAGTCTCTTTTCTGCTCTTAATGATAATAATTGATTTGATCCTTTGATCATTTGCGTTCTGTTCTACTGTGAATGAAGATATATTCTCTAATCTCTTCCATGCTACTCTTTGCTATGTGCTGGTGCACATCTTTCTTTTTCTAATCCTCTCTATTCTGGGCTGGGGGGTTGGCGTGGTTGGGTGGGTGGAATAGAAACAGGAAACAATAAACTTACATCTAAATTTGGTATTTTGTGCAGGTTTACTCTATTAGAGATGCTGCAGCTAATAATTTGAAACGTTTGGCAGAAGAATTTGGTCCAGACTGGGCAATGCAACATATAGTTCCTCAGGTTTGTAGAAGGATATCAGAACAAGCTCCCATTTTGGTTGTACTTTGATTTGCATACGCCAGCCTTTCATATTACTCTTCTGCTCATAAAACTGTTTATCTTCTCTAAAACATATTTTTGGGTTATATGGTTTGACAGTGTTGGAACACCTTTAATAGATTAAGCAAAACTAATTTTTGCACTAACCTGAAGGACAGAAAGAATAAAGTTAAAGAAGCTGAAGGTTCAAAGGATCCTCTAGGGATGTGTGGCTTCTGTGTAGGTTCTCATTCTCCCCTGACCTCCTGAGTCATGTTTGAGACACTGATAAATGCATAATGGCTGTTTCATCCTTTCCCCAAATCAAAAGAGAAAGAAATTGGTTCTGTCTGGTCAATGAGTAGTGTAAGCTACCAACTTTTGTAATTAAAGCTTGCCTTTGTAATTAAAGCTTGCCATTCTCGTAATGAACTGTGTGGGTGATATTGCGCTCCTTTTGAACTAGATACAGAAAGGGATGAGCTGTCTTAGTTACCAGTGGGAAATGTGAAGACCACGTAAAGTCCAAAATGTAGAATTCCTGTGTCAATTTGAATTGTTATTTCTGCTTGCTTGTTACAGTTCAATTGACATTTGTTTCTGTGATCCTAGTTTTAAATTACTCCCGACTTTTCTATTCATGACCCAAACTGGAATTCATAGAAATGTTCAGACATGCTAAAAATTGTTATTACCAGTGGAATTTGATGCACAGCTGTAACTCTTGCCTGTTGATACTTGAATCTGATCTGATATGTTGTAATGCACTTCCTATATAGAATTTGTTTCTTGTTTCTATATTTTCTATTAACCTATTAACAAAGATCCATGCCATGTCAACTCTAGGTTTTCCTCATGATAAAAAATCGGCACGACTTGTATCTGATACAGTCTTCATGCAAATTGCTCCCAAGTCTTATTACCTGTGCCTTGTTCCTTTTCAACATGTTTGAACAATGAAACCTTGGTTCATTTTCCATGCAGGTCTTAGATATGGTAAACAATCCACATTATTTGTATCGGATGACCGTTCTTCGTGCAATTTCCTTGCTTGCTCCAGTCATGGGTGCGGAGATAACATGTTCCAACTTATTGCCTGTGATTGTTACTGCATCAAAGGACAGGTATTTTGTCTTTCCACGTCCATATACAGGCCATATGAGTATATAATCGCTTCCACAACTAATAACCTGTTACAATGTTATGCAGAGTGCCTAACATTAAATTCAACGTGGCAAAAGTGTTGCAATCCATGATCCCCATTGTCGATCAATCTGTGAGTACCCTTATCCTTTCCCACATGAAACACATATTACTCTCTTCTTGCTCTTCATTCTATTAACATTGGTTTCTCATGAAATTTTGTCTTGCTCCGTAGGTGGTGGAGAAAACGATACGTCCCACCCTGGTAGAGCTTACGGAGGACCCTGATGTAGATGTCCGTTTTTTTGCCAACCAAGCTCTTCAGTCGATCGATCATGTCATGATGTCTAGCTAGAGAATGTCAGGCTGTTTAAGTGGGCATTTGCCTAGAGTGTTTCTACTCTATGCTGATTTCATGCTAGTGGTGTTGGATGATCCTTATTTGTTTCAAAAGTATATTGTTTAATGTTTCATCTCCCCTTGAATCTTGAATTTTTGTTTATACCAATGTTTTAATAGCAGTGTTTTTTTCAACTGTATGGCCAATATTAATGCTTAAGCAATCGAACATACCAAGCACTGTAGTTGGTCGTTTTTCTTTCACCACTTATAAAATTATGTAAACGTTAAATCCTGAAACTGAAATTTGCATATTCCAACTCATATAGGAAACATTTTTAATTTTTTCTTTCAAAACTGAAACTTTCATGATATGCCCAATAGTGACTGTTAGCTTTATTAATCAGTATCAGTATTGCATTGTCGCGATCGTACTTTGAGAAATAAATTCCGAATCGAATATGACAAAATTGATATTAGAATTGTACAATTTTATTTCTTTTACAAGTAAAAAAATTATATATTTATTTAAATTTGTACAAATATTAGAAGTTGCTCGTGAAGACTAATTTGTTCATCGTATGTATATTTTAATTTGTTCATGCATGGGATGTACATGTAAGTGTTGGCAGTTACTTGTGAATATGAAAACACTCAACCGTTTTGCACATCAAAGTAATTACTTGGGATGTGTTTTAAGGAAAGAATTATATGCCTCATCATTATTTTGTTTTTCAAAAACCCTGCTTTTCGTATTTAACCATAGATGCCTTCATCTTTACACGTTTTTACAAGGATAAATTACTGCGAGCTCTTATAAAATTTGACATAATTATAAATACTCTCGTGTTATTTAAAAAATTATTAAAATTTTTTATTTTAACAACAATAATAACTAGCTGAATTAATTAGTTTTCGTTATATTTTTATTATTTTTTTGTGAAATGATCAAAATGCCATTGTGACTATGAATTATAATTTTATTTATTTTTAAATAATAATTTTTTTATGAACTAAGTGAATAATTTGTTTTACAATTTTTCATCTACTTCGTTTGAATTTTTTGTTTTTTTTAAAGAACAATACAATTCTAACCTTTATTAAAAATTTATATAATATTATCAAATATCAGAAATGTATTTATAATTTTTTTAAATAATGAATAAA
This sequence comes from Sesamum angolense, assembly GCA_034509725.1. Taxonomy (NCBI): domain Eukaryota; kingdom Viridiplantae; phylum Streptophyta; class Magnoliopsida; order Lamiales; family Pedaliaceae; genus Sesamum; species Sesamum angolense. Next base: position 2,348,834 of record JACGWL010000006.1, on the reverse strand, counting down.
TATGTTAAATTTTAAAAGAGGTAGTCATTATTAATCCTTTCTTAAGTCACATGGAAACTGTCGTAGGGTTCAGATGCACGCGAAGCCATCCCGTCCGAAAGTCTAATGTTTGTTGGGTTAGGAGCAAATCATGTTTTCAACACAAAATTGTCCATCTATTTTTTTTGGATGCCATAATCAAAGTACGGACAGATAGGTAGGATTTCTTTTTTTTTTTTTTTAAACTAATGTAAATTGAATTAAAAAGTATTTAATAGTTTAGGACTGCAAATGATTTGAGTTTGAATCGAGTATATAATTGTTCAAAAATTTATTGGAATTATTATCGAACTTTGAATATTGTGTTGGAACTTGATTTGATTATATGATCTAATCAAATTTTAATTGGATCAAATACGAGTCGAACTCGAGTAACTTGATATGTTTAAGAATATTTGATTATATTTACACTAATCGAAAGTTTATCGATTGAAATGCTTTATTCAAATTCTATTTGTTAAGTTTAACAAATCGAGTTCAAACGAGCTTTTATGGATCAATTTCAATTCAGTCTTAAGTAATCTGATTAATTTTTTTCAGCTCTAATTAACCATTTTGATATGGCTTCATAGAATTATCCACCAAATGATGCTATCAAACAAAAGCACATACTTCTCTGTACTGCTAAGTCTTTGTTAGGTACAGGAAATTTTAATCCAAATTTGGTGCGTGAACTATGATCAAACCTAAACCAACACGTGACAGTTATATGGACTCACAGTTATGAAAGAGTAATTAATCATCTTATAAAAATAATCACAATTATTATATGACTGATTCGATTCGATCAAATTCAAATTTTTTTTTTTTTATAAAAAAATCTACTGAAAAGGTAGTTAGGGAAAATTCTAGTTCGGACCTAATTGGGTCAAACTTGAATCAATCATATAACAAGTGCAATAAACTTGTCGTGTGATTGGTGTACAATTAAGAAAAAGTGACCAATCACATAGCAAGTATGATTTTGGTTTGGCCAAACTTGATTTGAGTTAGAAATTTCTCGATAGTTACATACAGAGGAATTCTTGCCCAAATTCTTGTTCAATACACTTGTCACGTGATTGGTGTACAATTTAAAGAAAATGACCAATCACAGAACAGGTGTGATATACTTGATTTGTGATTAAATTGATTCGGCCGAACCAGGTTCGGGTAAGAATTTTCCGTTACATTGTGGCAAAAATAAAAAAGAGCAACATATATAGTAAGATTGGGTGTTGACAATGTTGTTCAATTAGGACGGGTTGCTGGGAGCCAAATCGTGCGACCTTCAACCACCAAATATCACCAACATAGTTTGCTCGTGTTCTACCATAAATACAAGGTTGTTGTCTTGAAGCCTTCAAACCCCGAATGCTTGGAGTTCTCTTTGTTTTTCTGTCTTTACACACATTCGGGCTATTGTTGTATCTTACGTCGAACATGGAGGAAGAAGGCGAAGGAGAAACACACAGAAAATCGAGATTGATATGTTTTTTCCTATGTCGAGGTAATTTTAACTTCTATTCATGATCAAAGTAACTGCTAAAACAAACCCTAATTTCACATAGTTAACGCTCAAGTAGTGTTTGAATGAATTTTTGCAGGAGAAAACCTGTCTTAAAGCTTTATGGAACACTCATTTGAGCAAGAATTGTTTCGCAGCTAACGAGATGAAGGCACGAGGGTTACGTACTTTTATACAACCTCGACCTCGGACCTTCATCTCGTTCAAGTTTATATAAGCAGACTCTATGATTAGTTGTATATCGACTAATGGACTTCATCATAAAACTCAACATGAAACCTTTAGAATTCTTTTTTTCTTTAATGGAAAAGAAAGAAAAAAAGTGAAGCATGAACGGGCAAAAGGGGTTGTTGGAGAAGACATAGATGTACTTTTGTAATATTTGATTTGCACTATGTATAATTGCTGTTCAAACAACACCAAAATCAGAGCTATCTATTCACACAAATGATTTATTCATTGATTACTATATTAACTTCTTATTTTTTTAACTACATAAAAAATTGTATGTACATTCTCATTAAAGCTAAACCATATTTTGACCCATGAAAGCACTGCTTGATGTAAAAGAGAAAATTGACTAGTCATGGATTAAGTTCATTTGTCTTTGTTTGTCGTGTCGTGAGAAAAAAATAGATAAAAAATTACTTACAAGAGAAGGATAGAATATTAAATTATTAGTACTTAATGACTTATATTAAACAACAATAATATTGTTAAAGAATTGTACTTAGATTTTAATTTGGTATTAAATATTTTGGTAGAACTTCCATTGTAAGGCAAGATTCAAGCATTCCGTGATTAGAGTTTATGATTGAGTAATTATTAATAACCAATGTAGGTACAAATTTCTACATTTTACATTTTTGTCATTTAATTACAAGGCAGAAAAACTCATCTACCCATAAAGTTGCTGATATGACGAATCAATTCAAGAACACGACTTTGCGAGAGAGCAGAGTTGTTAAGAATCTGAAATGCATGGCCAACACCTTTACACACCAACTGCTCCACTTTCACGCCTTTACTCCTCAGATTAGCGCACAACTCCAAATTCCTATCTTTCAGTATATCCATCTCCGATATGCATACCATGACCCGCAAATTCCGCAACTCCTCCGCCCCCTTGCCCGCCGGATTGCACCATGGGTGGTCGCGATTGGCCCCCGAAGGCAACGACAGCCGCCAATACGTATCGGAAGCCGCCAGCGTAAGGGCGGAGCGTGGTGGCTGCACCGTGTAATTCTCCGAATGAGTCCTCCTCTCCCCTCCAAAAAAGGGTTGGATTAGTATGAGTCCCTTGGTTTCCAGCGTCCTACTTACCCTCAAAGCGACGTTATAGGCTATGTTTGCACCAGCACTATCACCAGCCAGGAATATGCTAGAGAAGTCACATTTACTAGCCCACCAACAATTACTCGGGACGAAATTTTGTTGCGTCAGCCAAACAAGCGCCTTGACTCCGTCGTCATAGGCGGCCGGGAGAGGGTTCTCCGGCGCCAGCCGGTAATTGACCGACACGACGGCGCAACTGAGTCTGGAGGCTAATTTTGCTAGGCATTCGTGATAGCAACTCCAAGAAGCGGAGCCCACACAAAATCCGCCGCCGTGGAAGTACACCATTAAGGGGAGTCGGAGTCTGTCCTGGTAGAAGTTGGGGACATACAAACGTGCCCAAACATTGGTGCACTTGTCTATGATCATGTCTCTACAAGTTACCCCGAGATCCGGAGCCAATGAGCAGGCGACACTTGGAACGATCTGGGGTCGTTCGACGTGACCATCTTTGTAAACTCTAATAAGCCCATCAATCTCGGCAACCACAACTCCACGGTGGGGGGATTCTCGGCCGTTGATTTGAAGGTTGAAATTTGGATCCAGTGTGGTGGCGGCCATTCTTCTTTTTCTCATAAGAATGAGAAGGAAAATATGGAAGAAATATGCTAATTGTGAGGAAATGATGGCAAAATTGAAGGAATTTATAGAGGGAGTGGGAACGAAGATAAGTAGATTATTGGGGATGGGAGTGGGTCATCAAGTGGGAAGACTTCCATATTTCTTCACGTGGAGTCTACTAATGTCTAATGGGTCTATGATGGTCGAGTGGTGGGGTTCACTTCAATTGTCAAAGTCAATAAATTTTGTCAAACCAACAATAATTCATATCGATTGGTTAAATTTAAACTAATTCAATATTAAATCGCTATTCTTACAGCAACTTTTTGGTAGTGTAAAAATTACTAAATGTGGCCGGTAACGACATAAGACAAACATTCAACTGCCAAATTACCACTTAAAAACAGCGTGGCCGAATGTGAATCCTTTGTTTCTTTGTAATAGTAAATGGAGCAGTGGTTGCCGGCAGAGCTTTTAATTAATTGATTAATTCTCTCCGACCAAGAATTTGTTGTGGGTCACTTCCTTATGGATGATTTGTGTTAGTGTTCTTCAATAAATGATGTTCTTTGACTTCTAAATGACTTTGGAATATTTATAGGATTGAATATTTGTACTTGTATGGATCACATGCATGCCTTCTAAATATTGACAATGGCGGTTCCATATCATAAGGTCAAGTTGGATGCGGTTTGACCCAACTCGAGCAAAAGTGCACAGTTGGGCATTATGAGGTTTTATGAGGAGTATTTTTGTCCTTTAATATCGCTTCTTGTTAGACCCCTTCAATATATATTCAGGGATAATTACACAATAATGTAACTATACATAGACCCATTACAATTTAAAAAATTATATTTAGTATACGTTTGATTCCACCTAATAAATAAACCCCTCAATTAATTAAAGTTTATCAAATTTGTTGATATTAATAAAATAGTTGAAAGAAAATCTATATTTTAGTTATCCCTAATTGACTTATTATTAACCTATATATTGTAAGTCAAATAAATTTTTTTGACCAAAATATCCCAATAGATTTTTACACGATAATGTATGTGAGGGTATATTTTCATCTTTATAAGGATATTTTAGTCAGAAAAAATTATTTGACCTACAATATATAGGTTAATAATAAGACAATTTGCAGTAAATATGATGTTTCATTCAACTTTTTTACTAATATCAGCAAATTCGTTGACTAATAGAGGAATATATCTGCTAGACAGAAATAAATATTAGGAGTATTAAATATAATATTCTAAGTATATAAAATCTATTTATAATTACACTAACTTTTAAAGGAGCATCTATATAATTATTCGATATATATTAATTAATAATAAAAATTGACATTAGAAAAGAACAAAAAAATAGAGGGCGGAAGATAGTAATGATTAATAATAGAATTGAAGGGGGCGGGCAAGAAGAAGTGGGTGATATCATGAGGTCAAACGTCGGTACGTGCAATCATGAATTTACATGTCATTTTTTGAAAGCTAGGATGCATGCATGCCCATCTACAATGTGGAGGCCACAGCCAGAAACTCACGAGGATTTTAATGTGGTGGAGGCATGGATGAATGCATGCATGTATCTGACCATGCCTCTTTTTTTAGCAATATAAGTTTATATATATATATATATGGTGAATAGTTCCCATAAGAACTAGAGCAATCATACCAGCATTAGTGCATCGAATTCCATCAAAATTTGAAAGTTAAATGTGTTTGAACGAGAGTAGCACTAGAATAAGTAACCCTTAAAAAGTCATCGTATTTTCTCTTTTTACAACCAAAAAAAAAAAAAAAATTCCTATATTATGGAAGGAAGATTTGGGGGGGGGGGGGGGGGTGTTCTCGGTTCTGGATCTTTCATCCACTATTATAAGAACTTACGTGTGGACTTGAGAAGCGCAACTCATCCAATTCACTTTCCAAAGTGGCCTTCCCTGTTTTTAGGACATCCATCCAACATGCTCGTCATTTCCCATACATTCATTCCCACCTAGCGACCTTATCACACTATCTACATATCCTTCCAAATCATTATTATTATTATTATTATTTTTTTTTTCTAAATATTGGATTCTTATCATCACCATCACATGCTTCTAATAAAAAATTTAATTTTTCTTATGGTATAGATAATTAAGGGTATTCCTCCAATATAACATCATATCGAATTAAACAAAAAAATTTTAATTCAGTATTCAATATGATTAGAGTTCAATTCGATTATTAAATTAAATAAAGTACACCCCTAGAGTAGATAACGACAAGTAAAGAAAAAAAGAGATAATATTTAGAATAAAATCTTGCATGTACGTGAATGGGCAATTTTCTTTAAATTCCCACATTCTTTTTGACCTGCATCAATATTGTTTAATTTCCAAAAGTAAAGATAATAATGGAGAGAGAGCTCATCAGTCACCCCCCTTGAAGATGCATCCGATTCTGAAAAAGCCTGCACCCTTATTTCCAACCACTTGTCCTTCCCATATTCCATATTTTCTTCATTTTTTTTTTCTTTTTTTCAAGTCAACTCCTGCACTACCACGTTTCCCAATTATGGCGTTTTTGCCCAATCCCACTGTCAAATTGTTCGTCTTCAATTCTGAATATAACAATTACAATTATCCAAATATAGACAAAAGCGATCATAATATATAGTACGTGTTCAATGATTGTTCCATTGTCTACTAGCTAGTACTGTTTTATAAAGTTTATCACATTAGGGTCCCGTTTACTTTAATAAATAAATATGTACAAGAAAATCAGTATAATTTAATACAATATTTACTTAATTGTACTAATTACTGTTATACTTAATAATTAATACCACTTAGGAGGTGGTATAAAGTTAGTCCCAAAATTAAACAAAATGAGAATGACTAGTGTACCCTCGAAATTTGACTTAGTAATAATAATGATTCAATAATAAATAAATAAATAACAACAACAACAACAACAATAATAATAATAATAATAATAATAATTTATTATCTATTAAATTTTGTAAAAAAGAGTTCAAAGGTAATTTTTCTATCAAAATCATGTAGATATATCAAAGTAAACACTTAATAGAAATTATTCTATTTTGATAATACATATAAGCAAACACCTAATTAATTATATAAGGCTTTTTTTTCTCGTCTATCTAGTAAAAAATAGTCCTATCATTCATTTAATATGATTTTTGAAGTAAACGGGCCTAGATTAATTTGGAGAAAAATACAATTCAGCCTTATGTGATATGAGTAAAAAATATCCTATAAAAAATAAAATAATAAAGTACCCATTTGTTTTGAAAAATAAAACAAATTACTCTTATCTAAACCTTAAATAATAAGATAATTTACTTCATTTTTTTAAACAGAAAGAATAATTTGCTATTTTTTTATTTATAGGGGATTTTTGCTCATTTAATAATTTTAGACATGATATGATCTTGAGACGCAAACATAGGACTTTGTAGAGAATAACGTAAAAATGAATATGTTCTTGGTGGCTCGATAATTGCTGCATATTTTGTAAAAAAAATCAAAATTTTCTCGAGCCAATAAGAATTGCTTTTCTAAACTGACAAAAGAGACTGACCCAGTTCTACAAGAATGGGTTGAAAATTTACGAGTAGGAATATTAAAAAGTTAACCCATCTTAGTTCTTACAATATGAACCCAAAACATAAACCTGAGTTGGGCCGTGTCCAATTCCAGTATCGAAGAAACTGCGTGTGGTGACCATTCACAAAAAAGTCAAAAAGTTTCAATTATTTCTCACTACTGTGGAAATTAATAAAGTTGTTCGTGCCCACCCAAAGCGCCTCACATCTCTATTATTCTCATGTTTTTCTACGATTCCGTCGTGTTTTCTCATGGGCTAAATTATAATTGACTGTCTGATTTTACCCATAACTAAGAAATATATTTTTTTATTATTTAAAATTTTTAAATAATTTATTATATATTTGTTATAGTTCCTAAATGATGAAATAGATATTACTATTATATTTTTGTTTAATATATATTTTTTAAAAAAAATTAAGGATGAGCAAAATAAATAATCTGTAAGGCATATTAGTCCATAAAAATATTTTAATTTTTTTTAAAAATATATACAATTTATAATTTTAAAGGATAATTTAGTTAGTTCAACACAAAAATTAGATGGAAGCATAAAGAATGCTAATGAAACACACTCATAAACCTTAAATTTAAAGGGTATTTGTAATTTTTTAAATAAAAAAAAAAGTGTATTTTTTGTCTCAATACAAGGTGTTGCACTTTTGGCTCTATAATTTACAAATTTAACACATTTGGTCCATAAATTTAAAAGTTAAAGCATTTATTATCCCAAATGCTATAATTTGATATCGTATGCAACTAAATATACTAAATTCATAATGTATGAAATCAAAATTGCAACATCTTTTAAGGTATATGACAAAAAATACAATTTTTCCTAACCAAAAGACAGGAAAATTATACCCCGAACATAATTCGATCAAACCTGAACCAACTATGTGGTAATTGCAATATACTTGTTGTGTAATTGATATACAATTCAGAAAAGTTAATCAATTATATAGTAAGTTTGGTACACTTGTTTTATAATTAATTTTGTTTAATCAAACTTGATCCGAACAAATATTTTTTTCCAAAGTATTGTAATTATGACATATATACGGGGGGTGCAGATTGTAATTTACCATTTTAATGTTATGGCAAAATTAATAATTAATGGGCATTGAATTTGTTAATTCGCTGATTGCGAATTAATTTAGAATAGAATTAGGAAAAATAGATATTTTAAAGTATTGTTGTCTGGTCGCTGATGGAGAGGAATAAATTAAGAGAGCTGAAGAAGACCCAGTTGTAGTAATCGGTTCAACTCTCTAAAAACTTCAATCCCAAATTCCCATTCCATTGTCTGAAACGTCGGAATGTAGAAGTTCCGGGGACCAATAAGTGTTTGAAGACAAGCCGCTGAGAGACGATGGCGGACGCCGCTGTCGAATTTCTACTGGAGAACCTTAAGCAGCTGCTTCTCTACAACGCCAACCTCATTCTCGACATCAAGGGTCAGGTTGAGTTTCTGTACAACGACCTCAGCTTGTTCAAAGCTTTCCTCAAGGACTCCACGGAGAAGCGCAGGACGCATGAGACTTTGAAGGAACTGGTGAAGCAGATCAGAAACGTGGTTTATGAGGCTGAAGATGCCATCGATACGTTTGTCGCCCACAAGGCTGTGCACAAGGCCCGGAAGCATATCGAGAAAGCTTTCCACATATTCGATTATCCGGCGAAGCTCCGGAGCGTGGCCAGGGATATTGAGCAGATCCGGGCAAAGGTGAAGGATATTTATGAGAACAAGAAGTTTGGTTTTGAAGCTCTCCACGCCGGTGATGGAGCTGACAAAGGAACTAAAGAGAAAAAGGTAAAGCAAAAAATTTTGATTGAGGCCTTCCCTTTCTCTTTGCTATCTACTGTCAAAGATGGAACTGCTTTTTTTTTTTCTTCAATGTTGCATCTGGATTCTCTAAGTCTGATAATGTTTTACTAATTTTAGATTTTTGAGATCATATCATATGTTTGTTTATATCAGCACATAGATATCTTCAAATGGTATTCTTGAACGTAGTCAGAAGTTTTGTTGGTTATCATACAAAAGTCAACTGCGGGAACTGATCAAGCATGATGGGATTACTTGTTCTCGTACCGTTATCTTACCGGAGGACTCTAAGTTCTTTGTTTAACAATGGTGTTGAAAAATCTGATTATTGTACAACAGTCTCATTTGTCCCAGAACAAGAACTTCGACTAAACATAAACTGCTGCTGCTGTGGCTACCACCCGACATCACTAAGAAACGTGTGCTTTTCTAACTAAACACTGGGAAGATTATTTTGATGCACAAGATTTTGATAAAGATATTCTTTTGCTGAAAAGCATTTGAGGTCAACATGTAGGGTCTTACTCTCCTATTATCATCCATTGCCATGAGAATGTTGGTAATCAGTTTTTCTTTCCTCATCCGTTATACAGATTAAAGCTCAATTGAACTCTTGTCTTCAGTATTCCAAAGTCTTCATGGGCGTCCTTCATGTTTCCTTGAGTAACGATTTTGACATGTTTGGATTATTGGAGACAAATATAGAAGTACATCAGGACTGTTGTGCTCTGAAGATTAAGTTATTCATCTTATATTATATATGCGTTATCCTGTTATTTTCATTTCATGGGCTAAGTCTTTCTTCACTGTAACGCAGCCTCCTATAGTTGAAGAAGACAATGTCGTGGGTTTTAAAGATGAGGCAGAAAAAGTGATCAATCTTCTCACTGTAGGATCTGATGAACTAGAAGTTATCTCAATTGTTGGGATGCCTGGCCTTGGTAAGACAACACTGGCGAAAATGATTTATCGTGATCCCAAAATTGAATATGAGTTCTACACTCGTGCATGGGTTTATATTTCTCAAGAGTATAGCAGAAAGGAAGTCTTCCTTAATATTTTGAATAATTTCACCCAACTCAATGATTTCATGTATAAGATGAATGATGAAATGTTGGCTAAAGAGCTCTGTAAAATTTTGGAGAAACAAAAATATTTGATCGTCGTGGATGATGTTTGGAGCGAAGAGGCCTGGAACGATCTCAAGGTTGCCTTCCCTAAGAACAACAGCCGGAGTAGAATATTGATAACTAGTCGTATTAAGAGGGTTGCTAAGCATGCTAATCCCAGCAGGGAACCTCATAATTTGCGTTTCCTAACGCCTGATGAGAGTTGGACGTTACTCCAAAGGAAGGCACTAGGTGCAGAGAACTGCCCGGAGGAGTTAGTTAAAGACGGAAAGCATATAGCCAATGAATGTCATGGACTACCACTTGCAATAGTGGTAATTGGAGGGATTCTGCTGCAAAAAGGAACAGACTGGTGGGAGCAAGTTGCTAAAAGTGTTGATGCATATATTGCCATGGACCAGGAGAAACGTATGGACAATTTCATAGCTCTAAGTTACAATCACCTACCTTACCATTTAAAAGCATGCTTTATCTACTTCGGGATGTTCCCTGAAGACTATGAGATTCCAGTGTGGAAACTGGTTCGCTTGTGGATTGCTGAAGGGTTTATACAGCAGAAGGAGGGTATGAGCTTGGAGGACATTGGAGAGGAGTACTTAGAGGATCTTGTCAACAGGAATTTAGTGATGGTAGGACAGTACAGATCGAACGGTAAAATCAAAACATGCCGTATTCATGACATGCTGCATGAATTTTGCAAGAAGGAAGCAGCAGAAGAAAACTTTTTCCAAGAAATTAAGTATTTTGATCAAGGTACCTATGTGTCCTCCAACCCTGCCTTAGAAAGGTACCGACGCCTTTGCATTCATTCCCGTGTTTTGAACTACATCTCTGCAAAACCAGTTGGTCCACGTGTTCGTTCTTTCTTGTGTTTCTCCAATGAAGAAATAATCTTACCAGCAGAGCACATTTCATCCATCCCTGGAGCATTTAAATTGCTTAGAGTATTAGATGCTAAGTCCATCACTTTCACTCGTTTCCCAACGGATCTTACTCAACTGGTTCATTTGAGGTATATTGTTCTATCTAGTGATATCAAGGTTCTTCCTGCGGCCTTCTCCTCCCTCTGGAACATCCAGACTCTTGTCATCGTAACATCTTCGCGCACCCTTGAAATTAAAGCAGACATATGGAAGATGATTCAGTTAAGACACTTAAAAACAAATGCATCCACAGCTTTGCCAGGTAATCTTTCCAAATCAAGAAAAAGTAAAGATGATGCTCTGATGATTGGGAGCCTACAAACACTTTTGACAATATCACCTGAAAGTTGCACGGAAGATGTGTTTGCTCGGGCTCCTAACCTGAAAGTTTTGGGTATTCGTGGTCAGTTGGCTAAACTTCTGGAAAACAAGAGCGGAAGTATGTTGTTTGATAGTTTGGGGAAATTGAGTCATCTCGAAAATTTAAAGCTACTGAATGATGTATTTCCTAGTCCACCTTCTGAAGGAAAATTGACTAGCCTTCCACAGAGGTATAAATTTCCTCCAAAGCTGAAGAAACTTACTTTATCGGATACCTTACTTGATTGGAATGACATGTCGACCCTGGGAATGTTGGAAAACCTTGAAATCCTTAAATTGAAAGATAACGCATTCAAAGGGGAGTGGTGGCAGCCGGAGGATGGGGGTTTCCGAGCTCTTAGAATTTTGTATATTGGAAGGAGTGACTTAGTTTCTTGGCATGCCTCGGCTCGTCACTTTCCTAGACTTAAACACATTTTTATCAAACATTGCAGTAGCCTTGAAGCACTTCCATTAGGTTTTGCAGATATTTCAAGCCTCCAGCTAGTGGAACTCTACTGCACCACCAGATCAGCTGCTGCTTCTGCTAGAAAAATTCAGGAGAAGAAAAAACAGATGCAAGTCGAGCAAAGCACAAGAGGCACCGGATTTAAGCTGTCTATTTATCCCCCAGATCAATAATCTGAGTTCCAGCATTTCTAGTTTGACAGGTAATTGAAGCTTCCAATTTCTGCTGATTTATTTGTACCCCTATTGAAGCCAGGACCTTCTATGATTGTTTCCCTCCCAAACTGCAGCATCTTAGCATTGTTCATTCTGTGTGTCCTCCGCTTTTAATTAGTAATGATATGTGAAGAGCAAACTAGTACAGGATTTTTGTTTGATGCCCACGAAGCTAAATTCATTGCAGTAAACTTAATTCTTCGTTACTTTTGGCCTATTGGACAACGATCTTACGAAAATTAGCATGTCTATACACGTATCATTGACTTTTGGAGTTGTGCAGGTGGGATTTTCAACAACCGAAAATGCCAAAGATATGAAAAAATGGAATTGGATGGGGGAGCATTGGCTTCTATCTCGCAGTCTTGTTGCACCTGCCAGAAAGAAAGAGACTTTGTACATCATTTGTTTGTTGTCTTGGGCTGCACACCATCCACATTTTCTGTCATCCAGTGTGCTCTCGACTTGTGTCTGCCACTGTGTTTTCTGTATTCGAAATTGCCCCTCTGTGATACCTGTAATTTACTTCAATAATGAAATTTCATCAACATTCAGTACGAAGATTTGTGTTGGTCATGTGTGATTTCACTAGCCATTGCCAAAAACTGCACATTCGATCAGGATTAAGGTTTTGATAAGGTTGTTCAACATATGTAACATGTATTGTTAATGTCTGATTTTCGTACATATGTATGACTACAAAGGTAGAGGTTAGTAGACGACCAACTTAGCATTGTTTCTCTCTCATATGTAGGACATCTCCTCCAATCAAGATACAGTAGAAAGAGTGCAAAATTCTGACCAGAAGTTCGTCCTGTCATAAAAGAAACTTCTAAGCAGCGGGATTCAGATTCAACAATTTGATGGTTTGAAACCACATGATTAAATCAAGTCGAAAATAGCTGTCAAATTGTTGCTTAATTAGCACTCATACCCTCCAAATGTCACTGAGAAGCTTGATGACTGATGGCCTATTTTATTCGTCAACTATAAATTTGGTGCATATTAACTATGTTTACCGCATATTTTCGTACTATGAAAATTACCTAAAATATGTAGCAGTTGACAATGTTGACTACTCGATTGAAAATGACTTCAAGGCCAATTTTTTTTTCTTTTAAGTATTTATCAGTTCAATCAATACATATTCAATTTAATAAATATATGAATATAACTTTAAACAAATTACAATAACTCATATAAAATGAGGTAAACACTCATCTAAAGTGATATAAATACCAACATATTCAATATGACTCGAACTCATAATTTCAAACTAGTTCATGAATCCTCTTTAGGACCCACTTAACCTTCTAGTAAAATACATTTAACTTGCCACTTGTGGTGCCCTTGTCTTTGAATGTCATTTTACTGCACCTAAATTTAGAGTAATCAAGGGCAAAATTGTCTTTCAATTGGAACTAATTAAAAGGAGTCAAAAATAAAGAAATGTGAATGGAGTTGGAACCATTTTTCAAATGTGAATGGACTGCAGTCTTCCAGAGGCCTTAAAAGCAATCAACGCGTAATATACCCAAATAAGGCTTTATTGTCATAGAAAATTCAATGTAAGAAAAACTGATGCACGAACATTAACTATGAGCACTAAAATCCAAACATAGGCATATATTCTTTGCATTTGCTGCCACTTGACAACCTCTTACAAGACCATTTCCACTGCCTGCTCTTCAACGTTGACCACAATCAAAGCAACCTCTTCCCTCGTCCGGCCTTTAACTATATAAGATCAGACAGATATGCCATTGCCAGCATCAAGCATCAGTTCCCAGTTCCTCCACAATATGGATTTTCATGGCTACCTACGACAAGAAAAGCACACAACAAAGGTTTACTCGTCCGACCAATACTTTGAAGAGGATGATGATACTTTCTATGATGAATTAAGGAGGCAAGTCCTGCAGTTGACAGCTGACGATGATGAAGATGCATATGAGAACAAGATTCTACAAAGCCGAAAACAAGGCCGAAAACAAGGCCTGCATACCGGACCGTGTAGTGTTCGACAGCCTAGATGCTATTACAATTGGCCCGGAAATAAGGAGGATTGTGCTGCAGCACCTGCATGGATGTTGAACTTGTGGAGAAGTGGAAATGGGACAGGAGTTTTCATACCACAAACTGTTCAAAGGAAAAACAGATCAAGTATGTTTTCTTACATATTAAGTACTTTTGGTTTACGGATTACTTACACATGTTCTGTTATTAACAAGTCTGTTCTTGGGATATGGCTGCAGGGAGGAAGAAGAACGAGAAAGGAAGAACATACAAGAGGGTGGAGAAGACAAACTGATCATCATATTCTTTACAGGATAATTTTCACCAACACCCTTAAAATTTTGTCATAGTACAAAAAGATATCCTCGATTTAAAGATTAGAATATCCCCTTCACTCGTAGTTTACGTTATAGGTCTTAAAATTGAATGGCAGAGAGGAAGTTGCAGGGGGTGATGTGTTTATTTTCAAAGTTGAAGGATCTTCTGTGTAGTATACTCAAACTACAACGGGTGTCTATGTAATTATTGGTTTTTTTATTTCATCAAAGCGTGTGAATATTTTATTCACTGTTCAGCTAATGTAAATGCATGTAAATGAATATCTGTTGTAGCACTGATCTTGGAAGTTTGTATTAATGTGTAAGTGCATTAATGGGATTGTGCTAGCTTTGGAACCTTGCTATGCCATAAAAGGTTGAATAGGAAGACAGAAATGTAGTAATACTACAACCTAAAATCAACTACTTTTCAGGGGTGAATGTTATCATATAATTCATGACAGTTTCTCATAGTGGTATTAGAAGACTAATGTGTTTATTACAAATAAATATCTTAGATATTTTCTAGAGAATTGTAGAAAAAATCCTAGATATTTTTTTAGCAACATTCTAGAGTGCTCAAAGCTTCTTGAGCAAGCTTCTAATTGTAGCCACAAATACAAAGCATCTATGAGCTACTATAAATAGGCATATAATATGAGGATTTGTAGTAGTGAGAAAGAAAGCATTGCAACTATCATTTTCAAGTTCTAGCTCTCTTGCTCTTCTTTTGTTGATTTAGCTAACTACTCTTATTCTAGCCTTGTTCTCCAAATCTCAAACCAACATTCCTTCAACCATCAATCCTTTTTAAAAAAAATTAAAATACTAACAGTGGTATCAGAGCCATGTCCGACCGTATACTGGGCGTGTATTCTTATCTTAAATACTTTCGTATCAAAATTAATTATATTGTCCAACCACCATGTCCTCATTAGCCAAACAAATTTCAGTCCCCATTTTCTCCGGCCAAAATTATGATTACTGGGCCATTAAAATGAAAACTTACTTTCAATCTCAAAAACTATGGGAGTTAGTAGAAGAAGGGGTTACTCTGCCGGATGATAGTTCCACTTCGTCGTCGGCCGAGAAAGGTAAATTGGAGAATAAGAAGGCAAAGGATTCAGAGGCTTTATACTACATCCAAACAGCAGTGGCAGATCATATTTTTCCAAGAATTAGTGTTGCTACATCTGCAAAAGAAGCATGGAGCATTTTGCAGAAGGAATATCAAGGCAATGCAAAAGTGCGTATCATTAAACTCCAAACTCTTAGAAGAGATTTTGAAAATATGAAAATGAAGGATTCTGAGACGATTGATGAATATTATACAAAAGTTCGTGAATTGGTGAATCAACTAAAAGCCTATGGGGAGGATATACCAGAAAAAAGGGTCGTAGAAAAATTGCTTATAAGTGTCACTGAAAAGTATGACCCAATAATAACAACTATTGAAGAAACAAAAGATATCACCACACTAACTGTACTGAGCTAGTTGGGTCACTTGAAGCATATGAGAAAAGGCGAAGTAGGCGTGAAGAAAATTCTTTTGAAAATGCTTTTCAGTCTAAATTAAATATGAGATCTCAGAATTCTAATAGAAAAAGAAGAAAATTTTAAAAGTACAATGGGAGACAAGAAGAAGCAGAATATGAGACCATGTCGTATTTGTAAAAGAACAAACCATCTTGAGAAGGATTGTTATTTTCGGGGAAAACCACATTGTTGAAATTGCAAGAGATTTGGACATGTGGAAAAAGATTGTAGGCTTAAAGGAAATCATCAAGCTAACTGCATAGAAGAGAATAATAGCAGTGATCAACTATTCTATACATGCAACTCAGCAGCCGAAACAGGGGAAGCTACATGGTATATTGATAGTGCAGCTAGCAATCATATGACATACAACAAAGGAGCTTTTCAGACACTGGACGAGTCATTCAAGACCAACGTCAAACTTGGGGATAACCACATCGTGAAAGTCAAAGGAAAAGGATCAGTCGCTATCAACACAAAAAAAGGTACGCTCGTCATTAATGATGTTATGTACATCCCTAACCTAAGAACAAATTTGTTCAGTGTTGGCCAAATGATGGAGAAAGGATATACTCTACACTTTGGAGGAGATTCATGCACCATCTATGACAACAAAGATAAAACTCTTAAAATTGCGGAAGTAAGAATGAAGGAGCACAGATGCTTTCCAATACATCTCCAATATATGGGCCGCACAGCTATGAAAGCACAAAAGGACCAGTCATGGCTATGGCACAGGAGGCTCGGTCACTTCAACTTTCAAGGCTTAAAAATACTACATCAAAAGAAAATGATGACAGACTTACCACAAATCCAAGCTGTCAAGGGAGCTTGCGAAGCCTGTCTACAAGGGAAACAACACAATAAACCATTCCCTTCAGGAACCTCTTGGAGAGTTAAAGCAGTATTGGAACTCATTCATACTGACATCTGTGGTCCAATGAGGACACCATCACATGAGCAAAATAGATATTTCATCCTATTCATCGATGACTACTCCAGAATGACTTGGGTATACTTCATGCGAGAAAACTCCGAAGTCTTTAAGGTTTTCAAGAAGTTCAAAAATCTGGTGGAGAAACAAAGTGGTCGAAGCATAAAAGTTCTCAGAAGCGATCGAGGAAAATAATATAACAACTCAGAATTCGACAAGTTCTGTGAAGAAGAGGGTATCGAACATCAAACTACTATTAGTTATAATCCTCAACAAAATGGAGTGTCAGAAAGAAAGAACAGAACAGTCATGGAGATGGCAAGATCGATGCTGCAGGAGAAACACTTGCCAAAAGCTTTTTGAGCAGAAGCAGTCTACACAGCAGTCTATCTACTCAACAGGTGTCCCACCAAGGCGGTTCAAAACATGACTCCGATAGAAACGTGGAGCGGCAAGAAACCTTCAGCTAAGCATCTGAGAGTATTCGGCAGTATCTGCTATGTACATATTCCAACAGAGAAAAGGCATAAGCTGGAGGAGAAGACAGAGAAAGGGATCTTCCTCGCTACAGCACACAGTCAAAAGGCTACAGAATCTACAACCTAAAGACCAAGAAACTAATTATCAGTAGAGATGTTGAGTTCGACGAAGACGCCATGTGGAACTGGGATGAAGAAAAAGTAGAAAGACAAAGTGTAATGATTCCTAAAGAGACACCTCCACAACAACAACAAGAAGAAAGGAACAGACCAAGCAGAAATGGAAAGGAGGAGTCAACAAGCACCAGGATCACCCAGAAGGCCACCATCATCAGAAGAGATTGAGGAAGAAACCCCGCCAAGAAGGACAAAGCTTCTCAGTGATATATACGAAACATGCAACTTCATCATATTGGAACCAGAGAATTTTGAAACTGCTGTAAAACACAAAGTATGGGTCCAAGCAATGGAAGAAGAAATCAAGATGATTGAAAAGAACAACACATGGGAGCTCACAGATAGGCCAAAAGATAAAGAAGTAATCGGAGTAAAATGGATCTACAAGACGAAGCTGAATGCAAATGGATCAATACAGAAGCACAAGGCTCGACTCGTAGCAAAAGGATATTCTCAACTACCAGGTATTGACTACACTGAAACTTTTGCTCCAGTAGCTCGTTTAGATACAATAAGAGCTCTTATTGCAATAGCAGCAAATAAGAAGTGAAAAATATATCAAATGGACGTAAAGTCTGCATTTCTAAACGGTTATATCGATGAAGAAATCTATGTGGAACAACCTCAAGGATTTATAGCAAAAGGTTCTGAAGAAAAGGTCTTGAGGTTGAAGAAAGCACTTTATGGGCTCAAACAAGCGCCAAGAGTTTGGTACAGCAGAATAGATAAATACTTCATGGATCGAGGATTTCGAAGGAGCCTGAGCGAGCCTACTCTCTACATAAAGAGCCAAGGTAACGATATACTAATTGTTTCTTTATATGTAGATGATCTCATATATACAGGAAACAATGAAAAGATGATTCAAGACTTCAAACAAGACATGATGAAGACATTCGAGATGAGTGACCTTGGCCTAATGCATTTCTTCCTCGGAATTGAGATAAATCAAGAAAAAGAAGAAATATTTATATGTCAAAGGAAGTACACGGAGACTCTACTCAAGAAGTTCAAAATGGAAAGCTGCAAGACAGTTACTACTCCTTTGGTTACTGGCGAAAAATACCAGAAAGAAGATGGATCACAAAAATTCGATGGCTCCATATACAGAAGTCTCATTGGAAGCCTACTATATCTAACTGCCACAAGACCAGATATTACGTTAGCCACAAGTCTGCTATCAAGGTTTATGCAGAGTCCGAGCCAAGTACACTATGCAACAGCAAAAAGAATTCTAAAATACTTACGAGGTACGAAAGATTTTGGAATATGGTACAAGTCCACAAATGATGCAAAGTTGGTTGGATACACAGATAGTGATTGGGCAGGATCAATGGACGACATGAAAAGCACATCAGGCTACACTTTTTCACTTGGGTCAGGAATATTCTTATGGGCTTCCAAGAAACAAGCTACAGTGGCACAATCATCAGCAGAAGCAGAATACATTGCAGCTGCTGCAACATCAAATCATGCTATTTGGCTTAGAAGGATCTTAGAAGGCATGGGAGAGAAGCAAGAGGAGCCCACGACAATCTACTGCGATAACAAGTCAGCAATAGCCATAACTAAAAATCCGGTGCAGCATAGTAAAACTAAGCATATCGACATCAAGTATCACTCTCTGCGAGAAGCAACTACCAGAGGAGAGATTGAACTCAAGTACTGTAGCACTGAAGAGCAACTAGCAGATATATTTACTAAAGCACTACCACGAAACAAATTCGAAGAACTACGCATGAAGATCGGAGTCTGCCATAAACACATTAAGGGGGAGTATTAGAAGACTAATGTGTTTATTACAAATAAATATCTTAGATATTTTCTAAAGAATTGTAGAAAAAATCCTAGATATTTTTTGAGCAACATTCTAGAGTACTCAAAGCTTCTTGAGCAAGCTTCTAATTGTAGCCACAAATACAATTTCAAGAAGCTTCTATGAGCTACTATAAATAGGCATATAGTATGAGGATTTGTAGTAGTAAGAAAGAAATCATTGCAACTAACTACAAACTATCATTTTCCAAGTTCTAGCTCTCTTGCTCTTCTTTTGTTGATTTAGCTAACTATTCTTATTCTAGCCTTGTTTTTCAAATCTCAAACCGACATTCCTTCAACCATCAATCCTTTTTTAAAAAAACTAAAATACTAACAAGTGGTAAGAAATGAGTTGATTGCCTGTATAAACATTTCCTAGGTACAGCAGAAGATCACCTAGTTCTGTCTCATGGCATACTTACATTGACCCAATTATCATCAATTTGCATGGGCATCCGGTCATATTAAGACAAATACTGACGAAAAAGGCTACTGTCATCCTCTCGGACATGCCAGCCATAAAGAACTCAGAGCTCGGAGCCTCGACTTGTAATCATTGATGGCAAGAAGAGCACGGGCAGCTTGACGTGTGGTCAAGATTCGTCGCAGTTGTTGTAAGGTTTGCAGTCTGAGAAGGTCAGCCTGTCAAAGAACAGAGCAAAGACTGGCCTTATTACAACTTGTCTCAGTTTCTTGCTATATTCTTGGATAATAAGATACCATGAAACATTATGGGATATACCTGATGAAGGAAATTCTCAAGTGTTGCTAGTTTGCTCATTGCAGTTGCCATTTGTCCCATGTAATCAGCAACATTTTCAGAACTACGAGGACCGGAGCTAGAGGAGAGTGTCTCCACAAGTGATTGTTGTAAAGCTTCCATTCCTTGGGATAAAGCATCCTCAGCTTGTTGGGATGATTGTTGTAGATTAAAAATGCCAACAAGCTGTTGTTCTGTTAACGGCTCGATTTGGTCTCCGAGAATCTGAGATTCAAAAAGGTAGAATCAGGTTGATGAAGCGAGTCTTCAGTATAGCTCAAATAAGTAGTAAATGAAATATTAGACCACCTTGAGAACCTCAGACGAGCGAGATCCCCCCAACCACATCAAACACCTTTCAACAGGCGATTTCCACACGCCGGAGAGAATATGAAATATATCTGATTTTGCACCTGAGCTCTTGAGCTGGAATATTTCATCATAATGGGACATCACCCCTTCAACGATAAGCTGCAATTCACTGTCGGTCACATGAGAATTTACAGCTGTTCTCAGATTGTTAATGAGTCGTTGATGTTCATCCAGCCAGCGTGCATAGTCTATGTCGAATGCTGTAGACCCTACAGACGTCATCACAAAGTTTACGAAATGGAGCGACCATTCATGGATTTATCTCAACTTAAAGGCATTACCATCAAGCACTAAGCTATAGTTTCTATAAGTTTCAAAAGAAGTAGTAATCTCAAGATATCTCACCACTTCCCATAGAGTGAGTCTCATCTCCTGAAAATCCAGATGCAACGAAGATACCCTGCATTAGGCGCTAAAGATGGTTAATTGTTGATGACAAAGTCAGTTGCAGATACTAACAAGATAATATTCAGTTACCCGTTGCAGCTAAACGTTGAAGCTTATTGCTGTGTTTATTATGACATCTTGAGTCCTTTTAACATTGAAAAAGTTCCATCGTTGCACTAAGAAACTTCTATATGCTAATAACCATTACAATGTTAAATATTTTTCCGAATGATCAGAAAGGGACAATTCCTAACATCTAGACTCGCTTGGGATTAACAAAATCACTGCATATATCACCAACTTCTAGCTTGTAAGTATGATAATACATTTGATATAGAGAAATCACCCGCTGCCTTGCTCTTTTGAGGTCCTGCTCCAGCTGTGCAAGCCTCTTCCAACTGTTCTCAAGCTGTTGAACATACGCCTACGTCCAAATCCAAAACATATATCATCTAGAAATTGTCTATAAATCACTACATCTTGATGCAATATTTGATGGACTAGGTGCAAAAATAAATTTTCAATTCATGTCCCAAAAGTTTTGCTGACTAGGAACATCTACGTATATCGTAAAACTGAAGCAGAAACAAACTGCGTCTCAGATTGTCTCGGTGAAATAATGATGCAATTTCCTAGTGTAATCTCTTGTTCACAAAAGATAACATAACAAATTCAGAGAGATTTACAATTGTTACCTTCTTTCTCATTCGACTCTTCTTTGCAGCTTCACGATTCTGAGCCAGCCTGCGAAGTGCCTGAACCAAAAAGAACAAAAATCACTTACAAATAACTGAATAGTTCATGATAGAAGTGAGACAAAAGCAATGGGAAGCAACAACCTTATGATCTCCGATTCTCCGCCTGGTCTGGTCCGTAGAATCCACAACTATCAATCTTTGATGATGAACTCCAGGGAACTAAAATGTGTAACCAAATCATAAATATATAACACAGCCAACTGAAAATTGAAATATAGTTTTTGATCTAATGCAACAAACACAAATAAAAACAAATGGATAGAGATTAATGGTTTCCCACTATGTTCCATACATTAATGGTTCTATATCAACCACCTTTTTAGAAGAGTACAGTTATGTGTCCTTTCAGCTGGCTCATGAGTTACTTTAAGGACATATAATAACTCCCAGAGAATTCATTATGATAATTTCCAAAACAAGCAGCAACACTAGTCATTTTCCAGATCATGGTTGCTTGTGGACTTATACAAAGGAAGCAAAGAAATATGGAGTAGAAAACATGGAAAGAAAAGATACAGGAACCTACAGGTCTCTTGCAGGGACAAACTATTTAAGCACCTAGAACTAGAGACAACATTGTTACCTGGTAAATTAACTACTTCGAATTCATTAATTCGCTCAAATTTTAAGGAACCATGCACCAAACACGGTGACTCTTGACACAAAGTGCAAGAAGAAATTCCAAGAATTGAAGACGGCAAAGACAGTGGAGAAATTAAGACCAGATTTTTGTCATCAGTATCTGTTGAAGTTTCTCTCTGTTGGCTGTGATCTGCTACCACCCCCAAATTTCCCCAGTTCTCAATGTTTTCATTTGCCATCGACCCTCCAAACCCCATTGTTCCACTCTTTTGCACCGTACACTGCACTGTGTCTACTCCTCCACCTGATGAACCCATCTCACCTGAAGGTAATAAACTCTGTAAAACAAACACAGTACTTTCAGAAAAATCAACCACACATTCACATCATCAAATTTAGTCTGAAGATTAAAAGAAAAGACTTACACTGGTGAATCCACCAAAGTGCAAGTTACTACACACAACTGAGACATTGCTTGCCTTCATGCCATTGTATACTGAGACAACCATAAGTTTGCAAAATGCAAATATGTTAGAGAGAGAGAAGAAACATATGGTGTGCAATATAACTCCGATGAAGGTGAAAAACCTTACTTCTGCTCAAATTAACAGCATCCAAGAATCCATTTCCAGCAGACTGTTCAAGCTCTCCAAGATCCGCAACACGTGCCCCGTTACCACCACTGTCATCACCCCTACATGCATATTATAAAATAAAACACGTGCATCCCAAACAACACATGCAAGAAAGAACAGAAATTATAGAGCTTTACAAACCATAAACAAGAAAAGCAGCCACAAAAACGACAGCATGCAAACTACACTCAATTAAGGAAAGAAAGAAACAAACGGAAGTAACTTAATTTTCTGAGCACCTGAGGTTAAAGGGTTGCTGGGAATGGGCATAGACGTCGTCAAAGTTCGTTAGAACTGGCTTCATGTTTCAGCTCTATCACACCCTGCACCGCGTGTGTTAATTTGTGGGAGTGGCTAGAAGCAGAAATCACAGCAGCAGAAGATCGACAGTACAGTGGTGTAAATGGGGGTACGAGATATATTTTCTCACCGCTACCGATACCGCTGGGGCTTTGAGGATGGATGGAAGGATTATTGCAGTAGTCTTTAGCAGCGTGGAGGTCACGTGCCGAACATAGTGGTATAAGCATACGTATTAGCATGCACAAGTATCAGTGTCATACATGAGCCAAAATTTCTGCTTTGGATTGAATTCTAGTGTGTGTGTGTGTAGATTGCGATATATTCATGGGGGGGGGGGGGGGGGAGGGGTCCGTCTGTTCTGATGTGAAGGACATGATGATGATGATGTTGATGATGATGGTGCAGTGCAGCCCCTCCCTCTCTCTCATTCTGTCTAGTTCTTTTCTTTGATTCATTGTCTATTCATTGCTTTATTATTATTTTGTACACTCCTCCTCTATTTTATTAATTAGATAGATTACCATAACAATTTAATATAATATTCCCTCCATATTTATTTTTAATTTTATCTTATATTTTCATTGAAAATGCAATACTGCAAATTTGATGAAATTCTACCTCTGCCCATCAAAATATGAATCATTTAAAAAATACAAGTTTTTTATCTTGTAGATAAGTTCGAAATCGTAAGTTTAAACCCATTGAGTTAATAAATATTTATTATAATTTATGCCTGTTAATTGTAATATTCATTATTTTGGGTTATATTAATTTGTTATTCAATATATTAATATAATTAACGTTTGAAAATAATTGGAGTGAGTTAGAAAAGTTTGGGTGTGGGAGTGAAGAATATGGGCTATGGGCATTGAAAGGTAGGAATATAATTTAATTTTGTTAGGAGAGGTATTAATTGAGAAATAATTATATGCATGCATGCTCATGTTTTGCCCTTCAAAAAGCCACGTGCAAGTATGTATGCCGTGGCTGTTCCCTGGCTGCAGGATAAATGCTCTGGGCCAGCACCCTCACCCTCACCTGCCACCCCACATGCACCCCTTCGGCTATGCATTTCAGGAAATCGGTTCTCCTCGTACGGATGTTGCCGGGAAAAGGAAATATCCGCGTTTGATTATATAGGGCTGTGAATTTTTGTATTTTCATATGATTTATTTTTTAGTATGTGATTTTCTCATATAAATGGGACTTATTGCAATTTATCTTCTATGATATTAAAAATAATCAAATTATATTTTTACGAGAAAAAAAATAATTTATCTTCTTATATTTTTTTTCCAATATCATAAGAGATTGCTTGTATTTTTTTTTCGAAATAAAAGTTTAAATATGATAGTTGATGTGAAGTATAAAAGGTGCTGAGTTAATAAGAAAAGGTTATAAATAATATGACGTGTCTTTCTTAAATAATTTTTCAGAATAAAAAATAATTGTTAAAAAAGGGGGTGAAACCAGTAAAAAAAAAAAGACATTTTGCAGAGCCAAACATGCAAGTAGTTGAAGGGAGCATGGGTCGGGTCGGATCGGGTCGGGTGCAGCACAGATGTGGGTGATTTGAAGTAGTAGTACTACTACTAGCTACTAGCCACTAGCCACCATTCCAATTTCACATATTAATAATGGATGGATGATGGATCTGCTTCCTGTCTTTGGGGACTTACTCTCCTAAAATTCATTGCCTCACACTTATCTTATTACTATAATTAAACTCCTCCCATTATAAATTGTTTTTCACTAATTCTTTGTCTTGTGTCCGGACTCTATTTTTAAAATTATATTCTGTTTACTTTCAGCAGCTATTTTTAACTCTATTTATTTCCGTTTTTATTTTCAATTTTTGGAAAATATTTGTTTTTAATTCCGTATACATTTTTTCGTGCAATTTTAGTATGTTTTGGATTAGGTAATGAGATTGTATTTTAGTATGTTTGGATTAGGTATGCTTTGTAAATTGAACATGTGGAGAGCGAACGAGTATAGGACGTCCGGAAATTTTGAAACAGTGGAAATTGATTTCGAGGAGTCCCTAATATATGGCAGTGCTCAATTGGCCACATCACACATCAATTTTTTGTCAATGAGATGTCGTTCTTATCTTTATTTTTTGTAGTACGTTTTTCCTGCTCCCCCCTTCAACTAATTCTACCTTCTCTTCTCTTTCTTCTGCTCAAATTCAACTTTTCTTTTTAACCGTTGTTCCCTTTCTCTCTCTACTATTTTACTTCTTATCCAACCATTTCACTCGCCTGTAATTTCCATTTTTCAGAGAGCTACCTGTACGTTATTTGTGGGCCTTAATCATTAATATCTCAACTTGGGAATTAATTCTATGTAGGACTGACTGGATACAGAGTGGTTAAAGAGAAGCAAAATAAGATAAAATGTACAAAAAAAGTTACATTATGCATCTTCGACATGATTTAGACTGCTGTTTCTACCTGTTCATCTACTCTATGGGTCAATACTTCTCTGGCCCGAGAGCTTCTGTGCTGTAGGCGTTGGTGTAGTTTTTCCGATAGCTGCGCGAAGAATGCGGAATCCCACCTGTTTATTAGGGAGGGGTCTTCTGCGTAACAAATGTATATAGATGTCACTGCACTCTCCACAACTACCATTGCTAGCCCGACCTGCAATCCAGAGGACACCTTTGACTGTGAGCCGGCAACATTTTGCAATGCTTTGTGTTTGTATCCTGTTTTACAATGTTCTACCCCACTCTAGTTATACATTTAATTCATGGGCGACTTTCTGTTGGAATTGTACGATTACACTTATCATAATAAGATAAACTTGTGCAACCATAGACATAGGAGCAATTTATGTCTTCACCACCTAATTCTCAGTATCTTGCATTTTTTCCCCCTTTATTTCTCTCTTGTTTCCCAGCACTATATTTTATTCCAAATTCATAACAAATACATCTATAGGTTGAGGTTTGGGGGGTAACAGGGGTTGACGGGGGTTTGAAATATGAGCTTCTTACCAAGATCATTCCCATCAACATGGCAGTAGAACCGACCATTACTATCCTCTCAGGATGCTTGATCCTAGTCCAAATTGCAGCACATGTTCCAGCTATGAGTCCCCCCAAGAGTGTGCCCATGAATAACACAGCACCTGAACAGTCATATGCTATAAGTGCTTCAACACCTGTTGATTGAAATAACTCCCAGGCATCTTTTGCTGAATGATTAAAGCTTTTTCCATAGACAGCAATCTGGATGGAAAAAACACTACTGTGTTATGCAAATCTCCATCTCCAACCCCCATCAACTTTCACAGGTAAGACGTACATAAAACAAGAAATCAGTAGCTCCAACCCATTGCAAAATATTGTAGAGGTGACTGGTATGTAGGAATGAATTTGGGTGGGAATCCAATCAAAGTAGGAATAGAATGATTTTAGTATGTCTTTCCAATGTTTGGTATGCCAATGGAATAAGAAAAGAAATTAAATCAAATTTTCCACAATACTCATTTATGTAAACGAGTATGAAACTTAAAAAAATAAAAAATAAAAGAAAAAACAAAGTCTCATTACATAAGAAATATTGTTTCAAAATGTTAGATTAATTATAATTTATAATTATATATATATATGTTTTGGATATTTTCATATATTTAAAGATTTTGATATAACATTTATATATTTTTATATTGATACTCATTGTATTTAATGTCTTTAAAACAATATATAATTTTGTAATTATAATTTTATTAAAAGTCATTTTAGCAATATAAGAAATAATCTATTTCCAATTTATTTGGAATAGCTGAAACGAGGGGTAACAGTGGGTACCCCTAATCCCATACTTGAGGTAATGGGCATTCCCAAGGGAATGAATGAGTTTTTCTAATCTTAAATTATATCAAGCATGTGTTTTGGAATGAGTTTATGATTGCCCATTTCTAAGCCTTTTGTCTTTTTCTCAAAATCTGAAACCATGAAAAAATGACGGGACAATAAAATGGTTGTTGGTGCCATAAAGGTTGAACAAATACCTGCACATAAGCATACTTGTTGAACCAGCGAACCAAAAACTCTACTAGATGAAAGAGAAAATCAACACAACAGAGCAGACACTCGTTGCTGCCAATCTTTGACCTTAATCCCCTAATCTGTAACATACACCAGACAAGTTTTCAGTGGTTAGGTGGCGCTCAAAGTGGAAATTACACAAAACCTTAATGTGCTTATTCTCTGAAGACTATATTACAAATTACTAATACTCGGACCAATTAATCTTGGGCTCACCTCCCACCGCAGTGTTCGTATAGCAGCTGTAAAAAGTGATCCATAGCATATGCTGCCAAAAGATGTAGTCATGGCATATTGCAATGAACTCATCACTGGTTTTGGAGGCATTGATGTTGCTTCTCGACCACCATGAATAAGGACAAGAAAAACCATACCCGAAACTACAACATGCACCACATTACAGAGAACTGCACCAGTCCAAAACAAGCTCACACAAAGCACCTGTGCATGCAAGTGACAGCACTATGTTTATGTTCTAAGATGAGTAGTGATAGCAACTATGTTGCAATACTTCCTAGGAAACATGATATGCAGAGCAAAAACTTGCCAGCTCACCACAAGAAGCCACCAGCGACCACCATCCCCAATGCCTAAAGCCACAACCCCAGCAGCACCGAAAGACCACAGAGCTAACCACAAAAGCATTACTAGCATAAAAATGCAAGCCACTCTTCTGACCTCGG
This sequence comes from Sesamum angolense, assembly GCA_034509725.1. Classification (NCBI taxonomy): domain Eukaryota; kingdom Viridiplantae; phylum Streptophyta; class Magnoliopsida; order Lamiales; family Pedaliaceae; genus Sesamum; species Sesamum angolense. Next base: position 2,321,028 of record JACGWL010000006.1, on the reverse strand, counting down.
GAAGGTTCCATACCATCTTCACTGCTCTTTGTAGCACCAGCATAGTAAACGGAAGCCTATGGAAAGATGCGAGTCAGAGAAAACTGAATGGGGCAAAAAGATCAATCTCTCAGATAACTTTTTTCACCAAATCAGATTTCTGCTTTTCACAAAGCATCTGAAGTCAACTAACAGATGATGTTAAAAGTTATGAATTTTGCACAAGAAGAAAGGTACAGATAATGGTTAGATGAAGCACTTATTCACCCATAAACATGATCCGAATTAAACTTGAAGACATCAACCAGAAAGTGACAGCGCTTACCTGTCGATGACAGATATAACATACAAGAATTGCAATGCAGCACCTATAGCAAATGCAACACCCCAGAAAAACTGCTCGACCCAAAAACACAGCACACTGATGACAGCAAGATATGTAGTCAAAATGTGCACCGAGAACTTCATTATTTGATTTGCTTGTGAACCCAGCAACAACAACCAAGTCCAACCCAGAACTGCTCCAACTCCGCTGGCAACAGCATACAATGGCAGTAGTCTTCAGTTAAACCATCCTTGTTCTCAAGAAACCCCATTGTATACCTATCAATGTTCAGCCTATCCGGTTGCTTAAACCTATTTAGCCCAAAAACCCCAAGAACAAAACCTACCACAATCAAATGTGCCATAAATATGAGCAACCAGAATACATCCGCCAGTGACGAGACACCATTGGAGAGATTCCCTGAGAAGACGAATGACTCCCGACATATTCTGCAATTCATTTTTTGCAACATGATTCACATAAATGAATAAAAAATAAAATCTCTGTTACATAATTATCCTAATTTGTGCCTCCAGCAAGTATTTGTGATGCACACCAGAAATTCAATATATTACAACTTTTATCAATATTTTTCACCAAGCTTAGATCACAAGTCACCATTTGAACCTACTTTAACAGAGTTGACTAGGATCCACCAAAAGTTTGGATTTTATTTAACCTAAACTTAATAAGTGATATCAAAGCTATAAACTTCGACAATATTCTTCCATACCAACCCGCTGCTTTCCTTGTTGCAGGCCGAGTTTTTAACGCATAGGATAATCAGGAAACAGCAAGTCAAAGCATAACTTTCCAAAAGGTTGTAAATTTAATTATTTCATCGAAAGTTTTTAAACGGAGGCAAGGTGATCAAAGTAACGACCACTTTAGGCGAAACAAAAGCAAAAACAATTAAAATAAAATAAAAAAGACTTTGATCAACTCGCCGATCATCCCAAAAAAAAAAAAAAAAAAAAAAGAAACGATTTGACCTGTGGTGGCAGTCACCAGAAACGCAAGGAAATTGCAATTTCAGCAAACTCTGAGAAAATCAAAACTCACACTGGAAAAGGCACAAAACACAAGCAACACGTCTTACCGCTTCCGAGGGTCCGACGGCGGAGTCATAGGAGGAAGAAGAGGAGGAAGAAGAGCGAGAGTCACTCATTAGGCCACCGCTACAAGCAAAATGCAAAAACTAGTGAATAGACTAGATCAAGATTTTGTTCGGTAGCGGACATAAGAAATATTTTGCTAGGGTTTAGGAAATTTGACTGCAACAGTAGTCTTGGGGGAGGGAAAATGACAGAGTGATTGAAGAGTTTGGGAGTAGAAGAAGAAAAGGAAAATTGGGGGAAAGAAATGAGAAAAAACGAAACGGCTATCATTTCATTTCATGTGAGAGTGAGAGTGAGAGCGAGAGCGAGGGAGAAAAAATAAAGAGAGGGAGCGAGTTGCCAGGTAGTTGCCACCCTTTTTTTGCGAGGTTCAATTATGGTTGTCGTTCTTGAGGGCCTATGCTAATCCCCCTCCCCCACCCCACGCGCTCTTTTCAGTCCATCATTATTTATTTTTTCTTCAGGTATTTTGATGTAATTATACATAAATATTTTATAATTTAAAATATTATATATAATATTTGTTTTATTTAATAAATAGCTCTTTTTATTAATTAAAATATATCAATTTTATTAGTATTAATAATAAAAATTATATTTATTTTTAATTGATTTGTTACTGAATTATTTCAGATTAAATAATTTTTTTTACTAAACTAACTCTTTTCGTCGAATATGAGTAAATATGAATTTTTATTCAATTTTATTTATATTAGCAACTTTGATAAATTTTGTTTAACATAAAAATCTATTTGTTAGACGAAAATAAATATAATATATCAAATTACAAAACATCTATATGTAATAATATCAAACTTTAGGAAAATATGGTATAATTAGTCCATTATTTTATAAAAGGTTCTTCTTTTACTTTTTATTTTATATTATGAAAATATCAATTTTTTCATTTCAATTTAAAAGATTCTTATGCAGTCTCATGTGCTACGACCGGACTTGGAAGTCTGGGAGCATGGCAAAGAAAGTAAAAGGATTTTGATTGGAGGGAGAGTAGACATGAAACTTTCCGGAACCAGGCTGCAAGGAATATGCCATGTTTACCTTGGAATTCTCATAGGTCCAATACGAAAATAACTCTCGTAATAAATAATATCTTTATTTATAGAAATGTCATGCACTTCATGAAAAGAATAAATTAAAAATAAAATTCTAACACTTATTGTCAAACAAAAAGAAGACGGAGAAGGAAAAGAGGTAGAACCTAACCTCAACTACTAGAGACCTCAATACCCAAATTAAGAGTCTTACCTAATGTGTTGAAACCACAACCCAAACTACCTTAACCATAATACTTGACTTCACTCACTATTTCAATAATTTTACAATATCTTAAAATTTTTATAATACTTCCCCAAATTTATTGTAAGATGCTACAAAGTGTACAAGGTTTTATGAAATTGGCTCTATAAATTTGATAGGTAAGGCATTATGAATTCATAAACTCTGTGGGATATGTAACGAGTTTCTATATTAATATTTTTCTAAAAATAAAAATATGTTATTTTTTGTGGAGGCAACAAACGAGACGCTCGTGGGCAAGTATTTTTCGGGCTATTGTGAGCAAATAAAAAAACTCGAATTGGGTTAAATGGATTTGGCAAATCATCTGAAGTAAAAGCACACTATTTGGATAGTGTTGGGCGTCAGTGGCTCGTGGAGCTAGAGGAAAATGGTCAAATTACGCAATTATATCGTCCACTCGGTGGAATATATTATAGGCGACGAATTAGATTTTTTCTTGTGACAGGATCCATGGCACCCGGCAGGCGTATTGCTGCACGTTAACCCTCGATTGGCAATACTCACAGGCTTACCACCAGATGGAAGGCTGAGTACAGTTATTCGTAACGGTGCATGGGATTGGCCGATTTCTAGGGCCTCTGGTGTGGTTGTTGTTCGTGACAAGCTCTCTCGCATACGAGGAGGGAGGGATGAAGTCCAATGGAAGATCCGAGCAATGGAAGATCCCTCGGGTAAGTTCACTGTAGGATTAACTTACAATTTGTTTAAATTAGATTCACATTGTGTTTTTTGGGCATGCTTAATGCATAAGCCATTCAAGATTGCTAGAAATTGGTTCTTTCATTGGCTAGCTATTTTGCGAAAAAGCTTTCTACAGCAGATAAGGAATGGTTGAATATTGTCCCTGCATATTATGTGATGTGTGCTGGTAACGCATTGGAATTGCATGCACATTTGTTCTTCGATTGTCCTATCTCTAGAAGGTGTGTGGCAGTATTGAAGCAAGAGGTGTGATTTGTACTATTGGGATCTCATTGGCAATAAGTTTTGGAGTGGGCTTATCGCAGATGGCGAGGAACGCACCTCTTGAAGGCGGCTTATAGAGCAACTTTCACGTTGTTAATTTATCACAACTGATCAGAGCGTAACAATTGTAAATTCAAATAAACTTGTCGAACATCGAAACAGATTGCTAGAAATATTGTGGAGCAGATTAAGTTTCAAATCTTAAGCAAAGAGCTGCCACCTACTTTACAGTTATCTATTTTATATAAAATAAGACATATAGCTTGGGCCTAATTGAGACTTGGTTGTATTTATCGTACACATTCTTTCTTTATTTGCAATTTACAACTTCCCGCAAAAAAAAAAAAAAATGGTATTTCATAACCATACACCCCAAGTTTGAACAAATTAAATGTGGGACAAATATTTAGGTTAGTTATTTCTTATCCTTGCAATTATCGGCTACTTGCCAGCGCGTAAGAGCCACGTGCTTCTTTGGTTGTTGTGGGGATGGATGTATCTGGCTAAGGCCCACTTGATTTCTATTATCTCGTAATTAATAATCTTAATATATATATAAATCTTTTTAGGATTTGGTAGCATTTAATTAAATATTTCCTCTTCCCACCATTTCCTTATCTTTAATCAATAAATATTTTACTCGTTTCTATACAAACCTGATAAAGATTCTGATTCACAAATCCTTTTCCATTTTGGTCTTACGTTGGTTTAGCAAATTCCCAGACGTGTCCTCGTCCATTTTCTTCCCATTATCAGGAGTGCGTGGGCAGCAACCGCCGCCGTGGGTAGTGGCGACGGCTGTATGGGGGATTCTCCGTCGCCAACTAATGGGCTGTTTTGTACTTGGTGTCTCTCGGTCATGTCACTTTGTTAGCATGTTAATGTAATGATTACCTGTGGACATCACGTCCACCTGTACTATACTCAATCATGTTGCATTTATGCATTTCTAATTTTTTTAGGAATTTTAAAAATAAAAATATTATGTTTAATACCCTAACTTTTCATTTATTATTTTTCAGAAAAATCGTCCTAAAATTTATTTTAGTCTATTCTTCACCTATACCCTAATCCTAAACTTAAAATTCTGAAAAGAAAATTAATAAATAATCTCTTTTTTCCTAACTTTTCACTTTTTACTTTATATTTTAAATAATTTCAACTTCTATTATTGCTTAGCTTATAACTTTCTTTATAATTTATTCCACGGTAAAAATAAAAATTATTGCAAATATTCCTGAAATTATATTATTTAAAAATTTTAAAATATAGGTAGGTATGTTAGTTGAAGAAACACGAGGAAAAAAAATCAGGATAAAAAGATCATTGCAACTAAGATATATAATATACGGAGTCAACAACTAATACAAGAAATCGATGAGTTGGCTGGACGAATTCATGCAAGAACATTAACGTATTATATTGTCGGGAAAACAACGTCCAATTTGGGGGATTTGTATACTAAAAAACAACGTCCAATTTGGGAATGAAAAAAAAGGACAAAAAAAATTATATTATTATTATTATTATTATTATTATTATTATTATTATTATTATTATAAATTAATTCATTTTCTGGCCAGGATGCGTGGCATGGCAGCACTGTTGGATACATATATATATATATATATATATATATATATATATATATTGGGGTATGACGTGGCAATCATATTGAGTATTTTTGTGAAGTGACAAGGTGACATGGCCCAATTGGATAAAGTTGTAAGTACTTGTTAGGAAAAGAATTTAAACCCTAGTGCATTCAATTAAAAATTATTACAATTTGAACTACCAATACAAGTTGTTAATATTTTGCAAGAATTTTACATACACTATCGAATTTAAAATATAAAAATATATTTTATATATCTAACAAGTATCTTTTGAAAAAGACTCATACAGTTTATAAGTTTTATGGATTTACTGTATCTAAAAATACAAATATTTATAAAAGAGTTAGTATATCTATGTACAATAATTATTTAAATTAGATTATAAAAAATTATATATAAAATACATAATATTTAAAATATTACTATATTAAAATTAATGTATAAGCAATTTTAAGTGTATAAATTATAACATTTTTATTAATTTAATAAATATTTATAAATCTTTCAAAACATATAACACACAACAATAAGTTTTACAATAAGAAATAATTATGTACAAACTATATAAATTAGCATATAAAAATTAATATATACATTTTTAAATAATATGTAGTTTCCTGTTAATATTTCATTGATAAGATAAATATTAATATTATTTATATTTTTTCTTGAAATAACAAAATAAAATATATAATTAAATATCGATATTTTTAGATTTAAATTTTTCTATGATTTTTGTAATATCAATATCAATTTTATATTCATCTAAAGAAAATCAATGTTATATTAAATACTTCTAAATATATCGATTATAAAAGATGGTTGAGCATATAAAATGTATAGTGATTGTATCTCAATTGACAAAAGAAGTAATTTTTTACTTAAGTGATGCAGGTTCAAATTTTATGGACGATAAATTTTTTTAATTACTCAAGTGTGTATCATATTACCACCACATCTTCAATTTTCTCGTTTAGATGGAAACCTGACATACACGTGGCGAATTTCTGCGAAAATTGCTGAAATTTTTATTAGAAAAATAGTTTCTCCTAATAAATATGCTAGACATATATACTCACTCAAACTCAAACGACTTCTTTGCTTAGGTAATGAAAGGTTAGTTTTGTTTGCTTAAGAATAGCCGACAACGTGATTATTCAAAGACTAACCTATTTAAACAAAACATATTTTTCTAATTGAATTATTTGAAATAATTAATACCAAATTAAATTGTCCATGATCAGATATGACCCTTCCAATTATGCAGCTGAAGCATACCTCCAGTCTGGTGATGAAGGCATTGTCTCTGTCCAGATAAGTTTACCTGGATTATCCAATCAAACAACGCTGCTGATGATCAAATTAAAATTGTTTAAAAATTATAAAATATCTTAGATAATTGAGAAAATCTTCTAGATTGCTTAAGAACCTTGTAGACAATTGAGGAAATCTCCTAACTTGCTATTAATCCTAGCCACAATTTCAACCTCAATAACCTTCTACCAAATAGCATAAATATGCTTGGTGGACGATGGGAATGTGAATAGAGAAAAACTAACCAATACGGTAGTTACTATATTTCTAAAACTCTCAAAGTCCTCTTAGTCTTCTTGCTTCTCTTTCGCCCATCTCGCCAAAATCTTCTAATTTAGCCTTGTTCTTCAAATTCTAAATTAATTAAACTAATATCCTTTCAATCATCAATTTCTTTTTTAAGACTAGCACTATACGACACACTTGATGTGTGTGAAAAAAAATTAAATATATTAAATATTTCATTAATATTTTTCTTATAAGTTGTCTACCAATTATGGGTAATGACTTTGAAAACATAAAAGTATCACAAATTGAGAAAGTGTGAGGCAGGTCTCTCAACGGGTAGGGTCTCACCCTATTTAGGTCCAATCCCAAATAAAATCCAAATGAAAAAAAATAAAATTACCCTACCCAACCTATTAAAGTCAATTTAAGACCCATAGGACCCAAAATACTTTCTTTGGGTCCATCCCTTCATTGTGTCTAAGTGGAAAAACTTCAAATATTATGGAGATTGGAGGCCCGACCATTTTCTTTTTGGCCCATCAGTTCCTTGTGTTAAAGTGGAAAAACTGAATTTGTATTCAAATATTGTGGAGATTGGAGAAGAGAGAAGAACGTCAAATTAATTGTTTGATAATACTTGTGGATTCAGTTCTTTAAGTGAAGCTTGTATCAGATTCACTAAAAGTAATAATCGATAGACTTGCATTATTTATTATCCAAAAGACTAAAGCATCATTGAAGAAGTCAGAAAACCCTTGAAAGAATCAAAGCAATTGCAGGTCATGTTTAAGAAAATCGTGCAATTTTCTCCAACAGCAACAACGTTGAGGCCTGGAAAGTGCGGATGTACTCTGGAGATGATTTGCTTGATGGGATCTTATTGGATCTATTAAAACACAACGCGACGAAGAACATAAATGCAACGCGACGGAGGTGCCGAACTAATGAAGCTTTCGAGACTCACCAATACCAATTCCAGCCCGAAACCTCTCGTCCAGGCCTATGCTCCGCTCTTAAATGTTGGTCCCCGCCAAGGCCCGCAGCAAGAGCTCACATGCAAGCCCCCAAAAACTGGACATCGCATCTCCTCGTCTTGTCCCCACACCAGCAGCAGCCGACGTTCCCGCCATGTCATCATCGTCGGAATTCGATGTTGCCACTAGGCCCACTACGGTGGGCAAGAAATCGACAAAACCGGCGGGCCAGAAGAAAAAGGAAGTGCTCAAGAGTTCAATAGGCGGTGAGGGTCGGAAGTGCCTGCATTGCGCCACCGACAAGACACCCCAGTGGCGGACCCGTCCCATGGGCCCCGAAGAAGATAAATACAACAAGACGGAGGTGCCGACGAACTTGAAATCAGAAGTTGTGAAGAGAATTTGAGTAAAATTAGATCTGGGTAAGACGGGTAGAAACAGGTATAATGCCCGACCCAGATCAATTATTTTAAATTAATGTGTACGAATCTGGATTTGGGCCTGATTTAAAAGTAGGGATGGGCTTGGGCAATTTTGACCTAGGGCTAGTTTGAGGGGTATTCTAGTAAATTTATTAAAATATTAAAATTACTATTATGACCAAATTCTATTGAAGGAAAAGAATAAGTTAAATGATACATTTGAATATTCAAAAGTTAGTTTAGTATGACAACGGAGTTCTCTTTTATAATGGTTGTTACCCAATCCACAAGACAATTATCCACGCATTGATGATTCTTGAACCAACATTCATGAGAACGTTAAGTCCTCAATATCACTAATTAAATTATGTCTTGTTAGTATGTCCATTCTTATCTGAATGGTCTTAATTGACTACTTTAATTATCACTAATTAAATTATGTCTTGTTAGTACGTCCATTCTTATCTGAATGGTCTTAATTGACTACTTTTTGTTCTAAATTCTAATTAATTTTGACGACTTTTTTTAATTTTTTAATTTAATGGGGGAATATTCTGATGAGCTTATTGCTTATCAGTTATCACAACCATGAATTGTAGTTGACTCTGTGATCGTGAGATTAGATTTATTATTAGCAATGGTTTTGATGATAGAGTGATAAGACAAACTTCATCCTTTCGTTGATTAAGATAACCCCCCCCCCCAATAAGCTTCTTTCATTATTTAATAATTCAATAATTAAATTGTACGTATGTATAATTCAGTGTTCTGTTGTGTCTGTTTATGACGCACAACTTATTCTGCTTCTGCTACCTCTTCTAACTTTGTTGTTATTTGAAAATAAATAAAAAAATTCAATGTTGTTTGTTTGTGAAATTTATTTTATTATTTTTGTTTAAATAAGTATTTTTCAATTATATTCCTGGATTAATCCTTTGTTGATGTAGGCTTTGATTTGTGCCTTTAAAAAATATTTATCATATAAACAATTCACAATGCTAATATATAAAATTATATTGGCTTTACCATTTCTTCGAGCCAAAACTTTATGATATTCATATTTTTAGTTATAACTATAAGCAAAATTTTATTTTATTTTATTTTTGTATAATAAAAATATACTTGGACTAAATTCATGCTCGATAATCAAAATAAAAGTTGCGATAGGAACAAAATGTAACAAAAAAAAAAACCGCTAGTATAATATTGACTTGGATATTAGCTTAAATATGCTAATTTCGTTGGCGATGATATATAAATTCAATTTACGATTTAAATCAATAGTCCAAACATAGGGCTTAATTATTTTTTTATTATAAAAAAAAAATTACGGAAAAAATATTTTTTTTAATATATTAACGTTTTTATTACGAGTCGCGGTTTCAAACCGCGACTCGAATTTTTTTTTTTTTTTAATCGAGTCGCGGTTCGAAACCGCGACTCGAAGTTTTTTTAATTTTTTTTCGAGTCGCGGTTTCAGTCCGCGACTCGGTTTTTTTTTTAAATTTATATATATTAATTATATTTATATATTATATCTATTTAATTTAATAATTTAATGTATTTAAATTATATAAATTTATGTTATAATTTATATTTTATGTATAAATTATATTTATATAAATTGCAATATTACAAATTTAAATAATCACAAAAAATATAATGTTAAAAAATTGTATTATATAAAAAATACAAGTATTATCAACAATCCTCCAATGGCACATTTTCTTGTATTGAAGAATTTCCTTGTTGTTGTTGGGCTTCTTGCCTTGCTCGCGTTTGCCGCCAATCCATCTCATTATGAATGCGTGTTGTTTGATTTCGACCAGGATGTGTGACTGTACGGATAGTAGGGTCGGGACCAACTGGAAATTTGGATCATCCCAATAATCTTCCGACTGCACTGGTTCAAAATGCTTAGAATATGTGTTGTTGTAAGCCATCACATCATAATAATCCTTAATCATTGATGCAGCACTAATATTGTATGCACCGCATACTTTTGAGCGTGAGAACAAGGGATGCCAAATTGATTCCACTTGCCGCATGAGCATTCTCGGTTGGCAATTTTGACAACATGGGTGTTCATCCCATGTCTACCTTGGCGCCTGGTAACGACCGACGCGGACTGTTGAGCGTGACTGTATTTCGTGACCGTGTGCTCAACAGCTTTTTGTTGCCAAGATATGAACATCTTGCATGCGAAATCCGTCCACAGTTGGTTGTTTTGTAACATTTTTTGACCCTTCATCGCCCGCACATGAAAATAATGGACAGTACGTCTAAAGTAATTTCAACTAGTGCACTTACCGGCAGGCGGCGAGCCCCCTTCAGAACTCCATTAATGCATTCTGACATGTTGGTCGTCAAAATACCGCATCGCCATCCACCATCATGAGAAGCTGTCCATTTTTCCTTATTAATCGCGTCTAAGTATGCAAACGCTTTGACATCCTGCTTCTTTATCTCGTCCATAATGCGGTTGAACTTTCTTAATTGATATTCTGAGCCAGCTTGCCAACAGAGATCATTCAATACCACATTTTTAATAGTACTGTTAAAATTGGAACACACATGGCGTAAGCAATACCGGTGCACTCCATGTGGTGACACAAAGTCCGGACCTTCACGAACTGCTTTAATGAGTCCGCCATGACGGTCAGAAATAAGGCACATCCCTCGTCACCCTCTTATAACATGTCGACTCAATTGTTGAAGAAACCACTTCCAAGATGGATAAGTTTCTTCATCGACTACTGCAAATGCGAGAGGCAGTACCTGTTGATTCCCATCCATGGCAGCTGCAATTAACAGTTTGTACTTATATTTTGTGTATAAATGGGTACCATCTACACTAATAACATTTCGACAGAACTGGAACCCATCAATACACGGTTTGAAAGCCCAGAAGACATATCCCATCAACCGGAGAAGCCATAATTACCTTACAAGATGTCCAGGTAATATGGGGGCTCCCAATAGATGGCAAGCCAGTCTCAGGGACTGACCTCGAAAGAACCAGTGTTCAGTGGCAAGAATACTGTATGCAGTATATAGGTTTCGCACCAGAAGATGGAGCGTTGAAGGGTTCACGGTCGTAGGTTAAGGCCATAATAGAACATATATCACATGTCCACATCACTCCCGACACTCCACACCTTACTGTTGTACAGTATGCGCGTGCTGTTGCATTGCTCCTGCTGGGTGGAACGATGTGTCCTGATTCATCAGGAAACTTGGTATCGCTACTATATCTTGCAAAATTAGAGGATATAGTAGCAGCCCGGAACTACAGTTGGGGCAGTGCTGTCCTGGCATTTTTATACCGTGAATTATGTAATGCCAGCGAAAAAGGCAAAGCTGCAATAGGTGGCGCGTTGCAGTTGGTACATGTAAGTTGAATTATTGAATTTATAGAGAAATATTTTTTTTTCAGGTAATAACTAGAGTTTATGTTATCTCTGCAGATTTGGGCCTGGTCACGCATCATTCCACTTTGTCCGGACTTGGTGCTCCACGTGTACATATGGGCCCCACATCAAATAGATAATAACCGTGTGCTCCCAGTAGCACCATATGGTGCAATGTGGAACTGTGAGCACACTTTCACCCGGGCAGTGCGAACAACTGTCCGGGTCATTAGAGATATATTAGATGAGATGCAATATGATCAGGTATTTTATATTCATAACTTTAATTACATATATTCGATCATATAAAATGACATTAACTTGCATTATTTTATTTATTACAGTTTATCTGGCAACCGTATGACATGGAATCAAATGTCATTATGGCTTACGCAGGGGATTTTAACCCCCAGCTGTGGAGATCAATATGTCCCTTGATCTTTTATGCAATAGTGGAGATGCATCATCCCGAACGGGTTCTTCGCCAGTTTGGGATGATGCAAAATATTCTAGATCAGCCAGATACTCGGGACATGAGCCTGCATAAGATCACCCGTTCCAATCGTACGGGCACAGATTGGGTTTTGCAGCACATACTCTACATCACTAGATGGCAAAGACGATATGACACGGTCATACAAAGACAACCCATTTCCAACAGAAGAGATACAGATCGAGGATATTGGGAATGGTACAACAACATAACACGTCATTTCGTTTCGTCGTCTACTGATAGACGTGTGGAAAACGGATACCAACCTGGAGATGCACCAATGTTGCAGATTGTGGTATGCTACATAATATCACATGTTTATTTTATATACTTCATTTTTAACAATAATTTTTATTAAAATTCATTATATTTTTATATTTTTTCAGACTCAACAGGTAAATAATCTTCAAACACTTTTTCAATCTAAACCAGTAGACGTTGAAGGGTATCGCCAATTAGTGGCCCAACTTGAACACGAAGTACAAATTATCGCTGAAGCCATAAAATCAGCCACAACAAACTGCAACACCATCCGATAGTGCTCCCACCACATCCCATAGACAAAGGAGAAGTTCTAGCCAAATGTCTATTGGTTCAGTTGAACGTGGTGATATTGGGGAGGATATAGCTGGTCCTTCAACAGCATATACGCCTCAAGATTACTACGTGCCTCAACCGCCTCAGGATTACTATGTGCCTCAACCGTCACAAGATGATTGGTTTCAATCCACTTCATACATGCCAAGCCATGCAGAAGCTTATTCTTCACATGTAGATCTTGACCTTGGCCTTGGTATTAACCAACCATATGCACCAGAATATAACATTTCACCAGTTCCATTTCCATCATTTAGTGCATATCGTGATAATGTGGAGTCCAGTTCTGCAGCATCATCAAGTGGGTTGCATATTAATTCCGGTGGTGATGATAATGATGGACAAAATGAGCCAATACAAAATATGGGCGAATAAATAAGAAGACCTCGACGTCAACGACACAGACGTAATTGTGGGACAGGGGGCATTTTTAATATTTACTTTTGTATTGTAATATTTGTAATAATATTTTTAATATTTATTCATTATTAATTATTATTTGTGTTTTTTTAAATTGATTTGTGGATAAATTAGTTATAATAATTTTTTTTTTAAAAAGACCGAGTCGCGGTTTGAAACCGCGACTCGGAGTCGCTGTTTGAAATCGCGACTCCGTGTCGCTGTTTGAAATCGCGACTCCGTGTCGCGGTTTCAATCCGCGACACGGAGTCGCGTTTTTACCTACGACACGGAGTCGCGGTTTGAAACCGCGACTCCAATAAAAAATTCTTTTCCCCCCCTTAAAAAATAAAAAAAAAAAAAAATTTCGAGTCGCGGTTTCAATAAAAACGTTAATATATTAAAAAAAAAATTTTCCTTTTTTTTGATAATAAAAAAATAATTAAGCCCCAAACATAGATGTTGATGGGTATATATTAAACTGTAAACCAACATTAAATAAAATTTTGACGAAAAGAGGAGCAGATTCCCAGCAGCTTGTTAACAACGCAAGACTTTCCCCCATGTCCCCACCCTATCTTCTATCACACCATAGTCAAATATTCAAAATAAATGATACTGTCATTAGTTTTACTTTTAATGAAACGTCTACAGCACATAATTGTATTTAGATATTTGTCTGAGTTGACAATTCTTAGTGTACATAGATTAATTATTTAGAAAAAGTAAATATCCTATCTACTGTAAATATTAAATATTAAATGATTCTTTTTTTTTTTTAAAATTCAAATATTTAGATGAAAGGATGATTTGATGCAGTAATAGAGTCAGATTAAGTAACTGATGTAGGATTTAAAATTTCACCATAATTTATTTTTAGATATTAAATATAATTTGAGAAGTGGAATTTATGAGGAGAGCAAAGAGTTTCGGTTGGTTGGTTAAGTGTTTGGTGAGTGCAGAAAATGAAAATGAAAGCGCAAAAAGAAACCAAAAGTAGGGGGCGGGGGCGGTAGGACCCGATGCTCCCAACTTGCGACTACTACCGCTCCTTTTTCTCATAATAACATTACATATACTGAATATAAATTATAAAATATATTAATATAAGTTATAGAAATTAGAAAATATAATAATAAGATTTTGAATGAAAAATGGAATGGGCATAAACAACAATTAATGTTTGGTTTTGGTGTTGAACTCTCCTCTTTTTGGTGTTTGGTACAGATTCGTACAATTTACAAACCCAACAACAAGATTCCTGCAATCCGCGGACTCAGTGGCGATCCACCGACTCCGACTCGGAGGCATCCACCCCACTCGCCCACACACACCCTATATATAATATAAGGATACGACCTTCATAGCAAAAAAGCTCTTCGATTTCTCCAAAAATCTAGGCTCCTTTTCTTTTCATCATTCCCCGATTTTTCTTTTACTCAGAAATACAAGAAAAATTATGGGTCTCTCTGTTGTGCAAGTAATACGCGACGCCCGCTCTTTTTCGACCTCAATTTTCTCTGTCATTTTAATTATTTTGATTGTTGATTTGTGTGTTGTGTGAATCTAATAGGGGTTCACGAAATCGCTGGCAATGACGGTGTTGTCGGAGATCGGAGACAAGACTTTTTTTGCAGCTGCTGTAAGATTTACATATATATATATATTGCGAAGATTTTGATCCAGCAACAAGTTTTGATTGTTTCACGTGTTATTCGAGTGCTTATGTAGAGATTTTTAGTTGTTGATTTGTTGTCTGAGTTGCTGTGAGTTTGGTAAATACATGAATTAATGATTAACGTCAATTGTAATGGTGATACTTGACAGTTACACTTTTCAATTTATTTCATGTTGATTTTAATTTTCTGTTGTTTACTTGCATGTCTTAGATGCATTGGCAACTGCAATAGATGTTGTTTGCCGTTTATTTGGATCCTTCGGATTTTGTATTTTTATTTTGACCTTCTGTATTTTTCCCTTTCCACTTTCAATTTTGAGAACTTTGCTGGATTTCTAAATTGATTATGAAGGTGCTGTGGGTGATCTTTAAACAGTTTGGCTGTGTTTATTATATGCAAGTTTAAGCAATGCTCGGTTATCTTTGACATGGGCAAAATATAGGTGGTTCACGTGGCGCCTTTTCTTTGGGCGTGCTGGGGTGTGTTCGTGGAATCATGCAAATTGATATTGTGAACCATTTTGAGTGCAGAAAATTGAATGCTTAAGAATTTCAGATTATGTAGTAAATTAGAAGAAGGACGCATATTGTACACTCCCCACTCTCCGTCATTCTGACATAATTTGATGTATTATACCTTTCGGGCCAGTTTATTAATCTAAATAGATCCGCAGTAATTATGGAAATGGATATACAGACACTCTGACTTGAAAAGGACTGACTTCAGCTGGTTCCTCTTGTTGAAGCATCTACAGAGTTAATCTATGTTGAATGTAACTTTAAATTGGAGAATAGTATCTGTTCTTTAAGTTTATCAGGAACTGGGGAAAAATGGAGTCTGCAACTAGAATGTTCAAGACAAGGTGGCATATCTTTATGTTTAATAGGTTAAGAATCTTAAAGTCATTGTTGTTTAACTAACTTGTCTCTTAGACTGGTCTGGATGAGCCATTCTTCCTTTTTGAATGGCTTTTGTACTCTCCTTTCTTATATAATGATGGTACTTCTGGAATCTTCATATCAGGATTCAATTAAATGATTTTTCAAGTATTAGGATGGATGATTTTGCATTACATTTACCCACCTCACCCTGTTCTTCTAACTGAAGATTTCAAGTTCTCCTGCACCACATCATTTGCTAAAGAAAATGTGAACCAGGATTTACTTAAGATTGCTTTGGCTTTTTTTTTGGGAATGAAACAATCTCAGACTCTGATATTATTACTTGTTTCAGATCTTGGCAATGCGTCACCCAAGAAGACTTGTTTTGTCAGGTTGCCTTGGAGCTCTGATTGTAAGAAATTTATATTTCTAACTGACTTCTGTTTGTTTGATTTTTGATCATATGTTGAGCCTCTCAAATGATTGCAAATTCTTTGCTGATTTCTAGGTTATGACTATCTTATCAGCTGTTGTTGGCTGGGCTGCTCCAAATCTCGTAAGTGTTTTCCTTCAACTCTTTACTGGGGCTGCTGCTGCTATTAGACATTTAACATGCTGAATCGATTGAAATATCTCCCTTCAAGTTCTATATTACATGAAGAAGTGTGGAAAACATTGATTAAGGATAAGTTTTTGGTGCCCTTTCAGCTCTAATTTGCCTACCCCTCTTGCGTCCTGCTGGCCTGTTAATCCCTTTAAACATCTACTATGCTTATGGATGTTCTTCCTGACAGAGCCATTCCACCAACTATCTCGCTGTTTACAAAAGGCCAACATCTTTGTCCTATTTAAACTTTAGATATGGTTGGAAACGTGCTCGATATTTTTTGTGAGTTTCGTTTAACAGGACACTGGTGCACCCACAGAAACCTTGGGGTAGAGTCAGCTCAACGCTGGTTCTCAAGACTGCAGCCTCGCCTTTTGAGGTTGTGGCCAATCGAGCATCACAGAATAGAGCAATTCGGTCATGCATCATTATGCCTGGAAAAATTACCATCATTGTCTCTGTTATCAGGTTTCCGACTTTCCGTGTCCCGGGGTTCATTTGACCTCAACTCTTTACCTTATTGGCAAATTCCTAGAGTTCCATGGCTGTCGTGGTGCATTCAAGATTTTGATTTATGGAAGGCTGGTGCTTCCCATTTGTGTTGTTTGACTTTCAACTTTTTCTATATCAACCATGCAAGCCTAGCTATTGTGTGTGCAAATGACCCTAAGATAGAATTTGTGTGACCTCTGTATCTCATGGGAATAGCTACATGCTTGATAATATAACTTGACAATTTTCCTATTCATTCCATATGTAATCTATGCAGATCCCACGTAAATGGACTCATCATATCACGACATTATTGTTTCTGGGGTTCGGCTTATGGTCTCTATGGGATGCATTTAGTGACGGGTAAATTGTTATCCTTCTGTTCTTGCCTTCCTTCTGCTTGAAGAAATAACATTCTCTCAACAAGTTCCTAGTTGATGTAATCTTGTTGGTTTTGTTTGCTTTCCCCAACAGAGAGGCCGAAGAATTGGCTGAAGTTGAAAAGGAACTGGTTAGTATGTTGTACTTCAAGCCTTCACTTAAAAACTCTGAAGTTCACTGATTTCATTTTTATGATTTTGGCTAGGACGCTGCTATTAAAAGTAATGGTGGAGAAACCAAAGAGAATAATAAGGTAAGGCATTTATATGTTGCAGTGTTTTGCCGCTACCTTCTTGGTCCATATCTTTTCTAAATTGAAGATGCTTATTGTTGGCTGAACAGAATTACATTGCAGTTTTGTCTCATAAAGTTGTCTATAATATTAAATTCTTCTAGAAAATATCAGAAATGTTCCAATTGTTTGAGTTGACAGCATGCTGTAAATTTATCTCCTTTGGGGCACAATCACATTATGCAAGATTGACTTTCTAGTTAAGCATGAGCATGTGGAAACATTGGATCGCAAGTTGACATTGTCCAAGAACTATAGGTTATGGCTGGAGTAGCCTTTTTGAGGACTGAAAAAGGAACCGGACCATTTAGAAAAATATCAAGTTCTAGTTTCTGCGTATAATATCATCATCCTCTCTACACAGTGAGAAAAAGGAAACACATTTTCTAAAACATAGGATTTATCCTGTCATTGAGACTCTAGTGATCTGATGCTCCAAGTTTGTGAGAATGCAGCTCGTAGGCCTTTTTTTGCAAGATATGCAAATAGAAAGGTCTCATCAGGAATAACTCCAGCATGTTACTTTCTGACAGTTCTTTCCTTCTGGTCTGAGTTACAGTTTACCACTGCATTAATATCATGAGTGAAAAAGTATCAGTTAATTTTAGAATTTCAAATCACTCTGGCTGGTAGGCGAAAGGATTTTATAATCTCTGGTTCACTTGGTTTAATGCCAGTGAAAATGAATGTTGTCAAAGTATAAGGTGTCTTTTATGTGTTCCATGGACGAGGCTGCACATAACCTGGTTGTGTACAGCCATATATCAAAATAGGCTAGTTTCTATTAGTAGTTTTGATATGATTTTTGCTTAATATGGATTTTGGCGTTTCACAACTAACCATTATCCACCAGAATAATCTTTTCTCTGTTTATGTTGTTGTAGGAAGCAGATGATCGGAAAAAACAAAGTCGTCCCTTTCTATCTCAATTCTTTTCCCCCATCTTGCTGAAGGTTCTTAATTATTCTCTTAATCCGTTAACTTCAAGAAAGCCCAATTATGATTACTAATAATCTATTCTTCCTTTGGTCCAGGCTTTCTCCATTACTTTCTTCGGTGAATGGGGTGATAAGAGTCAGGTAGGCAGATATTGGAAAAGGCAAATTTTGCTTAATCTACCATATGATTTTTCTTCCTTCCCATTTGAACTATCTCAAATTTCTTTTTTTTTTTTCAGCTTGCCACAATAGGTTTGGCTGCAGATGAGAATCCTCTGGGTGTTGTTCTTGGTGGAATCCTGTAAGCCCATACTAGCTGCATGTCTTCCATGACGGATTTCCATATCTAAATCTCCTCTCTATCATTGAATGCTTTCGTGTTTGGTTCTGGACGATTTATGAGCTTGAGCATAGAGTTTGTTGCGAGATTTACATTTGCACTGTGGTAAATCATATTCGGTTTGCTTTACTTGTATCAGTGGACAAGCTTTGTGTACTACAGCTGCTGTCCTGGGAGGAAAAAGTCTGGCAACTCAAATATCTGAAAAAGTGGTAAGTTCCTGAACTTATATTGCCTTTGGCTTTCTTTTCTTTTGGAGGGGCTAAACTGTGCTGGATGTTAGGTTGCACTATCTGGAGGAGTTCTTTTCATTGTTTTTGGAATCCAATCCTTTCTTTCAACGGTTGAGTCATGATGCCTCCAAATTTAATGAGGTCGGTTTGAAATTCTCATACATTGTTCACAATGCTCAAATAGCAAGTGAAATATAAATACTGACGCATGGTGCATTATGTGATTCCTGCCGAACCTTTACTGAAACTTGCTTTTGTTATTCACATGCAGATGAAGATAACTCCAGGTTAAAAATAGACATTTTACTTGTAGAAGTTGTTATCCATTAGTAATACAGGGGATGACTAAAGGTATTTAAAGTTATTACCCGTTCGTAATTCAGAAAGAAGACAGATAGAGCAGCTCCCAATTTGTATGATCAATGCTATACTGAGCCTGATTTCAAGAAATTGGGAGATTATTGCATTCTTTTCACTGATGCTTTTTCTTCATTATCCTATAATATCCCTTGCTTGCACTACGCGTTCAGAGGTATATGCATCAACTGTTAATCGATCAACCTTTAATTCCCTTCTCAAACAGTAGCTACTTCATGCTCTAGAAGATCGACTTTGTGGTACTTGTCCTCCTGTTTAAGTACACACCACAAGAAAATGGAAAAGGGGCAAATTCTTTTCTTGATCAGTTGATTGCGACTTTGTTGAGAACGAATAGCAACATAGCTTTGGAGGTGTTGGCTATAAGCTTAATTGTAGATGAGCATCACAGTTGATCCTCTCTGTTCTTAGTAATTATCCTTTTCAGCATCAACTAATACCAAATCATATTAATTGGAAAATTAGGTAAGATAATTACGTCTGTCTACCATCTGATTGTCAAACTCATGAGAGTAAACTGCCTTACTCCCCAGACAATGAAGAAGCTTAGCAACACATCTCCAGTACATTAGTGCAAGACACTAGTGGTTCCACTCTCTTTAGGAGCCCATGAATATTTTGTGGGTGTCCCAAAATGTTCTCGTGGAGTCACCTCAACTGCTAGTGGTAGGTACGCTTGTATGATGCTCTCCAATGCAATCATTAGTAGGTGCTAAGACAGGAAATTTCAATTGGAATTGGATTTGGTCATATTCAAATAAGGACATGGCAATTACAATGACAAGTACGGCTGTTTGGTTACTACAGTTCATTTATGGTATATTAATTTCATGACAAGTGACTTATCAACACTTTATTTTTTTTTTGTTATCTCATCTTTTTCTGCAGACCATCAATGAAATTAAGTGGAAATGAACTACAGATTATAGTATTGTTGAGGTCAATTGTAAGAGGAACTAGATCAATAAACCATACCAAGCACATGAAATAAAATTGTTGGGAACTTCATGAAATTCACACCGTTGATGGCGTAGGTCCCATATTAGGATTCACACAATGAATGGTATGGATCACTTGGAATTGACCAGAGCTAGTACTCATAAAAACCAATCACCAAACACGACTAGATCCCTCTATGACACCTGATCAGGCTTTAGCTTTTTACAATTTTGAAGCTTATATTCATGAAGAAGATTGTGAGAAAGGTGATGATAAGCTCTGATGCAACAGAATCTTTAGTGGGAACTGCCTAAGTTGATGGTATTAAGGTCTCCGGTTGTAATGATTAATGAGAGGTTTAGTGCTGTTTAATGAAATGTTTGATGTACATCTGACGGGAAACATCATCATAAGGTGGATTACTTTCCCACTTCCACAAAAACCTGAACACCTTCATCATAACGAATATTTGACAACTTAAAAACATAAAATATTCGGAAGTACTTACTAAATTCTTAGGATAAAATTACAAAAAAAACTCAAAATAATATATGAGAATTTTATGAATTCTTAATAAGTTCTTTAGGGTCTAAACAAACCTTATAATTTTAATAATATGAATTATAGAACTTCACTATGAATTAATATTTTAATGAAGTTAATTCAAACAATCGGGCCTCTAGTTGATTATTTGACAGTACGAACTCATGAAGGCAGAAGTCTCAAAAAGTAATCATGGGAGATTGTGGTGAGATGCTCCTTTCTCTTTTTCTTTCTTTCTTTAAAAAGAAAAAAAAAATTATTCTTTTCCAGGTGAGGTATCCTGAAGGTCGTGGTTGTGGAGTATTTAAGGGACTGAAAGAAGGTTGGTGGGGAAAAGAGAAAAAGCGATAAATTGAAGGGAAAATGATGTTTCATCTACCTCTACCTTGTTTCCCTAATTATTGTATAATAAACCAAAGACATAATAAAGAAAGAAACGTCTTTGTTTAATTGGGGGATAGAAAGGTTTAAACATTTTTTTGTTCACTGCTTTTCCTCCATATTCCTTTTCATTAAGAAGCTAAACCTCATGAGTTAGGTGAAGAAAATGACATTTACCAGGCTGTTGGGGTAGGGGTTGGGTTGTTTCGGAGCCTAAACAACTCAACCTTTTGAATTACAATTCATATTTGCAGAATTAAAATATCAAAGTATTGGACTGGAGATTGATTGTTTATCGAAATTGAAACGACTTGAACATGCCAATAGTATATTAATAATAATACATTAACAATATTTGGCAGATCTACGTACGACCTTAAAACCTCAACAACATTAATAATGCAAAAGAAGAGAGAAAATTAAGCAGCGCAATAATTAGGAGTAAAAATCATAAGTAGAGGAATCAGCAACGATGTTTCGCAGGCCGCCGATGGTGGACGCCACCATGATCAACACTCCCACAACTATGCATGCCTGTTCAATTCACAAAACTTTTACGATCACGGAGAATCACAACAACATAATTATCCGTCTGCGGGGACGAGAAATTAACTTAATGAAGTTGGTGTGAATATATGCTTACCCAGTTGATGATCCAGGAGCGGCTGAATCTTTGTGGTTTCATAATTTTCAGCCATATTATGCTAGGTAGCTGCAACGTTTTTATATATTTTATCACACATATATATATAGTTTTGATTAATACCATATTATGATGATCCAGGATAGATTAATAAATAATTCATCAAAAAATAAAATATTTAGAAAGTAATTAGGATAATAAATTAAGGGCTCACAAAGTAAGAAGTAGGAGCAAAGCCGAAGCCACCAAAGAAACCGAGGAGGTCACCGAAGAAAGGGAATGTCACACCAATGAATAGGGTGAAAGCTGCAACATTAATATTCCAATCATAATTCATATATATGTTTCAGTAACCAAAAGTATATATATAATTCCTCTACAAATTCATTTATTATTTTTCTTAATTACATTAGTTATAGAAGCAGCCTTAATTTTCTAATTACATGATGGTGTAATTATTGACTGTACATTTTTTCTTTGAAAAATTATGAAAATCTCTTCTTTTCTGGCTCTTTTACTTTGTATGATGGGATTAAGATGAGATAGATAATTTCATAATTTTAATAATATATTTATCACAATCAAATGATACGCCAACCGTATTAATATCGGATTTGGACTAAATAAAATTAACAAAAAAAAAATTAAATTAACAGATATATCAAGCCCACTCCTTTTATGTAAAGAAGGCCTTCATCTTTTGTCATTAAAAAAGAACCTTGTATTTATCTCTCTTTTGAGATAGATACCAAATTAACAATCACAACACTATGTTTCTGAGCAAACATGGGTATTTTGTCATTTTTCTAAACATCACTGTCAATTCAAAAGGGTTATAAATGAACGTCAAATATTGATAGGTAAAGAATCTTTTGAAAAAAAAGAAAAGACATCACGACCCTTTGAATTTTTTATTTTATTTTTTAGAAAAACCAATGTGATCATGAACTTTTTTTAAAAGATTAGACGTTATGTACCCCTTTTTCAGTTTAAGAAAACTTTGCGCCTACTACACTTTTAGGGGGGGTAAAATGTAATTAACACCTCGTTCAAACATTGTGAACTAAATAGGAGCCTTTTGTAATTTCATGGAAATGAAGGGTACAGTAACAAATTACGGGATCCATTTGGAGTTTATTTTTAATTTTGTTTGATTCGGCAACTTTATTTGGATAAGAATTTTCGTCTAAAAGATCCTTACCAACATAGGCAGAACGAACAATGAGCCTGAGAGCAAATCCAGGTGAAATGTTCAATCTCTTCACTATGCTTCTCTCCATTATGTCAAACACCGGCATTGCATAAACCTGCAATCATCACCTCAATTTACTTATCACATAGTGCATATCAATACATGCAATAATCATAAGAAAATTCTTGTTCAAATCTGATTCAATCGAACCTGGACCAATTATATAGCAAGTGCAATACACTTACCATGTGGTTGGTGTATTACACTTACTTTATGATTAGATTGGTTCGACTAAACTAGGTTCGTGCAAGAATTTTTCAATGATCATAAACCATTAACATGACCACACTACTCCACCTGATAGCTTCCAATAACATGAACAACCACCATCAGATTAGCAGCCGCAATGAGCCATGCCGGCCTCTCAAGCGCCACCAGTACGTTATCAGGGACATCTTGTCCAAATGCCCAGTACCCGATCAGGGCAACAGGGAAGTAGCATATCGCGTTAACGAAATAGGCCAAGACGACACCCTTCCACATGGGCACCCTTGAGGGCTTCTCAGGAGTGGAGGGAATGGTGGCCTGAATCTCCAGCACGACCGCATGGCCAGCATAAGCAAATGTGATCTGACCCAAAGCGTTGAAGACCCTGAAAATGGCATCAGCTCCACTAGTCTTCTTGTACGCGTAGCTCACGTCCGGGGCTCGCCCCTTGCTAAGGCTGCCCGCCCAGGCTATGGTTGAGTAGCTGCACCAGAAGTGCGTATTTACTTACATTTCAGTAACATAAATTTGTGTTTGCAAAGGTTCAACAGCCTGTCTTATAATTTCCTAGCAGTACATAATTGTGCAAAAGATCAATTACCATAGTGACATGATTGCAGCCGCCAATGAAACACCAGTGACAGAATTGAAATCAGGCAGCTGAGAGAGGAAAAAATGGAGGCCTCCGAAGATGCAAATCCAGTAGGATTGCCTGATAGGGGTGCAAGTGGTGCAGACTATTTCCATGAATTTCTTGAGGCACTTCCCTCCGGTGACCATATACACAATGTCACAGCCCACCTGGACAATGAGCTGCTGAGGCAGCACTATCCAGGGCCCGAGTCTTGGCCCGAAGGCGTGTCGTCCCAGGTCATAGTATCGGTCAAAACGAATCCCAGGAATGCATTCGTGGAGCCGTGTCATTTGCCACATGGTGTGCAAGGTGATGCACCATGAAAGTATCATCACAAATGTTCCAGGTCCCCTGTGACAATGAGAAGCAAGGCCATTGAGGCAACTAAACTGGTAGATCAAATGAAACAGAAAAAGATAATTACATAAACACCCTATGAGGTTCGGTATATTGTAAAAAAGCCCCTCAACCATTTTGAAAATAAAACTAATTCCTGCTGCAATCATATTTTGCATTTCAGATATTATCGTCCAATCTTATAAATCATGGGCTATTAAAAGAGCTCATTAACTTTAGAAAATAAAGCTAATTCTTCATTTTAGACTATATGAGTTTCTACTTATCATCTTGTCTCAAGGGAATATGTAATATAAAACATGACTGCAAGGAATTGCAACATAATTCTACAACAAAAATTCTTCCTTTACAATACATCAAAATTTTGAGGATGTCCATGCAATCATCCCATAATTGAAACTAGCTCCGACCAAAAATCATACTTACCATCCTAAGTAAGCCATGGCATATGGCAAGCTGAGAACTCCGGCACCAACCATGGCCGTGACGGTGTGAAAGGTCGAGTACCACCACTTTGCCTCGCGAGGGGGGCCGTTTTCTGCCCATTTCTCATCGGACGGAACTTCCTGCAACAATGCATACAAATTAGTCACAACAGAACAAATAGTGCCAGTTTTTCTAGCTTAATGGTCAAAACAAGAAAGAAACAAAGCAACTCACTTTGGGCTGTGGAGGAGAAGCTGAAACCATTCTTGCAACCTTAGCAACAGCTAGCACACCAAGAATGCAGGAGTTGAGTTGTTATCATAGGCTATTTGTAGTGGTTGATCACTTATAGTGTAAAAGGTGGTTGATGGCCCTTCTATTGGCCAACTTTACTTTTTCTAGTAAATTTATGTTGCTTCATTTAAATAAAGCTAATATTTCTTTGTGGATATAGTGATCAAAACACACTAAAGGGTAGTAGATTCAATGAATTAAATGGTGATTTTGTAGATTCTTTGTATATATTGTATAAGCCATGCTTAGAAAGGATTTAAATCACTTAATTATGGTAATTAAAATAAAATGGGATGATGATGATCATAATGGCACCACGAGTGGCTCAAAGTTGACTCAAATATTCATGAGGCTTTTTACCTCTTTTACTTAAAAGTTGGTGAATTGCATTGTGGTCCATGAGTTCGGCAAATTGTCATGCATTACAAATACGGCCTGGTAGACCCACACCTTTTAATTTCTTTTTTCCTAAATATAAAAGGTTAAGTCGGGATAAATTCGTTGTGATTACTCCAACAAAAGAATCAAACGGGCATGAAATATTATTTTACGTCAAAATTTATTGAAATGTTTATTTACTTGATCATCCTAGCCCCGCCAACATACTTGTAAGTCAAGCCCAACATTCACCAGATAAAGTATGTATGATAGGTTGGCTACCACCATACCTTAACACACCCACATAAAATGACGAGCTCTACATTCTAAGTAAAATCAAACCGCTAACGCTTAAATTAACAAGAATTGAACACTTGACAACTAGAGCACCATCTTAGTGGTTACCTTTAAATAACCACACATGTACCAAAAGAAAGCATCATTTGGGTTTTGAGTTGAATTTTACGTCCTCTACTTAGATTTGAATATTTTATTATAAATTTAATTTTGTATTTTTATATTATATATATTCTATGTCTAAAACTATAGATGATATCGATGTTATACATATGAAACGTGTATATATAAAATATATAACCAAATAAAAAATTCAAACCGTATGAAGAAAATTAATTATGTGCTATAATATTCTAAAATTTCTCAAAAGTTGGCCTTTCGGGTAGCATTGTGTTAATAGGGTAAATAGTTAATCAGTTACTAAGTACCTCTCAAATCTAAACCAAGCAAGACTGTCTGAATTAATGACGTGATAAACAGTAAACATGCATCACTTAGTTGTACTTAGAAAGGCTGGTGCTCTGCTTATTGCCCGTGGTTACAGCTGACAGCCTGATACTAACCTCGTTTTTTTGTCTTAATAAATACGATCATTACATAAGCAAATATCAAAATGTTCAATTGAACACATTAATCATTCAAGATATGAAGTTGATTAACATGCTAGATTTCAGAATGAGACGTTTAGATTAAGAGCCTATATATGTATTCAAAAGTGTCAGACTATTTAAGGGATGATAACACGGCTCTCCCTTAGAAGTTTGGTATAATTACTCATACACCTCTTGTAATTTGGAAATTTTATATTAGTATTCTTAACATTTGTTTCATCTAATAAATAGATTCCTTAGTTAAACAAAATTCACGAAATTTGTTAATATTAGCAAAAAAATTGAATGAAAATCCATATTTATCTCAGGTTGACTTATTAATGATCACTTATTGCTGGTCAAACAAATATTTTATGATCAAATCATTTATATAAGGGTAAAGATAAAGTCTTATGATATACCTCCTCATATGCATAAAGATGTATGAGGGTAGCTTGATTTGAAAAAGATTTATTTGACCTGATAAATAGATAATAAGTCAATCAAGTATAAATATGAAGTTTCATTCAATTTTTATAGCTAATATCAGTAAATATGGTAAATTTTGACTAATTAGAAATCTATTTATTATACAGAACAAACATCAAAAGTACTAAATATAATTTTCCATATAATCACATCAAACTTTAGGGGAGAGCCGTGTAATCATCCCATTATTTAATGGGACAATTACTTTTTTTTTCGATAATGGTAAATTGCATTAATAAAAAATATAAAGTACAACGTGTATATTACAATCAGTGGGGGTTATCATGCTGAGGCCAAGCTATCATCCACAATCTATATAGGGCAATAGTGCTACATTCAACAACTCTGCACTAATTATCTTCAGTCTAATTTCCTCAATAACAACCCGACACAAGGCTTCCGGTGACCTAGTAACTTGCTGAAATTTTCTCTGGTTGCGCTCCTGCCATGGGTGATAAATAAACGAGGCCAATAAGTTTCGGTAGGCTGCATTGATGATATGTTTCCCTCTCTATTTACTCGATGCCCATAATATGTCGATACCCCAATTTCGATTAGGCCATATGAAACGTACTTGCTGCCGGAGAATAGTAAGGCACTGTCGTGAGTAATTGCAGTGAAAGAAGAGATGTGCATGTGTCTCCAAATGACCATCAGCACACAGAACGCAAGAGCCATCAAGGTGTGTGAGCTATGGTTTATCCATAGTAGATAATTTTTGTAGGATAGCCAACCATAAAATGAATGAGCTGCGAGGTATCCGAAAAGGACCCAAGAGTAGTGAAAACAAGGCTACTTTGGGTCTCGGTCGAAGAAAGAGCCTGTATGCTGTATCATTGGTGAACGTCCCCCCTTTCAGTTTCCAAACAATCTTATCATCTCCACCAGGGATGAGCGATTTGTATATAGTCCAAATCATTAATGACAGGCCGGTGCCATCCTCCCTCCTCAATGACAGTGTTTAGCATGTCCTCTGAACAGGTATTAGTAAGTTGCGGTCCCCATGGATAATGGTGTATTAGAGGGCCAATAGGATGCCAGGGGTCATGCCATAATAAAATCAAATCACCATTACCAACGCGATTCTCTACATTCGGCAACAATATGGTTCGCATGCGAAGGAGTTTGCGCCATAACAGAATTAGTACATCCAATAACAGAATTATAGTTTCTCCAACGAGATATTACTTGTTATTCATGTGATCCTATGCAAGTAGGCGAAATATCGGCATTATTGGAGGCAATTTGCAGCAAGCCTGAAAGATGGATTTGAAAAAAAATATTTCAATGACTTTATTTGGAAAGAATTTGAAATGCATCAATATTCAACAAAACATAATCTAAAATTAAAATTAAAGAATTTAAAATTCTTTGAACTTAGAATTATGCAGACAACTATGAATTTGAAATCATTCGACCCAAATGCAACCTTATATACAAGCAGTTAGCAGTTACATCAATTTGTGTGGTGATGTCAAGAAGACATTCCCAAACGCTACAAAGCCCTCGGCACATGATTATCTGATTCACTATATCATGCTTTTTCTGGAGATGGATTCTTACATGAATGTTGAGGAAAACAGTTGAGATACATTTCATAGCCAGGTCTCCATGGATGGATGAAATCCCCACAAATTCGTTTTGCCAAGGACAAAGGTATATTTTCCAGAGTGAAGTAGAAAGTGAATCTTGGTCCTAAAGACATTTGAAATTTTCTGGAGAACAAATTTGGACTTTGTGCTCGATCTCCTGTACAGAAGATAGAAGTAACAAAATTTCAAGTGATTCTGTCAACAAATAAAAGATGTTGTAGTGTCTGAGCATATATTTCATCTTGAAAACGAAGTGTTAGGACAATAATTTTGTAGGTAAGTATGTTATGCTGCATGCAATTTGTGGAACCATGTCAAACAGAGGACTGACATTAGGACTAACATGAGTTTTACCAGCCAACAAGCTTAACCTATGATGGGGGCGCGACCACTCAACAAAGAGACCAAACATGACACATAGCATGTTAAGCATCAATAAGCAACAGCTCAAGAGGCTACCCGGATTCAGTATATTGGATCTGAAGGCAATTGTAAATACTGCATGCATATTATGTAACAGGAACAACCCATTCATTCTGTGAGTTTCTGAGACAAATTTAGGAGAAAGTAGAATGCAGTTAACTCTTTTCTCTCTGTTGGGATTTTGATCCCAAAACTAATATTTCTTGGAATGTAGTGGCCTGAGTCCTCATGAGGTGGAACACTTGAAACGCTCTGCCTGCCCAAACTATAAATTTCTTGACAAATATTAAGTACCTCCGAAGGACAAGTTTTCAGCATATGTACAATACTTTGATCAACAACTACAGATAGTTATGAATTAGCAAATTGCACAACAGTCAACACCATAGTAAATCCCAACATGTGGTACTTAAAAAGAGCATCAGTGAAAAGCAGCCTTACGTCTCAGAAGCTGATGCACTCCTGTAACCCTGGCAGAAGTAGAAGAATTAAAAGGAAACTAAAGAGCAAAATGAGAAAATAGGAAAAAGGAAGCTAATGAGTGCAAGAGAATAGCCGACAACATGATTATTGGAAGACTAACCCATTTAAACAAAAGATATTTTTCTAACCTGAATTATTTGAAATAATACCACAATAAATATCCATGATCAGACACCCTTCTTATGCAGGTGAAGCATACCTCCAGTTTGCTGATGAAAACATGCTGGCCTTGTCTCTGTCCACATAAGTTTCCTTGGATCATCCAATCAGAAAACTCTTGGAGGCTGCTGATGATCAAATTAAAATTGTCTAGCTGCCCAGAGATGTTCCTGTGTCATAATTTAGTAATGATTGTCTTTTGAATTGTTATGCTGCTTATCTTAATTTCCTCATAGCAAACTTCTAGGTGAATATTTCAGCAAAAACCAAGCATATTTTTAGACCACCAATTCGATTTACAACCTTGTGAGTTTTTAGACCCAACCTAATTAACAGCTGAAAAGGAGACAAAATAAAGACAATTGTTGAATTCTAAGCAGAGCAGAATTCAAGCTCATTTTCCTGTAGAAACTTCAAGATCCACAAAAAGTTTTCACTTTATGAGCAGGGAATCAGTTTGAACCAGACTGACAATATTCAATAGTAAACAATTGTTGGCTTTCCTTGGAAAAGATGAGACAATAGAGCGACAGTAAAGGTAATTAGCTTTCTTCTTTATGCCAATAACTAACAAAATTGTCGTAGCACCGCAGAAGAAATCAACAGATAATTAGCAAAGTGAAACTTGAGCTTCCTACTCCATTGTAATAATAGAAAGCTCCACCACCATCATGTGGCCCCGATGTGAATCTCATCCAACACTGTGCTTTCCCTTCACTACAATCCTATATCATATCAACTATCTTTTCGTCTGAATTGAGACACCATGTTTTTTACTCTAATTCTTTTGTGGATAAAGATCACATGTTAGCATTAGCTTCTAGCAGCTTAACTGCTTCCATCCATAAACGTAAGTATCTAGTAGTTGGTTTTTAGCTGATATCTTCAAAACATGCAATTAGATCATCGTAAGTGGCACTCAGTTCTCAGGTGCTTCGCTATGGACTTGTTCCATTGTCACACCAACCAAACTACAAACACACTGGGAAAATAAAATTTTTGGTGGTATACAAAATGCCTCTATCACATTCAAGCTAACATTGTCTTTGTCAACTTAAGTAGTAAGTACACAAAAGTTAACATCCTTGTGAATTTGTATAGTATGTAACTGTCCTGAAACCTTTTGCATGATTGAACTCAATATTTGTATGAATCTCATTATCCAGGAATGCACTTCATTGTGTCTGATCTCATAGATCACATGATTGTAAGTATGCTGCATCATGAAAATGCTTGAAATTTTTGGAATATAATGGTGTTATTCGAGGAAGGAGTGAAGAGTGGCAGTCAGACATCTTTTTCTGTACCAGATACTGGATTCATGAATCAGGAAGAATCGCCAACAGGCCAAACTTCATTTAATCAGCAAGATTTCTGAAAGAGCCAATCTTAATCCTTCTATTTTTTTTAAAAAAAAAAAAAGTTTTGAACATCAATTTAATCCTTCAATTAGAAAGTTCCTTTGAATTCACTAAATAAACTATGAAGCTTCAAATAGGTGTACTACGACCTCCAATTATATTTCTCCTCAGCAAGTATTAAAACTTGATTAAAGTCGCACGCTGCTTAACGAGTCAACCAGAGGGTGAAGATCAGAACACACACAACACAGATGTAGCTCAGGTACGCATAATACAAAAAACAAGTAGAGAAAAATTAAAAGACCAAAAATTAGTTGGATTGGATATGGATGTGGAGAAGTACCCTATCCGTAGTATATCTATGCAAAGATTTCTTTAGATCAACCAGAGGGTTTAGCTAGTAAGTTCATCTAAGTGCAATTATGGACTTGACTATGAAAAGATGCTGAGTGATATTCACAACATATGAAGTTCTGGCAACTATGATCTGTATGAGAGAGTTCAGATCAAATGCCAATGTCATACGGTACTTGCAAGCAGTTTAAAATATACTGCACAATGAGATTGAAGGATGTCAAAGAATAGTTCTGCTTTAAAAAAAAAAAAATCCTATCTACTATGAAACTAGGGAGTACAGATATAGTGATTGCTGGAATTGCTTTTAAGGGAAGAGCAAGTAATACAGGAAAAATAAGCATATGAGAGTGGAGCAAGATATGGCTTTCTTCCACCATATGTGATTAAATATTTTGTATTTTCTTACACCGAAAGGGTCAAGAATCAAAATTCATAAGAAGCTAAAGAAAGATTAAGATACTCTCACGATCATCTTGTTCTTCTTCCCAGCTGATAGAAGGATAACTTTTCCATCTACAATGTCATTAGGCTCAATCCTCTTGGCCTCACTATCAATTCTGTTGTTGTTCAAATAAAGTCCCCCCTGCTTGAGCAGACGGCGGGCTGCGGACTTACTCTCAAGCAGGCCGGTGCGCACTGAGAGATCTAAAAGAGAGAGGTTCAACACCTGATCTTGCTGCAAAGAAATGGAAGGAACATCTTCCGCAATAGTCTCTATAGTCTTCCAATCCAATTTGGTTTCAGCACCAGGCCTCAAGGCCTGAGTAGCCTTGAGCGCTTCTTCTAGTCCCTCTTCACCATGGACAAACCGGGTGACCTCCTCAGCAAGCCTCCGCTGAGCAGTATTGGGTACATACCTAGGGCTCCGCATTTCACTCTCAATCTGAGAAATCTCGTCAATGCTAAGGAAAGTTAGAATCTTGAGAAACCTGACAACATCGGCATCGGAGATGGAGAAGAAGTACTGGTAGAACTGGTAAGGGGACAAGAGGGAAGGTGAGAGCCAAATGGCACCGTCCTCGGATTTCCCGAACTTGGTGCCATCGCTCTTGAGGAGAAGGGGAAATGTGAGTCCATAAGCCCCTTCAGTCTGAAGAATTCTGCGAATGAGGTCAGTGCCAGCAGTAATGTTGCCCCACTGGTCGCTGCCCCCAATCTGAACATTGACGCCTTCATCACGGAAAAGACGGAGGAAATCGTAGCCTTGGAGCAGTTGGTACGTGAACTCGGTATAGCTCATTCCCTGATCCGATTCGAGCCTCTTGCGGACGCTCTCTTTGGACATCATAGTACCCACCCTCGCGAATCTGCCCACCTCCCTCAGGAAGTCCAGCAGCTTAACGTCCTTCCACCAGTCGTAATTGTTTAAAATGGTGACGGAAGACGGCGTGGAGACCCGTCCCAGAATGCTCTGAATGGTAGCTGAAATTGAGGAGACGTTCATATCCAGGGATACGGGGTCGAGTTCGGGCCGCTCGAGACTCTTACCGGAGGGGTCGCCGATGCGGCCGGTGGCGCCGCCGACGAGGGCGACAGCTTGGTGGCCGCAGCGGAGGAACCAGGAGAGAACAATAATGCCGAGAAGGTTGCCGAGGTGGAGACTCTGGGCGGTGGGGTCAAAGCCACAGTAGACTCTAAGAGGAGGGAGGGGGAGGTCGGGACGGCGGAGGGAGTCGGAGGTGAGGGAGTCGAGAAGGCCTCTCTCTTCCAAGATATGGACGACATTCTGACGAGAGGAGTAAAGGCGGAATCGGTGAAGAGAGAAGGCGAAGGCGGGTATGTGTCGGGGAGTGGTGGCGGAGGAGCTGAAAAGGAGAGTTCGAAAACAATTAGAAGCAGCAGAAGCAAAGGCCATCGCCGTCTATTCTTCCATCGCCGCTTCCTTTCTCTCTATCCCTATAAGTGCATCCATTTCTCCAATGGATGGATACCAATCACATTTACTAATCTTTTTTCCTATAGATTTCATAATCCCTTAAACTTCAATGCATTTTTAAGTGCGAAAACCAAATTTTATGGAATTTTTAAATGAAATATCAAATTCAAATAAGAAAAAAGAAAATTATAATATATATGTATGGAATTTACTCTTGATGTGTAATAATAAATTTTAACTCAAATTGTTAATATTTATTTACAAGGATAAGTAAATTTAAAGGAAGAAAATAAACAAATAAGTAAAAGATCTTAGTGGAAATTTTTTTATTAAAAATTTTTATACCAAAACTTGATTATTAGATATAATAGACAAACATAGGAGTGATATTAGATATAATAGACAAAAATGTCTCTGTAAATTCATTAATTTTTATTATTATTTTTCTTAGATTAGATATAGCAACGTCTTCTAAATTATGGGATATTGTAATTTCTGACTACAAACATTTTTTTTAAATTATGAAAATCCCTTCTTTTCATGTTTTCTCATTAAAAATAACCTTATATTAATTACAGAGCAAACTTTAGTTCATCATATTTCTAAATATCACTACTAATTCAAAGGGTTAAAAGCAATAGATTCTCTGAAATATTAAAACCCCTGGAGAAAAAAAAAAAAAAACGTGATCTCAGACAGAGGTAGATTGATTGCATAATTAACATGATCTCCAAGTCATTTTTTGATCTTACCCAAAGCAAACTCACTTTTAATTTTCTTTTGCCAGCCCATAGACATTGCATAATCCCTTGATACAGTGAGTTTTGGTTTCTGATTACTGCGAGACCAAGCTGATCTCAGTTTCAGTAAATATAGCACAGTTAATATTCATGGAAACAATACTCGTACCCTACATTAACTGTGTCATTAAATCTAAACAGAGAGTATCTAAGACGTTTTCCCAGTTAGATCTACAAAAAAATTCCATTTCGATCCATTCCATGAATCAAGTCTTGTTAACTTATAAAGGCTCCTCCAGGCATGCTCGTTGATCCTTGTGACGAAGCTTGTCCTTGGGACAACATTTGAGGCCTTCCACCACCTTGAATATAGGCTTGATTCATCCCTGTTCCCACCATCTGTTGTTGTTGCTGCTGTTGCTGCAGTTGCGGAATCTGCTGTTGTTGCTGAATCTGCATAAGCGGCTGCTGGTGAAGCTGCCCAACAGGAAGGGGTTGCTGTTGCAGTTGCGGATGCTGCTGCTGCGTTTGCTGTTGCATTTGTGGAAGCTGCTGCTGCTGCTGCTGCTGCGGCTGCTGTTGCTGTAGTTGTGCTTGCAGTTGCTGCTGATTTGGTATTTGCGGCTTAAATACAACCATATCCTAGAAAAGGGAGTGATAGTTGGAAGCACTTACAAAACTTGAGTATGAACATGAAAGTACGAAGATATAGAATGTTCGATTACAGATGAGTACAAGTTGAAGCTACTACATCTGGTCTTACCCCAGGGAAAAGCATTCCAATCAACCGATGGGCTTTGTCTGAAACTGAGAGCAGCAATGTCTGGGATGGTAACTGTATCACTGCACACTGGACAATTGTATACAAAGAGAACTATAAGAATTAACCTTGGAACAACATTAATTAACACAGTTTCTTGGGATGTCACAAACAATCCATGGTCACCTGCGCTTCAACATAATCCTGAACCAACTTTTTCTCCACTGAGAAGATGGGCATGGAGGTGGCTGAGTTGAGTCCTTGTTTTTGTTTATGTTTTTCTTTCCTTTTTTTTTGTTGGGGGTGGGGGCGTTATTCCATGACTCGTACTTTAATGAAAATAGAAAGTTTCAAAACACTAAAATTCAGTAAAATTCCTTACTTTGATGCTCAAAATCAAGATATCAAGTTCCCTTTTGGTAGGCCTGTCCACAATGGTTGGTTCAAGGAAATACAAAGTGACTTCTGTCTCATGCATACAAATGCTAGAAGGGAATTAAGGTTCATGTTTCAAGACTTACAAGCTTCTTTTCTTGTAGCTGCCCAAGAAAGCCGTGCTGATTCATTGCCCGAAATACTAGAAAACGGCCTTTCCAACATAATGCCTAGCATAATGGTCAGAGAAGTCAAACTCCTATTTAAATATACAACTAGAAATGCTGAATTTAGCATGACAATTAGTACATCCAGTAACAGAATTATAGTTTCTCCAAGGAGATATTACTTGTTATTCATGTGATCCTGTGATATCAGGCGAACTATCTGCATTATCGGAGGCCAATTTGCGGCAAGCCTGAAAAAAGAGTGAAAATTACAGATAAAAGTTCAGAGTGAAATCATAAGCACTATCATAATAAACTACTAAAGGAAGATATTTTCTATTATATACCAGCACTAACAGTAAGTTTGTCTGGGGATGCCAAGGGGACATTCCCAAACACTAAAAAACCCTCGCTCATAATTGTATCTGATTCATAATATCATGCTTTTCTGGAGATGGCTTCTAGACCTAATCATCATGCAATTCCCATTCTTACTTGACTATTGAGGAAACACAGTTGAGATAAATTTCTGGAGAACAAATTTGGACTCTGAGCACCATCTCCTATGCAGAAGATAGATGTAAAAAAAATTCAAGATTGTGTCAACAAATAAATGACAAATATGTGTTACTTCAGTGTTTGACCATATATTATGATGTTGAGAACAACCTGCAAGGATAATAATTTGCAGGGAAGTGAATTATGCTGCATGCAATTTGTTGAACCATGTCAAACAGAGGACTGATATTAGATATAGTAGAGAATGACGAGGCTGTGAGTTTGACCAGCCAACAAGCTTAGCCAATAATGCGGGTGTGACCACTCAACAAAGAGACTAAACTGACACAGAGCATGTTAAGCATCAATAAGCAACAGCTGAAGAGCCCATTCGGACTCGTATATTGGATCTGAAGGTAAATACTGTGCATATTATGTAACAGGAAACCCATTCATTCTATGAGTTTCTGAGACAAATTTTAAGAGAAAGTAGAATGCAGTTAACTCTTATCTCTGTTGGGATTTATCCCAAAACTAATATTCCTTGGAATGTAGTGAGCCTGAGTCCTAATGAGGTAAAACACTTGAAAAGATCTACGTGCCCAAACTATAAATTCCTTGACAAATATTAGTACCCAAAGGACAAGTTTTCAGTATAAGTAAAATTATTTTACCAACAAGACAGATGGTTATGGTTTAGCAAATTGCACAACACAATAGTAAAGCTGCAAAAAGGTGGGAACTTAAATAAGATCATCAATGAAAAATAGCCTTACGTCTCAGAAGCTGATGAACTCCTGTATCCCTGGCAGAAGTAGAAAGAATTAAAAGAAAACTAAAGAGTAAGATGAGAAAATGTATGAAAAAGGAAGCTAATGAATACAAGAGAATAGCCTGCATAATATGCCATGCGGCATGACAACACAAGTATTGGAAGACTAACTCACCAACCTATTTAAACAAAAATTATTTTATAACTGAATTATTTGAAATACCACATTCAATTATCCATGAGACCCTTCTTATCCAGGTGAAGCATACCTCGAGTCTGGTGATGAAAACGGGCTGGCCTTGTCTCTGTCCAGATAAGTTTCCCTGGATCATTCAATCAAAAAACTCTTAGAGGCTTCTGATGATCAAATTAAAATTGTCTTAGCTGCCCAGAGATGCTCCTGTGTCATCATCTACTAATTAGTGTTTTTTGAAATTTTATGCTGCTTATCTTAATTTCCTCTAAACAAACTTATAGGTGATTTTTTCAGTGAAAACCAGACATTTGCAGACAACCAATTCGATTTACAACCTCGTGAGTTTTGAGACCCAAACCTACTTAACAGCTGAAGAGGAGGCAAAATAGTAAAGACAATTGTTGAATTCTAAACAAAGCAGAATTCAATATCACTTTTGAGTAAAAGCTTCAAGATCCACAAAAAGTTTTCACGTTCTGAGCAGGGAATCAATTTGACAATATCCATTGCCTCGACTTATGTTGGTGACTATAATATTCAGGCAAATAGTAAACAGTTCTTGGCTTCCCTTGGACAAGATGAGGCATTAGAGTGACAGTAAAGGTCATTAGCTTTCTTCTTTATGCCAATGACTAACAAGAGTCGTAGCACGGCAGAAGAAAACAGCCAATAAGCAAAGTGAAACTGGAGCTTCCTAGTCCCAACTGTAATAACAGAACGCTCCACCACCATCATGTGACCCCCAATCCTATATCATATCAACCATCTTTTCATCTGCATCACACATTGAGACACCATGTATTTTACTCTTTATCTTTTCTGAATAAGGATAACATGTTAGCATTAGCTTCTACCAGCGTAACTGCTTCCATCCATAAATGTAAGCATCTTTAAGTTGACAATTTTTCTTTTGCAATATACTCGAAAAACGTTCTGTTGAGTATTTTGAGGTTTGGACACCAGACAAACTTTCATTCAAGTCAATGCATGAGCAAGAAAGACACATTTTTACTTTTAGGATTAAATAATGCAGACATGTTTAATGGCTACGGTCATTCTCAATATACCCAGTTACATAATCTCAGTTGTTTGCAGTCTCTACTAGTTTGAGTTTAGCTGATATCTTCAAACCATGCAATTTTTCCAGTCGACCTAACTTCACAGAACTATGAAAAAGGGTTCCAACTCTACCAAGACAAATCGTCTGTTCATCAATTTCATCTTCTACAGGGTTAGGAAATTGTTAGAGCAGCGAATATCATAGATCTAATATAGATTAAGACAGGGTAGTTAGTGGACTGAACATCTGACAAAAAAGCACTTCTTCAAACAGCTGCCCAACAGAACCAGATGAGAGTATCAAGTACATGAGGTCCATGTTATAGAGTGAAAAGCAGAAAAATTGCTACAATAAGATGGCACTTGAACCAAAACAGTATCTCCAGAATAATCCAAGCTTTTGTATTTATATAATGATAAGGATATTTTACCTCCCAGACTTTAATATACTTGGATTGTGCTGACTGTATTGTACTTGATGTCTGCTGATTCAAGGGCATATTTGTCCCAGAGTTGCTGCTATTCAGACCAACAGGATGCATTCCTGGTTGTCCTTGCTGAGACGTTCCTAGAGTAGGAATCATCGTGCCAGTTCCAGAAGGCATACCGGAAGCACCACTGCCACTCATCATGTTCTGATTCATATTCATTCCTGTCTGTACAATTTGTGTCATGGGATGATTTCCTTGACTCATGCCTGGTAGTGTTTGACTCAAACTAACACTTCCTTGGAGGGTGCTTGAAGGTTGTGACATGGCAAGGCTAGCATTTCCAGACACATTAGAAGCGGTGGAAATAGATGATGCAGGAGCTGAGTTATGCACCACCTGTTCAGTTGCTGACACTGGCAATGACCCAGCAATTGATGTGACACCTGATGGACCTGATGATATTACAGTTTGAGCAGGAGGGATTGAAGATGTTATTCCACTGGATATCATATTTGAGAGCATAGGTGTTCCACCAATTGAAGGAAGTCCAATAGTTGAAGTCCCTCCAGCTAGGGCTTGACGTGCTTGAGCCACATCATTCAAAATTCTCACATTTGCCGGTGCACCAACTGGTCGCAAGGAGGGTGTTACATTAGTTACTGAAGGTTTCACATCTGGCACATTGGCATTATTTGGGATCATGTCCTGTGGCGTTGATATAGGTGAAGATGTTTGCAAGCTTGGAACCGCTTGCGAAGCAGCTCGAGGAACAGAAGGAATTTGGGGGAATGCAGGTGCTGTCATAGAGGTCAACGTGATGGGCTCCTGTTAAACATTAAATGATGAGATCTTCAATGTCAGAGGTGAGACATCAATTTCAACAGGAAATAAATAAAATTAAAATATTATGGGCCTTACCACTTTTACAGTTGCAGGAGCGATATTTCCAACAGATATTGGTTGCCGCACCAGCACAGATGCATTCGCTGATGAGGAAAGTTACTGTATCAGCAAGAAACTCATTCTCCGACGAGCATGATAATATGATTCGATTGAAACAATTCAAAAGATGACATAGATATCATCACCTTGTTGATTCCCAATCAAAAATATACAAAAGAAACAGCCAATTGGTTTTGGATAATGACTAAGTGTACATAATTCTGCCATCTATACAAAAATATAATACACATGAACAAAGGCCCATACCTAATAAAATATCTTAATTTAAACGTTACTAAGGGTCAGCAGTTCGGGAATGTGCCATGCTTGCCACTGTTTGAAAACTGTTGGTCTACAAATTTTCGGTCTCTATGACCACTATAGTTAACAATGGAAAAACAAGTACACAAAACTACATGTGCATTCCATAAAGAAGTAACAAACTGAGATGAGGACACTACATTATACGTGAGGTTCAAATCGGGCGCAACAGAAGTAACATATACTAAACCTTGATCAAAGTTAAACCTGTCTTCTTCAAAAACAAAATAAAATTTCTACGTCCCAGAAGAAACATATTTATCTGCACTTTGCATCAATCAAACGACAAAATTCCGAGAAGCTAATGCGCCACGTTGATGTTAAATCACTGGATGTCCAGGGACCATCCTGATTCCCCATTAACTATCAGAGTATTATTATCTTTCTAATACCTTATCTTAACAAGCATTTTCACTGTCAAAAGACAAGCAAATAAATTGCAGTTTGGAGCTGATATATGAATCTTCTGCCAACGAGCAAGTGGCATGACCAACCTCCAGACCACTCCTACCCGAAAAAAAATTAGAAGAAAATAGAAGAACTAATGGTGATAAACATTAGATGAACTATAAATTAAACTATATTCCCCAACTTAATGTGACAGAACTTAACCCTTGCACGTTGATATTTTGTTGTCAAAGGTTTAAGCTTCATTCCCCAAATATCATAAACGCAAAAGGAACCTAGCAACTCAGAGTTGTCTAGTACATTCAAATGTTAGTGTATTGGTCCATAGCCAAAGCGGATGAAATAGGAAAAAAATCTAAGTTGAGCATGCAAAAATCACCTGATGGGCCAGAGGCTGAAGGTGGCCCAGAAATGGGAGGAACAGGTGCCACATCTGTCTTGACAGGATTTTGATTTGATGCCAAACTTGTCATTCCAGACCGACTTAGAGAAGAACGGGCCTCTACAAAATTCTCTGAAATAAGAATGAGGAAATGAGGGTTCTTAACATTGTCTATAGGCGGCTCTGCAGCTCGTGGATTGCGTTTTCCCTAAATGAAAACAGTAATAATAATAATATGAGCATGGTCAAGAGCTATTTGAAAAGATAAACAAAAGAGGGGAAAAACAAAAGTAGCTTTCACAATTTGTTTTTGTTGTTTATGTACCTCTCAGACTGACAAATGTGCTTCAAGATTAGAACTCTGATGTAATTTGGATCAATAGAAATAGATAAGAAATGCCAATAGATTATCCATGTAGGTGAATTCAAGAATCACAGCCAAATACTCAGACCGACTATATCAATATAAGAATCGACATCAACTTCAAGCAAGGGTTATTGTCTCACCAGCTCACACGACAAGCTTTATCATTCTTACACTGATTTTAATTTCTTGAAATTGTTCAAATGACTTATTCAATGAGAAAGCGAAATATGCAAGATTAACAAAATGATAAATGATTTAGAATGTAAAATCAACAAAAGTAATATACATATGCATTTAACAAATTTCGGGAATTTCAATAAGGTCAAAAGAATTAGCTTCAGGGACATATACAACAGTACCGCATTATAGATCCCTCTAAGTTTTGGAAGCTGCTTTGGGCAAATAACGGAGAGAGATATCGCACACTGCAGAAAAGTAGTACTCCTGAGATACTTGTAATATGAAATGAATTAAAACATAAAGATGGTAGAAAAAGGATATGAACTTTTCACTGGTACCTGAGCAAAAGATTTTGCTAATGTCTCTGCATCAGATAGACAATTGTCAGGTTGTGTTTCCATGCTGTCACTCTTTTCAGGACTCTGAGGTTGTGGTCGATATACTGGTGTGGGTAATGGGTAAGGGTTGCTTGCAGCAACAAGAATGCAATGTCTTTGTCCTTCCACAATTTGATTTTGGTTTCCACTTGTGGAGGAGAACATCTGGAATATATGACAAATTACTCACTATCACCAGTTTATGAAGCATAAAATACATGAACAAATAAGCAAAGAGAAAATACAAATTCTATGACAAATTGGCAAGCATCCTTTTGATTGTTTACCATTTTAATCCATTATGCTACGGGATCCCCCTCACGTTTGTTTGAATGTCGCCACTAACAGATTTTTTGAGATGAAATGGACGAAATTCTCAGCTAGTTGAACTCTAGAAAAGAGTTAAAAGCGCTTTGTTTCTTAAGATCTGGGTAAATTGAACATGTTCTTTTGCAATACAAACTCAAAATCCACCCATCAATATATCCTCCATATATACATGCATGTGAATATATCCTAAAATGCAACTCTGGAAAGGTATTAGAGAAAAAAGATAATCCTTTCCTCTTAGGATTTGAAAAAGGCTTTGTTCCACTTTGGTACTTTTCTACTCTAACTTCACTAACAAAAGGGAGAGACACAGAGTTTCCAGATTATGCATACTACCAACAATTTAAGT
Source organism: Sesamum angolense (assembly GCA_034509725.1). Lineage (NCBI taxonomy): Eukaryota > Viridiplantae > Streptophyta > Magnoliopsida > Lamiales > Pedaliaceae > Sesamum > Sesamum angolense. Next base: position 2,279,311 of record JACGWL010000006.1, on the reverse strand, counting down.
ACAACAAAAGTACCCTTCTTATAGTCATAGTGTCATACCATTGTCAGCTCCAAAGAGTCTCAAAGAAGAATCGCTTTATAAAAAAATCACAGCATACAAAGTCGCAAAAAGAGAAAGCAAAAATCATAGTCTCTCTACCCTTGCAGTCCACAGGTCTTGGTGTTAAAACTGATTCCATCAGTCTGCTCTCTTTCATATACTTTATTTTCCAAGAATGGTCCTTCATTTTTGTTAGAGACACAAAAAACAGGATTCTAGCACATTGTCCAAGCATAATAGCCAAACATAACCAAACGTCAGCTATTACTTCCTAATTTGTAAGCCCGATCTATAAATTAACATCCACATGCATTATGAAATGAGGTCATAGGCAAGCATCGTAAAATTCAGTAGCTGAAGATGTACATCTTTGCAGCCTAAATGAGCTTGTGCCAACAAGACAACCAGAAGAAAGTTGATAATTGAGCCAAAAGATGTACTAGAAGGTCCCAAACTATTTCATTTGATAAGCAAAAGTCAAGTACGAGAAGGGGAAAACTAGATGCACCTCAAATGACTCAAAGTGCTACTAGAAGTGTCACATCACTAGCTCTTGAAAAATACAAGAAGGAATAAATGAACTTTATGCCCAGTCCAGAATATAGCAACCCAGTTTTCCTCAAATGTGGTATAGAATTCACATTGCATACCCTTAGTTATAAGAAACCATGTATGGATTTGATAATCATATTGGACAAGCAGTCCGATACCAAATTGCAACTTTTTACCAAACCAGTTTAGACAGCATTCTCACATCTAAGATTCTAAAATACTCACAACATGGGGCCTGAAACATTGCAGGATCACTTGCCAAACCAGAAACTAAGTGCTACGTGCTCTGAAATGTGTGTGTCCCACCTTTGGGAACTACAAGATATGTTGCTACTTCTTGGACGCCTCCTTCTGAACCTATACCAGTCATTTCCTGAATCACAATGCCTGGCTACCTATCTTCGACTAAGATATGCTGCAATTAGGACATCATGTCCGAAAGGAGGGTGATTGTAGTATTCAGTCCCACGTTTATTGAAAACGGAAAGAATGGCAAACTAATAAATATAGACCAAAAAAAGTGGCAATCAGAAATCATAATATATTTTAAATAGATTATTTATTTACTTATTAATACAAACAACGACAAAGTGACAATTTATCACAGTTGTAAGTAGCAGAATAGTAGATTTAAAATGTAATTCCGTACTGAGAACTCAACGTAAATGCATGTGCCTCAAAGAAGAGATATCACCACAGACCATCAAAGCTTCTGCTAGCCCCTCAGCAATTGCAGCATCATTGAAACCACCACCTGCAAAGGGTATAGCTTGAAGCCACTGAAAGAATATGTCCATGTCTCTAGTCCAACCACTTCGTTGCACCAGGCAAGCTGAATCATAAATAGGGGAATAAGAGAAGAGACGGATGCAAGCAACACAGTACAAGAAATTATTTTGTCGAAATAAGAATCTTGCTTAAAGTAAAACTTGAGATAAATTAAGTCAGTGGAAAAGAGATAACCTTCATATACAAGGTCTTTGAGCAACTTAGAAAGAATTCATTTCTTCGTGTGATATCAAACCACGGGTGTATTTCCAGCAAACATAGATGACTGACTCTCGAAAATTATGTCAATTTCAAATGGAAGGAGATTTCAGAGTAAACTCTCTAGATAACCAAAAACTTTCTGAGAATCGATAGCCCCAAAATCTGCACTGCAACGCCCAATAAATCTTCCCCATTTTTATCTTCCTTTAAAACAGAATGGAGGGAGGAGGGCATGTGTCTAAGGTACTCAATTAAGGGTTGGTAGAGCAAAACAAAGACTTTTCTGATGCTGAGGAACTGTCAATCAGGAAATTAAAACCTGAAGTTATCAGAAATGGTTGACTAGGAATTCTGAGTTGGGGAGTGTTGTAGACCAGAGTATTCGAGAAAACAAGGAATGCTCAGAGAGATAAATAAGCTTGAAACATCTACAAGGCTGAAAATACCAGGCAATCAAACCTAAAAGATGAATCAATATTCAGAGAAGACCTGTAATAGTAGTTCAGAAGAGTGCCCTTAAACAGGATCTTGGCGCCAAGTAAACTAGGTTAAGAGTTTGGGCTCTTACACTTGTCTCGGCCTAAAAGGCTGCCCCAAATCACAGAAACTATTTCACAATTAATTATCCCACCAAAAGCATATATGCATCCAAGAAAGGCACATCAAGAGTATACAGCAACACCTAAGAAAATGAATAGACTTGATAGGCACACCTTCATGCTAAGAGCCAAACTTAAAATACATAAAGAACTCGAAGTGACTCAGCAAAGACCAAATAGTACCTTAAATTTCGTGCACCACAGTGGATTTCTTTCCAATTTATTTAAAAAGTAAGATGAAAGTAGTATAAAGGCCCTGAACGTGTAGAAGAATTAAAGAAGAAAAAGTACACGCACCACTGTAAGAACCATGACCATTGAACATTACTAGTGAGAGCTGAAAATGTGTCGTAGAGGACTTCTGAAGAAAAATAAACAATTAAAAGGTGAACAGAAGGTCAGAGTACTATTGATGAAACACTGAATTACTGTAGTTGATGACTAAAATAGCAAAATTATGACCTATGATCAATGTTGCTTATGTATACCTGACATGTTGGCTCATTTCCACAAAAACATCTGTAGAGATAAAATAAAGAAGCCAAAAAGTTATAAGAGTTCAATATATAATCCACACACCAATTTTCAATGGAAGATTCTGTTTTACAAGCTGAACTCCTTTTAAATTGGTTGGACTTGATCACTATTAAGCAAAGTTTAGGGGACAGAGTTCAGAACACCGGATGAACAACAATTTTGGGAAGAAGATGATTGACATGCCAAATCAACATCCACTTCCACCAAAAACCAAGGAAATCAAATGGCACTTTTACACCTCCTCTGCTAACAACACAGTTATGCACACTCAATCACTGATAACTAACTTTAATAATTAAAACTACAATCGAAGTTCTAGAAAATGGACTTTCTCTGTTATGTCTGGTAATGGAATAAGGGCGCAAGTAGGACTGTGTATTAAGTTGCACTTGATCACAACTCAAATGCACCAAAAAGAATGTTTTAAGTGCTGACCAGGAAAAATAAACACTAAGACCGGTTTTTTTAAGTTTAAAATGCCAAACAAGATAACATAGACAAAGAAAACTTAGTGGAAACAAATTGTACTCAGTTTTCGCTGGAAGACTAATTACTAAAGAAATTCAAATAAACGTGAAGGTGAATCAACCATGTTCCACAAGGAAAACAGAGTATACAGCATAAACTAAAAGCAGTGATTATAAATATCAGCCAAGTATGTCAAAATAATCGTAATACATGCATTAATCGAAATAAAGATTCAGAAAACATGGTCAAACTGCATTCTACTGGCATTCAATATAACCCTACTCAGAGTTCAATTTTACAAACCAATTCCCTCAAAACGCAAGCCAACAACACGTAAACAAACTCCACAAGGAGGAAAAATAAAAGAAGGAACCTCTAGTAAACACAAACTAGACGCGGAATCGTAGAAACAAAGACAAGCACACGCAATGGGTGGTGTGAGATACCGGATGATCTTGTCGAGGTAATCGGAGACGATGGTTTGCCAGAAGGGCCCAATGGCGGCCGTGCCTTCAACGGCAACGATCAGCTGCTTCGGCGACATGCTTGTAGAAATTCCCGAACCAATCTGGAGCCTTTACAATTGAGTTATTTCTCGCTCCTGAAGCGGGCACCTGACAACTGCCCGCTCTTCTCTTCTGTGATTTCTTGAAGCACTTTTGGCTTGGCTGTTTTGAGTTTGTGCCAAGAAATTGTTGAGAAGGGCGCCTTTGTTTTCTTTAAATTGACGACAATTTCAGTTTAATTGACCCAATAAACAAGAGATGACTGCAAGTCCAAAACTACGTTTTGAGTGGTGAGTTGATGCCTCGTAAAATATCGTTTTTTTTTTTTTGTGTTACACCAATTTATGTTTTACGGATTAATACACCCTTCTTTCTTAAAAATTGGTATACTTATACATAAATTTTTTATAATTTAAAAAAAAAATACATCTACCATATTTGATATTTTACTTCATCTAACAAATGAATCCCTCGATTAATCAATATTCATCAAATTTATTAATATTAGTAAAAAATACTGAATGAAAATTAATATTTACTTTGATTGATTTAATATTGACTTATTGAATGTTAAATAGTTTTTGTTCCAACTAAACTATCCTTATATCAGTGAAAATACACATCCTCACATGTATTACCGCGTAAAGAGATATAAGGATTATTTAGTTATAAAAATATTTATTTGACCTGCAATAAATCAGTAGTAAGTCAATTGGAGGTAAATGTAAATTTTTTTCAAGTTTTTTTTTATCGATACCAACAAATTTAATAAAATTTGACTAATTTAGATAATTATTTGTTAGACGAAAACAAACTAGATGTAATTTCTAAACAAACAAGTACTCTACTCAGAATTTTAAAATAAGTTTATTTGTTTTTCTCTTTAAGCACACCTATAGAATATATGTTTTTCTCTTTAAGCACACCTATAGAATATATGGGGAAAAAACATAATTTACCTCATATATGATACGAGAAATGAAAAAAGGAAAAAAAAATATTATGTGAAAAAAATAACAAATAAATCTCTACATTTTTTAAAATAAAATATATTACCACCTATCAATAGTTTGCTAAATTGCTAATTCTTTTTTATAATTTTTTTTTTACTCAATTCACATATTACAAGTGTTTATTCATATTTAACCCATCGAATATACTTACAAATATAATGCCAGACAAATTAATAGTTAATAATTTCCAAATATTAGCTATCACCCATTTATTTTTAATTTTATACTAATAAAGTTCTCTTTAAGAGGAAACCATCAAATATACATACAAATCTAGTATCATAATATATTAGCTTTTAGTAATTTATGAACGTTACTTACTATCTAACAATTTTAAATTTATAAACTATTAGTTGTCGTAGCACTCTATCTTGTGTTTATACAATAAATAACATTTTACATTTTAAAATATATTATGAATAAAAATAAAAATATAAATCAATAAATTATTCTTTAAGAAAAAAATAACCAGCAATGTTATATTTTTAATGTGGTATAATTATTATATTTAAAATTAATATAACGATGTCAATAATCATCATTTATAAATATAGACGATTTTATTTTTTATATTAGCATAGATATGACACATTTCATATTCATTGAAAAATTTAAATTAACATTTTACTTTTGAAATTTATACAATCTCTCTAAAAATATTAGCCAATATTTATTAATAAATGGGCCAAGGCGAGTTCGGCCCGATTGCCCAAGAAGGGTGTGGACCCGCGGGAACCCAACCCGTGTGGCCGGGTCCACCCAGAACCCAACGCGTCGACCCGTAAAACCATTGGAATTCTTAGTTGAGAAGGAACAGGCGACAGTACACACGTTTGAATGAGCTCCTCCGAAAACGACCGGGATTCTATGATCGATTAGATACGATATATATGTGTACATATATTTCATTTCGACACCACATATGGAATATCCATTGTTATGTATACATATTAATAAAAATAATTATCAGTAATTTCTAGGTGGTTTCAGATCAATCTTCCGTTCTATTTCACTGTTTTTCAGCTCCACATTGGAGCGGATACGGAAGAAGTTGATGTATAGCAGTTGTATTCGAATATAGACAGTGTATCTGAGGTGGGATTTTGGACTTTTGAAGCCACGGGTTTTTCCCTCCTCTCTGTTTTGGTAATGGGATTTGAGTGAAAGACTGGAACTTGATCCGATTCCCTAAAGGGGAATTAGCATTCTTTTTGTCTTTGTGGAGAGATTCTTCTTTGTGGTGGGCCTAGTCTTTGTGAAGATTGCTCAGTGAAGATGATGATAAGTTTCCCAGGCCTTTCCAAGTTGAAAACCAAGCCGGTACGACCAATCTTCTGTTTATGCTTAATGGTTTCTGTTTTGTATATTCCAATTGCTTTATATGTAATGATTTAGGTTCATGGAGAAGGTGTTGAATTCTTGGAGTGAGCAAAATTTTACTGCATAAAATATGTGTGTCATCTACCATAAGAATGAGCATTATGGGATTTTGTGCTTAATCCTATTCATCGATTTGTAAGTTATTTTGTTAGAGGTGATGACGCTTGTTTCACGTATTTTAATTTCTAAGTTGGGATTTAGTGTACTAGCACTTTGATTCTTGAGCCATTTAGATTACAAGGGAAGAAGAGCTAAAGCTGCTAGCTTGATCAAATGGCAAACTGTAGTTGTTTCCAAATAGACACTTTTCTTCCCCCATACCTATCCCTTAACATGTAATAAAAGATTTAAGAAATGTTTGGTTGCACATAATTGATTATATGGGATTAATGGATCACTTCTGATTCATATTCCACCAACTTTATGTTCTTAAACTCTCTGAAAATCTTAGAATAGATTATGTTGGCTCAAGTTGAAGCAAATACATTCCATGAGGGACACCACCGTAACATTCATTTTTCACTTGGTTCTCCCTGTATTTTTCAAATTGTGGCAAATGCATTCCGTGAGTAATAGCTGCCAAACATTCATGTTGCACATTGTCCTTCCAGTATTTATTATTAATTTGATGCTTTACATTTCATATTTCTGTCAGAAACAACTGCCCCTAGAATTATATTGGAAGGGTTCTTTCTTATGCTGCTTTCTTTGTCTCCCATGCGCAAGTTGGTTGCTGATGTAACATGTTACGATTGCTAGGTTGTATATCAAGATGTGCTTTTGGCTAGTGATCCAGGCACCCTCGAACAACTCAAAGAGTTGAGCTCCAAGCGTAAAGCAATCGAGGTGTCTATTAATGAGAGCAGCTCCGTTACAGAGGCTATTGCAAGGGAAATGTCTGGAGGTCTGACGTCCCGTTGTGAACAGGTAAAAGCATTACTATTATATGTTTAGGAAGTTTTTTGAGATGTTATGATTTTCACGTCTTAACTGTGCTTTCCAATTTATTTTTCTTATGGACTAGAACCTTGGTCCAATTTAGCTCTATGTAGAAATAGTTTCACAGAGATTGAATTTAAAGTAGTCCTGTTCCTTAAAAGGTTCTAAAACAAACTGGAGGAATTTTATAAAGTTATTTGGTTTAATTATTTGTTGAAATTCTCTCAGGACATTCAGAAATTGGAACGCTATTTGCCTTTATTGGAGAACCTGGTTCACCACGTCAATTTGAATAGAAAAAACGGACGAATTATTTTCTGGATCTCAGGCCTCAATGTAAGATGGAGCAGTGTGCTTACCCCATCTTCTATTTTTCACCTCCAAGGTCCAAAGTTCTATCAGGTCAACGATTTGTATTTTGAGCTTGGGATGACCCTTTTCCTTTATGGTGCATTACTTTGTGAGCAAGCTCTGGAAGTTGTGGCATCAGGTAAGCGTAATTCTTACATGATATTACTGATTAGACACGTATAACTGGTGACTTTATTTTATTGTCCATCAATCCAGATCTGGTTCAATCTGCCACCCTTTTCAGAAAAGCTGCTGGATTATATAACTATTTGGCTCAGGAAGTTCTTATTAGTTTACCTTCTGACCAACTAAGGCCACCAGAAGCTACACCTAGTGTGTCTTCTATCATGAGCTTCATTTGCTTGGCAGACGCCCAGGTGTGTGTAAAATATGTATGACATTTTCTGTAATTATGTTGTCTACTACTGAAATTTTCGGTCTATCCTTTTTCAGATGGTTAAGTGATAACAGCTTCGGCTGCTGAATGACTTTGCTTTAAATTTTAATGACAGTAAGTTCCTTTCGTTCTTGTTTATAATTGGGCAGCTTCATTTTGAATTTTTTTTTAGGCTGTCGCTGCAAGGAAAGCTGAAAAAAATGGTAAAACAGAAGGCCTTTTAGCAAAATTGCACTGGGGCATTGTAGAATTTCTGGTTGAAGCTCTTAATATGTGGCAAGTCGCAACAAAAGAATGCAAGGATATTTCATCCCGCCTTCTGGTATGAGGCACTTTGGACTGACGTATACTTGATTTCACTTCCGTTCATATGTGACAACCAGCATTTCTTTGAGCAAATTACAAGTTCAATTCCTCTGCATATATTAAAATGTTTTCATGATACTCGTTTCTGGAGATGTCAGTTAGCGTAGTGCAACTATTGTGAGGAATTGGAACAGAACTATAGTGTATCAAACCAGAGAAAGAAGCAATACACTAAAAACATAGATTTTACATAATTTAGACATGAATCGCTCTAAGTTGTAGTCGCTCAAGTTTCTCTTACTAGGATAAAATAATTGTTCAATTGTAATATATTACCATCCATGAACTATATGCAACAGGCATATGTAAAGCATTGTAAATTGCTGGCAATAAAGTGAATGTGGGTCAGGACCCATGCACCATAAGCTAGAAAATTCTGACTTCTAGCTTGTGTTCTTTGGAATAAACTTTGTGTTTGCATGGGGATTTACCTATACCATTGTCCTCATTTTATGAGCATCAGTACCTTTTTTGAGAAGTTGGTTTATTTTTGCTGGAAACTGATAAAAGATTAGCTCTCCTCCTCCTGGTATGTGCAGGATTTATACTCGGTTGCAAAACGCTACATGAGTTGGTGAGTTACAAGTACCTCGCTGAAAGCCTAAAAAATGATGGTAAAATTGGTATTGCTGTCGGAATTCTTCGTTTGGCTTTAGCAAATGCAAGGAAAAACGTACCGAAAGAAGAGTCGTGGACATCAGTCTATAAGCACGCGATTGATGAGTTAACTGGGCTGCTCCGGAAGTATGAACATGAGAATGAATTTGTCTGGCGTGAAAAGGTCCCTTGGAATGATGAATTGCCTTGCCCTGAAGGTGTAAAAATCGTTACTCTAATTCCTTATCAACCCAAAAGATGGGAAAGAACACTTGTTTTCAAATTGTGAAGTGTGTGAAATCTGTACAGTGGACCGTTCTTGGGGGAGAAAGCTTTCGTATCAAGCTCTCCAGCCTTTTCTCTACTAGATTGCTATGTGTGTTATCATGGAAAATCCACAATTTTGATGGAGTTAAAGAGGGACTGGACTGGTTTGATTTGTGAGTTTATGAATCCAAGTTTTGCAGTTGATACTGAGATTTCAGTACTGTTTTCTTGGACGAATTATACAGGTGGAATGTGTCATATACCTTGCATGAACCAACTCCAATCACAAACTCTGTACAGGCATGTTAACTCGAGTAGCTGTGTGTTCTTTTAAGGCCGAAGGTGTGAGAAATCTGCGGAAACAGAGCAGTCTTTCGGATCGAATCAAGTTGCCTTGGAACTAATCGTGAACCTAACAAAATCGATTTTCTTTCATCGAGATTAATAAAGAAATAGCAAAATCTTGATTTGAGAAACTCCAAAAAGACACTGCTTTAGTAATCAACCCTATAAAGTAATGAACTCAAAAGTTACTTACAGAGCGGGCTAATGGTCGGTATGTCTGTAAAAATCTCAGTAGCAATGACCAAACAGTTTGCCCCACTATTTTACATCTCAACCACAAGCGAATGGCTAACAGAAAAATAAAACCAAAAGTCCAGAGGTTCAGATTTTTGGTCGCGCATTTGCCATGTGGCAATATCGCGGCCATCAAAACAATTGGCTTCTCGAATGGCCGTTAATTTTGTTGGGTGTCTACCGGGTTGTTCAAACTCAAAATAAGAGAATTGGAGAAAAAACTGCTCTTCGTAAAGTCGAAAACTTCTACGGTGCTGCTCTGAGCTTCACAAAGAAATAACCACAAAAACTAGGTTCATTTATAGCATCAAAAAGCTCATTTTCAGGCCGGATAATGGCCACTCAGTTTAGTTCTTTCCACTGCTTCCCCAAACCATGTCTTAGAAAACCCATGTCCCCATTATCAGCAACCCACTTCATTTTACCTCAAGAAACTCCTTTTCCAGCAATTCTAGTACGTTGAAGCTCTCAACTTCCAGGTTTTCTTATGAGTTATAATTCTTTATTGTTACAGTTTTATTAGTTATTCATTTTGGGTATGGTGCTCTTAGTGAGTCTGTGGAATTTTGAAATTATTTGACAGGTTATATGAGAAAGTTTCTGCTTTGGTGTCAGAAGAGAAAATAGTGGAGTCAAGTGATTCAGGGACTGATATTTTCAAACTCACTTATCTGGAGGTGGGAATTTATTTCTTGATATGGTTTCTTGCTTTCTTGTGGAAATTGAGAATAATGGCTGAAATTAAGTATTTTTTTGAATTCTTGGAGTAGGGTAATAGCTGGTTATGGGAAGTGGGAGGGGTGAGAATATTGGTTGATCCAATCTTGGTTGGGAACCTGGACTTTGGAATTCCTTGGCTTTATGATGCTGCCAAGAAGTTCTTGAAAAACTTCAAGGTATATTTATTTGCTCGGATCTAGTTAATTCTCTTGGGCATACTTGGGTTCTGCATAATCATTGTTGACGTAAAATGCTGAGATTTTGAACTGATATGAGGGTGTTTGCTGCAGCTTGATGATCTTCCTGAAATTGATTGCTTACTTATTACCCAAAGTCTTGATGATCACTGTCACTTGAACACTTTGAAGCCCCTTTCCCGGAGGTTGCCAAATCTCAGAGTTATCACAACTCCTAACGCTAAGGCACTCTTGGATCCCCTATTCAGCAATGTAAGTTATGTTTTGGTAATTGTTCTTACATTTAGTTAATACATTTGTTGGGTAAATATTATGTAAGTGTTCATCCCAGATGCAAAGAGAATCACCACTGTTCTAGTTTTAAGTTTAAATTGTGGGGTTGTTTTAGTTGTAAGTACATAAATTCAGCTCATTTTCATAAATTGAAAGCTACTTAACTGAAGACTCATTGTCAGAGAGTAGTTCTTGGCTGAAGCTTTTCTTGCCCTCATTTTCTTCTTTTCTGTGTTATATTTCAGATTTTGTCTGAGCTTACTTTACAGTTTGACACTCAATGGAAACAAACGAAGCACTAACGAGTAGTAGTGCTTAGCTACTTCCTACTTTGTAATATTCCCCACTTTTACTTTCACATGTTGCTTGAGATGATTTATGATAAACACAATGATGGATGACCACACTCACTCTTTATTTTCATCGATACCTTGAACAATTTCTTATGCTAAATATAATTATTTGCCTTGGTCTAAGGAAAATAAATCTGTTACATGTGAACACAGGAAACTTACTTTCTTTACAATATTTTAGGTGACGTATTTGGAACCTGGTCAAGGCTCAGAGATACAACTCAGTAATGGTTCGTCGGTTAAAATTCAAGCTACTGCAGGGCCGGTTTTAGGCCCTCCTTGGCAGCGTCCTGAGAATGGGTAGATTCTCGACCCTATAAGTCATCATGCTAGTCTCCGATTCATATTAATGCATATATGCTGAACAAAATGTTCTCCAGCTATCTTGTGACCTCTCCTGAAGGCCAGCTGAGACTGTACTATGAACCCCATTGTGTGTACAACGAGAATTTTCTAGAGAAAAAACAGGCCGACATTGTCATTACACCAGTCATAAAGCAACTTCTGCCGAATTTCTCTTTGGTTTCTGGACAAGAAGATGCAGTTCGGCTTTCAAAGTTACTGGAGGCCAAGTATGTCTGGTTTTGATGTTTTTAACGGAACTTTCATGTGACTGTGATTGTTTAGAAAGTTCTGCTACTGGTTCTTGTTTTAGGTTTATCGTTCCATGAAAAACGGTGATCTTGATAGCAAGGGGCTTCTTTCCAGTCTTATTGAGTCGCAAGGAACCATAGAATCGTTCAAGGTAAGGTTTTTCTGAGGCAGAAACCACTGGGTTTTGAGCATTCATCTGCGGTAGTAGCAAAATGGTATATTAGAAAAAATGTATGTGAACTATTTGAAAATATTGATGTTACCAAAACAATTGTAAAATTATCTTAACATCCCCTTGTCAGAAGCTAAGATTTTCTTGAATGGTTTTTGCATATAGTACAATATGATGTAATAATTGAAAATACCCGAAGTTCAATCTTATGATCATATGACTTTACATAAAGCCCTCCAAAAGCTTAAGCTATACTCATGAGAAAGAATTTAACCAGTGGAATTTCAATGACAGTTCATTTTCATCATTGCATGTTTCTGGCTACGCTAAAATTGTACTCAGTAATGCGTGTCTTTTGCTGCTGACCGCAATGCAGGAAATTTTGTTGAAAGAACTACCAGAAGCAAAAGTGCTAGAGCCTACACCCGGAGTACCCCTGGAAATTTCAGCACCTGCGAACAGTTCATAATACAAGAGTCCTAATGAAAGTCCTCTCAAGCATCTGAAATTTTGTACACTTCGATGAATCTTCTGTATATTAGATTTCAAGTTACAGGGAAGGTCGACTACGCTATGTATATGCTTGCAACGTGATTTTACAATTATGTACATGAATCTTGTTCAGTACCAATGGCCGAAACAGAATCAGAATATTAGAAATGCATTGATCAATCACAGATAGTTCGTTGGATGGGCTTATAGCAATCTTGACAGTTCGGGCGTTCAAATGAAGCTGGAAGTTGCACAATTTGTGTTCTTTATATATTAGAATCTGACAAAACGTTCAGCGAGCTCTTTTAAGGTTTGACATAACTATAATAATTTTTCTTTGTTTGATAAAGAGTTCGATATAATTTACCCAGAAACGGAAAAGGAAGCAACTTGGATGAGCAAAAACATACGTTAAATTAAGTGTGAGTACTACATACGACTGATTCTGAGTAAATCAAGTGTTAACATTCGTGGGTCAAATGTGGTTTCCACTTATATTATTAGTTTTGCTGCCCGCCCACTCCCAGTTCAATGATTATACCAAGTCTGCAGATTTCGAGTCGTCTTAAGTTAACGGTTCCTTTCTAGAACGTCAAATGCGACTTTCTAGTCGAGAAACGCGAATCGTGCATTCATATACTCAGCTACGCAAATTTCTTGGCTGATCAAGATATTTATGATGGGCTTGCTCCTTTTGTAGATATTTACCACCACGGTCACGATATTTTTGTAATACGTTGGAAATAGATGGAACTTTAGTTGACAGACATTTTTGTCCCAATTTTCGATCTAAATTAAAATTTATTTAAGAGTTTGTTGATAACTGACATACGAAAGTAGAAGTGATGTGGATATAGATTTGATTTGTGGATGAGATGACAATTTTACCCTCGGCACAACCGCACACTAGCTAAATATTTAATTGTAGAGAGAGAGTTTTTTGGATAAGGGATTTTTTTCAAAAGTCTTGTCAATGAATAGTGTCCTCTCTAAAAGAATAATATTTTTAATATTTATAGTGGTGTTGTGAGTTATATTGTGTGATAGAGTGTATATGTTTATTGTGCGACTTATACATAAAAATTACTATTTTATCCTTAAAAATAAGTATTTTAATATTAATATACACATCAAGAAGTAAAATGTAATTTATAGAAGAAAAGAAATCGTGTTTTGTTAGGGAGAATAAATGGAATGAAAATAAAATTGCGTGCACATGAAATTTCTCTATAATTTTTTCCATTTAAATTGGGCAAAAAATTGTAAGTATAAGGCTAAGAAAATAAAAAATAGATATATGACATTTATTTTTATTTACTATGTCTATTTGTTTTCTAATACATGAAGATAAATTCTTAACTGGTAAAATTATAAAAATTAGTTTTTTTTTAAATTTAATTTCTATGTACAAAACAATTGAAATATTTCAAAATTACTTCCCTTTTAATCATATTAAATAATTTTTTTAAAAAGAATATTTTCTTTCCCCTCCCTCGCCCTTTAGATTTCATGACTTTCTTCTTTTTCAAACCAAACAAAGCTTAAGACCATGATTAATATGTAGGAATGGAGTAGAAATGAAATTGACATTCCTTAGCCTTTTCCTACATATGTGATTGGTATAAATAAGGAAAGGAATATCTAATAATTCTGTAGGAATTTTTATTCCTTTAGAAAAGGGATTAGTGATTCTATCCCCACCATAATATTATCTAATCCTAATATGTGGGGAATGGATTTTTTTTTTCTTGATAACATATAAACATCCTTATTAATATTACTATAAGCATAAAATATTATATAATAGCATATATACCACATATTATTGTGTATTCTAGATTTTCGATATGTATTTTAAAGTAAGTTTGTTCTATTTCCCTCAATTTTATTCTTACATACTAATCATGGCCTAAATGTAAGTTATTTTAATACATTAAACAAAGGACGAAAAATTATTATCCAAATCAAGTTTAGCTTAAACAAATCAATACAAAACAAGTGCAATACACTTGCTATATGATTTATCACCTTCTCTAACCTACACCAATTACACAGCAAGTGTATTGCACTTATCATATAATTAGTTAAGATCTAGTTAAATGGGATGAGGTTGTTTCTTCAATTAAGCTATATATACTCCCTTAATTGTTGTATTTGATTGTCACTAGAAACATTTAAACATTTAAACTCGATTATCACACTCACAAAATTCGGATCAACTTGAGTTAAATCACCGCTCAACTTTACCTCTAGACAAGAATACCGTGCATTAATTTGTTACTTAGTGCTATTACGGCACATGGATTTTAACGTAATAATAAAAAACTTTGAAATTAACCCATATTAATTAGTCCAAAATTAACTATTACAAAAATGTTGCTAGACTATGCAGCATGCACATGCATTTGGTCTTAAATAAATTAAATATGCTAGAATGGGGCACTTTTTTTTAGTGTCCGTAGGAGCAGCCAAAAAGCCAAACCCTACAAATCCCGACACTTAGATCAAGAATATAGTTGTAGTACGTACTTAAGCTCCAACAATGTAATTAATCACACCATTAGGACAAGAAAGTTGCACTAATTAACACCAATATCTGTGTACATATTGTTGCTGGCTAGCTAGGGAACATGTGTTAGAATTGGAAATTGAAAAAATGCAGCATGCCCTTTCAGTCCTGCACTCCACCAGTTTCCAGAAGAATTTGAACTAGGATCATGAATTTCTTACATGATTTTCATCTTGTCAATCAAATAAGGATAAGATAGGCATTTCCAGAAGAATTTGAACATGAATTTCTTACATGATTTTCATCTTTTAAGGATAAGATACACTATGGATAGATATGCACAAATGTACCTTTTAAGTTATCTTGTGATTATTTTTTATGTAATATGATGAACCGAACGATATGATTGAAAATTACTTTTTGAGTGTTATTGAATGACTGTTGTGACGTGACGAGCATTTTACTTTAATATATAATAATAATTATAATTATAATAGTACAAAATGAGCTGTCCTTTTATATATAATATTCGTGATAGTTGTCTGATAATTAATTAAAAAAATTCGCTAGTTTGATGATCTACATCAAATTATGCTTTAGTTGAGGTTTAAAACGCATTATCTTTTATGAAAAAAGAATATCAATAGTGATGGTTGGATCGAATGACATTATAAGAATATATATATATATATATATATATATATATATATATATATAGATAGATAGATAGATAAAAACAAGAAGGTTGTGCTATACGAGTCCATTATGTTAGAAATATCCTCCGAATTTCGCTAATATCCATTAATATTTAATGTTATCACTTTTCAACATATTCAACAACTATGGAGTTGGAACCAATAAGCATGTCTAGTATATATATATTTTACAATAATCAAGAGATATGCCTAGCACAAAAATAAAAAAAAAATTAGATTCTTTCTTAATTAAGAGGTCAGGTATATAAAATGTTGACCCCGAGAGATAAGCACCAATTTAAGTGAAGTTAGGTCAAACTAATTAGTACGAGAAATGTCCTAAAACGGCTTTCATGCATTAAATTTAGTAGTAGCTAGGCTTTCTATTGTTTGTCCTTTGAAATTATATTGTACCTTTGGTGACGGCAAGAGTCATTTGCCCCAACTTCCACTCCAAAGGCCAGATTTTTCAACACCCCCCCCCCCCCCCCCCCCCCCCCCCCCCCCCTCTTCCATGCCTAATTTTCATTTAAGGTAAGGTAAGTATTTAATTGGGAAACAAGGTTGTAGTGCTCGTGGCCTGTCTAATCCTTGGTCTGATTTAACATGTTAACATATTAGATTGTGTAGTGTGAATCTGATTTAGAGTTCTTGGAACGTGGGATATGTTGAGAATTTGCTGTCCTAATTAGGGAAAGTCTCGGGATTTTATTTGATTTTTTGTTCATTTATTGCCACAATGAAAATTGGGTTCCATACGTTGAATTAACATATATGTATATATATAAATAAAATTTTAAATATGTATAGTTATAACATTCATAATTGCATTTTTCCTAGAAGAAATAGAAAACTTATTTTTAAGAAAGAAATTATAAAATGCCAATAAAATCCCGATATTATCTCAAAATTCTTATTTTAGAAAATATTAATACTGTTATATTAACACTACTTATATATAATTTTAAATTTTATTTTTTAGGTCCCATATGAATAAGGTGGTTGAGAGTTGAGAGCAGCATATGCGACCATATGAGAAATTGAATATAATTAAAAATGTTAAATAATTAATGGTATCTGAGGGAAGGCAAGATTCTGGAGGGATCAGAATATATGCATACCCAGAAGATAATATAAACAAACATAGAATATACCCGTCCAATCAAAATCATTGCTTTTACTAATACAACCCCATTAACAATTAATAATATTTGATTAAAACTGCTAATTTACAATTAGTTAATTAATAATGTCACTAACTAAACCTAATACAGTGATGTTGCATATGCTTCTAATCATGCCACGAGAATATTCTTCCATTATTCCAACCTTGGATTCTTACACGACGACAAAACCCATCATCCTCCTCTCCTCCTCCATGTACGAACCAACCAACGAACGTTAACCCCCAATCAAACAAACTTTGTCTTTTTACATTTGTTGGCATCAAATAATGCCATTATTTGTTGTTCATCATCTCCTAATTAATTAATTAATTAATCTTGTCTTTTACTGTATATATATATATATATATATATATATATATATAGAGAGAGAGAGAGAGAGAGAGAGAGAGAGAGAGAGAGAGGGTAGCTGCCTTTTCATGTCTTAATTCGAATTTCAGGTTTTTCTAGTTATATATGTGCAAGAACGGCCAGGTGATAATTTTTCCTTGTGAAGATCGCCTTCCTTGGATCTCAGTTCATCGATACCATATTTGAGAATTTTGAACAGAATTTTCAAGTCATACTACGAGAAAATAGTATTGGTTTAAATGTATTTTTGGAATCATAACTTATGCTATTTAGTGTACTTTTCATTCTTTAATTTTCTAACGTTGTTTTTTTATTCTATGTCTTTTAATCTTTACAATTTCAATTCTTTTTTTTCGTCGAAGTTCAGCCTTACTAGCATCGGAAGAATTGAGGTTGTTGTTTCTATATGCTACCCCAAAAAAGTTAAAGGATAAAAATGCCAAATAATTTAAGTTATGAGACCAAAAATATATTTAACCCAAATAGTGTTCATGACATAAATTCTAATGATAATATGATAAGTATTACTAGTTATATGTTATTTTGTTACTGATATGATTTATTTTACTATTGATAAAAATTGTGTAAGTTGTCATTATATATGGGTCAATACTAATAATTCGGACACGATTTATGTTGCCGTTCAATTTTTTTGAAATTATATTGTCAAAGTAAGAATTAATTAGACTCGTCGTCTTCCTTTTATCTACCTTGATCTTCCCTTCATTCTGGATCATCAGCCTCAACGGTGACGATTCAGACTTTGAAGAGGAAAATGTTTGCCAGTTGACAAAGCACTAAGAAAGAAAACAATTGAGCTCTAATCACTTGTAAAATTAATAATCACTTATTCTGATCGATGTCCAGTACACTGGGAATCAAACTCCATCAATGATTAATCAATCTCACTGTCACTATCCAGTATGCATGCCTCCAACATACAAGTAAATACAAATTAACATGTATTAGAACACAAATTAAGGAGATGATGGAAAACGACCCAAAATTTGACTCTATTTCCTCTATAATTTTTACCGAAAGATTACAGAGTCGTTGCGTGAGTTTTTCTACAATTTTTTGACAGAGTAAAACGAATCAGTAAGCCGGTGAGGCGGTGGTTGTGCGAGTGGAGGAGGAGGTGGCGGGGGAATGTGATTGGCCACGGCCTTCACTATGGCTGCCTTGATCATCGGAGTGCATTGGTTTACTATTTAGTCTTTGTTTAGGGGAGGTTGATGATTGTTGGAAGGGTGGTGGCAGAGAGGCAACCGGGGCGTAGATTCCCACGTTAGAGGTGGCGACACCGGATGCGCATGCCTCCCCAGACGCTGCGGTTGTTGCCATTGAAGCATACTCTGGTGGCACCCATATTCCTCCCACCACCACAAATTGCGGTGGTTGTGTGGTGGCGGTGGTGTTTGGAACGGAAGGACTCGGTCTTCTCGTGTGCAGACGGTATTTCTGCAATAAATGACATGGAGAAGATTCAGACAATTGACACAAAAAATGTTTTAGTACATGAATTAAATTCTTGATCTTGTGCTCAGTGGGAAGAATCTTGAAAGCGTGTTTCTGATTAGGCCTAAGAATAAAGCGATCAAAGACAATCTTATTTGACAAGCGCAATCGTTAAGGATTAAAAGTGGTTGATTCTCTGCGTTATTGTTGTTATTATTTGCATTTAAACTAAATAGTACTGATCTTTTCTTCAAACGAAAGTTTCTGTCCAAATTTCAAAGTGATTCTCCACCTCACAAGTTATCAACAGATGCTATTCTCATAATGACAATCTTGGCCCCTAATTAAGATCATACTAAATCAAGAGAATCTTTGAGAATTTCTCACTTTTCCTATGCCAAAGAAACAGAAAATTGTGAATACAAACCTGTAAATGACTTTTAACTTCATCATTTGTGAGCCCATCAACCTTCATCAACTCCCTAATTTGTTTTGGCGTAGCAACTGCAAGAAACAAGACAGAAACTCAATAAACTGTAAGAAACAAATACATAATCACAATCAAGAAAGGTATAATGTTGTTCTACTGTATGTATGTACCATGTGAACCGCCAAGTTGTTGAAGGGCTTGCAAGAATCTTCTATGTAACTCCGGTGACCAACACCGCCTTGCCTTTCTTTGAGACTGCCCTTCCTTCTCTTCCTTCTTGTTTCCACCGCCACTGTTGCCGCCAGTATCCGCCGTGGAGCTGGTGGACGCCGGTGGGACTGACTTATTCACAGCTGGCCCTTGTGAGGGAGCTGTTGTAGCAACACTTTTCTCCTTCTTAAATGGATGAAATGCGCCACCACTACCATTTCTCTTCACCTCCACGACAGCCACTTTTCTCGGAAAATCCTAAACCCCAAAAAGTCTTGAAAAGATGAGATTTTTGTCCAAATTTAAAGTCCCAGAGACAGAAATTGAAATAAAACTGTTTGCAATTACCTCTTTGGGAGGCGGATCTGAGGTCTGATTCCATAGCTGCACAGATCTAAGCCAGTCTGATTTCTTGGAATTCTTGTCATTACAATTCTTCCCATCTTTATTACTAACATCACTGTCATTCTTTGGCTTCTTGGACGACTCTTGTTCTTCACCATCGGACTGAGAAGAAGCCCTCTTAATAGGAATAAACTCTTCGAAAACTGGCACGTCGCTGGATGTCTGCTCGGAACATTCGGATTGCCCATGTAAATTGTACTCGCTTGATGTCCCTGATAACTGCTGCTTGCATGCCTCAATTGCTGCAAGAAAATACAAAAAAAGAGAAACCCATTCAGAAATATGGATGACTTTCAAATACCAAAAAAATGAAAAAGGGTCTTCAAGATTTCTCCATATTCGCCACAATAAACAAAATTGAACTAACACAAGATAGAGTCTCTATAATTCCCTCCATACATACATGTATCATGTGTGTATATATATATACATATATACACGAATACGTACCTTGTGTAACAAGCTCCAGACAAAGAGGGAGTTCACGTTGGAAAACTTGAATCTTGCGACGCTCTTCTTCTAAGGCGTGGATATAATCCTGACATCTCTGCATTTTGTGGGAAAAATCAGTGTGATTATGGCTGTTGATCATCATCTTTGATTAATAAATAA
Source organism: Sesamum angolense (assembly GCA_034509725.1). NCBI lineage: Eukaryota > Viridiplantae > Streptophyta > Magnoliopsida > Lamiales > Pedaliaceae > Sesamum > Sesamum angolense. The sequence continues at coordinate 2,259,076 of JACGWL010000006.1, read as the reverse complement.
TTCTTGATATGATTCAAATGGGATTGGAGTTGGCTTTAGAAATGGGCTGGGGACCAGACAAGGGGGAAGATTAAAACGGGGGAGAAAGGTTTGGTTTTGTCTCAGCATAGACAGATCCGAATGAAAATACGAGAATAAAGGGATCTAAGTAGAATCATCAAATGGAATAAACTTGGTTCACTACAACAATTTTCTGTAACTGATGCCTCTCTCTCTCTCTCTCTCTCTATATATATATATTATATGTATATATGTATATATAGCTATTACATACGTTTTTATCTATTTATTATTTATTTAGAAAAAAATAAAATAAAAAACTTTCCCGACTTTGTGTTTGTGTTTTGGTTTTTTAAGCTTAGGAGAGACAAGAAGGGAAGGGGTGCGTGAGAATGTCGAGGTCGGGGCGTCGCGTTCAGACGAATCTTTGAATGTGAGTTTTAGAGAGAGAAAGTGAGGAGAGAGAGAGAGAGAGAGAGAGTTGGAAGGTTGAATATTCGAGGGGTGATTCTCGTATGTGGGCTGCCATTGACGCAACGTAATTATAATTTAGATAAGATCAAGGACCTGCGCTCCGCTAATTTGTCTTTTTGCCCTTTAGGTTTTTGGTTCACCGAATTGTGCCCACTTTATTTTGTTTTTCACATCAACAATAGCCTTCTTTTCTATTATTGCGCTTCTTGTCTTTTTTCTTCTCTACTTCATTGATGCTATGTTGGAATATTCCACTCAAATACTCTCTTCTTCTTGTCAATTATCTGAGTAATTTTCATGCTATAATTGGTTTTACTATTACGAATTTCCAATATTTTTAATAGTAAATATATAAAGAAAAGTCATGAGAAAACATTAATTACTGATCAAAATTGCAAATATACTAAGAAAATTCTAGTTAAATTTATTTCAACAAATAAAAAGAAATATTCCAATATTTTAGCAATGTGTTACAATAATAAGGGAACTAAGATGGGAAAAGACTATAGAAACTCCCAATTATTATCAAATACTGTAGTTGAAAATGTTCAAAATAATGAAATTGAAAAAGCAAGACTATTTATTTTTTCTTGGAGAAAAATGACGCAAAAATGCATATCTTTACATTTTCCATAATAAGTGTGAAATTAGGGGGGGAAATCCTAAATATAAATATTTAGCACAATAAGATAAATATCGGGATGAATTTTAAATTTTGGAAATGTGATGGGGTAAAATTGCAATTTCAGGTTCCTGGCTTTCTCTCTCTAAAACCTCTTTTCAGTTCTCTCTCTCTCTCTCTCTATAATAACTTTTGTGGGAAGGGAAGGGAATATACTTTGGGGGGGGGGGGAGGGGGGAGGGGTAGAATCGAAGCGGGAGAAGAATCTTCTCCGAGAGCGTGAGTACACACGCCCCCAGCCACCGGCCCGTACGGTTAGCTCTGCCATTTAATGTACCGTTTCGGAAACTTGGCAGTGGCCTTTCACGCTCTCTAGGGGCCACCCCACGTCCAACTCTCACTTTCTTCAGGTGTAATACACGCGCGAATCGTTAGTGGACACCTGCTGTAATGTGGGTCCCGTCCATGGTTGAAGACTGGAATATTCCTTTTTGGGCATTGAAATTGAGTACCTGGGTAGGCTGGATCAGGTGCGGCCGAGCCCATCACCACAAAGCTTTTTTTTTTATTACTTTTTTTTTATTGTATTATTATTATTATTTAAAATCAGTAGAGCGTGATTCTATTATTTCTTTTATCTAATAATTAAGCATGATTCTATTTTTCTATTTGATTAACTATAAAGAAAAATAACAACTCTCCTTAAGTGTCATTAGCGATATATTTACTGTCGAAAAAATTATCAATCTGATATAATATTTTTATCGAAAGTGTTTGAGTGAGCACATAAACTTTTTAAAATATCTTATAAAATATTTAAAAACTTATAATATACTACAAACTATTTGGTAAATCTTTTAGAAAAATATATTATAAGCTTTAAGAATAATACGTTAGGAGCTTATAAGTTTTTTAAGGAAAAGTAAAGAGTTGCCAAGTTATTCTTAAGATCTTAATTTTTTTTTTTTTTTTTTTGCCATTACTAACATATTATAAGATTTATAATCTTATTTTTCATAAATGTACTCATAAAATAAGATTTAAGATATTATAAGCTGTAAAAATATTTTATAAGATATTTCAGCTTATAAATTTTTTTAAATAAACTTAGCCAAATATCCTCTTAAAATCGATCAAGATCTTTCTTACCGATGAAATTATCAAGAAATATATAAGAGAAAGACAACATTGACAAACATAAATTGACCAAAATTGACAATACATGATATTTCAATAGATATATTTCAAGAATATTTCATTGGAATTGTAATTTGTAAAGTGAAATAGGTTTTTTTCTAAAACAAAAAATATATATGGACCTTGGAATTACTAAAGAAGAATACTAAAAATCTACTAATGAATTTAATCTTAAAACAAAGTGTTTGTGTGTATGTGTGTGTGTTTTAAAAAATAATAATAATAGTTCTATATATATTTATTTTATTTTAATATATTATAGTATGAGGATTGAATTTGAGGAGGGTTTAATTAATTAATTAATTAATTGTTCTCATCTGTCATTTGTCGGAAAAGATAATGTGATGAAATTGAAGTTATTAGTCAGAGTAGATGAGAAGGTACATTTGTTAAATCAAGTAAAAGATTATAAAGAATAATCAATTAGATTCTGTCAATTAAACAATTCTAGGGTTCGCCATTCTTTTTTTGTAGTGCTTTTCCAATTTCCACGGGAAGAAAACTTATAATTCCCAACCTGTCCCTTTCTTTTTAATTTATTTAAAAAATGTATATATTAATTAAATATATCAATATTTTGAAACTAATGAATATATTAAAAACATAAAAATATATTTAAAATTACGAAACTCAAATTCATAATACTTTTAATTATAAAGGATGAATGTTACAAGTTCTGGGTAAGGGAGGTTGGCCCTTTAGTGTGGAAAGGCTTAAAATGTAAGAGGAAAGAGATAAGCATGAATATAGCATGTTCGCAGTTGACGCAAGCAGTGATGTTTGATTCAAGATTTTGTTTATGTCATGCAATTTCAGTGATTAACTGCTCTGCTATTTTCTTTCCCTCTTTACATTTTTATTTTTTTTTTAATTTTTTAATGTTTTGATACTTTCTCAACGTATACATTCTTGAAATTGTTCCAGGAAGAATAGTTAGGTGTTTACTGGACAAAACTTTGTAATAGTTTTCTAATACTTTGAAATCATTTTCTTTATAATAATAATAATAATAAAACAGAAATTCCTTTGAAGATAGAGAATAGAAAAAGGTTGATTAAGAAATAGATGTGCATGGCCTTTGACGTGAAGTATGGGTTGATTACAGTAGCTGAGTGCTGACCCATCATCACAATTTAGGGGAATGTTGAACAGTTAAACACCCTCAAGCAAAAGGCCAATCTGTCCATGGAACCGGCTTTTAATCAATGGTCCTAAACCCATTCTTTCTTTTTTTCATAAAAGAAATAAATTATGCCTATTTCCTGCATTGGTAGTAAGCCTCATCGAAAAGACCAGAAAAGGAAAATTTCAATATTTTCAAGATTTAGGGGCAAAGAAAGGTATTGGAACTTTGACGAATCTGAAATAAATTGTAGTATTATTAATTGATTGGAATACATTGAAAAAGTCCCCACCATTAATGTTAGATAGGTACTATTCCGGAAAGTCATGGGCCAATCCACCAACCTATACAAATTTGAAATGCGGAATTCAACCAATGATTTAGCCTAATCATTAAGATTGAAGTTCCCCAAATAAGTTGTAGGTCAGGTCCTGAGTTCAAGTTCAACCCTCACCGGATATGTGGGAATTTGACTCATTTAATGTGAGTTTATTATCATATCAATTTATTGCACTGATTGAATCCATGTATTTATCAGTTTATTCATAGATAAAGCACAAAAAAGTGATGGAATTCCCCAGCCTGCATCATAGAAATCCATATTCTGAAATAACTTTCCCCAGCTCAATATAATTCCTTGAGATGGAAATACCAGAAAAGGTGGCGTTCAATGTGTTCAAGTGGATATTGAGCTTTACTAATTGTTCAGGTTCTTGGGTCGTCTTGTTGGCCCCGCTCCAGATAAATTCTCACCCTTTGGATAGTTCAGAAGACCAATCCCACAAAACAAATACCCAAGTTCATGTATGCCGACCATTGTTATTTCAGATATCCAAGACAATCCCGAACACGTTTATACTATAACCTATCAATATTTTGTCAAAATCTCGGCACCTGTTTTCGTGATGAGAATTGTATGCTCAAACTGTGCGGCAGGGCTGCCATCCGCAGTTAGAGTAGTCCAGTTGTCTTCCCAGGTTATGCACTCCGTGGTTCCCAATGTAAGAATAGGTTCTGCAATCAATGAATGAGATCAAGAGACAAATTCAATGGACCAAAAGATTAGAAACACAGAAAATGTACGTGTAGATGATGACTTGCATTTTCTAGCAAGTATATCCTATGCCATAATACTTTCAACTTGGTTTTATTCATACAGAAGTTATGAAAATTTCCTGCTGGCCACTAGTCTCCATTGGTTCATCTCTCGGGTATCTGCTCAACTAAAATTAGCACTCCAGCAAATTGGTGAACCATGCAAAGGGAAACCTTACCATTGCCTGAATGCCTGCTCTAAGCCACAGATTACTACTTTGAGTTTTACATAAAATTGAATATGGCGAGCTAAACATAACAGTTGGTTAAGCATCTAATCAACAAAGTTTGTCACGTCATGCTGAAGTGAAATCTAACATTTGATTTTGCTAGCAAATATATAATTCAGTTGTATGTTCGTTCAATTTTGGATCTCATAAATTCAAGAAGATAGAAAAGTATTTGCAATTAAATGTAGAACACTCACCAATTGTAAATGTTTGCCCTTCAACCATGTGACCAGCCTTGTCATTACCTATCAAAGATATTCATGTTACATCACAATGGAGTGCAATAAATTAGGAAGCAAGATAAATAAATAATTACTCAAGGAAGAAAGAAAGAAATCAAACAAAAAATTAGATAAATAAATAATTACTCAAGGAAGAAAGAAATTCGATCTTAATTTCTCTTCTCCAGAATGCAATCAACCAAAAGATTAGACTGTGTTAGGCTCATTATCTGAAGCGTTACAGTGTCAAGCTCAGTTTCTAATGTAAGTCTTTACCATGAGACAGAAACATAGGAAAATGTGAAGAGAGTTTGCAACCGCTACTGTGTTGCAAGTCAAATCTTAAGATTTATCGAAAGGTAAAATAGACCACAATGGTTTGTCTATGGGGCTCTTCAATGATAACATTAAGACAGATTAACAAACTAATACATGAATAAATCAGAAAAAGGAGCAACTCACGGTGATGATATATGAGAGGTTCAGAGTGAAAAATAGTCCCAATGCCGTGTCCAACAAAACGGTCCACCACGCCAAAGCCAAATTTTTCAGCATGTTCACTGAGATAATAAACAAGAGAAGTTGCAAATTCAAGGACCAGAAAAATGTCAATGTCCAATTAAGTTCCACATATTATGTGCCCTCTTGAAATTTGAACTTAAACTTAGTGTATGTAGCCATCTACACCATTTTTGCGTAAACAGGGATAGGTGTTACTAGTACAAGATAATATTTTTCTTACAGTTGTGATGTATTACAGCTTCTTTTAGCAGTTTTAGCACCGTCAGACTGTATTTGTATTCTGATAAATAGTTCGAAAGCAGTCCATGTATTAACATTATACAGGAATGTTAATGATGTCGCAAACCAGAACAATGAAATAGCACTCAAATCAAATAAACATGACTGGTTTTAAAATCTGAAATAAGCAAAAAAAGTAATTGAACCAAGCTAAAGTGATTTGGCATATGTTACTCACTGATGACGGTAACCAACGGTCAGCATATTAAGCGAATGTTAAATATGACATTCTAAAGAGAGAGCCTAAAGGAAAGAGTATCTATTGCCTAAAATCTCATCCACATAAACAACCATCCATATCAAAGTTTTATTAAAAGATGACGTGGTTGTAAGAACGAAGAAACGTATGGTCCAAGTTTCATAATTCGTCATACAATCATGGGCCATACTTTGACACTATTCCCCTGATTTAAATGCAATTATAATTTACACCTAATGTGTAGTTGAATTAATTAAGTACCTGATCCTCTTTCCAATTTTCCTGAACAGAGCACCATCTTTGCAAACAGCAATGCCTTTATACATGCATTCTTCGGTCACCTGCCATGGAATGAAAAATGCATCTTACTGACTCATATAGTTAACTAATGCCTCACAAATAAAAACGACAACTACATGTAACTGAAGAAAGATGGTACAGACTCCTTAGTGCAAATACAAGCAAAAAGCACCTTTACAAGCCGTTGCAATGCCCTATTTACATTGCCACAAAGAAAAGTCTTCGATGTATCTCCATGATAACCCTGAAAGAGTCAATTAAGGTAAACGGTTATTTAAAAAAAACTCTGGAGTACGATTTTTCTGCAGTAGGTGAAATAAGAAGTACGCCACATGCATCAAAATGGAGCAACAAAAGCAATAATCAACAACTCACGTTTAAGTAGACTGTCACGTCAATGTTTATTATATCACCATCCTGCATATAAAATTATAAATGAATAATTTCAAATGCAGAAATGAATTTAAGCTGGAAGAGGTTGCTAACAACAAACACAGAACCTGTAGCTGGCGTGAATCAGGTATTCCATGGCACATACACTCATTAACTGATGTGCATACACTCTTCGGAAAGCCCCCATACCCTAGCGGAGAAGGGTAAGCACCAGCATCAATGATCATTTGATGCACAGCTTTATCTATTTCATTTGTTTTACTGATGGCTGAGAATTTATATCAAACCCATGTAAGTGAACTTCCACAAAAGAAGTTAATAGTAAAATTTTGACTCAAGACCTAAAATAATAATTAGCATATGATAAGAAGCATTTCCAATGCTTTTAAAGAATGGGTAAGAAGTTACATTATAAAGCAGCAACTCATACGGCAAAAGTATGTAAATCTTGACCACAATACTTGAAACTGCAAATTCTCACCCTAACTAATGTTCCTGCATAGTCCACCACCCGAGCAGCAAGCTCACATGCAGCCCTCATGCGAGCAAGTCCTTCAGAATCATGAATTTGATGTTCACTTGAAATTTCTGGCAACAATTTTGAACTAACATAAGGTGGCTTTGGAATATGATCAGGCACAGGAAGTCGTTGTGATACCTTTCCGCGCCTTAAAGGAGGCATTCTTTTAGACGTAGGTGAAGTTCGAAGCTCACGCTCCCTGTCAATAGACAACATGTCACAATCTTTTGATATTTTGGCAGAAATAAATCAAGAAAGAAACTACAAATCAGTGCCATACTTTTTTTTAACATAATATTAACCACAATAAGGTACTGATATCTACACATTGCAACTGAATGTGTTAGTTTCTTTCCAATTCCACTGCTAGACTAGCTGAAAGCAAAGAAATCAAAATGGAAAGGAATATATTACACTCAAATTCTGGGTCAGTTGATGTGCGGCACATCAAATTTATGAAACAATGACTCTCATTCCCAGCTTAACAAAGAATTTACAAACTATCATTAGATAGACACACTGTTCCTTCTAGAGATGGAAATTTCATCAAAGCATGACAAATCACCATTTAGCCTCAATTTTTATCTCAAAAGTATTACTACCAGCAAAAATTTCAATCAGCACCGCTAAGACACATAAACACTTCACGTATCTGGTCAAAGTATGGCTCACAAAGTTATCAGCCCAGCTTGAATAATGATCAAAAGGTCGAATATAAGTGTATTGCTCCCAAATAAGATCGTAATGAAGCATACATTACCTTCTTATTCTGATGGCCTCCTCCAAGCCCGATATCCTCTTCGAATGAACAACAAGCTGCCTCCTCGTTACTTTTGGACCTTCATATCATATCAAGAATGAGAGAAAGAAAACTCAGAAATCACAAGAAACAACCAAGCACCGTAAATAAAACCCATTCATTCAGCAAGCCAACTTTTCAACATCTTAAAGACTCCATATATTTAAACTCTCGCAACAATACTAGCATAATTTCACATCGGCCATATTGTCGGATAATTTTGTATCGTATATTCAAACTCCGAGATAAAACTGTATGTAGCCCACGGTAAAGAGCTGCAAAATGTCAAAGCAAACTCAAATTTCCAACCTTTTTCACGAACACCGATACCAAACGCACTGAGAAATTAACCTACTGTAGGAAGTGTGAAGACAAACACACACACCTACGTTCATACAAACACAGAGGCAAATCAACATGGTGGAGAAGACACACATACTGGACAGAGAAGAGGGATTGCGTGAAGCGAGCGGAGAACCCATAAGAAGCGTGGATGAGGCTGAGAGTTTCGCTTCACCATGGACAAGGGAAGACGAGAGTTGGAGGGATGCTGCAGCAGGCTGCGAGAGTGCAATATTTGCAAGAGCCATTCTTGCGGAAAGCGAGATTCCTGGGCTTGCGTTTGACCGAGAAATGAAATAAGAGATAATGGTAAGATATTTTTGGGAGATGGCCGGGCCGACCGGGCGATCCTGGTCTGGTCCGGGTCAATTTTTAAACTCAGATTCAATTTATGGATTGGCTCTTGGATCAGGTTTGATTGTTCTTGTTTTATTTTATTATTTATTTTTATCAAATTGTTATTTTTTTAAATTTCATTTAAATATATAGTTGTTTTTAAATTAAATAAATTAATAAATGATAAATAATTTAACGTTAGAAAAAAAAAAAAATTAATGTCTGATTCACAGGTCCAAATCATGTGCCAGTAATTGATGGTACTGCACAGGTCCAAATCAAAGCCCAAAATCTGTACGAGTCTTAACACAAATAACCAATCCCAAACGCCCATGGATTTGGTTCAGACAGAAGCCCGCCTCATGTGCCAGCCTGAAATTTGGTATATTTGGTCCAAACATCGTTCTCCGCTGCTCAAGTCGGCCTATAATTCAAAAAAAAAAAAGTCGGGCTATAACACTCACTGGACTGACTTGATGAAGTTACACTATAATTTTAAGATTAAATTACAACGCATTCTTTTAAAATTTGTTATATTTATAAAATCCTCTAAAATAAACGATCGTCTCACAAATAAAGGGTATTTGTTTAGATGATAGTTTATTTTAAAAAATTATTTATAATTTTTCAAACGATAAAGGAGTATTTATAATTATAGCAAATCTCAGGAGATTCTCGTTATAATTTATCCTAATTTAAAACATAAACGTGCAAAATAAGAGGTCTTCATCTAATACTTTTCATATTTTTTATAAATATAAAGACATAGCTGTTGCTTTTGTTATTTAATAATTATTTTAAAGTAACGATGTAATTATTAATTTTATTAAAGAAAAAAAAAAACTGAGAGATGAAGAAGATGATTTGGTTTTGTTGGTAGATAGAGGTGGTGGTGAGAAAAGAACAAAGGCAAGAACCAACCATTTTAGTCCTATTACATGGTCTAAAGGAGAGACATTCTTATTTAAAGTTTGTGCGCATCAAAATTATACTTTATGAAAATTATCCACAATGTTTATTTTCTTTCCAATTTAACTATGAATGGATGGAAACTTTTTCTACGTATGGAAGTTTACAAAAGTGTGAAACTAAAAAGTTACATGATCAATAAAAAAATATATTGAAATATAATATCGCGGGTTTTTTTTTTTTTTTAATAACAAAGTATAAATATTGTTACATTTGTCATATAAGTTTTATAAATCATACACTAACTACCTAGAAAACATATAATAATTTAAATAAATGAATCAAACCTCATTACTTATACAGGTAAATTAAAAAGGAGTTATTTAAAATTTAATATAATTATAAATACTCAACTATTGTTTGAAAAATTACAAATACCTTCTCGAAATTAATGACCATATAACAAATGCTACTCATAACAACACAATGTAAGATTATTTGTTAGATGACTGTTAAATTTAAGTGGGTATTTATATTTTTTAAATAGTAAGGGGATATGTATATTATGATAAATTTATGGGAGACATTTGTAAATTATCCTATTTATACTCAAATTCACGACATGTACATAAATGTGTACTGCAGAAAGTACAAGAGGCCAGATCATATGAGTACCCCCACCCACCCCCACCCTTGAAAGTAATAATAAATAAAGAAGCTGGAATGAAAGCGTGGGGAGAACGTGAGTAAAGGAAGCGATTTTAGCTGAGGGAAGTTGCGATGAAGCTGCAAGAGCTTCACACAACCACGATTTTACTTACCTTGAAAATCATGACAAAAATCCTCAAGCTTTACAACTACGTCATGTGTTGACATTTTCGTTTCTCTCTAACGACAATTTTCTTAGTTTTAAATTAATAATAATAATTAAAAAAAAAACTATAGTCACTAGACTCCAGAAATAGATACGGCACACACCAATTAATTACTAAATATATATAATTAGTAATCGGCACATAATTCTTCCCTGGGAGTATTAATTATAGTTCCTTTGACTAATTATGCCTAACTATTACCTTAATTGCCTTGTTCATAACTATCAATTATTGTCGACATTACATAAACAAGCTGACATGTATATAATTATTATTAATTTCTTTTTTTGGCTAAATTTAGAATATGGTCAAAAGGCAGTTATAATTAATTAATAGACATGAAACTCTCATGTTACGACAATTAAGACAGTTTAGTTTAATTAATTAACTATCTATGAAATAATTAATGCAGAATTAAGGATATGATTAAGATTGGAAAATGAGAAGGATTTTATTTACAGCCATCGAGATTGCTTTCATGATTCGATCAGTACAGTGGATGAATCTCAAAACCCAGATCAATTCATGCACCATATAATTTGTAGCAGCCGATAGAATCATACCCGGATCACACGAATAATTAACACACATCTAAGAATTAATAATTATATATATGTACGTACTACGTTGTTAATTAGTTCTGATTAATGAAATTAAGCTAATAAATTCAAAATTTTAGCACTAAAATTCTTTTAACAAGAACCATCCAACAGTATGCAAATGGATTTCGACTAGATGCCACGTCAATAATAAAAAAAAACTATCAATAAGATGAGCAATGAGCCAATTTTGAATCGACACATGTGATATTTTTTTGGTCGATTTAAATCTTTCCCGTCAAACTTTTTTTTAAATCGAGAAATTACAAAAGATATAAAATTATTTTACAACTCTAACAAAATGAAAGGTAAAAATATTATAAAAAATAACTAAAACTGCATTAATTAAGATAATTGGATATACATGATTAATGCCCACTGTACCAATAGGCCCATAATTGTCCTGGTATGTATCATGCATGCATAGTATAAATGGGATAAGCATAAACAGTTGTCACAATAATTAGAGATATTTTCGGAAAGCAATAATATTCCAAAAGCACTTATAAAAGGGAAAATTCTAATTTATCTTAGGTTGATGGAATTCAAATTAATTATATTACAAGTGCATGATCATGTAATTTCTGTGCACACATCAACAATGTAATTTTTTTTTTTTAAATTAAAGAGCGATAGACTATTATTAATTGAAATAAATTGATCATAGTAATAATAATTCCTATCGACATCAATATTTAATAAATGTTGTTACAATAACCTATTATTAATTAAGTGCAATAACATATATATATATATATATATATATATATATATTTGTAATATGATTGATTTGATGTGTCGGGACATAATTTGAATTATAAGGAGAAAAATGAAGAATGAGCAATAGTAAGTGAAGAAAATGAAGTTGAAATTGACAATTTTTGGTATTTTCATTTTGGTGCAGCTCTCTTCAGCTGGGTGGCGGCCTTCTTTTCTTGGTCTAGTTACTATACAATTGAAACTTTTGTGGCAACTTGCACTATCCCACTCCATCACCTTCTCATCCCTTTCCCCAACTACACTAACACTTGAAACCAAAATCCAATGAAAAAGGAATTAGAAACTAAAACTAATTAGTGTTACAAGGCATCAATAACCCTTTGTTTCTTGCTACAATCTAATCCCAAAATCTCCATTGCTCTCATCCTTTTACCACTGCAACTCCCATTACTATCAATGGCCGCCGCCGCGGTGGTGGTGGAGGGGGCGGCGCAGTTACTTGGCGCCTCAACTATGTTGACCCCGAATAGCCTAAACATCTGAACTGGCTGAGCCGGCCGGCCCGATACGACTCCGGCAACAGCTGCATTTGATCCTGTGTTTCTTGATTTCCAATCAATGTACAGCTGCTTATCCGGGCCGGTTGATCGCTGAAAACTAACAATGTCGCCGGCCCGCAAATCCTTTTCCTTCACGAATCGGCTCCAACCCTTTGTCAGCACATAGCTCTGGCTGCTGTTCCAGTATGAATACCTAAACCTCCACACCTTACCTCCCATGTCTTCGAAATTCAACAAAACGCCTTTCGAAGTGTTTCCACTCTGTAAAGGGAAGTGCTTCTCCGCGTGCTGTTTTGGTATGACGAGCCTGTTAAGCTTGCCGACATCGCTGGGCGTCACCGCCTTTTCAAAAAGCTGTTCGCGGGCATTCGCCGCCCTGTCGCCGCCGCTGGAGAAGCTGAACGGGCCGTCTTTCCCAGCCCTCTTCCCGTTATAGTTTCTCCTGCTTTGCTCCAGCTCATCATTGTACGTGTGCTTCCTGAGCATGTCAACAATCTCAGCTTTTGAATGAGAATTCAGGAAAGCGGCTTCCACCTCATCTTCTTCGGTCTCCGACAATGGCTTGAAGTTCGTGACGGCGTCGCGGCCGCGGAACCGCTGCGCGGCGGTGTCGTAAGCCCTCGCGGCCTCTTCTTCTTCATTAAAAGTACCCAACCAAACCCTTTGGTGCTTTTCGTAGATTTGTGCACCCCACCTGCCGTTAGGCTGAGGTACCACCCCTTTGAACCTCGAGGAGGGCAGCTTCCTCGACTCAGCTTCGACGCCGTTTTCCGCATCGATAATCACACTGGCACCGCTGCCGACGCGGCAAAGACTCTCCGGCGACTTGGCGGCCGCCGGTGAGGTGGATGCGGGCGTGATTGATACACACTCGCTGGTTGTGCTTTCATCTACGCAGCTTCCGTCCATTTGTTTTGTCTAATAGTTTGTAAGAGTAAAGAAAGTGCGATGAAATTCTTGGACACAGAATAGGGGGCGAGAGAGAGAGAGAAGTTTGAATTGTGAAAAGAGTTATTGTGGAGACATATAGTGTATGTAAAGGGATATATATATATATAGGGGAAGAGGGGGGGGGGGGGGGGTAGCCCCAAGTTATTATGTGTTGATGTGAAAATATAATAATGTTAGAAAGTAGTAGTTGTATGTATTGTACAGATTTTGAAAAACTTGGAGATATGGAGATGTGGGTGAGGTGGGTCAACCCTAGACAATACGGTAAGGAACTAGGAAGATTCATGAGGAAAGGGAGAGGGGGAGTGGGGTGTTCCTTAACTCTTAATTAACTACAGTAGTAATAACAAGTATGTGTGTGTTGTGGGCTTCATAATAGTTCACACTTTTTATTTTAAATTAGTACTTCTACACATTCAAACAAGTATGCATAATTAAATTAAAATTTTAAAAATAATTTTTACTTTTAAAAGTATATTTTAATTAAAAAATAAAAAATATTATGAAAAGTTAAAATCTGTGGAAGTTGAGAAGAGTGAGCAATTTGAAGGTTTAGAAGAATGGTTTAGAGATGGGGAGGAAAGTTAATAAATAATAAAATTATATATATATATATATATATATATATATATATATATATTGACAAATAAAAAAAAAATGAGATACCAAAAAAGTGCTCTCAATTAATAATAAGATTACGTATAACTTACTAAATTCAAGAAAAATAAAAGATGAATATTTTTACTAACTCAAAATTATTGAATAGTTGATAAGAAATAAATATATTGCAGGGGTAGTTAAATTAATGTATTATGGCAATTAAAATCGATTTATTTAATAGTCGACTTTCTTTTAGTATTTAATATGTGGAAAATATCTTTTGTTGAAAAAATAATAGAAGAAATTGCATAGAGAATATAAAAGTAAGATGAAGAAGGATAAGGAGAGGAAGTTGATGCGATTCACATGAGAGCGTGGACCGGTTGTAGCAAAGTTCACATCCCCCCCCTGGGTTTAATTTGCTGCTGACTATCGGCATCGTCTCTCTCCTCTCTTCACATCTACATTCCTTAATTATATACATGCATGTAATTATTATGTTATTTAAATTCAATGCAATATTCACAAAAAAAAAATTAAATAGAAATAATTAGATATATTGTATGAGAGTGTTTGGTTGGATAAAATTGTGCAATAGACCAAGCAGCTAGCAGACGTCTAATGATGGAGATGTATGAGCATGAGATAAGATAAAAAGGAGGGAATTTAATGAAGTGGGAAGCTGAGAGGGAGGAGAAGGGGTAATAATCTGGTATTTCCCAGCAGGATGGGGAGTATGGGCCACTGGTAATGAGGGATGGATAGACTTGAAGACAAACACCACCCTCATCCAATCACAATTAATTTCCCCCCATAAAACCTTACCTGGCATGATTTGATTCGTCCTCTCCATTTCTTTTGTCTTATTGGCCAGGTTCACCTTAGTATCTCCCCACACTACACACCCTATTCATTCCATACATTTTATCAACATGGAACCAATCAAATCCATTTTTTTGTCCTTTTTACTTCTCAATGAGTAAAAGAAAAAATTAGATTAAGGTTAAAACACGTCGTAACCACCTCAATTAAAGGAATCTAATAATCATAAAGCGTTCCGTTCATCGATGCTCGTTGCTAGAATTTAAATAATATACTCATATAAAATGATGAGTTTGACGTCGTTCAAATATCATTACATCACTGTGCTGGTAATAATATAGGGTGAAGCGCATATAGTTAATTGAGATATTACACTTATAAATAATGTCGAGAAAGTTCTAATTATCCTAATTAAACTAACCCTTCAAATGTACAGTCCATAGAGATAAATTAATGTCTGAATTGTGTGCTGTTATTATCATTATTGACACCTTAATTACACATATCAAAACCCAAACCCTTCTTATTAATTCTCTCTGCTTTTTGTCCAGCCAAAAAGTATTAATCTGGATAAGATGTTTTACAGCATTCTTCCTAAACCATTGTCCCACCCTCTTGTTTTGCAACCCACGTCTACAAAATCAAATTTTATTCGTAAAATTGTATTTATTATATGATTGATTATTTTATTAAAATATACATTAAAATAAATAATTCTTATTATACTTTATTTAATTATATAATTAATTTCAGTTCGATCAAATTAATTTCTTTTTATTTAAAAAAGAAAAAGGAAAAAATCAATTTCCTATGGGCTACCCATCTTAATACATGAAAAATGGGATATAAATTATGGGGATTCTGTACGGAGAGGTCCTCCTTCTCCGAGGGCCCCACAGCTGCAAGTTGGAGCTATGGTTTACAATTTGCTGTGGGATTTTTTGTGATTTTTTTGTTTTATTTTTCTCACTGGGCCCCATTTGAAGATTCCACTGCTTATCCAATTATTTCACCAAATAATTAATGTCACTAGTTCAGTAAGAAGTCTTGTCTTAGTATAGTGCTAATAATTGATGCTACTTAGATGATTAAATATTAATTAAATAATTTTAATAATATCCATAATAATTAATATGTACTAATTAGGTGAAAATGAATTTTGTTTTGGAAAAACTATAACAGTAATTTTATTTTATTTTTATAATATGACGTGCAAAAAATATATATTTAAATTATCACTACTAATAATTACAGTATACGTACATCGACAAAATAATGACCGATCACTATAAATGCACACTTTTATATAAAACTTCGTAGTAAAAAAAATTATCTATTAATTGACAATATAGTTATGGTAATTTTAATATTATAATTTGATAATTAAAAAAAAAAAGAAATACATAATTGGTCGTGGAATTTGGGTTTGATGATTAGATTACAATAATGAGTTCATAGCCTATCATGTGAATTTGTTTGGGTGGGTAATGAAAATACTAAAAAAAAAATTGTACGGTATGTAGTGATACGGAGGGAGGGATGGTGTGTCCGGTTGTGGGTATGGGGAGTTTCCTTACAGGTGGGAACGCGTGTAAGTATGCGTTGGGGTTGGGCTGTCACATGAGAGTCTGATTAGACTTAACTTACCTAATTATACACATGACTATGTTTTTTTTTTTTTTTTTTTCTTTACTCTGCTTATTCTTCTCATGGGGCATTAATTAATAATTATTATTTTACATAAATTAACACAATAATATTACATAATAATTTCTGGGATATTCCAGCTTTTTGCAAATCTCAATATATGTGAAATTATCTAAGTGTTCATATGATAAATTAGCCAACCAATTGGGTTTGAGTTTACATTAATTATACTAATGATGTCTGATTTAATTGATAATGTTGATGTTCAATCGCTACAACATTATGATTCAAATCCTAGTAATGTGTATGTTATTATTCTATTTTTAATAATTTTTTATTTATTTAATAGTGATGTTGATTATTTATAAATATTTAATATTAATGAATAATATATTAATTATTTTGATTATAAGTTATTGAAATTATGACATAATTGTAATTCATTCGCGTAAAGTGAAATTAATTGTACTTTGTGGAGAATAATATTTTAGATGGAGAATTGTTTGAAAGCGTTTATCTAGAACTTTCTTTATAGTAAATGAAATTAATTACTTAGTCTCCACTAATGACTTTAAACAAAATAAAAAAAAATTAAGTGAATATAGTTCTGAAAAGTAAATACAAAGTATTACAATATTCAACACGCAAATACATCAATTTTAAATCAGCCAACAAATTCAAAATAACAAAAGAAACGACATACGATTATTAAAAATAGACAATACATCAATATTTATAGAATTCGAATTCGTTATTTCTTGATCGTGAGACCTTAAACTCACGACTCAGATAAAAAATATAGGTAAATGAGGTCATACTTGATGCTGTCATGTTTCAATTTATGTCTAAATACATGTGCTTGCTTTCTAATGTTATCTCCACGTCACCTGTTCTTTCGACATAGTAAAAAAGGTACAAATTGAAATATTGAACGCATATAATTACTAGTAATTAACAAAATCAGAGACACAGCATATGGGCAAACGTGGGCTGCTTCGGCAATTACAAATGCGTTAATTAAGTCTTAGTGGAAGTATACTCATATCCCTTTTAATCTTACCACACATAATATAAGAATTAACGCTATCTAAACCACTCCATTTGAACAATACATCTCACCATAATCATATAAATTAAAGTGAAAATAATAATGCATCATTATCCTTATAATTATATTTTTAACCATTTTTTATGCATAATTACTCTGGAAAAACGAATATCATATGTCGAAGCTAAAGTTGTATGACTATAATATTATTATTTCAAAATTCACGAACACTATCTAGCCAGTTTAATAGTACTGGTTGATTATTAGTATAGTGATTGTTATAATTGTTACAATGACGTGATTGTAATCATTATATTTAAAAAAATTACATAGATGTAATTTTAATGATGCTATAGGAATAGTGGGGATTTATATTATATTGGGAAGAAATAAAATGAACTAATTAGTGTTTTGAAATGGAGTGATGATGTATTCTACGTAGATAATGCGTGTATAGAAGGGAGGGCAGATCGAATGCGACCAAAGGAACATATAATTATGTAAAGATTATCCCAAAATCATGTCGTTTTCAAGTGACTATTCTATGCTACAGGACGCAACAAATTTTATTAACCAGGTATTATCATTACATGTGAAATGACGTGTCGTTAGATATGGTACACAAATTCACTAGTGATTTAGTACATGTAGATATATATGTACCAAAATTACACGTCATGTTGAGGATATACATTTCGTAATATAAATACTTTGAATTTTAAAATCTAGATCTAATAGTGAATCTCTATAGTAAGGGAGAGCATCTAATTGGTATTTCTCTCTCTTTTAGTCTGTCATTTTTTATTTTAATTATTTCAACAGTTTTTTTTTCCTCAATCTCCATTTCTCTCTCTCTTTCAACTTTCATGTTTTTTTTTTTTCAATTTTTCTCTAAATAACTACTCTGAACCTCTATCTATTTGATATTCTGTATTTATTTACTAAAATATATAATTTAAAGATATAAAAATTATATCTTAATATTTTAAATTAATTGCATACAAATTTTTGTTATACTCGAACAACCAATATCTTAATGAAGGGTCCCTCCCCCCCCAACAAAAAATAAGGTTTGATTTATTAAATCATTTCATAAATTTAAACTTAAAAAGCTGATTTCAATACATTAATACTTTCAAATCAATATATATGTTCAAAGAATGTAATAACAAAATTGATATAGATCGTAGATTATATACATATCTACATCTGTAGAACTTGAATCCATAAATTTTAATTATACCTGAATAAAACGTCATTGACTGTTTATATAGGGTCTCAACCTTACCATTTTGGAGCTTTTCACATGAACCTTCATTTGATTCGTGGAAGAAGCAAAATGGTATTTTGCATAATAGGATTGTATGCAATCTTTTTCAGGATGGCCTTTGGTGTGGAGGAATCAAGTGGTAGGGCCTTGTTTGGTGATCACCACAACGTCACTCCCTCACTGCAAAATGCACATAATTAAAACGTCAGATGTTAAGTGGGACACTTTCAAAATCGTGACATGATCAAGAACCTATAATTTTATTTTATTTTTTCGGTAAATTTCTTCTTCCAACTCTTACCCAATACTATATATATATATGTATATGCACTAAAGGATAATGTCATTTATTAATCTAAATTATCTTATAGGTATGTATCACCCAGTCACTAATTAATTACAATTAATTAGTTGGTGAAATAGTCATTTACATGAGGATAATTCCTTAATAATAATAATCTTATCCCCCTCCCCCTCTAATTAACTACCCTAAGTAGATGATGATTGAGGGCATATATATATTATAATTTGTGGTCCTCTTCATCGTTATCGTAATCATATCTCCACATTGTAGTGTAATTACAGCACCTAGTCATCATGGCTATCTCATCATCAAGTTAGTGCTGCCTGGATCATTTTGTTCTTTTTTGCATGCACATTAGATACTCTTTTTAGGATTTCTTCTTATCACATATATATGTATGGGTTGGTACGTGAATCCCCTACTCCTTATGTCTCATAATTATATGTAATTTGTGTGAGGTTTCATCTTACATCACTTGGAAAACAATTTATTGGATCTTTTCATATAACATGGTAGATATTCTCTTAGGATAAATATGAATTTTGGACAAAATAATATTAGAGCAAAGTGGGATTTGTGTGTGAATGTCTAAAACACAAGAAGGGTCCACACTGCACGAGGATATCTGTGGGTTGGATGTGGAAGAACGTGAGCCTCCGATCCCACATTAATTGGAGAAGAGCTCGACCAGATAATTATAATTTATCTAATTAATTCCTTATTCATTTTGTTTTGATATTTCCTTTCGGAAATCAAATGTTAAATTGGTAAAACTCGTACCTATTTCAAGTCCTAATTAAGGAAAAACTCGTAATTATCTCAATTCAAAAAACTTATAGCGTTCTTTTCATAAAATTTTGGTGAGACATTATTCAACAATTGGTTACAGTAAAACCCCCTCTCCCTCCCAACACTTTAGATAAAATTCAAGTCTTTAGTGAATCAAACACGATGTCGACTCTTATTCATAATACATTCTTATAAAGTGGGCCATTTTTATATATTTTTTTTAAAATTATTCGAACTCGACATTTAAATAAAAAAAAAGTAAGAAATTTAACTAAATTTACAACACCTAAAAAAAAGTTAGGATATATTCGTGCATATCTTGTATCACTTATATATTCACACACATAAATCTGGAAGATAAATTATGTGACATGAAAGTGAGGGATTAGTTTAATTAATGTATTATAGTAACAAAAGCGCACTTTCCAACTCCATAGGTTTCAGTTGGAGATGAGTTAATATATGTATATTGGCGGGGAAAGGGATGGGAACTCCACCTCAAGCTCACCGACTAATACGCGACTTTAGCATCACCACCCCCAGTTAAAATATACTAACGTAGCCACGTTGGTGATGGGAAAAGCATCACGGAATCTTTGATTTCTGTTGCTGCCCCCGAATTCATTTTTTGGCTCTTTAATTGTACTAATTATTATTATTATTATTCTTTATATAAAATTATCTCATGACTAATAAATAAATAAAAGTGAAAAAAGGTGTACTGGGTTTAGGCACATGATGACTCAGTAGATGACTTAGGATTTGGGCAACATAAATTATATATTGATCTCTATTAATTAATTTCTATAACTTCTTACAACTTTCCACTGCTGCTATGTTTGAATCTTTGCAACTTGTTCACAACTTTACTACTAATTTTTATTTTCATTTCTTTTTTTTTTAGCCAAGGAAAAAAATATGCATCAAATAAATACTACCATAAATTAATTGAAAATTTCATACAAAGTATGATGTATATATATAATATATATATATATATATATATATATATATTATTTTTTATCGAAGAATCATTATAAATATTACATGATCTTAAATAACATTAATTAACGTAGTTGAAAGGAATAAATACTTATTGCAAATTCCCTTTTTAAAAAAAAAAAAAAAAAGAATCTAATTATTCCACAACAAAGTTAGAAACACAAACGAACTCAAACTCGTAATTTATTCAGTGAAAATTAGTAACCAATTTGACAACAATAATTGAGAAACATTTTTATCCCACGAGTCATCATTTTGAATATTACAAGTATGTAAATACCAAGAAATTTGAAATTTCTAAATAATAGAACGTATTTCAAAATTTACCTCTTTAAATTTTTCAATAACTGGTTCTTTCATTTCCTATTTCTAATTCTAAACTTAATTTCAATGAAGTTTATAAATATTAGGGCAGTAAACTAGTCGAATCGAGTCAAAAACATTGTTGTTTGTGTTTATTTGAATCACTAATGATTTTGTAAAATTACGTTTGAAAGTTTGATTTGATTAATAATCGAAACGGGCTTGAACGAGCTTTAATTAAAATTGAACAAAAGTTTTTAAATATACATTATTATTTGTTTTCTATTTGGATTGAGTTCGAATTAAGTCTAAAAATTTATCGAAAACCTAAGTTTAAATTCAATTCGTCGAGTTAACAAATCGAGTTGTTGTCAATCAATTTCATATAAAATATCGAGTAGTTTAATTATATTTTTGAAATCTTAATTAGTTTTGACTTTCCCTACTAGAGTCTCAAACTTATTGACAAAATAGAAAAATAAATGTATAAATATTTTGTTTAATTACTAGGAAAAAGAAGATACAAAAAATAATCTTATATAATAAAATAGAAGCGTCTTACCTGTTATTCAGTAAGCAACACGCTTTTGTCCTGTGCCTTCAATTTGTTTCTTCATCATCACTATAACAAGCAATCATCGCATTTTCACAAAATTTAAATATTGCTGAGAGGAAATTAAAAAAAATAAATTAATATGGAAAAAATATTTATTAATTTTTGGGACAAGTAGATCTTTGACTGATGCTTGATTTGGGTCTGCCGACGTGGAGGAAGACCCAGCTTTTCGGGTCAACCATGTGATGGAATCTGGTGGGAATTATTTTGTCAAAAGCTGAGTCAAGAAATAAAATCAACTGTTGCTTTAATCATACAATTATGTTCTTAATTAGTATCCCAATATCTACTTAAACCTTAATTCAAGTTACTAAGGAGTGAAGTTACTTCAATTCAAAATTTTAGCTACTCCATTACAACAATCTTTTCTCTCTTTTTTTTTTTTTCTTTCCTTTCCTAAAGTAAAAGATTTGATTAAATTTAATTAGCAATAAATTATTATTGGCAAACCTGAGGCTAAATTTGAAATTAAACTAAATTTTTATTTAGATAAAATATTATATGTCGGTCATTACTAGCTCCTGCATATAGGATAGAGGGACGAGCCCTGTTTACAATAAATTTGAATTCATGATATTCAAGTAGAAATCAGTGATTTATCTTTGTACTATACGATTATTATGGTGGTATAATAATATAATGTTCAATCCAAATATATCAAATTTTAATTTTAATTTTTTCTTTTTTCTAATAATATTATAATAGAGTCCAAATTTTAGAATTTCTTGAAACTGAACATCTTAAAATTTCTTGAATTGAAATTCGATTAGAATTTCTTGAAACTGAACATCTTAAAATTTATTGAATTGAAATTCGATAGGGGCAACTGCAGTAGTCCCGACACTTGTCATTGATTTCAAACTTATTTTCTATATGTTGGATTATTACCGAAAGGAGAAGGACCCCATAACAATAAGATCACATAATTGAATTCTTGATCAATGATTCTAGAAAGTGAACCCACAGAACGATAGAAAGTAAAACAATAATTAATGTCTGATGTCTGTCCATCTGCTGAATTTTCTTTGCTACAAATTATAAGCCAAAAATTGTCAAAAGGGCAACGCGGTCGATGTCCCCGTCTCATAGAATTTCTGGCCTCCATTTCTTGTCACTCATAGAAGACCTGGAAAACCCCCAGTTGCTAATTTAATTATCGGACCCCAGAATAAAGAAGATTGCAACTTGTCCTAACCTAAGCCAACAGGATTGGTGCAGTTCCAGTTATAACTACTCTAAGCATAATGCAACCTTAAAGAAGCTCAATATTTACATTTCTCTCGTAATAGCTGTTTTTTTTTTTTTTTAATTTATTTGTACAAGTTGCTATGTTATAGTAGGATTTTTATTATAGCAGACTAGCTTGATACTGACAAGCTTGTTGTTTTGTTAGTTGTTATATCATCATAAAAATTTGTTTTATGTTATTACAATGTAAGTTCAATTTTTTTTTTACCCGATTTATATAATAAAAACCCACAAGTATAGTATGATCAATAATAACAATTACTATTGATTTCCCTTTTAATAGATTGGAGACATAATGTCAGTTAATTTTGGCATTTGAAAAAGTCAAGAATGCAACCAATAAATGCACACGCAGATGCCGAGAAAATTGTCAAAAGAAACAAACAGTGGTGTAATGTGCAGCCAAATGAAAACAAAATCATGGAATCTAATTTAGGGCCACTAGGACTTGGGGTTGTGCAAGTTGCTTTTGTTGACGACGGACTACCAAATTGTTATTATTTAATTAATTCATTCCTTTATATACATCAAAATATAGTAATTTTGGGACCACAATACCCCTGGTGTGCCACATAACTCGTCCCATTGGTTGAGAAGTTGTGTCAGATATTCCCTACCTCTATTTTTAATTATTGTCATCATCATACCTATAATATTACAAGAACAAAGACTTGAAATTTCAAAAGATACCCTTTAATTATATTTCGTAACGCTTCTAGATTCTACCTATTTATATTTTTTTTCAAATTTTTACATTTATTGCAACATTCTGATTAGATGATAATAATAAATTACACTGTGTAACTTGTTCCTGAAAACTAACATTCCGTAATTACAATATATATGTATTATTATGTTACAGTGAGTATCATTTTTTTCATTTTCAGATGTTAGTAATATCGTGGCATTGCTAACTCAATGAAAGACAAAATTACGACATCGATTTCTTTTAAAGAAATAATTTAATTTATACCAAAAAATAAATAAGAAAGGAAAAAAAAAAAGTACGTAGAGATGAGTATATATGATGCGGACATGGGAGGCAGAATTATGGGGGTAAGAAAGTCAAGATGGAAGGCGTAGGGCAAGTTGGGGGGGGGGGGGGGGGGGGGTTATGTTGTAGTTGGCAAACAGTGGATCTCTTCTTGTTTTCTTCTGTTGCAGATAAGTGTTCCCATCTACTATGCCCTCCACTATTTATTTATTTCAAACTATTATTTCTCCTAATTATTTCAATTTTTTTAAAATTTTTGATGATGCTATATGTGAGTTGTATGGTTATGTGTTTCAGATATTTGAGTTGAATATTCAATTTTACATGTTTTTTTTTTTTTGAGTAAAATCTTGTTAATTACGATATACGTATGACTTGATTATATGATGATCCACAGTTAGAGAGTGTGTTTTCGGGTATGTTTATAAAAACAAAAAATATTAATTTATAAAATATTGATAAATTATGTAGAAACTTCTTCGGAAAGAAAAAAAAACGGAACTCCAAAATATAAGGTGCATACCGAGAAAAAAGTTATAAAGAAAAAGAATCTAATTTATTTTAAAAATTTTAATAAACATTTTAATTTTAATTGTACTAGTTAAGAAATCGTGGTTTGTAAAATCTTATAAATATTTAATTTTATTATTTGAATACTTCAAATTGAAATAAAAATCTATAAAAGTAGTCAAACACCTTCTAAGCATTATAGGTATTTATATTATTAATTTTTCCAACAAATGAATATTCTGTAATTAATTTGGTGAACAAAAGAAAAAAAGAAAGCAGTTGTTTAGGGGAGGGGGGGATGGGAAGAGGAGACTTTAATTACGTAAAAAGAGGTCCAGTAAGTCAAGTCCACGCAAATTGTATATATATTTAGGCTGTACACTACTCATATCATATCCATCACGGGTTCAAATCTATACATATTCTTTATTTATTTTTATTTTATTTTTTCATTTCATCTAAAACTTATGTTGATTTAATTAGATATGTTGCACCGCGTGAATCTACATCATTGTTAATTAAGAAATCATGAAACATGTCATATAGTTTAATATTTGGGACAATTACACTCTCCTCCTGTAATATTTAGTGTAATTACACATAAAATTTTTGTGATTTGTAAAAATAGTTGTCGATAATTCTAAATTATCACTATTTGTTAATAACAAATAAATTGATTAATTAATTTTCTCAAAAGGTATACATAAATTGTTTGGATGGAACCTGAATTTCAATTAACAACTTACAATATTAAAACGAGGATTATAACCTTGTATTAGTAACGCTAAAATGATTAATTAATATATAATAATTAAGAAACGACAGATACGTACAACATACACATAATTAATGTGTCACGTAGAATACTCAATCTGCAACGTATGAAACAAGGCTGGATTCATTGGGTTAGGTCCAGTTCCATCTTTAGGTCTAATATAATATTCATTAGCCATCTAATTGGGCTCTTAGATTAATAATAATCAGTAGGGGTAATGTGAACGTCGACGTGGCTCAAGGCCAATTCTTCATACTTAACAACAATTAATTAATAATTAATTGCATGCTAAACCAACATAACACAACATGGTATAGGGCACCTCCAAATGAACAGTGTAATAAGATTAGTAATAAGTGTTTGCAGCCTGGACGTGGAAACATCACTCAACCTATGTAACGTTTTATACATAAGATTAGAAAAAGTCGTTGTTTGTGTTTTAAAACATCTGAAAAGTCGTCATTGGGTTGCATTAGAGAATTGTCAACTTGCGCTTCTTTGCTGCCTAATTTCTCAAGTCAAAAGTCAAACCCCAATTTAAATTAGTAAATATTGCTTTGTTTTTTTTTTTTCTTTTCAATTGGTTCGTACCATAATAATACGACATTAGTGTTAGGCTGAGTCTCATTCTGTGTGACGGTGTTGTCATTCACATGTTGGTTTATTTGGTAAAGAAGCACGACTTTATGTAAGAAAATTGTATGTTTGATTTTTTATATTAATGTGGAAATTGTTTAAATGGATAATTTATAAGTAGTTATATATATATATATCAAAAATAATCAATGAAGTTTATATATATAAGTAATAAAAAATTGGCTGAAATATAGGCTAGAAATTTGTGATATGGACAGAATCCAATAATGGTGGCGGTGCAAATTCATCCACGTACCCGACACATTCAACATCCAAGACTAGTCAACTTAACTTGAAGATGGAGGCAAAAACAGACAAGTTATGTACTAATTACATGTTGGTTGTGGGTACGTACATAGAAATTTGCAAAGACCGAGTCCTTTTACAACCTATGGTGTTGGGCATGCAGTAGTAGTACTTTTCTGTTCCTTGCTTGTACTCTGGCAGCTTTTGACAATTCTACCCATCAATGGGAAACCATCTAAGATTCCCCCATTTTTCAGACTTTGTGTACTGCAAACCTTGTAACCCCTCTTTTTTTAGCATCATTCTATTCTATAATCTATACTATATGTTATGTCCCCCCACCCCAGCTGTCTCCTTTTGCCCATTTGTCAAAACTTTCACAAATTTAAAATTAACTTAAAAATATGATCGGCGGTCGATTCACATTCGATGCGATCGGGGTTCTAGTGCACTGACCGAACCCGAAAGAATAATGAACGTGAGTTCATGAGATTGAGATAAGGATCGAACTGAAATGTATATTGCCCGTGCAATGATAAAGTAATGAGTCCAAGTCGGAGTATAGGTTTAAATCAGGGTTGTATGGAACAGTATTTGGATCTGGATTAGATGAGTAGGATGTGGTGGGAATGCTGGTTGGTGGGTGGATGCGTTGTATTATGCAATTCCCGAACCTAGTCTAATACAAATTGATAGGGAGGGGCATGCAATGCAAGGCCCTTATCAGGTCACATCTTGATGGAACCTAGTATTATTACCATTGTCCATGCATGTACTTGTGAACTACATACATTTCCTGTCAGAATGTAGTGTCTGTTTGTGTGTGTGGTCTTTAGAATTGATAGATTCATAAACTATTACCAATGAAAAAGGTATATACATACAGAAGATCCAATCAGTTGCAATGGGATGAAACTGTAAAAATATGGAAGGATGGAAGAGCACATGTTCCGGCATGGGCCTTCCCTGTTCGGCTCTTATCACCAAGGGCTGAATCATGTTCGTTTAACGTGCTTTTGGTTGGGAAATGAGGAGACCAGCCGGAACTTTTTCCTTACAGTTCTGTGTTTTTCCCTACATGTATCTAAGTATCATCTTATCATCAATCCTTCGATACGATGATGAGTCGACTATCATTGCGATAGAACGTTCTCTGATACGGGTATACGATCTTTTCTAATTAGAAATAGCACAATTTTTATATTCAATTTGAGCTTTGGAGTTTATAAACTAGTTAAATTCTCGTTTTCAATTCTCATCAGACGTGGAACGATAGTGATACATGAACAATCTCATTTTAGTCCCTTACTCAAATATGTGTGTATCTATGTATAATTTCTTTCTACATTGTAATATGGTAGCCAAGAAAGTAAGAGGTGTGTACATGCATAGCCGGAACTCGGAAGAAGTACTCTGATGAGTCAGATTGGAATGGGCCTATACACTATAAATAAATGGTGCCGGAATAGATGGGCCATTTCCCGAGAAGGTTAGGCCCAACCCAATCAGATTCACGCTCTTGGATCGTGTGTTGGAACATGGTGCTATCCCTTGTGAATTATAAAATATTCAAAATTTTTTTTAGCTCTGTATTTATATATTAGTCATTTTTATTTTGGATAAACATATTTACTCATTTAAATATATTGATGTCAATGAATTTAGTCTTATAACTATGTACTAACAAAATTTAGTCTCGTAATTATATATATATATATATATATATTCAACATATTTTTTCTTGTAATTTTTTTTTTTAAAATGATACTTTTAGTACTGAAATGGTTAGACCTGAAAAAAAACACATGAGGGCTTGCAATTTTTTATGCAAGTGTGATATGAATAACATATTAAATAAATATTTATAATTCCACAATTCCCAAATTCTGCTTTTGATCTGCAGCCCTAATTTTTGGTTGGATTCATAGATTGAAGCCTCTTATGTGTTATTCAGTCTTAATCGACTATTGTTCCAATGGCAAGCTTTCATTTTTCACCAAAAATGTCAGGAAAATCATTAAGTGGCGCAATTGCGGTAGACCAACTTGACGGAGGACCTTATTACTTAAAAAAATCATGAAGTAGTGAGTGAACACACAGACTCAAGCGCCGACAATCTTAAGATTCAATGTGTTGTGTATATTTAATTGCAAGACTAAATTTATTAGCACTTAGTTACGGGATTAAATATGTCAACATCTCTATATTTAAAGGACTAAAAGTACTTATTCAAAAGGAAAAAATTACTAAAAGTGATATATCCCTTTAAATACATGACTAAAATGAATTTTTCTTTATAGAATACGAATAGTTAAAACACACTCAATGCGGAGCATAATTTAGAATTATATTATATTTTTTTTATTTAATTGAAAATAAAATAAATAATTAGTTAAATCGAACAAAATAAATTAATACTGAGTGTGCATGGATAAAACTATCAAAAGAGTTAATTGATTGAAGAAACAAATATCTTGTAAAATATAAATATCTCAAAAGTAATTAATTTTAGTTGTCAACTAAAAACGCTCAAACATTTTTTTAAGAGGATAATTCTCTTTTTAATCTATCTGTTCCATCAATTATTTTCTAATTATATAAATTTAAACTTAATCTATTTTATTAATTTCGATCAATTATTCATTTTATTTTTCTTATAATTTAAATTAAACACACAACGAGTGTACTTCGTTCGCTACCATCGTCATGATAAAATGCAAGGGCATTTGCCTCAGCTTTTGGCCCATAACATCGACCAAGATACGCTGCATATGATACAATGTGGTTTCCCAAGAACCCAATCTCAGAGGGACGAAAGCCGTCACAGTCGCATACTTTGGCGCTCCTTAAACTTTGTACTCTTCGCACTTTGTGTCAACAAGATCATGATTGTTATTACATCATCTTCATGATCTGAAGCCCGTCATAATTGTCGTTATCCTTCTGTCGTAGACGCTAATCAGTTTATACTGTAAGTTCGCCGGTATCCTTTGGCATGTTGGCTTTCCATTTCAAGAGCCATCAACGATTTCTGCCTCTGATATCTGTTTCTCTTTGCAGCAAGTGCTGTTGGAAAGAAAACAATCCAAACTTAAACAGTTATACATCTCTTTTGTATGCTTGTAAGATAATTGTTTAGGAATAAACTTACAGACTAATTCATGAGGAAGACCAAACTCATAGTCATTGCGCCGCCTCCTGATGCACAAATAGTACGTCCCAAGTGAAACTGCAGAGAAAATGACCAGGCCCGACAGAGCGATTGCAATTTTGCCAGCGGTAGATAAGCCGTTCTTCCCCCAAAAGAATGGACACTCCGGCAATGAAGGTACGCCGCACAATCCTTTATTACTGGAAAGGCTGTAAAATAAATGTCGTACGTCTATTAGAAATGCAAATGCCATGGCTAAGGAAGAAAGAGATGAGCTGACGATGAAAATGTACTATTTAGTACTTTGAAATACTTCAATGTCTGCAAGTTCAAGTTTCTAATAGATATGGCTGAGAACAAGATGTCAAGATTTGAATCCGTTATATCCAGAGATGACTTACTCTATGGCTCCACCGTGAACTCCAATTGAATAAAGTTCCTCCGGCACCTGCCCTTCCAATAAGTTATTATTCAATAACCTGAAAAGTAACATTAGTTAGGGAAAAATCAATGTGCTAGTGTTGTGTATAATTTGCTTATGATAAAGCTTCCTTGTAGTAGATAAAAGTTCTTGCATTTTCCTTAATCTGTAGCCTTTCCATCAGGAGCAAGAATTCAGAAATCAACAAACTTAAAAAAGCTCTGAACTTACACTAGCTGCAAACTAGACGAAGTTAGACTATCTGGTATGAACCCCGTAAACTTGTTATTTGATAAGTCCCTGCATTAGCACAGCGGAACAAATTATAGATGTAAAGAAAAGGCTGAACATTTAAAGAAAGTACATGCTGCTCTATATGACAGTAATAGGGATTAATTCATCGAGGATTATAATCATATGTAAAGTATTTGCGTCCTGCAGCATAATATTTTTAGTCATACAAACCATATAGATAGAAAGGAACCTGAAAACAATGAAAATGTTACTGAAAAACAACTGAAAATATCTGATGAAAGATCTTTGTGATATTTGCAGGATTGCAGATGATAAACAGGACATTCAACAAAAGTAAGATGTTTCCTCAAACAAAGATAGTAGGAGTATGTGATCTACAGTTTTACAAGTGATTTTTGACCCAGTCCAGACGGTATATTACCACCTAAAGAATTGGAACTCAAGTTCCTGCACATTGATAGATCTTTACGGGTTATAAATTTAATCTAGAAGGACTATGAACTAATCATGAATCGCAAAAGTAAGCAGCTTTTAGCCGAATAGCATAGTTTAGACAACTTGTTAACAGTTCAAATTCACCTGTTTAGACCAAAGACAAAATAACTTTGATTCTACTTCATCCTTGCACAGCTGATTAGCTGTGTTACTA
Source organism: Sesamum angolense (assembly GCA_034509725.1). NCBI lineage: Eukaryota > Viridiplantae > Streptophyta > Magnoliopsida > Lamiales > Pedaliaceae > Sesamum > Sesamum angolense. Next base: position 2,228,524 of record JACGWL010000006.1, on the reverse strand, counting down.
TTTTACGGATGAACAACAAAAAAGATTAAATGTGGATACTTACAGGCTTACCAAGTTCGTCAAGAGGCCAATTTGATCACTGATATAACCTTTCAGCCCTTGGCTCCCGAGATCTCTGGAAAAACAAGATAAAATGAGAAGCATGATAAAGTGATATCCTTTAACAGAATATAGCTTGAAGAAAGCCAGGGTAACTTTCTGCATGTATTCCATGATCTGTTTACTACATACATACATACAGACACAGGAGAGAAGAAACACTTACATTTGGGACACAACAAGTGCAGATACATCCTTTGAAGGATGGCATGTAACACCCTCCCACGCATCCCATGTAGTTGGGGAGCAAGGATCTCCGTTCCAGCCCATTCGGTCAGGCACACGAAGGGATGCCTTGAGTTCTCTCATAGCAACAACTGCAAAAGTGTCGAGAGATTTGTTGTGTATTGTGCTCTAACTAGTATATATATACATATATATAATATTTATAGTCAGCGTGTAATTATTATTACATCACAAGACAATCATATATTTATAACCCCACAAAACATTGAACAATTCCAGAACAGAGACATACCCTGATCAGGTGCAGTCTTGAGATCAACAGGCACGATTGCATAATTCTCAAGCCCACAAATGAGCGGCGCGCCCACCACCGATTCCAGCCTCACACTCAAAGTAGTACTGCTCAAATTCTTGACAACAAAGCTCCAATCATACGCAGCAAAACCCCCAACCTCCTTATACACATCCACCCTACGCACCTTCTCCCCATTCACCATCACATCAAACACCCTCTGCCCCGCGCTGGTCACGCTGACATCAATCTCCGCAAAATGGAACCACAACAGGTAATCCAGCTTGGCGTCCACGGACAACTCGTATTCCAGCACCCTACCACCTTTCCCCAACGCCGTAATTGCCGTCTGATAAAGCTTTTCGGGGAAGTAATTCGGGTTCCTTCCCGCGTTAACTATGTTCTTTATCGCAGAAATCGCTTTGATTGTCGCTCCACTAGCAACGGACGCTGATTGTACCCGGAATTCGGCGTCAGACTGCCAGGAGCGTCCGAAAATATCGGTGTCGTTACTGAACCCAGGGCCCCATTGATCGGAACCGGAGGAAAACCTCGCATAATTAACCAAAATGTAAGTAGTATAATTGTCTGCATACTGAAATGGGTAGGCATTGGTGTCAACTTGAGTCAATTCCAGAGACCCTATAACCGGAGAATCAGTGGCAATACTGTAAAAGCACAGGTCGACTGCGGAATCATCGTGATAAAAGAAGAGATCAGAGTAGGCACCAGAGCGAGAGACTGACTCGGGCCAAGGCGATCGCCATGAAAAGACTAAAGTGCCCTCAACGGAGACGTCGAAGGAGGGGGAGCGCGACTTGCCGTCGAAGTTATCGTAGACGGTGAATGTGCGGAGAAAGTAGCGGCCTCCGGCAGTAGATGTGGGGATAGAGTAGCAGTTTTTCTTGCCTGAGGAGATGGGAAAGTAGCGAAGCGTTTTCTCTTGCTGGTGGAGAAAGTGGAGGGGCTCGGAGACGACGGAGGTGGCGCCGCCAGAGTAAAAGCGATCGGAGAGCCAGGTGGTGTGGAAGGCGTCGGTGGAGTTCAGGTGGCCGCCGCAATCAATGTGTAAGCTGTAGTCTGTGGAAAAAAAAAAAGAAGAAGAAGAAGAATGAGTGAGGTAGACATGCATGGAGAGTTCATTACACTGTGCGAATTGGAAAATACGGTAAGTTAGTAGAGATATGGAGAGTATAAATACGTATAGGTGTGGATGGACTTACTGAAAGGGTTGGAGAGAGAGAGGGAGGAGAGGAGGAAGAGAAGAGGAGGAGGGAGATGAGGGACATGGCAAGGGAAGCAAACAGAACGACGAGGACATATTTGGGATTTTAAGTTTTTGAAGAAACAACTCACATAATAATAATAATAATAATAAATAATTAAAAAAATTCAGCAAACAATAATAAAAATTACGATGATACCAAATCTTACTAGAGGTAATTCAACAAAAATTAAAATCCAATTCTATTTGATTTATTATGGTGATTATTTATTATTTAGTGTAGAGTTGTGTGGGGGTGGTGGGTAGGTGTGAAGTCGGGTTTCAGACCCGTGACATGCAGACGTCTGATGTTGTAGTCTGCTTCTTTTTGTTTTTTATCAAACGTCTGTATAAATATGTGTGTGATGAAATTCTGTTGAGTTGGAGACATCAAACATGCAATAACACCATGCATCAAGACAAACATAACCAAAATGTTTAATGTTTTTTCCAGTAAGATGTCCCTCTTACCCCCACTGTTGCCTACGCAAATTTTAATGAAAATTGCAATCACATTCATTATTCAATTGATTAAACAAGTATGTTTTGACTAAAAATGTTTTTCTTTTGCCCACTATCTTCGATTTAGTGTTGCTAAACTTGACAAAAAAAGGCTCTGCCCAATCTACTCTTATTCATAATTTATTATTCAACTGAAGAATTGGCAACATCGTACCACATCTCTTAGCCCAGGAATCTTCTTAGTCTTAAACTTGGGCCTCGTTATTCAGTTTGGGATTTGAGAATTGTTTGGGTCCAAGTACGAATACTAGTGGCTTAGTAACGATATACTCCATGATGTAATAAAAGGTGTGCTCCTTTTCCTGTACTTGGGCCTAATCAAATGATGTAGGCTGAGATCAGAGAAATGCCGTAGCAGCAGCACTAGCACTCCGAATGCAGAGAAATAAAATATTGGGACAATAAACAAGATTGTCAACGAACCCTAGGCAGGGAGAGCATATGGTGGAGCAGGTGGATCCCCAAAGAGGAGTCAATTGTGTAAATACAAACGCGACTGTAAATTTTGTGGAGAAAGAGTAAACATTCTCAGCAAATACTGAATTAACGAGCCTATAATTATTGGTGGAAATTACAGTGACCAAATTAGATAATATCTCGACCAATTATTACGAAAGTAATATTTTATGCTATTAGTTTTTTTTTTTAATTAAGATAGTCATAGCACTCTGTTCAAAAGAAAAACAGCTCATTCGCCTCGTGAAGTATTACAATCTACATGTTGTATTTGTACTGACACACTAATACTATGATGAAGTGACTAATGATAGGGGTATTACCCCTAGCTGGGATTTTGGACTACATTACCCCAAAAAAATGAGGAAAAATACCAAACATCCACAAGATTTGCGCATTTTTAACGATTCGAAATCTAGAACCAATCCGAATCGAGAACCCAAAACCTAAACAGTAGATCTTGTGATAATACCTCACCTAGAATGATACCATGTGGCCCTACCACGTACGAACACTTGGACCTATAAATACTATGGCTTGCAGGCATTTATGGTATGTTACATTAATTATACTTTCAATCACATTTATTCTCCTAGATCGCTTTTGCCATCTTACAATATCTATTGACTTAAACATTGGAGGATTTTAACTGGAGACTCCCAGCTAGCCTAACAATATTTCTTTCTTCTTAAGGACCATATTTCTAGGTATCATTAGGCGACCTCGGTCCCATTCTTAGGGGATAGTATCTTGTGGTCCTGATCAATGACATGCAAAAATTACAGTACATACATGTTACAACGCAAAAATTGAAATTCACACGTGTTTTATATCTGAAGCAACGCGCATCGTATCGAAAAATGAATCGATCCACACGTAAGATTACAACTGTATATGCTGGTAATTCCGTGTAATCACCGACTTCAGTGATTAATTAAAACACCCAATTTTGCTAATTACGTGCGCTTATTGGAATAATCACAAGTTTAACTTGGAAGTCTGAATTCTTACACTCACACCCTCCAAGACCAACCATGCACTTATAGTCAAGGGTGTAAAAGTGGGCCCCTACATGTTTTAATTTTTTTTTTCTAAAAAAAGAATGGGTTTACATAAATTAGTGCACCATAACTTTAAATAATTTTCCCTTTCAAAAAAAAAAAAAAAAAAACCTTTAAATAATTAACAATTACAACCAGCAGGAGATTAGTAACTCGTAACAATTTATGATTAATTAACAATTCTGGTAAATTAGATTTCACTCCTTAAAATTATATATAACCATATTAGGCCTTTATGAGATTACGAATTGTAAATATACTTTTTGAAAAAATATTCGTATATTCTATATATTTATGTAAACTTTAAATATAGTTACAGCGAATGAGAAACTAGATAAGATGGTTAATCACCAAGACTATATATAAATCATCTCAAAGAGGGAATCGCTTTAAAAAAAAAAAAAAGTGAAAATTTGATTAAATGTTGATAATTGGACTGATAGATTGTAGTACGGATAGAATTGGTATTCTATTTTGTAATAATTGGTTAAATTATTATAACATCAATGCTATATATCGTAACTTAATACCTATTTTGTGAAAGTGAAATTTAAATGAGAAAAATACGTATAAATACAATATAATGAAAGCATAGACTAGTCAAGGAGCAGCAGTAGTAATAGAATAATAAGATTAAATAAAGATTAGGGATAACACAAAATTTTATTTGATTAGGTTGATCATGTCGAGAATAGCAGGGGCAGGCGACGTATCAACCACGAGAACTTCACGTGTGGCCTCACTTTCTTGTTCACTACAATCTCAAGATTTTTTTTTTTTTATTTTATTTTTATTTTGTGTATGTACAATGAAAAACAAAGTACAACTATATGGGATCTTAATATTAGAACACATGGCCCTATTTAGAAACAAAGGATTTTCTATCACACTATTGTACTATATACTACTGTACATAGTAATACATAATTTCATTTAGTTTTAGTTTTGATTACTAAATTTACTACTAACTTAATTATTGGGGGTAGTTTCGTTATGTACAATCTAGCAATTATGACGTTGTTGTGTTGAAATACATTGGTAATTGCGTTTGCTTCAAGTAACAAAAACAGCGAAAACCTCAACCAAAATCATAAAATCAACCTTAACATAATTTGCTGGAAAGAAAGGGTAAAGAGTCATTTGATCGTGTCTTAAAATTGGGTTTGATAGGTGATATACTTGTAACAAGATTAATTATTTTTATAAATTATGCATCAATCACACAATAAATACATATATATTTAATACAGATCCAACTAAATTTAATTTAAATTAATTGTTAGTGAAATGGGAGAAACACGAGACGAAGCAAGTGGGTTGGTACCTATTGGTTAAATTAATGTATGAGTTAATAGGGTTTTGAGGTATATATACATAAATATTTGTACTGACAAAACCTGTAATCCAACCATAAATAAAGCTAAATCAAACTTTGAAATTTCTGGTGCTTGGGCTCTTGACACGATAACAATTATTCATAGTTGGCACGGCAATTTGTAATTCACGTGGGGGTTTTGACTGTTATTTTGATTTGATCCCTTTGTTATTTTGACATACATGGGGATTCCAAATATTCTTAATACACTCTCGTCCCATCAAAATCTTCTCATTATCAATTTCATTCACATTTACTCCAATATTAATACTTCCTTTTTGGTTTTTGCTACATTGCCCACCATTGCATATACCATTATTCTTAATATATATTTGGTTCAAAATTATGTTGTACGTGGTTAGGATTGAAAAACAAATTAAATCGCCTCAATACTCGTCTGCAATTGATTGATAATATTTTGTGCAAGTTCGACTCATTGAATTTGATAAATCAAATTTGAATCAAGTTTTTCATTCGATAAATTTTCAAAATTACTTTGATCGATTTAATTAATAAAAAAATAAAAAATATATTTGAAAATTCCGAATTATTTGAGACGTGCATTTAAAATTATTACTTTTTGTGAATTTAATTTGATCGATTATTCATAATTTTTTCTCTTTAACTATATAAATAAATATAATTTATATTATGGGTAGACATCAAATGTGTTTTGTTTGCTAGTATATATATACAGCGACATGTATATGAATATGTCAAATAATTAGAAAATTTAGTTGAAAGACATAAAAAATTCTTGCATAGTGAGGGTTGTCTATATTTGAGGATTTTTTTAGTCAATTAATTAAAAACAATAAACCTTAACCTCAAGGAACAAAAAAATTTCTTCATGGGAAATCATTATTGTTAATTATTCGATAAAATCAGGATTTATGACGACATAAAATATTAAGCTCATGAAACGCTATCTGCTTGGACGAGTATTAGAATATTAATTAAGTCTATGATATGTTAAATCACGTACAGTAACAAAAAGCATAAGATCTTATTGTAAAATATCATGATACAATTTACATATCAAATCACTAAATTATATTAATATTAATCATAAAATTCCCAGAAAAGAAAGCACGCATAAGCATGCTATGTTACCATGATTTGAGCGTGATTGTACCACATAAACACTTAGTCAAAAGCTATTTCGGTGAAATAATTGTTGTAATGATCAAAGACTAGCTAGTAAAAAGGTGTTTGAACTAGAGTAGGATCCAACTGAACTCCATCCCACTTTTTTTTATTCAACCAATAAATAAAAATATAAACATCGGAAAATAATAATATTACTATTATTATTAAAATTATGAAATACGTATTGATGAATAGATCCAAATCCAATAATTATGAACATATCATCAACATATCGATAGGGTAGCTCATAAACTACGGAAATATGTTGCCTGATTGAAGTAATGGGCGACCCATTATGTTGGTGGGTATATATAGTCTATATAAATAGAAAAATACGTAGGTTGAAACCTACCAAAGTAATGTACACTTATAAAATACAAACGTGTACTATAGCATTTGGGCATGTCAAGGAGACCATTCTAACGTTTTTATTAAAATCCGGAATTCGTCGGGAGATTTTGATTGTTATTGTAATATGTGTGTATTATTGAAATTTATTTAAGTAATAATATGAAAATAAGCACTTGGAACATATATTTCTAATGATGTATTGAGCTGATGGTTAAGATTAAGGCTAAGATCCCATTAATAAGTTTATGATCATGGAATCAAATCCCATCAGAGGTCTGAGTAATTATTTCATTTTATTTGAGTTGTTATAATTTATTTATGGTTGTTAGTTATATTAATGTATAGATTGAATGAGGTGTTGCCTAGTGTATTAAGGTGAATTATTATAATATATTAATTATTATTATTTTAAAGAAAAGAAACTGTTATTGTATTAGAATATTAAGTTTTATAGTTTTACTAGATTTTTTTTTTTTTTGTAAAAATTATATGAGTATGAGGCTTTGTGATCAGGTTATGAGTTTGAATTTCATTGATACGTGGACTTTTTTTTACATAATTTAATGATAATTCTTTATTTTTAAAAAGTAATTATTTTGTAAATTATAAATTATAATTAAAATTTATGTTGTATATGTAATTGATTAAATAAAAATTAAGCAATCTCCTATTATGTAAACTACATTGAGATGGAAATAAATAAATTGTAAAGAAAGAAAAGGGAGGGAGGGGTGGGTGGATTTGTTAGAATAGTTTAATCAAATTTGCACATCGTTGTTGGCTATGGAATCCCAAGTGGGAAGTGGGACCCAGACCCAGAGAGAAACTGTCTGGTGATCTTGGGGGCAGTGCACCCCCTTTGGTGCCCCATAGTTGGCTCTTCACTCGACCAATCCTAATTAAGACCACACCTCCACACACCTATAAGAACCCCCCACCCCTCTCACAATTTGGAACCCCGACTTCAAACTCTTTCACATTAAGACATCCTCAACCTAAACGAAAATAAAAACTCTCTCTCCCTCTCTCTCTCTCACTCACATCGCAAGCAAGCAATCAAGAAACAATGAAGATCAGCATCAGCAGCAGCGGCAAGAAAAGGATTTCGAGCAGAGGGCTCAGCGGAGTCCTCAGGGAACAAAGGGCTAAGCTCTACATCATCAGACGATGCGTCGTCATGCTTCTTTGCTACCACGACTGACGGACGTCGTCAGGTCGGGTTAAATCTATTGTGGAGTGGCTGCCTCAACGAAAGGAACTTAATCGTTACGAAATGTTTCTTACGCCAGAGCTCGTCGAAATATTGCCCAACTCAAGTCGTGTCTGATCGGACATGAGACGATGATGTTTTTTCACTTTCTCTTGTTTTGGTTCTCGACTTCGTTAATTAGAGTACTGTAAATACCTGCGGCGGGAGAAGTCGTCCATTAGTTCTAGCTAGGTTTTGACAATTTTGTACTAATTAATAGGCCGTAAGGGCTTCTTATTGTATACAATAGATGGAATCATGAAACTATTATTTTGATTCAATTCTTGGTTTTATTAGCTTGTGGTTAATTTTCTTGTCTTTCTTCTTCTTCTTCTTCTTCTCCTTCTCTTCTTCTGTTCATATATGTCGACGTAATATTAAGATATTAAATATTAAATAACTTTTATTTTTTATCAACTTAAAATTTTAGATGATATAGTCGTGTAAAATGGATCGAAGATAAGCCAAATAAGAGGATTTGATTTAGAATCGCATTGACACCTATTTATAAATAAAGGTTTCTATGAGGGGTGGTATTTGTATATGCAATAATATATGAAAATATTCAATAATTTTTCTTTTTAACAACTTAAATTTTTAGATAGAATGATCGTTTAATATACGACCAAAATAAATAAGTAAAATTTGTAGTTACTAATTATAGCGTGTTATTTGTACAGATTATGGTATCATTTCCAGTGGATGAGATCAGTTCAGATTTTTTCTTCACGAGCATGTGAATTAATTATATTTAAATGAAATTTCAGTCACATAGGTAGGAGAGGAAAATAAAGAATTAATTCTAATTTATTTATACATATTCCGTAGTCATTAGCAATTGGCCCACATTCTCTTAATTTACAATAGTCACGAAATACAAAGGGGTTACTTCTCTTTTCTTCCTAAAAGTTGGACTTTCAATTATTTTTGTTAACATCCTTCCCATGCTAGCTACAGTTTATATTTGAAGAAAAAAGCTTTAAAAAAAAAATAAAGTTTAAGGAGAGTGATGATGTGAATAATAATAATCATAATAATAGTTTGGTAAAAAAAATATTTTGGTATATAATTAATAATTTAATAATAAATCAATTGTGTAGTAAATATGAATTTTCATTCAACAGTTTTATTAAGGGTTTAATGCAATTCATCTCATGTGATATTGCAAATGTGCAAATTACCCCATATGAAAAAAAAAAATTAGCAATTTATTTTATATATTTTTTTAAAATGCATCAATTTACTGCATTTTTTCTGTTTTATTAATATCCCTTTTATTTATTAATTAATTACTAGGAAATCATTATTGTCCTCATAGCCTGTTTGACTACATATCTTCGCTTTCCAATGATTAACTTGATGACTAGCAATCCATAAAGCAAGATTATAAACTGTATATATATATGGTTTTCATAGCTTCTATACATGTAAAAGCATCCTAATCCCTGATTAAAGTTGCTATTAATATTATGGTTGCAAATTCAAAAGTCGCTTTTGTCAATCAGTCAAACAGTCTTGCTAACCTTTAGCTACTGTATAAAGGCACGTCTGCAGTAAGCGTGATAATCAAATCTTTTCCATAATACGAAATTAATTATGCTTTTTATTAAAGTCGTGTTTGATGTGGCCCCTTAAGCACAATGACATGGGCCCAAACTACCACTTAAAGATAGGATAATTATTGTTAGGTGTGGTGGTTCCATTATTTTCATTTGTTTTTGGTGATAAGTATAGGAGGTTAGTAGACATAAACCTGTCTTAACGCTAAAACACTTTACTAATCTCTTTTATATTTCTCTTGAAGAAAGATAATCTTGTTTAATTTGAAATATGTCTTCAACCAAACAGCATGCATGAGTATGTTAAATTATGGTTTATTTTTTTATAATGTTCCTTAAGTAATTAATTAAGTAAACAATCCAAGTATTTATCTTAAGTCAAACAATTTTTATTTTTTAAAAAAATATGGATCGAGTATAAAAATTCACACAGTTATATATTAAGTCCCAAGTACAGAATAATTAGAGTGTTTGGCTAAGTTTATTTAAAAGATTTTATAATTAAGCTCAAACATCTTATAAGATGTTAGATGATATTGTTTGGCTACGAGAATTTACTTAATAATTAACTCGAAGCTTATTCTTTTCCATTTTTGTTGAGCCATTTTTTGTAGAGTTATTTTAAAGATAAGTTCATGAAGTGTCTAGATAAGATAAGATTATGGAGCTTATAAAATATTAGTAATGACAAATTTATAATTAATATAAAAACAATATATTTTTTTTAAATTTTAAAATAAGTTAAAAACTTTTTTTTAAGAGCTTATAAGCTCTTTTCTAGAAAAATTACCAAACACTTTGTAACATCCTATAAACTCTCAAACATCTTATAAAACACTTAAAAGAGCTTATAAGGTCGCCCAAACGATCTCTAATCTCATTATTAATATATCATAATTTACAATATTTAATATTTTCGCATTCAATCTATAGTAAAGAATTGGTTCTTAATCCATGTCAGCTATTTGTAGGATTAGAAAGGGACATTTGATATTACCTGAAAGACTTTTAATTGCAGGCCTAAAGTTTTATTGTCATTTTCGGACAAGTTAAATGTAGTACGTAACAGGATAAGAGTAAAATTTTCCGAGTCACACAATTGATTCTCTTTGAAATTTTCTATTGCAGGAGATCTATGTACTGCTTTCCGCACCTAATTTCAAAGAGAAAAAAGGGGTTCCTAAGAGTTCTATTGCTACATGAGTTCCAATAATTAAAATTCTGCGTCTAATTCTTCAACTAAACAGGGTGTTTGGATAAACGTTTTTAAAATATCTTATAAATTCATACATTCTATAAAATATTTTACAAGCTTATAAGACATTTGATCTTAATTTAAAATATAAGGGTGCTCGGCATAATAAGATTTTTTATTTGTATGTGTGTGTGAGAGAGATCAAGAGTGTATGTGCGCGCGTGTGTGTGAGAGAGAGAGGAGAGCATACGAATGAGTATATTTTGTCTTATGATATATTAATTTTATAGAACTTACAAATGTTATAAAGAAAGACTTTTTTTTTTTAAATAAAAGAGATTATAATTAAGATCCACAATATTTTTAAGCTCTTTAAAAAAAATTGCTAAACAATTTTATAAAATTTATAAATTCTCGAACATCTAATAAAATATTTAAAAAACATTATAAATGAACCGAACACCTCCTCAAATGAGCAGTCCAGTCCTTTTGTATTTGTTCAAAGAATATATCTGTCTTCATATACTATAATCACCGAATACTTCTTTAAGAAAAAAAGAAGATCAATTATAATTATTTTTTATTTAAAAAAACAAGATACATGAAGAAGTCCAAAAATTGGAAAAGATGATAGTTTGTGGGGGCAGGAAGGGTACTCTTAAAAATTCTGGTGTTGGCCAAATAATCAATGGTTGTCATGTAAATTCAGAAAAATGAGCGAAACCCTCCAAACCCCACACCCCGACTGAATTTTATTTACTATTTCAATTTGTTGTATTTTTTTTATTATATAAAAATACAACAGAAATTACAATAACAAAATCCATTCCTTACCTAAATGCAAATTGTATATACAAATATGATGCATGGTTGTGTATATGACATAAAATAGAATATGCAATAACCCTTCCCTTGTGTAATGGCGATGAGTCAAAATCTGAAACAGCAGCAGCAGCCTTATCCTCCCCCACGTGCAATCAACTCTCCTATCTATCTGACATTTCTGTATCCCTTTTCACGGTTGCTTGCTCTCAACTTTTTCTTTGATGCATACTTGAACGATGGATACGCTGCTTACCTTTGATTCATTATAAAAAAAAATATTAATCACAATTATTTGGATTATAGTAGGTTTTATTCAAAATTTTCTTTTTGTACAATTGTTGTCATCTTCACCATTTGGTTGTAGTAGGTTTTAGATTTGAGTTTAATTTGGTGGCTAGTTTTTTACTTTGAAGTAGAAAATTAAGAGATGATCGACTAAATCAGTTAACCAAGGAGTGGGAGAGTGGAGACGGAGGCTGAAAATCACGGTTAATTTTAGTTAATTATATTTGTATTATAAGTCTCTTTGTAAAATTCTTATCCTAATTAAGTTCAATCGAACCAAACTACAAATATGAAACACTTGTCATGTGGTTAGTCACTTTCCCTTTTTAACTGTACGTCAATCACATGATAAATGTATTAATTTAATCATATAATTATTTTAAATCCGAACAAACTTAATTTGAATTAGAATTTATCATCCTCGTTTCTTCATGGATAGTATAAAAAAATACACACACAGCTACATTCGTAACTGTATCAATATGCCTTGAGTAAATATATGCTCAGTTATTGATGGCAGACCTGATGACACGTATAGAAACAAGTACAGCTTCGTCATAGTTGCGGGATCGCTAAGATTAGGGTGTTGACAACGTCGTAATTCGCATGTTGATTCATTTTACATATGCTTTTGTTCCAGGCCGTTGATTGCCACTTCAGGAAAGTCTGAGTAGATCTTATGAAACTGTATATAGAGTATTATTGAAATGTTGGGAAATTCTAGTTTGAACTCAAATAATTTATATGGTAAGTGTAATACACTTGTCGTATGATTGATATATAATTCAAAGAAAATAATCAATCATATAACAAATATGATATATTTACGATGTGATTGATTTGATTTTACCAAAACTGATTCGAAATTTTCCCAAAATGTTTGTCAATTGTCACCTTTCGAATTTTCACTCGGATCTATATGGGGCCCATGACCTTCATTTGTCGGGATCAAAATCCAACTTCTACTAATGCTGGATCATGCGTGATTAAAGAGCGTGATTGACATATTGGAAAACAATTTAGTCTTTATTATTAATCACGATTTTATACATATAGCAGACTGCTTAATAATATTGAGTAGGCGAGTAGATACTTAGATTCGTACCCAAGTGGTTCAAAGCACCTCATCAGACATCACTTATCTCTCAACTTTTGTATTTATATATGTACTTTTACCTTATCTAAGAATCTGGTCACTCTTCACTCCCCATCTCATTCTACACACACACACACACACACAGTAAATATATTAAATTTTGTATATATAAACTTGGTGTTATATACTTAATAATCTGGGCACTCCATATGTCTATATAATTGGTAGTCAAGTCTTAATGCATTGACAGTACGTACTATATATAGTTTAGAGATGATAGACAGTTGTTCATTCAGACAAGATTGATCGCCAAATCAAAATTTGAAATTTCGATATTTCAAAATGTTAATATTCCAAGTTCTTGATCGTACCAAATACGAAATTAAATTAATAGGTATTTTACAACCCAACTCTGTCCTGACAAATCAAATACGTACAGACTAATCTATAATACTCTTGCTTCTTAAAATTGAAATGCAAAACGAACTATATAAGGAGAGGTGTTTGATGGTTGTGATCAAATTCATCTGAATTTATTACAAATTTGTTTGAGGCCACAGCTGCGTGCACAGACCAGGGTGTCAAAGGCCCTTACTGTCTGTTTTCCGTAGACGAGGGAGAAAAACAAAACCAACCCTCGTTTCAAAGGAAATGATCATGTCCCGTTTGCCTGTCATTCTTGACTAGGGTGTATGCTCATGTCTGGATTTTATATAGGTGAGTACGAACTCAATTTCCTTATCCACAAGTCGAGGATATGATCACTGATCAAACCCTCATTCGATGAGTTGGTACTTTTGGTATGGTGGTGCAATCACGCATGTTTTCAATGAATTCATGAGCATTTTTCTTGACCCCTCAAGATTGTTATTTTCTTGGTTGGACGATGTAAGGAGCAGACAAGCTAGTGTCCTCATTTCAAATAGATTTGGGCCCTGTTGGTATATATATGTTTATTGCATGTTTGAATTAAGACAACGACCTTTATGGCCTGTAAGAGTCTCCAGATTCATGAATTTTGCTCTCCTCCCAGTTGTGCAATTTGTCCTTGTATTGGACAAGATATAATTCAACGGGTTCATGTCCAATTATGATTTTCGACATTACTAGCTCGCAATTTCTAGATATAATCAAGAAGGCACAAATACACCATCTTTATTTGAGATTTAATATAATTACATAAATTTTTTGGGTATGGAAAAATTACATCTACTATCATTAATTTTGTACTCTGTCTAATAGACGCATTCAAAATTTACTGAATTTGCTAAGATTAATAAAAATTTTCATTTACCTTTGATTAACTTATCATTAATTTATTGCGTGCCAAACAAATATTTCATAAATGAAGATGCATTCATTTTACATTACAATAACTCCCTTGTGGGATATGTGCAAATTACTCCCTATGAAAATATATATTAAATTATCTCTCTATCATTTTTAAAATAGAGCAATTTACCTCTGGTATATACTCGCCCCTTCCGCGGCTAGGCATAGTTTTCAAAGAATAAAGACGTTATTTTTTATATAAATATATAATATTTTTAATATTTGATGCTCCTAAAATTATTTGGTTAAGCCACAAGCTAGCATACTAGCTCAGTAGGTTAAGAGCCCAATTAGCTCACCAGTAGGATGGATAAGGGTCCACCAGCAAGACGGATAAAGCCCACCAGTATGGAAAAAAGACCTACAAGCTTACCTGTTGCTTTACTGAACTGGCAGACTCAAGAAATAAGCTCATTTCAGCCGGACACGTCATCATATAGTTGGGAGGACACGTCATATAGCTTGTGAACACATTTGTACACGTCACCCTAAAGTATCTCTAGTTGGTTCCATATAAATCAGGCACAAACGAGCTGGAAATCAACAAATAACTAATTCCTGAAAAAATAGGCAGGTTTGACAGGTTTGGCAGGTTTTAGTCATTGTCACGTATCATAGCCAATACTTATTCAAATTACTAACAGTTTGTTGCGCGTATGAAAGCCACTTCGAAGAGTTTTTCAGTGCCGTATGACACTTAGCAATTGACTTTCATATCTAACTCTGTACACGATTATAAATATAGGTCTTGTGTAATTATTTAGGATATCTTCTTCACTCTCAAACTCTCACTTTCTCTCATTATTTTTTCTCGGTTTTTGAGCTATTCTAAGCCTATGTTTTGCACTCTACACTAATATATATATCTTATTACCATTTTATACTATTATTTTCACTTTATTTCTTTATAACCCCTTACTGACTTAAACATCGGAGTGCTAACCTCTGTTTTACAGGGCTAGTCCTTCAATGATCTTACGATTTTTTTGAAAATCATTCAACCCTTGTGGTGTGACCAGATTTCTGGTACACATCATCTACCATCGGTGAAACTACAGCCAAAAATATTATTTTATCACTATCCAAGTTGTCTAGATATTTGTACTCTTTTTAAATTCAATTCTCATTTAAATTGGATTGATCGAAATTAAATTAATTATATGATAAGTGTAATTTATTTGTCATATAATTTTTATATAATTTAAAAAAAAAATCATCAATCATATACAAATGAATCATACTTACTTTATAATTATTTGATTCAATAGAATCTGATTTGAGTAAGAATTTTTCTTTACTTAAAGATCATTCATTACTTCCTCTAGATTTATAACTTCGTTTCTTCTTCAGTTGGAAAAGAAATTTGTCTCAGTGGAGAGGTAATATAAGGGCCAACTTTTAAAGATTATGGGCTTCATCCATCACTTACTAATCCATCTCACCAAAGTGGATCAATTGAGGCCCAATAAGGGATAAATAATGGGCCCAATTAAATAAGCCCTTATTATGGTGTTTTGGGCCTATCTAAGGATCAGGAACGCCGTGCACCGTGTTGCGGGTCGGCTAAGAATAAATAGTGAAACCCAAATCCGACCCGGCAATCAAACTTACCCATCCATACGGAGCCGATCACAGAACTAATCGTAAACCTATTCTCGACCCGCCACCACCATGAGCACCAAATCCCGCAACTTTCGTCGCCGTGCCGGTGACGACGAAGATGAAGACGATACCAACTCTGCTGCTCCCTCCACCGCCAAAAGCAACGGTGCCCCTTCCACCACAAATAGACCCTCGGCCACGAGTAAACCCAAGAAATCGTCCTCTCAACCCCCTTCTAAAAGTCTCCTTTCTTTCGCCGATGACGACGACGAATCACCCTTTTCTCGGCCGGCTCCCAAGCCCTCCTCTTCTTCCTCTTCACGTCTGTCCAAATCATCAGCTCACAAACTCACTTCCTCTAAGGACCGACTTGCTGCGCACCCTCCATCCTCCACCCTCCCCTCCAATGTCCAGCCACAAGCCGGAGTTTACACTAAAGAAGCCCTCTTAGAGCTTCAGAAAAATACTAAAACCCTCGCCGCACCTGCCCGTAATAAGCCCAAGCCCGAGCCGGAACCTGTAGTAGTCTTAAAGGGTTTAATAAAACCCGTAATTGCGAACGATTTAGATTCTGGAACTACCGCTAGAAGTCAAGATTTTGAGGAGGAAGATATGGGTTTTGATCGAAAGCGCAAGGATTTGAATATTGAGAGAAATGATGCATTATCCCGGTTGAAGGATATCGGTTTAGGGCCCGGTTTGAGGGAGGATGAGGAAGTGATACCGGACAAGGCAACGATAGAGGCAATTAGGGCAAAGAGGGAGAGGCTGAGACAGGCCAAGGCTGCAGCACCAGATTATATAGCATTGGATGGAGGGAGTAATCATGGTGCAGCTGAAGGTCTGAGTGATGAGGAGCCGGAGTTTCAGGGAAGGATTGGGTTCTTCGGTGAGAAAATTGGTGGTGTTGATAAGAAAGGTGTTTTTGAGGATTTTGAGGAGAAGGCAATGCCAAAAGAGAGGGGTACCGAAATGGTTAGTGATGATGAGGATGAGGAGGATAAGATGTGGGAAGAAGAGCAGGTTAGAAAAGGGTTGGGAAAGAGGCTAGATGATGGTGTTGGGGCTCAAGGAGTGGGTGGAAGTGTTACTGCTGTCAGTAGCATTCGTCAAAGTGGTAGTTTGCAGCCAAGTTTTGGGTACTTGGGTAGTGGAACCAGCGTGACACATCATCCTCCGGTGCAAAATGTGGATGCTGCTGGTAGTTACAGTAGTATTGGAGGGGCTGGTGGAGAATTAGTTGGTTCCAATGTGATGTCTATATCTCAGCAGGCTGAGCTTGCTAAGAAAGCCTTGAATGAGAACTTGAGGAGGGTTAAGGTATATGTTTTTTTATTGTTATCATTCTCAGCTTTTCTGGTTTAGTATGAAAGATATGCTTTCAGTTAGGGTAATAGCATTCTTGATTTTGATAATTTTGATGTCACTTGATTCTTGTACGATCTTTTAACTTTGCAGTTTGATGTAAATTCATGTTTCAGGATTCTCATGGCCGAACAATGGTGTCATTGGCTAAGACTGAGGAAAATCTGTCTTCTTCCTTGCTGAATATTACTAGCCTAGAGAATTCTCTGGCTGCTGCTGGTGAGAAGTTCCTCTTTATGCAAAAGCTTCGTGAGTTTGTTTCTGTTATATGTGAGTTCTTGCAGGTATGGATTATCCGATTTATGTATCCGATTTATGAGTTCTATGTCCTTATACTGTTAGTTATTTTGTTGTCAGACATATTTGCTAAGCTTTTGTTTTCTGGCTTTCCTCTTGGTTCATTTGCCTGGAAGTATAGATTTCTCTGTTCCTAACAAAATTCAAACTCATTGCAATTTTGTTTGGCCCAAAAACAAAAAAAAAAAAAGGAAGAAGAAGAAGAAGAGGAATGAAAATAACATCAACTAGCTACAATGAAATCTGATTCCTTTTGGTTTGATAGGTCATACTGTACCTCCGTGGTTCCATGATGAAACGTTCTGTAATACACAGTATTTAAAAATATCAATCTCAAAATAGATGGAGATATGAAGTAGTTTGCTTGGTTATCTTTTACTTTTGAGTTGCCTTGCATTGCCAACAGTGTCAACTCCTAGAATTCTAACGACTAGAATAATCTACATCACCATCACCATCACCATCACCAAAGTTTCTCATTACTCATTAGTATTTTTGGAACTGTCCTCTGTGGACTTTGGTATTCTGAACAATTTGATCCCATTATCAGAGCCTAACTCATGCTTTCTAATTTATTTAACTAATAAATCCTTCGCAATTTATGGTAATTAGCGCATTAAGTGATCATTTATTAAGTAGAAATTTGCATATTATGCTAAGCTATATAGCAAACCTAGTTTAAGTGAGAGCATGGGATGAGACAAAATGTATGAGAAATGTTTTCAATAGAAGACTCAGCTGAAAATATAAACTTGTAATAATTTTTTTTTCCCGTACAAAAAGAGGAATCAACCAGGAGAAAGTGGCAACAGATTCATAGAGAATTCTTAGGTAGAGGAAGTTCAGACAATTAGAACTCTTTTGCCTTTCAGAGTCTGTGTAGATATAGTTTTTCTATGATTATTTTCTAGCATTCCTTGTGGGTTCAGAATTGTGAGTATAAGAACTTTCCTAGTACTTTCTTATGCTGTTACTTTATGTAAAGATCTAAAAATATTATTTAAGAATATATAAAATGCAACCCATATGTTACATTTCCTCAGTGGGTAGCTGACCACATTGTCCCCAATTGGCATTGCCACCGATTACCAATTGGAACAGAGTGCAGAATTCATATTTGTGAATAATTGGCAATTAATGTTGAATGAAAAATTTCTCAATTTTTGCCCTTCTCTGCTATTGTATAGTGCCACTTGAGCTATAGAAGCTCTAGTTCTTCTTCCTTTGCTATCTGTCTTTGAAATTTCATCCGTATCACTTTATATTTTTTTCTTCCCTTTTTACTCTCTACTTTACCAAACTTCAGTACGTACTGATCATGAGTGGCTCCCAGTTGTCTTTCAAGGAGAAGGATGTCAACTGCATTCTTGCAAGTTGCAACTTCTGATTATCTTTAGCATCTTGGCCTCTGCTTAACTGCTATGACCTCAATGTAACCAACTCTTTTGAAATGTAATGAACGGGATAAATGCTCCTGCACTTTCTATCCCAGATCTGCAATGGAAAAAAGGTAGAAAAAGTAAAGGATCTGAAGTGGCATGTAGTGGTGCCTTTCCTAATGGAAATAGAGTTCAGTGATTCTGCGGAAAAACACATTCCTTTATGTGCCAGTTTTGCACTTACAAGCCGAGGAATCATGCTTCATGCATGGATAGTGGTTGTGCTCGTTAAGAATATCAGTGATGACAG
This sequence comes from Sesamum angolense, assembly GCA_034509725.1. Lineage (NCBI taxonomy): Eukaryota > Viridiplantae > Streptophyta > Magnoliopsida > Lamiales > Pedaliaceae > Sesamum > Sesamum angolense. Next base: position 2,209,275 of record JACGWL010000006.1, on the reverse strand, counting down.
ATTCGAATTTTCTCGTTCGTCTTCCACTGGAATAATCCAAAGTTTTTGTTGTTCAATTGTTAGGAAAACAGGTAGAATGGTAGCTGTGTTTATCACAGAACTAATATTTGTAGCTTATTTCATTTTACTGGACATTGCGTTTCGTGATCTACTGTGTAGACTCTTATTATTTTCTAGTAACATGTTTTGCTTTTTCAATCTTGGGCTTTTCTTTTCCTCTGACTTATTTCAGTGCATAGTAGAAGGCTTGCTTTAACAATGTCGGTGCTTTTCTTTTTTGCAGCATAAAAGCTCCTTTCATTGAAGAACTTGAGGAACAAATGCAGAAACTTCATGAAGAACGTGCAAGAGCCATCACAGAAAGAAGAGCAGCAGACGATGATGATGAAATATCTGAAATAGAACAAGCTATTATTGCAGCACGTGCTGAATTCCGTAAAGGAGTAAGCAATCCAGAAAAAGTTGCTGCAGCTATTGCTGCCTCTCAGATTGCATCTGCTAATGCAAGAGCATTGAAAAGTGCACCTGTGGAGCTAGATGAATTTGGTAGAGATGTAAATCTGCAAAAACGAATGGACATCACAAGAAGGGCAGAAGCTCGACAAAGAAGGAGAGCGAAAGTCGATTCTAAAAGAAAATTGGCCATGGAAAATGATAATTCCGTTCAACAAATGGAAGGAGAATTGAGCACTGATGAAAGTGATAGTGAGAGTACAGCTTATGAGTCAACACATAATCATTACTTGAGGTTGCTGATAAAATTTTCAGTGATGCAGCTGAGGATTTTTCTCAATTCTCAATTGTGGTTGGAAGATTTGAAAGATGGAAGAAAGATTACGCATCAAGTTATCGTGATGCATATATGTCATTAAGTTTACCTGCTATTTTCTCACCCTATGTGAGGCTCGAGCTTCTTAAGTGGGATCCACTTCATGAAGATGCAGATTTCATTGATATGAAATGGTAGGTTCTGTAGATAATTTCCATTGAGATGTTATGTTTCTCCTGTAGCTTGATATTTTAGTACAATATCTTATGCAAGATAAAAAAGTACTGTCATATACTCACAACAGGAAGATAATAAGCCAGCCCATGTAGGCTCCTACTTTGTTTCTCCCCTTATTTGGGTGCTTTACATATTTTGTTGTCACTAGTATTATTGGTGCTTTTAATTCCACGGGTATCTAGTCCAGTAATTGGTATTCTCAGAGTTTGGAGAAGATTTACGGGGATTTATTTGTTTACTAACTTGTAAAGACATGGTCTTGTTTGAAGTTAGTTGCAGCTAAAAATTGATTATTTCATGAGTATGCACAATGTAAATTTATGTGCTTGCTTGAGCTATATTTTCAACATTTGGACATTTTAAAGATTATTGTTCATGGTTCTGTTGATTAATGTGTACGTTTCTTATGTTTTCCAGGCATTCGTTGCTATTCAATTATGGTCTTCAAGAAGATGGCAATGAAATAAGTGGAGAGGACGCTGAAGCCGATGCTGATGCAAATCTAATTCCTGAATTGGTTGAAAAACTTGCAATTCCTATTCTACACCATCAGTTAGCTCATTGTTGGGATATGCTTAGCACCCGTGAGACGAAGTATGCTGTTTCTGCTATGAACTTGATTATCAGATATGTAAACCTCTCGAGTTCGGCTCTTGCTGAGTTGGTAACTGTGTTACGTGATCGTCTCACTAAGGCTGTGGCTGATTTGCTGGTAATGTTGTGAAACTTTCTAACTGTATTTCTGTCTGGGGGTTATTTGAATTCAACTGAATGTTCTCGGTGTCATAATGCCAGTACCGATTAATGACAGTTATCTGTCTTGTGATCCTGAATAATAGGTGCCCACGTGGAGTCCACTTGAAATGAAGGCTGTACCAAATGCAGCACGAGTTGCAGCATATAGGTTTGGTACATCTGTTCGTTTAATGAGAAACATTTGCTTGTGGGAAAATTCTTGCGATGCCTATTCTTGAGAAGATGCTCTTGATGAACTTTTATGCGGCAAGGTTCTTCCTCATCTTCACAGCATACAGTCAAACGTCCATGATGCAATTGTACGTACAGAGAGGATCATTGCTTCACTCTATGGTGTCTGGACAGGTCCCAGTGTTTCAGGGGATCGCAGGTATTACATCTGTCAATTCTATAGATTCACTTATTTCATGTCGGATTGGGCAAGCTAGTTAATGACATGCTTTTCATGTTAGCTAGTAGTTTTCCTTGCTTATGATTTTTTAAGTTGTGTTTTGGTGTTTACTGTTCATGGTTTTTGCATGTGATTTATTTCCCGGTTGCACAATTGGAGTTTATGTTAGAATTTGTTGAAGTCACTTTCTCTCTATCATGAAAATTCCATGTGTAAGGAAGATGGTATGTTAAGCCTGCAAGCTTGTTACGATATGACGCCATGACCTTTTATTTGATCTTTGGGATATCACTCTTCATATGAGTTTGGCGTGTCCTTTTCAGTTGATATTTACCCTTAAAATACATCTCTGGATATAGGCACTGTTCAACTTCGTTGAACTCATCACTGTAGGCTTCAATGGAATATGAGTAGCTTCATCTTCTACAATGCAAAGCCCATTTCCTTGGGCAGATGCGCTTTAGCAGAGATACCTCGATAAGATGCTTTATTTATTGTCCCCCATTGACTTTCAGTATGAGTTTCAGTAGAAGTGCATGCACAAGGATATCGGTGTTTGCGGAACTTATGTTTTCTCATGTGCTTGGTAGCTTCAAATAACTGTTTTGCTAATACCGAGTACAATGAAGTATTTTCACTTCTTAGCAATATATTTTCTTAAGGGGATAATTGATTCAATACCATGATTGATAAATAGAACCTCATAAAAACTTTTTTGTGGATACTATCCTCAAGTTGTGTTTTGTTGCAGCAGAAAGTTCTTGTATATAATGAGTCATTTTTCTTTGAATGTAGCCGAAAATTGCAGCCTTTGGCAGATTACTTGCTATTGATTGGGAAGACACTGGAGAAAAAGCACGCCTCCAGTGCCATGGAAACCGAAAGTGGTAAACTGGTGAGGCGATTAAAGAAAATGCTGGTGGAGCTGAACGAATACGACCATGCAAGATATCTATCAAGAACATTCAATCTCAAAGAGGCGCTCTAGTTTTAGTATCATGCGATGGGGTTCAAAAGGCCTCAGAAGGCAGAGCTCGAGTGTGATCTTTCTTGTAAAATTGTGAGAGCAGTCTAGTTGTGTATGTTCCTTTTACTATCACACTGCTAGTAGCCATCCACGTGTTCGTCCCCTTGGGTTAACGCACCGGCATTTCTCTGAAATCACATGGACGCTACAGAGCTGTTGCTTTATTGGCCAATTTCGGGAGACGTTTACTTTAGCTCGTATGATTAAGAATTGCATTTAGTCACAGGACAAGTGATGTTATATCAATACTTGACCTTTGCATTATCTACGACACCGTATTCATATCTATGCAAAATATGTGAATACAACAATTGGCAGCAATATTTGAAACTAACGTATTGTGTCGTATTGATGTGTAGAGCATCATTCACCAGACAGTTTATGATGGTGAAAACAGTTTAATGCTTCCCAATACTAATGTCGCGGATAAGACATTTCTTGCACTTTTGGCTACAGGGGTTTACGTGCACGTGCGCGTGCGCGTGCGGGTGTCCGTCAATGTGAGCAGAGCATCTAGGAAACTGGATTTCTTGCTATTGTTTATTGTGTTGGTGTAAATATATACTTAGTTTACAAATGCATATGATATTTGACATGAGTAAATATCAAGTTATCTCTTTGTATTTTCAAAACTAAGCAAATTACATTAATCTAATAAGAATAAAATATTATTTTATAAAAAAAAGATAAAAATAATATTATATTTTAATATTTATATTATATATTATTTATACTATATACTTTATTTAAAAAGAAACTAACTGCTCGCCGCTGCCACATTAGAACTTAAATTCAAATCAAATTCAATAGTTCTTAAATAATATATAAATATTATTTTATAATTTTAAATTTTAAAAAATTAAGAAAAAGAGCACGTGCAATTTATGAAAGCATGTGAGGGGTTTAGTTTTTCCATTTTGGATATCACTAGAATGGTATGCATTTTTTCATATATATATATATGTGTGTGTGTGTGTGTGTGTGTGTATTTTGTCAAAGGAAAGAACCCAAGTGACGAACTCATGTAAAATATTATTTACACCCTGCACTTAAAGATTATTGTAAATTGATAGTATTACTCATGGTCTGATGAAGTATGAAAATTTAAATTTTGATTGCGATCGACATTAATTAACTTGAGTTAATTGCTCATATTGTAAACTAGGGTTTTAAGTTATTATATCCATTGTATTTCATAAATATACGTACGTCTATCTCCCACATTAACTTATAAGATATTTCTTGAAATGAGTATTTTATAATACATGTGACGTGTATTATATAAAATACAATTTGTAGCTAATTATTAGATTAGTAACACGGTTAATTGATCATCTGCTCTAATTACTTGTTTATATTATGCAATATCAGTATATAATGACATTATGCTGGTTTTTATTAATTGTATACAAGAAAATTAACATGTATGTAAATTTAGAGATGATGAGATTAACATTCAAAAGACAGATGAATGGTTTCTTGAGAGCCGGTGCACCTAAAAATCTTGCACTCAGCAAACCTCGAAACCCAATTAGTCAAATGAGTACTAATGACCACTACTACATAATTAGAGTACCTTAAATTACAAGGAAATTAAATATACTTGTAATGATTTTAACATGACATATATACACTACACCCACAATCAGCACAAATTGAGGAAGCGGTACTGGCGGTGGCGGTGGCGGTGGCGGCCGCGGCCAGTAGTGGTGGTGGTGGTGGTGGGGCAACTGATGAATCACTTTGCATATATGATCAATCAGAACAGATATATATATATATATATAAATACTGTAGCCTTTCTGTTATTAGGTTTGATCTAAGGTTTCTCCATTCAAGAAAAAGAGCCCTCCCTGTTCTTTCCCCCACGTTCTCACCTCATGTGTGTGTGGATGAGAATTATGGTCAAGAAAAATCCTAAGTTGCAATAGATTGTGACTCTCACCAACCACAATCCACTATTCTTGTCAGCTGTCCATTCCACAGCAAATTCTAATTGACATCGAATTTAATCGAATTTAACCAATTATATAATAAGTACAACATTTACAGTATGATTGGTGTATTGTTTTAGAAAAATGATCAATCATATAACAAATGTGTCACTTTTATAATTAAGTTGTTTCGATAGAATTAGATTTTCATAAGAATTTTTTTGAGTTTCACATCTCTTTCTCTCTCAGTGACATTCCCTTTCAGTGAGTTACCCAAAATAGTCACTCTACCACACCAACCCCATATACTACTTAGCAGCTCAAACAAAACCCACGACCCAAAAATCCACACAAAATAGAAAGAAAATGGAAAACCTAGAAAAAGAAAAAAAAAAAGGGTTTATAGGAAATAAATCTTCAAAGGGACCTGTATTCAAGGATATTAGTGTTGGTTCTTTGCCTCTTAACACTCCCTGATGATCCAGATTCATCCCCGTTTGATTTCTCCATCACTGCTTTGAGGGCTTCTTGTATAGAGTTTATAGAGTACTGTTCTTGTTCCTGCTCCTGCTCTTCCTCACAACTGTTAGAGTACTCTTCCTCTCCAGTGATGAACAATACGTTCCTCACTCTACCTCCAAGAGTTGTGATTTCTGCTTTCACTGTTCTCAATCTCAAAGCTTTCAGAGTCTTGATCAGGTCTGGCAAGAGGTCGGGCCGATCTTCGCAGCAGATGGAAGCTTTGAGCACCCACTTACCATCTTCATCTGATGCATAATTTCAACTGTTAGTTCATCGATTTCGGTTGGAACTGGGCTTGTTTCTGCTAGTTGAGAAGTTTGGCGTTTGAGCTCCTTTACATGTTGGATTACTTCTGCCAGCAACGAAGCTTTGTCTGTCTGGAAATGATAACCGAAGCGTTAGTCAAATCTTTACAAGAATGCTGTATTGCCAGCATAAGGAAAGAAATCAAACCATGAAATTGTTCATTATAATTTCAGAAATCTGTAGCTAAGAATGAAGCAACAAGTAGAGGGCGGCTGTGCTTTTTGTCGCAATGTGTAAAGATTTGTTTTTTTTGTGTTGAGTGTGTGTGTGTGTGTGAAAACAAGAAGTAAAGCTTCAGTTTTTGGTTGTCGAATAATAATAGTGGGGTTTGGGAGAGTAGGCGTGGGATAATAGTGTCTGAAAATGAGGCCAATGACTGACAAGAATGCTTCTTTGTCTGTCTTTTTTATTTCTTTTACTATCCCTTCCTACTTAGTTTTTTTACTGCAAATCCGGCAAGAATTTTCCATGGAAGCTTTTCAACTGCCCCATGGTTTCTCTTTATCTTATCAAAGGAGCCGGTATCAACGCTACCATCCCCTTTTCCGCCCCATTTTTTTCTTTCCTCGAAATTACCACTGGGAATCTCTCATTCTAGCAACAAAAACAGGTTAATCAATTTTAAGACATAGATCATAATAAATCACATAAAATGAGCTCTATTTCTGTCATTTCCCCACCTAAATACTGAAATGTCTTTAGATGGGTAGAATCTAAAGAAATCCTGCAACAATTCACACTAAAAAAAACTGAATTGATCAAATTTTAGGTTAGTCCAGATTTTCTGGTACAAATTCATGTTGCGGCATTTATATTGAACTTCACATATCGATGTTGTGTATAAATTTTTTCTTTAGATTTACAAATAATATATATATATATATTGAAATATGAGATGCAACATTCATTTTTTCATCAGAAAATCTTATCTTACTTTAGGTATATGTGTAAATGCAAAACACATCATGATTCATGGAATTCAGCGGCTATATGCAGCACATAGATATACTTACTTTTAACATCTTCAACAAATGAAAACATATGGTAATGATATAGCATACTGCTTACTTTTGTTGTGCTGGGGAGTAAGCTTCTGAGCCTTGCAAGATGGTTATTAATTCTTTCTCTACGTCTCCTCTCAGCTTCGCTGTGGCTTTTAGAGGCTGCAAGAGCTTTAGCATCCATAATTTCTTGTGCCGTCATTTTCTGCAGCTCGGCTTGAAGCCCGAAAGGGGCTGAGATGGGGTGCACCACCTGCCCTAAAGACTCCGAAATCAGCCTTAGCTGATGGTCAGACGACCCGCCCTCGTAGCCGAAGTACTGCAAGCCGGATGGCCTCCTGTTGAATAAACCTCCATAGGAGGAGGTGGGGGGGGGAGGAAAAAAGGATCGTGATCACGGGTAGAGAAATGGACCGGAGGGAGTGTCCATGGTAGGATTTCTGATACTTGAGGGAAAGTTAAAGGTGATCCTCCTCCACCGGCGCCGCCACCGCCACCGCCTCCTATTCCGATATATGCATCAGCAATACTGTTGTGTTGCTGCATCTGTTGAATAAGTAATTGGACCTGCAGAATCTGAGAACCCTCAACATTATTTTCTTGATTCTCTTCTTCTTAGTCAATATAAAAAGATGGTTGAAAACAAAGAAAGTTTAGGGTTGTTTGATAATCATGGCATGCAAGAATCTTGTATTAGATAATAAAGATGAAAAGTGAGAATAAGTGAAGAACTTGGATCGATCCATCTACTTCGTCTGCAGGGGGCAAACGAAAAGGAGGAGAGAGAGTCAGAGAGAGAGAGAGAGAGAGAGAGAGAAACCTTTGATTTTGATATGGAGATTTTGGGTTCTGAATTTTTCCTCTCTTTAACGTAAGAAGACTTTTTTCTCTTTATCTTCTTCTTCTATATATATATGGGGGGGTGGGGGGGGGTAAGTACAGGCTTTAAGGAGTGGTGATTGATTGTAGTGTGAATGTGAAGAGTGAAGAACCCTTTTTATGCTACTACCTCTCCTCCACTCCACCTATCAACACCATCACCATCACCACCACCACCACACCACCACCACCACCTTTCCCTTTCTATTCTGCTTTAATCTTTCTATCAATCTTTTCGGTTTATTTATTTGTTCTCTCTCTCTCTCTCTCTCTCTGTTTTTTGTTTTTTGATTTTTCTTTCTCCTTCCCCACCTGACCCCTCCACTCCTAACATGTTCATATCATCTGTTTAATTTTTAAACCTATCGTACTTTAATCTATTTAAATGTTTTATTATAAATTGGCAATATTCCGTACGCATTGTATTTTATATCTAAGTGGCATAACTATTATAATAAGAAAATTAGTGAACGCATTTTGGTATTTCTTATTATTCATGAACGGATTATTTAATATTTTTTATGTCTACAAAGAAAATTAGGAAAAGAAAGAGAAAAATGAAGAAAAAGGGATAATAATTAATAATATACTAAATTAAAAAATAATAGTTGAGCATAGGGTCAACTCACATGTAGGGATATGTTGATATTCTGAAATTTCAATACAACATTTCTAACTAGAGTGGTACATATGCTAAACTTCAGCATGTCAAAGGTGGTCCATGAGGTAAACCAAAAAATTATTTTGATATTTTTCTCATTGTTATTTTTTTTATTTCTGTTTAGCATATTACCTTATCTAATATAGGAAATATATAAGCTTAAATGCATTTTTCCACTTCCAATCTTTTTTTCTATCAAATTTTAGCCTTGCTTCTCGCTAGGACATTTCAAAATTGAGGCTATTGTTGTTCCTATTGGCTTGTTTTTGTTAAATATTTTTGTCCTTGAACTTTCTGAAATAGTATTTTAGTCTTGTATTTTTTTTATTTTTTATAATTTAATCTTGTTTTCGATCGAAATTTGCCCTTCTCGTATGTGAAAATAAACTCCAAAGAAAAACAAATTAAAAATTGTGAAAATTTAAAAGATACAGGATAAAAATGGTTTCCTTAAAAAGGTGATAAGTTACAAATCCACCCCCACAAACAACAATAAAAATTTCTGTCACAACTAATTAAGTCTAGTTTTAGAGTAAAAAAGCAGTTATAAATAAATAATATAGTGAAGTAGCGTTGTTGAATAAAATACAATTACATATATACAAAAATGTAATAAAAGATTGAGAAGAAGTAACACAGAAAGGATTTAGCATACAGGCTTCTTTCTTTCCTTTCTTACTACTAACGTACGGCTCTGTCTTCAATTTCCAGCACATATATATACTTCCACACACCTATATTAATTTATAATTATAATATAGAGCATGCTGGTTACTCATTGGTTCGAACCCCCTATATACATATACATAATCAAACTCTTTATATATATATTATATATATGTTTGTGTGTGTGTGTGTGAGAGAGAGAGAGAGAGAGAGAGAAGAGAGAGAGAGAGAGGAGGGGAACACACAACACATAGATTGTCGACGAATATATATATATATATAGGCATCTAGTGTGTGTGTGTGTGTGTGTGTGTGAGTGAGTGATGATAAGAAAAGGTAAAAATTGTGTTTGACAGTATTAATGGTGAAGAGGCTTCCCACGTTGTTCCATATTATGCCTTTTTTAAAAAAAAAAAAAAAAAAAATCTGCATAGCTATATATATATTTTCCACGCCAAAAACCCTTTCTGCTTCTCCAAGGCCCCATGTAATGATTGTGTCTTGGAACGCACCTTCCCTTTATTCATTTTGTACACAGCTTCTGTCTCTCTATGCCTTACTTCATTCCTCGGTTTCAGTTGCACCATCTCTCATCCCCCTTTCTTTGTTTTTCAAACAATATACAAACATACCCACTCTCATGAAAATTTGCACTTGTGCTGTTATAAATCCATCAGAGTTTGCATTACTCATCTTTAATCATCATAAATTAACATTTAGACACCTGAGGATAAGTTGAACATTGTTTAAGAAGAAAGAATTTCAGTTCATCATAGTATCATGTTTTAAATATTTTATGTGTTTATTTAGTGATTTTTATTAAACTTATACTAATTGAATAAATATGTAATATGTAAAGGGGTGATGGCCATATATGAGCCAACAGCATCGTAACATGCTATATATTTTGTTGTCCTGTTGTGGGTGTTATGATTCAGATCTTGAATAGTAGTACAGTATAATAGGTAGGTAGGTAGGGTTTGTATCTCACCTTTTCATGTGGGAGTAACTGTACATAATATTCCGGATCTAATCTAATTACTGAATGTCCATTTAATTACTTTAATTTTCTGAATTTAATGAACAGCCAGACAAGTAGTCTACATTTTTTTAAAATGTGTCGGATCAGAAGAATTCATGAATTAATGCTCTATAATATAATTCTATTTTATCATTCAAACTTTATATTTTGACATCTAAATTTTTCTTTGTATTAACATACCATCACAAAGTTGATATGATAAATTAACACAAATAAATATTTTGACGACAAAGTATAAAATTATTATAGTTCAAATGACAAAATATAATTTAGTCATATATATTGTATATAATTAAGAAAGAGTATCTATTTTGTGTCTCTTTTTTTTTTTTTAGTACTTTTTATATTTAATTTAATTTTTATTCGTCTAACTTTTAACTTCCCTACTATCTTTTGATATTTATTTTTTTTATGCATTTTTCCGTCACCATTTTTCTTAGAAATTGCATATAGTTATAAATATTTTGTTTTAAATAGTATTTCAAAATTTGCACACACATAGAATGTGTGTCACAAATTATTAATATATAAGCATATTTTTTTGTCTCCTTTTTTTAATCTTTTTCTCATATTTAATTTAGCTATTTCTTCATTTAACTTTTCACTGTCTTTCGATAGTTATTTTTTTATTTTTTATTTTTATAATTTTTTATATATAATTTTCTTATAAATTAAATATTAATTTATTATTTTGTATATTTTGTTAAATAATAAATATTTTATTTTAAATAGTGTGTTATAAATTACTGGTATATATTATTTCAACCTTTGTACATATATAATGGTTCAATTTGATATAATTTGTTAAAAAAAAAAAAAAAAGCCCTCGTAGTTGAAATATATAAATATATATGAATTCAAATTCGAGGAATGTGAATGTTAAATTATTATAATAAAATCTTTGAAGGCTGTAATTTATTTATGGGTATATATATATAAAGAAAATGGAGAATAAAATATAAAAATAAGCATGTATAAAAAAAAAAAAAAAAAAGTGGTAGTAGTAAAACTAAAAAGTGATGTTTTTCGGCGTGCAGAGTTTGACTAATGAATGAGAAGAATTGGCAGAATTGTTGAATCAATCATCATTAGCCCTACTAAAACTTTTTACTCACTTTCTTAGCGTCATAATTAAAATTGACTGCATTTGTCTCTTGGGCTTTTGAGAGAGAGAGAGAGATTTTTGGGCTTGGTTGGGCAATTTTGATACAGCATTCAAATAAAGCAAAGACAATGATCATTCACTTGCTCAAAAATCATCCTAATTTACGTTAAACCATATTCTTTTAGAATGCTTTTGCTTAAATGGTATAATTAAAACATTGCACATAATATCTTTCACTGAGGTGATAAAAAAAAAATTAAAAATTAAAGTCGCCATAATGGAACTGAATCAAATCGTCTTTTTTGATTTATTTTTGACTAACAATATGAAGAATTGAGATGGGACTGATAATTAATCTCTGTGGACCACTGAAATTAATTAAATTACACATGAAAATAAATGAAATGAAGTAGTAATTTTGTATTGTATAATGGGAGAAATATGGAGTATAGTTTTGACTTTTGAGGCGTGGAAAAACAAGATACATGTAGATGTTGTTAAATGCATTGGTCCCCCGTTTCTCAACCTTTTTCTCCCACTACTAACAATTATTTTTTATTTTTTATTTTTATCATATGCTCTTAATTATGTATATATATAAATCTCTCATGCATATATATTCAAAGATTTGATGATGGCTGCCCTCTCCACTCCACTCCACTCCACTACTGCAATAGTCCACGACAAAGCCCTTTCTTTGTCTGTTTGTTTGTGGGGGTTATGATGATGACATCACTCTCCTGCTGTCCTGACGTATGAATTGTTTTTTCCAAACCCAAACCCTACATACTCCTAATTAATTGTATATATAGTCATATAGCTTAATTAATCATACTTAATCGTGCATGAAATATTATCTAATAGAATATTTGAAAATTAATTTCTTTCATTATTTTCTAGTCAATAAGTAGTGTAAGAATGTGGTCCATTATAAGAGAATTGCAATTTGCAGGGTGGGTGAAAGGTATAATCTGCTGAAGCTAGTGGAGTCTGATTTTTCCGAAAGATAAGGTCCCAAAATCATCTTCACTATATTCATTAATAAATGGATAATTATTATATTTACATTCTTAGATCTATAATCTGTTTACACAAATTATTATCGTTTTTTGTGTAATTATAAAAATTATTCCTAAAAGCTATAATTAAGAGTAATATGTGTAATATTATAGACGTTTTTGCAAGTATACATGTAGTTTTCAAAAGACATTGATGATTTACGTAAAAAAATATTGATGATTTTGATAAGTGTATATATAATCTTCAAAAGATATGAATGATTTGTGTAAATAAAATTATTTTAAATTAGGAAATATAGATATAATTATCTCTTAATTAATTATATTGACAATACTCAAACCTGCAGGCCAAGATCTTATTTAATTAGTAGAATAGATGCTTTTTTTTTTTTTTCTTTTTATTAATTCATAAGAAATGAAGTGAATTGGGGGGGAAAGAATTGAAAGAGAATGTGATGAAGAAGACAGTTGATGATGTTAGTGGACCACCAAAAATCTAACCTATCTCAATCTCATTGGATTACAAACTAATCCACTCCAATATTTATTGTCGGAAAGTAATATATACTGTCCTATGCCTATGGGTCAACATTTTTGGATGCTCATAATGTTCTCACAATTCAGCATGTATATTAATTGTATATACTTTTTCCGTGTGGCTTCGCCTAATTATATAAATCATAAATATATACCATTAAAATTGAGATTTCATAATTGAACAACTATGTAGTTTTGATTAAGAAAAACAAAACAAACAAAAACATAATGTCATGTGTCCCAATTCCATCGAATATATATGTGATTGTTTATTTTATTTTATTTATAAATTTAATAGTTTGTATTTCCATTGATGTTCGTAATTTTATAGTTATTAAATTATGTGATCAATAATGATTGAAATCTTGATATAATGTATGAGAAATTTTAATTTGAATCGAGTTTAGCTAGATCAAAATTAATTATATGGTAAAGTGTAATACACTTGTATGTGATTAGTGTACAACTTAAGAAAAAATGATCAATCACATAATAGACGTAATGCATTTACATTGCGGCACGCTTCTCTCCTTTTTTTGAGGTTTTCTTTTATGATATTTATGTAGTTTCCACGAGAATATGTGCGATTTATTCAATAATTAAAAATTAAAGTGACCAGTTACATACTAAAATAACTAAACCAATGGCAAAATGGGCAAGTGAACTGCCCAACGGAGAGGGGTAATAAATATGCTTCTTTTAAAAAGTTGGGGAGGCTCTTTGCCCTTTTTCTTTTAGGGGATATTTTTTTGTCATTTTTTTATATTAATTTGCATTTATATATATGCCAAAAGTAGATGAAGTAATTAGAAAATGAAGAATAAAATGAATTTCATTTTCCGAAAAGTCAGAGGATGTTGCGCTAAGCAAAGGCGAACAAACACAGAATAGCTACTGAATGAAATGTTGGGAGGAAAAAGTAAATGGTGTCCAATATTGTGAAAAGTGAAATAGACCAAATGCAAACAGACATTTCTGTCCATTTTGCTTTTAATCATTTCTTCAACATATATATTATATATATATATATATATATATATATATATATATATATATAATATCATGCATTCCTCCCTCTCTCATTTTCAACTTCAAACTAAAACGGCTATTAATTAATCATCTCATTCCAACCCTCCCTCCACCTCAACTCAAAACTAATAACATCCCTGTTTACAACTTTTTCATCAAACTTTTTTTAATATTTCATATTAAATGTATAGGATAAATGAAAACTTTTTTTTTTTTTTTTTTCTTATCGTAATTATAAAAGAAACAAATCCAATTGGGCATATAGTTCAAAGAATTTCGAGAGTCGGCTGTTCTGATGGAAAACCTCAGCCCAGGCCTGGTTTGGAGGGCCCAATGACTAGTTATAGGCCCAAATCCTCTTAGGATATAGGGAGACGGAAAATTTTTTAACAACACTTCCATATTAACATTATTTGATAAGTTGTACCAGAATATGGATAATTTCATAAAATAAATGCAACATTGTTATACATAATTCAGTAATTTATTTATAATCCTGTATCTCATCTGCAAAATATAATATTTATGGTTAAAATTAAATTATAAGAAATACTAATTAGTTGAGACTCCATTAATCGTTACTTCCGTAAGCGAGACCATATCTACAATTAAAAACTATGGCAGATATTTTATCATAGCTCAAACTATGACAAATATTTTAGTTAATAATTGTCATAGTTTAATTTTTGGTATCAATTTTGTTTTACTACAGTGAATAGTATTTTTTTATAATTATTAAGAATATAGTCATTTTACAATGTAGTAAATAATATTTTTCTTATTGCAACCGAAACAATGAATAGTAAATATAAAGTGTAAAATACCAGTGATGTCTTAGCCTAGTTGTTGAGGCCAAGACTGAGGTACTATAAATAAATTAAATGTCATGAGTTCGAGTCCCGTTGGACTTGTGGCTATTTGTCTCACTTTACGTGAGTGTTTGTAATTTGTTTACAATTATTTTGATGAATTAGTTGAACCGAGAGCTATTATAATTCATTTTCTATTTTTTTAATATATTGATACATTAATTAAATCGATGCAACGCCCAAAAGATAGTATAAAATGGCACAATAAACCCAACTTAAATTCGAATTGAATTTTATATTGCAAACTCTATCCTATCATCTACTTTATTCAACATTCACATGCTACATATATAAATACAACATCATGTACTTTATTTTATTAAAAAAAAATATATTTACGTGGTACATTTATACTAAATAATTAAAATAAATTTTGCAACAAAAAATCCAAACATATCTTATACACGAGTGAAAGCAACACAGTTGAGTAATGTGGGTACATCATGTGAGAAAAATAAGTAGTATTAAGAGTGAAGGGCTAAACCCCATTCCTACAGCTGTGGATGCCCAAGTGGGCAGGGAGAGACATTGACTCCTACCACCTGGAATGGAATAGGGTAGCTACCCTCCTTCTCATGACCTTAATTAATACCTCCTACATTTTATGTCATCCTATCTTCCATATTTTCATTTATAAATAATTATATTATGAATGATGGAATTAATATATATATATTAATTTTATGATATGAACATTAAATGGTTCGATCTCTATGTCGGTATATATTTTAATGAGTGATTGCGAATTAGTCGACAATTAATTCTATTAATTAATTAAGGAAAAAATACAAGCGACATCTGTGATATTGTAAATGAATAAATTACTTCATATAAAAAAATAAACAACATCTCTCTGTGATTTTTAAAATACAATAATTTTACCTTATTAAATAGGGATAATTGCCATATTTTTCTCATTGGGAGGGAGGGAGTAATTTGCCCATTTTCAATATCATAGAAGAGTAAAATTGCTATTCACCCTTTAACACTGATGGAAATTCTTCTAAATGTACTGCTAATGCATTATAAAAAGATTAATGATGAATTTGTCCAAAATTTTTTCTTCATCTTCTTAACTTGCAAAGTTATAAAATTTCAAGTTTATTTGATCGATTGATTATTTCAATTAAGATACTCAAAAAATCTCATAATTAAAAAGTATAAATTCAAAATCTACAAATTTGGCGTTAATCTATTTGTGTATTTTATTTTTTATTTATTTTTAATCTATTTGTATAGTTTATTGTTTATTTGAAATTATGTATGTATTTTACCAGCCACCGATCTTAATATAAATAAAATAATAAATTATTTTTGTAAATATAAATTCAAACAAAGATAAGAATTTCAACCTTCGATTAAAAGGAAAACAAAAATGAGGAGTATCTTTTTAAGAAAAAATTCTTATCCCAACTAAGTTTAGTCGAATCAAATCAATCACAAAGCAGGTGTGATACGCTTTTTATATGATTAGTCACTTTTATAAATCATATACCAATCACACCACGAGTGTATTGCATTTTAATATTAATTTCAAGTAGAACTAAATTCTATTTAAATTAAAATTTCCCCTTTAGTATGAGAGTAGTATTTCCCACAAACAACTGACTGCAAATTTATCCCATAATTTTGTGTCTTTGCGACAGTTGAAGTTGGATTCACAGTTCATATGATTGTGATGTCTGATGAGCACCAACTCAAAATTATGAAGCTGGTTGTGAAGGGTTCTACCATATTACTATTTTGTCCCTAAACTATTCATTATGAAGGGAGTTCACAATAGTTTCTATTCCAGTGCGGGGAATAAAATTATAAAAAATGTTACGAGTGTTTGAAAATAAAAATTAAAAAAAAAATCGTTGTGCTAGTAGGGTGTTGCGTATAACTTTTGACTTAAATCAACTTAATCAAATAATTACAAAAAAAAAAACTGTAAAATAAACAGATTATTTTCAACAATAATCACTTATTTTAAGCCCTTCCATGGGTATACTGGAACTAATATTTTGCTTTTTCAACCTTATAATATCACTTATTATTACTTTATAACTTGAGAATTATAACGTAAGATGGGAAAAATAGTTGATTGAAATTGGGATGCAAATGAAATGGGCATCTTTGTCTTTACAGCTGTGAATAATAAAGCATTGGGACAAAGGCAAATGAATAACTCTTTTTACAGCCTTTCCTTAATGTATTGTCCATTTCTTTTGTTCTATAGTCACACTCTCAATACTCTCTTCCATTTGGGGGCCTTAGGGTCCCTTCCCACATTATCATCATAACAAAAAATGGTGCACATGTCAACCATTGCTTAAATTGAAATTGATTTTTATTTTGATTTGATTTTGTAGTTGGTTACCTTTGTGCTCTATATTTTCACAAGGGGTAATTATATTTTTACTTTTTATATACAGTATATTTATATAAATCATTCATTATTTTTTTTTTTTTGTATAGTTACAGAAGCATGGATAATTTGTCTAATAACGTTCACGGTTTTTTTTTTTTTGAGGGGGGGAGGGGGGGTATTTTGTGTGTTTTTTCAACAAATATGATTGATTTGTGTAAGTTACGGTGGGTGTATGTATAATTATGCAAAAAGTAAGAGTGCGTTGCATAAACATCTCATACATCAGGGGTGCGTCCAAACTCGAAAAATAATAATTTCAAGAAATGCAAAACTTTTGACCTATTTTAATTGCACTTATTCAAGTCAGGCGGAAATGAAAATAAACTTTGAGGAGAAGATTCAATCACGTTGAAAATTGAAGAAGAATCACACAATACTAAAAATAAGTCAATCGTGTTATCAGATCACTCTTCAACAAATAAATTATAATCACACAGGGGAGTCAAAAGACGATATATTAGTAATTTCATACTTTTTATGATAGATAAAAAATGACAAACAACATGTATAAATACCATTTTAAGAAATTAGAAGGAAAGATAAAAAATACTCTTTACTGCGAAATTCAATTTGAAAACAAGCCGATGCGATTTTTTTCTTATTTCGTATTTGATTTGTAACCACATCAAAATTGAAGAACGAGTGTTCCTTGTTAAGTAGATCATATCTAAATTTCTCTAAAAAATAAACAAAATATTTGGACTACAATCAACAAAATACTTAGGGGTCATTATAAAAGGGTTGCCACGTTAATTCTAGCGAATCTTTTGACCTTGAATTTATCGAGAAAATTGCCCATGCCAGGACCAAGTTAGTTTTTTAAGGTCTCACTATACAAATAATTATCTTTATCCCCTTTAATCTCTAGTTTACTTATACAAATTATTCATATTTTTTTACATAATTACATAGATTATCTCTGATAATAACAGAGAAGAAATAGTTTGTATAATATTATTAATATTTCTGAAAGATGTATTTGTAGCTTTTCAAAACGGGGATGGTTCGTGTAAATTATATTGAAGTTTTTGGTGGGTGTACACTGAATGTGTAATTTTAAAAAATCAAGAGTATTTAGTATAAATCGATCATAATTTAGAAGGTGTAAACGTAATTATCCCTAAATTATATTGACACTTCATGAAGTTAGATTAAATATACAAAAATCTTCTACTGTCAAATTAGGTGTTAGTGTAACGTAGTTTTTAGGGTATGTTCATTTCAAATATAACTACTAAATATAGGGAGTACTTGTAATTTACAATTATAATTAAAAAATATATATACAAAAAACATTTACGTAATTAGACATAAACCAAGAAGCGTCCGTGAATATTTTATTTATTTATTTATTTTGTAAGGATAGGCTTAGTGTTAATTTTTTAAAATTTTAATAATTAGTAAAAGTGGGAGTGGAGTGAATGGTGATGAGTCCAAAACCAATCAAATTCAATAATCACATCATCACACGAGAAAGTATCAAACGCTGATAGACACAGCTCCAAAAGCTACAAAAAGACAACAGGCTTTTATTCTGCACATTGGCTGTTCTCCGTGTCATGCAAAAAGACACAATCACCAATATAAAAATAAAAATTAAAAATAAATAAATGGTACCCCGCACCCGCATGCATCACCATCACCATCACCATCACTCCCCCAAACTATAAATAAACATTAAATAGAAAATCATTTCCCCCCAACCCTCAAATCAAATATAAATCTTAATTAATATTAAGAACCAAACCAAAATAATCTCGTAATTTGAGTGAGTTATGGCACGGCGCAACCGTGTCGTGTGAAACCTAGTCGCGATCGATCCTTATCAAACTCCAACGTGTACCCTTGTTGCATTAGGTTCCCGATAACCGAGAAGCCCAATTCCGATACTACGGGCTGCAATGCCAAGCATTTGACGCCCTCCACTGTATCGATGAAGTAGTTCTGAGGTGGCGGTGAGAACAACGCGCCACCACTGAGTTTGAAACTCAGTTGGGGTAAGCTTGTTGTCGATAGGCCCGACACGTTTAGACATAAGTCGAATCCTAAGTTTGGGTCAGACGACTTGGGCAGCTTGACTAGCCGCTCGAACACGGCTAGGATTCTTCTATAAGCTGGCTCAGCTAAAAATGTTATGGTTGTCCCTGAATCTAACACTGTACCACCGTTTCCAAGCTCATCTATAGCCCATACCAAGGGGCTAATGCGTAATTTTATATCTTCAATAAACACACTCGATCCGATATAGTAAAATGTTGGGGAAAGAGGGTTAATTAGCAGCGGAGTGTAGCTCAACTTGGCTTTCCTTACGGCTCCGTTTCCCGAGCCGCCGCCGATAAGAAGGTAGCTCGTTGGTGGTGGAGAGAGACTGTAATCCATTAAGCAATAAGAGAACTTGTGCCCAAACACTCGGCCCAATTGGGATGAAAATGAAATCGGGCCGCGGCCCAAGCCTAACACTCCATTAGCTCCATTGAAGCTTGGGCCCGAAACGCTCGGCCCAGAGTTCCAGAACCCGCAGCCGAAAGACAGACGCTGAAACTTCAACAGTTTGCCGGCGCTAGAGTTGAACGTCGTCGTTTCGCGTGAAAAGAATCCATTGGTGATAGACCCATCGGAGTAGGAGTACTCGTAGCGGCAAGGGGTGTGGAGGCGGGTACGGTTGCAATGCTGTGTCTTCTTGGGGTGAGGGACAAGCGTGCAAGCGGAGTCAAAACAATGGTAGGGTGAGAATGTGGCGGAATGGCGAGGGAAGAAGGTGGCGCGTGGGGAGCAATGGCTGCGGCAGGCGGAGCAGGACACCCAGGTGAGATCACTCCCTGTATCTGCGACGAGGAGGAGACGCTGGGGAGGGGTACCGAGGTGGAGGGAGACGAGGTACTGGCCGGAGCCTGAGGTTGCGGCGGAGTTGACAGGAAGCTTGGGATGGGGGTGGTTGCGGAGGGCGGAGAAGAGGGTAGAAAGACGGTGGTTGTCGGCGGAGAGGGCCTCGGATGGCGTAGGAGGGTAAGGGTCTTTATGGAGCAGTGGTAGCTTGAGGTAGTACTGGGCGGCGGAATGGGAGAAGGGGAAGGCGGTGGAAGAGAGGAAGAGAAGGAAAGTGAAGATGGACAAATGGGATGAAATCAATGCCATTAACATCGTTGGTCTGAAGATTCGGATGAAAGCGCTGATGTATAGAGATGAGGCGTTTGGGGGGGGGGGGAGTTACATCAATAGTGAAGGTGTGCGAATGGGGGAGTATTTATGAGAGGCATGTGAAAGAAAATTCTGAGAAGCAGCCCTTTTTATTAGTATTTCTGTTTTTTCTCTCCTTTCAATCAAGTTTGCTGCTTCTTTTCATAAAATTCTAAATTTGATTTATTCAAATCAATCGTATATCTTTATTATATAATTGATTACTTTTTTTATACTATATAATAATTATAATAATTATATCCGACATAATAACACATACTATCACGGTAGACAACAACTCCTACTCTACAGTAGATTAATTCTTGTTATACAACGAATATCATCCCATGTACCTAGTGAGGTTTGGTTTCATGACCTCTAAAATTATGGAACCTCAACTTCATCAATTAAATTAGATCGCATCCTCCTAATTTCTTCTTTTTTTAATAATTTTAGTTTCAGATGGACTTCGTTTTTTTATGTCCTGATGCGCAAGTTTTGTATTTACAGACAGATGCGTCCAGCTGCCTATCCCAATTTTATTTAATTTCAATTTTCCAATAGCTAATAAATGTTGTATTTTGTGTTATATCATATATATATATATATGTACTATATTTATAGAACTTTTTCTTCAAATACACAAGTGAACCTGAATTTTATCCACTTGACATGTATATAAAACAAAGTGCACCAACTTATAATAAAATGTTCGAACTGTAATCTAGAAGGAAAAAATAAAATTCCAATTATATCTGTTCAGGTTATATTTGAATCAATCAATTTGAAATTTGAGAGAATATTTGGAGAAAATAATTTCAATGATTTCAAATTACAAGAATTTATACAAACGATTGTGATTGTTATACACGATAATTTATACAAGATGTAACACCAATTGTACTAAAAAGTTCGAACTGCCATCCAAAAAGAAAAGAAGAAGAGTAAATAATAGGTTTGAGGTAAAGTTATATAACAATTTATTTCTTAAAATAATTCTTTCTTAAGAGGTACACTTTTATTTAAAATAATCAATTGATGAAAACTGCAAGTCTTATCTATAATGAATAGAAGTAATAAAAACATATATATAAAAAATAAATTTTTAATATTCATTTAATATTATAAATATGTCGTGATTTATTATTTTAAAAAAAACTAAAGAAAAATTATCTTTCATATATTTAATTTTAGTCACCTTGATCAGTAGTTACAAAAATTGTTCACTCACATTTCAGACAACCTATTGCATATATTGGAATTGTGAAAAAATCTTATTTAACTCGCGTTTGATCAAATTTAAATTAATTATATAGTTAGTATAGTATATTTGTCATGTGATTGTATATATTTAAAAATAATAATAATTACATGATAAGTACATTAATTTTTTTATAAATGATTTAATTTAATCAGAAGATTTGATTGAAATAAAATTTTCACTCCTTACCTAAGACGCATTGTTTTCTTAAGAATCAGATGTAGAAATAGATGTTGTGAATTAAATCAATGTTCATACAGTCATATAGGAACGATTGAAATAACAATAAAAATAAAATAATAATATAAATAATAATAATAGGAAGTACGGGGTTGGGCGCAGGTACAGCTGGTGCTCGTGCGCCACCCACGACCAAGCCCAGATTCGATCAGGTTAAAAATTATTTTTGTTGTTAAATCACGAGATTATTAAGGTTTTGTTTGTTTTGATATTATAATATAGGATGGCTAAGATGCATCGGAGATTGTGAAGTTTCAAGTTTGTGGAGTAGGGAGTGTCGGGGGTGGACAACGTTCAAAATTATTTTCAGAGATTTTGAATTTTAAATTTTCAAACAATTGTAAATAATTTTTTATATAATGATTTTTTTTTTGGAATAAGATTCAATTTATTATAACATCATCCAATATTTAAATTATAATACAAATTCAATATATTGATATTTTTAAATTAATAAAAATAAATAAATAAGACACTATTTTGTATACCAATATCGATGATATTTGAACCCATGAATTTTTAAAAGTCGCACGGGTTCCATAGTGAAATACAATTAAGCACATATCTATGATTTAAAAAATAATAATGAGTAAGATTTAATAAAATTTGAAATTAGAAAATTTAGTAAGTGAAAAAGGTATTTTAAGAGATGAAATTTAGAGGGTGTTTGGCTAAATCTTTTTTAAAACATCTTATAAGATATTTTAAAAGTTTTAAGATGTTGAATATTATTTTAAAAATAAGTTCCTAAACTATTTGGATAAAATAAGATGTTAAAACTTATAAAATATTAGGATGTTTGGCATAATAAAATCTTTGAAATGGCTAAATGGACATGATACCATTGGAATCAAATAAATTGTTATTTCATGACATATTTTATTTTTAAAAAATTTAAAATGCTTTTGTAAATAGTACACATTAGTTTAATTCTAAATAAATATTTAATAGATAGTCGTTCTACAATTAAAAAAATTATTACTTAAAATTTTGAATAAAAATAATATATATGTACATTCATATAAGTCAAGTATTAATATAATATATTGATATTTTTTTTTTTATTAATACAATAATTATTGCTTGTCGTATAATTTATTATGTCTTAAATTTATGTAGCTATATGATTCTCCAGCCGCCAGAATCCAATTTGTCTGTGTCGAGGCGCAGGATGGACAGGTTGAGTTGAACCAAGCTCAGTCCAAAAACAAATTAGTGAATCTTAGTCCTATTGGGTTGAGCCCAACGTCCGGTTATCTCAAGATTTAGTTACAAAAATAGATGTTATTCAGAGTTTTATATGTTGTAGTCCTCCTCCTCTACATCTTTCATTTTACTCAGCAAAATCCAAATGTATGATATAAATTTGGACATTGGTTTAAAAGGATGTTTGCAAGATTTTAATTAAAATGAGGTTGAAGTGAAGTAATTGGGAATCTTTCCTCAATTAAAATCTGTGGAATATGTCATTCCACAAATATAATACTGCCAAATCATTTTTTTTTTTTTTTTGGTATATCCGTTAATGGTTATTCTGCTGAATGGGCTCAATTGGGCTACCTAATTTATCTCGAATAAATCAGAGCCCAAACTTTAAGTGGGCTTCACCTATGGACCTCCAAGTCTATAGAAAAGGAAGTTTTCTCACACCAACAATTTATATGATAATTTTTTTTTAGTACAACACAGGAGGGTGGATGGGGGATTATTGAGGACAACCTGAATTTGAATCTAGGACCATTCCTTTTAGAAGGAGAGTGATGTTAACTCAATTAATTAGTTCACGACACAATTTACATGGTTCCTTTCCGTCAAATTACTTTGGGAAAAATGCTATTTATCCCATGTGATAATGCAAATATGCAAATTACCTTCATATGAAAATATTAATAATTTACCCCATTGTGTTTTTTAAATTGCAGTAATTTACCTTTATGTGTTTTTTATATTTTTTGTATAGGAGGGTAATTTGCATCTGCAATATCATGGGGTAAATTTCATTAAACCAAATACTTCTCTAATATTTTGTCTTATTTCTTCACGAAATATCTTTTCATTCTTTCTTCAAAAATTCTAATTGTTTCCTGATTTCCACAAATTATTTCCTAGTCATAATCCTTTGCTAATCATGCATGAATATTGTGTTTTTGTACATGTGTGGTTGTGGTCGAGGAATTAAAAAAAAGTTGTAAGTGTGCATTTCAAATGTTAATGATTTGAATAAAGACACTAGTATTAGGTGCGGTGGTCCACCTCCGAGAGATTAATGTTGTTTCAATCCTTAATTTTCTCGATCGGTGGTATATATATTGGTAAATATGTTTATGTGATGTGAGATTGTTTGTGCACGTAGAAGCCAAGTTTAATCACTTTGCTTTACAATTCCACATTTCTTTATTAGATGCATGATATATATTGGATGCAAAATAATCATATGATCATTCGGCATTTTTCAGAAAGTTAGTTCAAAGTTTTAGGGTAAAAAAGATAAATAGAAGCAAGTAGTTGTTGGATTAACAGAGATGATAAGTCGTTAATAGTAAAGCAGGAAAAATTGGTTGTTCTTCCTCAAATGGCTACTTTGAAATTTATGCCTCCCCAAGAATCATTAAACATGTTGCAGGGGAAATACAATTTACTATCTTTATGCTTTTTATCTCATTGGTCGTGCATTTTTATTTTTGACCCATTAATTTATAAAAAATAGCACTTCTAATTTTATGTTATATATTAATTTAATAAAAATGACACGTGATCATTAAGTTTTCACACACAACATTTAATAATCACATGGCCTTTTTTTTTTTATTTTTAACGATCTAAAAATGTTAATTTTTTAAAATTATGGAATCAAAAGTGATAATTTTATAACTAATGGGATAAAATATAAATTATGTATGTATGTAATATATATATATATAGAGAGAGAGAGAGAGAGGAGAGAGAGAGAGAGAGAGAGAGAGAGAGAGTATTGAATTGAATGGGTATGGTAATGGAGTCAAAGAAACAAGGGGTTGAATGAAAATAAAGGAAGTTGAATGTGGGTTGAAATAATTGTGGTAGGGGGGGGGGGGGGGGGGAGGGGGGTAGGGATACCTATCAACTTAGGACCTCTCCACATGATCTCTACTTCAATGCCTTCCACACCCACCCCACCTAATTACATCAAAGTACAACCAATATGCCCCACACACACACATCGATACTGCATATTCATTTCTCTTCAATTAAACTATATACTTCTCTTTTTTCATATTTACTTCTTTTATGAGCAAATATTTTAGTTTGGGCTTAAACTCTTGGGAAATTTATATCACCCTGTTTAATAATTAGTGTTGCAAAACATCTTCACTTATGTTTAATATATTAGTTTTTTTGTGTACGCACTTCTCGTTAGTATATAAAAAAAATATTATACTATATATAAGTGAGATCACTCTTTTGTTGTCTCACTTAATTTTGGTAAGTTAATTTTTATTTTATTCAATATTTAACTTTTTTTTTCCTTTTCTCAACCTTTCATTTTTCTCTTCTTCTTAACTTCTCATTTTTTATTTCTTTTCTCAACTTCCACGCCTGCTTTTCTTCCCTCATTTTTTTTATTTTCTAATTTTTACACTTTTTAATACTTTAGTAATCTAATTAATATTTTTTGAAAATTTTAAATTGATGATGTACACGCATGTGAGTGTGCCATATATGCTCGTTGTAAGTATAAGTTTATTAAAAATATAGAAAGTTATTGAAAAACAAACATGGAGATGTTTGGGGGAGAAAAACATGGAGTAATGGATGAAAGAAATAAAATTATAAAATTGTGAGATTGTTAAAATGTATCGAAATTACTAATCTAATCAAAATTTTAAATAAAAAAAGATAAAATAAAAGATAAATTTGGGTATTCAAAAATTGATACGGCGAAAATTAAACCCTAATTCTCAATGTATTAATATTATAATAATTAGGCCAGTCACTTCTAGCTCATAATTATATTTTATATATTGCATTGTTAGTAATGTTTTCATAATATTAAAATAAAATTAAAGTTTAATTATCATTAATCGTCATGCTAATTGTCATAAGTATGCTCTCTCCATACTTGGAATATATATCTATATATAATATATATATATATATATAATATATATATATATATATTATATATATATATATATATATATATATATATATATATATATATGATTTGCTGCATTGTTAATTAATTTGCAACTTAAATAATTACTCAAATGCTTTTATCATCATTACTGCGTACGCACATAATGTGGTCAAAGTTTCTGACTCATTTATTACATCAATTATTTGAAAATTCTAATAAAATTTGTAAACTTTTAAAGCTTAATTAATTGTGTATATATAAACATGAATTAATTTTAGGTTATTGCACGGTACGTACGTCTTAGATTTCTGATAAATAGTATCAGCCTATCAACTTATCCGCAAGTTCATTGATCAAGTACTTTTTAAGACCTTTGATTGAATACTGAATAGAGAATGGTCGCCCGTCAATACATTTTTTTTATAAAAAAATAAGTATTTAATAGACTTGATTTTAAGAAATAAATGTCAAGCTATATATATACGTTATATAGGAGGTAACAAAGGTATTTTTTACAACGAAGTATAACTCAATTGGCGAAATTGAGGTCATACATCCGAACATCACCAATCAGGGATGCTATTCTACTTCATAGTAGGGTGTGTTCTTTCTACTATTTTTATTAGATATAAATGTGCGATATGAATGACTGTAATTCATTTATTTTAAATAACTCGTACAAGTCATTCTTGATCGATCCGACACTAATTCCAGCAGGTCTTAATTGGTCTTCCTCGCCTGCTCCCAAGGAAGATCTTTTGCCAAAGTTATTATCTACTCTTAATTAAAAAAAAAAAAAATTATTGTGTACTATATAGGTATATATACTTTTAACAATTGTATTATTTTTTTATTTAGTGTGAATTTATTAGTTGATTTAAAATTATTGATGTACTGCATACTCCCATTTTTATGACGGTAAGCTTTATTGAAATCGATGGATTTGAATTTAACATTTTTTTTTTAAATGACACTATATTAAGAGTATTTGAAATTCATCATATTCAACAAAATATAATTCAAATTTAAAAGAAGAATTTAAAATTTTTTGAATTCGGAATTATTCAAATAAATTCACATAATTTACTAGTAAGTATTTAAAATTCATAACTCCAAAACCAAGCAATCCAAATGTAGCCTTAGAGTTGTTTATTTTGAAAAGGATAGTATATACGTTCTTGAATAAATCTAAATCTATATATATATATAGGCATCCCACCGGTGCCGACCCTAATCTCCACCATCCCCATCACAATTATGTTCTCGTTTGCCTTTTTTTTAGATGGAATAAAAGTGACAGAAAAATGTATGAAATCTAGATATATTGTTTTTCGCATGCATATAATATATATAATTTCATGTTTATGTCATATAATTACGAATTTGAGGGATTCCAAGACATCTGTTAATATTATATTTAGGTTTAGTTACATTTATTGTACTATTTATAAGGGGGCGACAAATTAAGAATGCTAAATATTTAAATAATTTTTTTTGTACCACAACTATGATAGGTGATGTTTTTAATCCCATAAAACTCATAATCATGCATTTTAATCCGAAAAAGTCGTGCACATTATTGTTTTGGGACTAAAAGGGTGTTGTTTGGGACTAAAAACTCATTGTGATTTCGGAATTAAAAAGTCTTAAAATCACATTTTTGACGTGATTTTGAGTTTTTTGGAATTAAAAGCGTCGCCTGCCATAGTTATGGTCCAAAAAAAGATTATGCCCTTATTTTATGAGATTAAAAACATATTTTACCCATAAAAAATTGTAACAAATATAACTAAATTAAAAAAAATCCTAATACCAGACAAAAAATACAATTTTCTCTAAGTTTAACCAAACCCGATATGGATTATCCCACTCCATGCACAAAAGATGTAGAATCTCTTGAAGATCTCACTCTCTCTCTCTCTCTCCATAGTTTTCTTTAATTTTAGCTGCGTTCTTCATTAATTACCCACCACTTCATAATCTTTTTTCTTATATATATATAGTTGCATTCTTCATCATGTTCCAATTTCCACAGTAGAGGAATTTACTCAAGTCAGTCCACACCTTTAAAGCTCTCCAACAAATTCAAACACAGACAATAACTGGTGCATTTACAAGCTCCAGTCATGTTTCCTTCACCCAACGGCGACAACCCTTTGAGTCCTTGTTCAAAACTCCATCAAATTCCTGCACTGATCAAAACCCTTACCCCAAACAAGATGACCCTAATTCATTTCTCTTCAATTTCCCTTCTCCATTTTTCGACGAAGACGAACTGCCCTTGAACAAGATACTGCTTCAAAGTCAGCTCATGATGGCTGGTAAAAACACCGATCCTTCAAAGAAGGAACCAACAAAATTCAGTATTGGGGCCTCAAAGCCAGACGAAAAACAAGCCGAGAAGCAGATGCCTCGTGGGATGGTTGCACCGTCGAGGAGACGAAATCTTGGTGCTATACCACGAAGAAGAACTGGGAAGAAGGATAGGCACAGCAAGATTTGTACGGCTCAAGGAATTAGAGACCGGCGAATGAGATTGTCACTGCAAGTTGCTCGCAAATTCTTCGATCTTCAAGACTTGTTAGGCTACGACAAAGCTAGCAAAACAATAGAGTGGCTCTTTACTAAGTCGAAGAAGGCGATCAAGGAGCTCGCCAAAGACCATCCACACGCAAGTTTCAACTTTTCGACCAGTGATGCAAAGAGTGAGTCTTTTCTTTCTGAGTGTGAAGTGGTTTCAGGAATTGAGGAGAACTATTCAAATGAAGTGAAGGATAGTACTATAGCACTACCAGTTGAGAGTGTAGTTCAACTATGCATTAATCGGGACGATGAGGGAAAGCCGCATACGCAGGCGTTTAAACCTAACATGAGGGAGTCGCGGGAGAAGGCAAGAGCAAGGGCAAGGTGTAGAACAAGAGAGAAGATGATCAAAGGCCTCGAGTTTTCGGGAAAGTGGTGTGGATCAAACCCTACTGTTCATTGATAATCTTGAGAAATTAGGGTCTTCAAATAGCCCATTTGAAGGTGTTGATCAAGAATCAAATTCCCAGAACAAAGAAGTTAGGGTTTCTCATATGAAGCTCATCATGTTGATTCATGTAACTCACTTGAACAGCAATTATCTGATGTGGGCGCAATCGACAAGTTTCTAGCGAGTTCAAGCTCATTAATGTCCTGCCCTATGATCTGCGATTATCAGGCTTCAGCTGGCTACACAGATACCAACAGTAATTTCATTGGATTTTCTGGAAATTGGGACGTGTTGAATTACAATGAAAGAACAAGCTCCCTTCATTATGCAGTCACAAATCAAGTTTCACTTGCAGGTAACCCTAACTCAATTTACTTACCAGGAACTGATTATTACTAGCTAGGGATCGATCGATCGAGATTGCCCTGCAAAAATCTTGGTCAGTGGGCTAGTGTGTTTTAGGTCTGTGTAAAGATATGGATTGTTGGAACTAATTTGAATCATTTTCCATGTTTGATTTGGTGTATCAACAGATCTATGTGGGTAAATAATTATGATTCAATTGTACTCTTAATTATTAAGAGACAGTAATTAAGCCATGATGACCAATTTGCTTCCTTGAATGTATGTATATTTGCTAGTTTGAGTATATATATATCTTTGCACTGATTCTTTCGTTTCTTGATTTTCATTTATGTTGTTTCGTTTGGGGGTGTCAACATGATTTGTTGTTGGATTTTACATTGTTATATTCTTATTTTTACATATCCTCTGACCACATGAAGATGTCAAAATTCATTCATGAAATTGATAAAAAATTGAAGAGACAATTCCGCTGCTATATATATATATATATATATATATATGTATTTGTATTCTTTTGGGGCAAATTCTAACATATTTGAGATGAAACGCGCCCTGAGGAAATTGTTCAAATGTTGTTAATTGTAAGAATTAAATTAAGGTCAGGATTTAATAGGAAAAACATTGCATAATGAGTTGAGAGCAGAAAAATACAATGTTCTATACATTAATTAGCTTAATTTCCTTTTAATGACTAATTAACATATTTCATTTTACCCTTCATTCGTAAAAAGCTTTACTATACCCACTAAATTAATTAATTGAATCCACTGAAGAAGCATATATAGCATTTTTCAAACTTATATATATATATATATATATATATATATATATATATATATATATTTGCATAATTTCTTGTAATAGATTGGCGTCATACATGTACTCATGATGCTTTGTCGCTGTCGTGCAACGGTTCAAATAAGGAAGCATGCATGATAGCAGATTAAATACACTATTCATAACTTAAATGAATTACATATTATTGAAACCATCCATGTATATATCCTGATTGAAGCAGCTTGATGTTTTAATTTTCATTTACTTCTTGATCAAAAGTAGTACTACTACATTAATATTTCAACTTATTTTGTAATCATGAGTGGGTCAAATTAGTCGATCATGGTAACTATATGTCAAGATGCATGCCATATAATCAAAGCAAGCACTTCGATCATACCTATCATCGATCCCCGCCCTTCATTTTGCATCACCAAGACAAGTATATACAAAAGCTTTACTTGTTTTTGCGTCAATATCAATCTTTCTTAATAATGTTCCGTACGTACGTAAGTAGATTGGTTTCTCCGCAATTGAAAAATGAAGAGCACCTGTAGAAAACTTATCATATTACATGCATTATGATATAATGAATCTGAATTAGTAACCATTGATATAGAGCTACTACCTAGCTAGTACTGATCTATTGCAAATTTACTTGGCAGCATGCAAGAAGGAACATAATTAACATACAAAAAAGCTGAACTAAGTTAAGGTATTAAAATAGTTAATTAGTTGTAATAAAATGGTACATATATAAATGCAAATGATTTCACCTTAATTATATATATTAACACATATGAATGAGATGTCATGCTTGAACATGATGCCGCCGGTTTCTTTTTAATCTGTGGAAAACCCTAAATGCTACTTCACTTCATTTTCAACTGAACATGCATACACATCTGAACGATCGAGGGTTGATTTTCACGTGGCTTCATGTTACTTGATGAACACAATAATGTTAATTTAGATAATACTATACATACATAGGAGTGTCATGACAGCAAAAGCTACTACAAAATCATGCAACAATCCATATCCCTTCGCTCTGCATGACATCTAAAAACTAATTGCAAAGGTTGCTTTGCAATAGTTTTATAATTCTCCAGCTTGTAATAATTAATGTAGTCAACAAAAGACAAAATAATGTTAACCCTATATATATATATATACTAAAACAGATGAGGCCTTGGTTGCAATATCAGTTCACTGTCGTATAAATAATTGATCGTTTATGTAACAATTTTAATGTGTACTCTCAAATATCATTATTAATTAATTTTCCTACCAAATGAATTTATAATTTTGCAACCGCGGAGTAGCCTAGTAATTAATGCAAAGGCGGCAGTAAATCCAGATGGTATGTAATTAATCCTGTCTTTCAACACATATATGCTGCAAATTGATGTAAAAAGCTGGTGTCCATGATCCATGCATCTTCTCCACCTAGCCTGAATGTTAATTAGCTACCCACTACATAATTAGAATAACACTATAAATACAAAATTTGATAATAAAATCAGCATCCACCTAATTAATAAATATATTTCTTACTAAATTTATTGCTAATCTACATTAGCAAAGAATTACACCATTTGTAAGAATATATATATATCATACATATATAGTATTGCTATTAGTGTGATTTCTTGTAGTATAACGTAAATTTATGTAGATTATAATATTCACATTAATATGGAAAATGAGAAAAAAGCAGCTTCTAGTTTGGCAGAAATATGCCAGCAATTCCAATCGATTTATATAAATAGAAAACACTGCAATTTATGTTCGGGAGTTAGGGGCGGCAATTTTGATTTTTTTTCAAATTAAAATTTATAATTTGATTTTGTAACTTAAAAAATCGTGGCAAGTTTAGTCCTTTTCAGTCAATTTGGCCAATAAATTATTCCCACATCATAACTTATGTCAACACTTAAACAGTGACTTCCAACAAAATTGATGACATGCTAATTAGACATACATGTTCTTTTTCAGAAAACGATTTGGCAAAAAGAAAATTATTCAACTTAGAAAAAAGTCTCCATATCATGAAGTGGTAATTAATTTTTTTTCCCAAGTCATGTGCTTAAAAAAAAAAAAAAAGCACATGATTACCAAATTATCAAATTCACCGAAACCATAATTTATGCATTGACATGGCTGATGACATGGAATTTTTTCAGACAAATTGGCCCAAAAAAATTAAAATTGCCACATTTTTAAAACTACATGATCAAATTATAAATTTAATTTAAACATGACCAAAATTGTAACACCCTAGCGTACTAAAATTGCCTTTTTTCCCCTTTTATAAAGTGTACGGAAATGGGTGGGATGCTCAGTTTCCATCGGACATGTCAAAAGACTTAATGTTGATCTCATTGCCTATGTAATTAAGTAGTCTTTAATCTTGTGAGCTATAATATCTGCTGTGAGGTTGCCATTAAATGGAAGCCAAATTAGGTGAAGAAATTGTGTATGGTTTGGGGTTACATTGACTTCTTATATAGCTAGCGGACCACATATTAACCTATATATATAACATTAATTAATAATTAATAATTAATGGTGGCCCTTTAACCCCCCTCGCATCATAGTTGAAATCATCCAACAACTAATAATGCATCAAACTATATTTAACACCAATTAAGTCCAACTAACTTTAATTAACTATATATAGGTTTAATTAATATTAGTGTCCTCCATTGTTAATAATTATGTGTAAATATAAAAAAAAATTTCTCTTAATTTCAAAAGTACAATCATCATGATCAGAATGTGGTCAAAACCGGAGAAAATTTGCATGGAAATAGGTATTAGGTTTGCAAGTTTATATAAAGTTAGAAAACAATATTAAGTCGTAGGGTGGAAGTTAAATTTACTATCTTACAAATGGGTAGTCCAATGTTATTTAATTATAATTTTTGTTTTTTTCTATTTGAATGTAGTCGTTGATTTGAATTATTAATGTATTGATTTAATTTTTAAATTTAAATATTAAATAATATAATAAATCATATATTATAAAAACATAAATTTACCTACTTTTTTTTTAAAAAAAAAGGAAAGGAAGTAACCAGCTACTCTAATTTGAGAGTGAGTGTGAGTGTGAGTGCGAGTGTGAGTGTGAGTGTGAGAGTGAGAGTGATGGATGAGGGGCGCGTGGGTAATTATGAAAAGATGAAGAAATGAATTAGTGATGTAGGTACATTAATAATGAGTGACCAAATCATATCATCAAATCTTTAATCAAATATTTTCATGAATGCGGATGCTATCAATAGTACGTACGTGGCATTAATTAATTTCAGGCATTTATATATTCAACAATTACGAAAAGGGCAGTGTATGTATGTATGTATGTACGGACCAAACCAGAAGAAGTTGCTACGTACTATTGTGAAATTTTTCACAAGTAAATTTGGCATTTATACAAATAAATAAATGGGAGAGAAAGTTAGAAACATTAATGAAACATAAATTGCAATAAATAATATATTGAATGGTAAGGTAATTAAATGCAGTGGCGACTACTCTGGACTGCCAAATTATATAAGTTCTAAGTCCTTTTCACTTTGACTCCAATTCCCAAACTAATTACTCTTCTTACATACCAATTATGATTAAAACAACCCTCTGCATCTCTCTCTCTCACTACTACTATACTAATATACTTTTAACTTTTGTTTTAGATACAACCCATTATTATATTATTTCACTAAATTAAATAATATATTACCTTATAATTACAAATTATGCATATACTTTAGCCTTATATTAATATATATATATATATATTTATTTGAATTATGAAAATAAAATTTGGAAATCTTTTTACGTGTCGGACCGCCAGATGTTGACCTTGGTCTCCCGAATGACCTTGCACAATCCAGTGGGCGGCTGCAAATATATAGTAAAAAAATTATTTGCCATGGAGAAAAAAAAAATACGACTATTTGTTATTAATTATGACAATTAATTATAGTTAAATATCATAATTCTTCTAATATTATTATTTATATACCCTTCTCAAACTCTCCATACAATGCCCATTAGATCTTATTCATGGTATACGATCCAATTAATTTCGGTCTTACTCCTTGGGTCTTAATTATTAAACGAATGAAGCAATTATATATATATTTTTTTATAATTATAATATCATCAGAATATATTATTAAATTAATTTAATAAAAATATTTCATTAACTTGTAACTGATAAATAAGTGAAAAGAATTTAATTTTTAACATGTGCAAATTAAACATCATTGAATATAAAGAATGATCTTGACTTTGTTCAAATAATAGAGCGGTATTAATCAATTACACAATTAATATAGATTCAAGATAAAAACGAAAATTGAAGAACCTATAGCAAAAAATAAATAAATAAATAAAAGCATAAGAATCATTTTTTAACTTTGAAATAGTTTCTGTTATCCATATGAAATTGCATTTAATTTTGATTTAACAAGTTTTTTACGATTCAAGTTGAAACAAATCTTATCAGTTCCATATATTAATTGAGCTTAATTAGTTTTGACATATATTATATAAAATATGAAATAAATACTCATATGTTCGATAGAGCTTTAATCTACAATCTCGAATATATTCGTGGAACAAGATTAAAAATTCCGTCCAAATACTATTCAAACAGTACTACTAAAAGCCCAATAGGAATTCGGCCGAAATTAAGGCCCATAAACTGTAGCCCAGAAGCTCAATTCTATGACAACATAGTAACATCGTACCATTTTTAAGGGTTCAATTGCTATTTTTTCTTTCTTCCGGGATTTCTCTTAGAGAAGAATGGTATGATTCAGATATATAATTTAGGGTTTAGATTCCGTGATAGAGTTGTCAATTTATACAGATAATCACAAAATCAGATGGAAACTATCCAACTTCTCCTCCTCCTAATTGGTTAGATAAGCTCTATTTTCAGATGGGACATATTTAATTACATGGATTAAAATATTTATTGATAGGAGCATGTTCCGATCACCCACAAAAGGACATTAGTACCCCTCTATCTAAAGAAAAATATCATATATGCACCAGGATTCGTGTTCATCAATTTTGGTTCAAGTGCCCAACTCGACCCATTTCAATAACCACTTCCAATCAGAGTCTTGGATCGTATGATTACACTTAGTTGGAGATGATGCCATATGAACCAAGCAAGTTAGAACATTTGGACCTATAATACGTTCATTATGCTTCATTTATAATAAAACACATTTTATTACAATCATCAATATTAAATATCTTTAGTTCAAATTACTACATATATTTCGATCTCGAACTGATTTAAATATTAGAGGGTTTCAGTTGAGAACCTCCCAGAAAGCCTAAAATGATTTTTTTTTTCTTTTCTCAGGTTCCATACTTTATTTAAATACCTTTAAAATGACCTCGACTTTCTACCTGAATCATATAAAAAATATAAACAAGTAATATATGCAGGAATGGTATGAATTGAACCATGTCTAGTTTTATGCATACAACAATTTTCATCAAGAGGCATGTGACTCTTGTTCCATATAGAATCACCAATTCAAACCAGAGATTCACATGCATATTTTCATCAGAAGAAATATCACTTTTTTTGTTACGATTGAAAGTAAAAGAATATAACGAGTACTAATTAATCATGACTTTACAATAGCTATCAATCATTATTTTTTGTAAACAAGATTAGAAAAATATTAGTGTCAGTTAAAAATCATAACAGATGTTAATTAATTGCAGTTAAAATTTAGGTTTTTAGATCAATTTTATTATATTGCGGCAAAAACAATTGATTTGTTATAATTTTTGAGCGGTAGTAATTCTTAAAATAATATTATATATATGAGAAGAATGAAACATGTTTATTTCCGTTTGTAAGGGGACAGTTTTAAGATTAAATATGTAGAATGATAGTTTTGGATGATGCAGTAAAAGAATTGGTGGGAGTGCACTCGAATATGATATGAATATTGCCTAAATATGCAGTTGACTCACATCATATGCTAAAAAGGGCGAACCAGATCACCCCCAGCAATTTTCATATAATTTCACCTCTTTCTGCTATTTCATGATTGTGCATAATTAACATGGCCCTGCCCACTCACTACTGCTATTCTCTCTTTTTTTTTTCTTTTTTCTTCCATATTATATATATATATATTATATATATATATATATATATATATATATATTCTAATTTTCACATTTTTCTTTTGCTAATTTGCCTCCCAAACAGTGTACATAGAAGCAAAACTTAATCGGAATCAAATTTGATCAAATCTAAGCAAATTATATGATAAATTCATCATGCATGCTTGACATGTGATGTATATATAATTTAAAAATAATAAATAATTATGATATAATAAATGCAAGAACAATGAAATGTAATTATATTGGTGCAGTCAAATCTAATTCAAATTAATAAAAAGAATTTCATAAAAAGACTTACAGTAACTATCATTGGTATTATATTAATTATGTTTCCATCATTCTTTGAGGTTAACTTACCATCAATTATTTTTTTATTTATGCATATTTAAAAATAATTCATTTCATCTTTATTTTTTATTTAATTAAATAAATTTAATAAAAATTTACACACACATCGAGTATACTTCGATTTACTAATATTATGTAGAATTGCTTGGTCCAATGAATATATATGTGGATGCACTTGGTGCTACAATATTCACTCTAGTTGGCACCTTAATTTCTCCAATAATTAATATTAGAAACCATTTTCTTTATTTTCTTTCGAGAAAAAAATTAAAAGAAATAGGTAGATCTTTGACTATATATAATTTTCCCAGTTTCAAGAAATTAAATAGTAATAATAAAATAGAATGAAAGAATATATAAATATAATTGTTGGGGGGTTTGACAATCCACATAATTAATGACAACCCTTTTTGTTCCTTGATTTTTAAGGAACATTTATTGGAAAGTGAGCCTCCCCTCCCTCCCTCCCCTCCTGCAGATCCATCCCTTTTCTCCTCCCTTAATTCTCAACATATATCTATATATATAATTCAAATTACAATTAGCATTAATTTGCAGGTATGTACATGCATACCGAAAAATTCTTGTCAGAGCCTGATTCGATCGAACCACTTTAATTATTGTGATTGATTATTTTTTTAAATTATATACTAATCACATAGCAAGTATATTAAATTTATTATATAATTAATTTAAATTCGACCAAATCAAGCGAATAAGAATTTTGCTATATGTGCGTACAACATATGTATTTAATTCAATAAATTTCAACCACCTCCTTAATTAGCTTCTTCCTTCCTTCATTTTGTATATAGTAAGTGGTGAGTTAGAGAGCGGTCGAGCCTAGCTAGAGCTACCTATTAAACTGATCATCATGATCAACCTCTCTGTCGTCTACCCTTGAATTTTTCTCAATCCACTCAAAAATCTTCCCCCCTTCTTTCTCCTTATTTCATTCCTCCATGCTTCCTCTTCACACCCTTCTTCATCTCCTCCACCCATACCCTCTCCATCATCATCATCTTCATCAAAATGAAAATCCCTCGTCTCTTCGTCTGCCCTTTTCTTTCCATTTTTCTCCTCCTCCTACTCTTTCATGAATTCTACAACCACAAATACCTCGACAAAACCTCATCAACCCTCGACGTTGCGACCTCTTTAGGGCACCAACGCCCCTGGACTATCCCAACTCATAGAAAAGCATTGGCTAGCAAGTTCGACTTCACCCCGTTTCTCAGCAGCCGCCACCACCACCGGGGACTTCCACCGGGGAACGAGATTGATCCACGTTATGGCGTGGAGAAGCGCCTAGTCCCCACCGGGCCGAACCCTTTGCACCATTGAGGGACGACTCGTATACGTACGTAGGTAGGTCATGATGAAACCAAAGTATCACTGGAGAAAGAATGCATGGTTAGTGATGGTCGACATGAGTAGATCATGATGTGATTTCATTGTTTCGAATTTGGGTCTTGATGATGAGTTTGATCCGTATGTAAATTGTATTATGAGATTGAGTAGAATTTGTAGTAGATATACACATGACATGAATTAATCTTCATGATTTCTTCTCTCTCTCTCTCTTTTCTTCTTTTTTGTTATGATTAGTAATTGATGGTTGATCGATGAATGAAAGTGATGGAGGGGAGTGGGGAGGATATATTAATCGTGATTACGTTTTTGACAACTTTAGTTTACCTTAGAATCGATGAATATTGCAGGAAACATATGAGTAGCTGCGACGGCACGGCAGGGCAGGGCAGGAAATAATGGATACTTATAGCTAACCCCAGATTATATATAATTATACGGATATTAATGAATAAAAAGAAGTTGGTCAAAATAATTAACAGTAATCATCCGGACAGAAATTATAGGAAGTGTGCAGTGCACGTGATGAGCTGTGTGGCAAATCCCATGTTTCCTGCTCCTGCTCCTATGGAGGGAATACTAGTATACTACTGCTGCTACCTACTAATCACCCTTATTAATTCTAATTCCTACATTAATCTAATTAATTTTAACACAGATTTAATGTATAATTCAACTTCGTTCCTCTAATTATATAGTCTTGATTCAAAGCCAGTCGACGCTTTCTTGATTGATTTCTGGGTTTTTTGTTTTCTTCGTATTGCCCTATTTTCACACACCATTTCTGCTCTAATTATTTATTTCATTTTTGTGGGAAAACAAAATAACACCCTATAAATATGTTTATGTATGTGTATTTGACAACAAAATAAAAATTACATATATACATCCATTTATATTAATTTACTTGGATCAAATTTTTTTTCGAGCGAGTTAATTACAAGTATTATTACATTACGGATGTTAATTATATTTTAACAAGTTATAACAATTAATATTTGATACAAATTTATAATTAAATGACAAGTATTATCAGAATATACAAAACTCGATATATTATTATAATTATTATTACTATTAAAAAGTAAATGCCTTTTGAATTTTTTGCGAATTTATGTCCTTTTTGGACGATTAATTTCCAGTTCGTTTGCTGCATGATGGGATTAGGGAAGAGTGAATGAGAAATCAGACAGAAGTAGACATGAAAACGTAGTGTCACTGTTTGTCTGAAAAGAAATGGTTGAAGAAAGAAAGCAAAGTGGGGAATGGAGAGGAGCAATCTTTGGAGATCGATTGTAATTATGTTGAATCAATAAAAGTTGCATAATGGAAGTTGTGCACTTTTAATCTTTTCAGACCCAAACACTGGATTTTCCTCTTGTTCACGGTGGCACAGATGGGGTGGGGTCATTAGAGGTGGACGCACTGTAAGTTAATGTTTGTGATTTTTAAAAAACTTAACTTAAATTCAAACATATAATTATCAAAATCGCACTTGACAATTTGATTGGATTGAGACGGATTGGAATGATTTTTACAGTCTTTAGTATAAAATCAATTAATTGGATCATCATATTAGTATTTTATGGTAATTTGTGATTTTATTAAAATTATTTTATCATAATAAATATATTTTCTATAGTAATAACTCGCAAAAATGCAAAAATAT
The DNA here is from genome assembly GCA_034509725.1 of Sesamum angolense. Classification (NCBI taxonomy): domain Eukaryota; kingdom Viridiplantae; phylum Streptophyta; class Magnoliopsida; order Lamiales; family Pedaliaceae; genus Sesamum; species Sesamum angolense. The sequence goes on along the minus strand of JACGWL010000006.1, from coordinate 2,169,641 downwards.
AAGATATCAATCACCCAAAATTGGTGATAACGTAAGAAATAATTTGAGGTGGATATATTTCTTTTATGCAAAATTCTTATTTATGATACAATAATTATACTCCTAATTAGATTATAATTAATTTTTATTTACAAAAGTAACTTTATGCCATTGTAACACCAACACATTATTCTTTGTTTTGTTGAAATACCCAATGTTGGATTTTTTTTGTTGAAATATATATGATTTGTTGATTTATATATTTTATTATTATTTATAATATATTTTAAAATATAAAAATGATTCATTATATCCACGCCGAAACAGCAAGCCACTACAACTAATATTACATAAGAAAAAATCCATTTTCAATACGTGCCTCATATTTTAAATGTTTAGCCAAATAGAATCCAAAATTACAAAATGCACAAAGTTGTTACGTAATAAATCGTGTTGCTTTGTGCACCCTCGCACCAAAACTATAAATATTTTGGCTTCAAAAATTATAAATATTCTCCTCATTTTAACATTCGTTTAACAATGAGTTATTTCATTAGATGTTTATTCCATTTTTGTGGTAAAATTGATCAAAATATTCTTTTGAATTATAATTTATAATTTTATATATTTTTTAAGTTTCATAAATATTTTTATTGACTACTATCCCTTATGAATTATTTATTTTCCTCACGCTCAGAATTTTCTATATATTTTTTCAAATATTTATTTCGTAAAAAATAATAAATATGGATATCCTCTTATTTGAACTATCATCTAACAATTAGCTCAATCCGTTAGGCTTTCATCCATTTTTTTGTTGTGAACTGATCAAAATACTCAATATATTTTTATTTATTTTTTAATTTTTTTTTGGTCTAAGTGGTTATTTTTTTATAATTTTTTAAAAAATTTCATCCACCTTATTTGATTTTTTATAAGTTTAATTTAAAAACAAAAAAAAATATTATAAAAACAAAATTGACAATTTCATACCCCCATCCAATGATTACATAATTTTTATCAAATATCATGAGGATATTTATAATTTTTTAAAAATTTATATCAAATCTTAAAAAAAGTCATTGTAATTTATCCTTAACAATTTCAGTGAACTTCTCTTTTGGTAGAAGAACATATAAATAGTCATTGTATATACCCAGAAAAATAGGTTCATCTTAATTCATTAAAAATTGGAAAATAAACAAATTTCTTGTTAAACTACACACGTTAAAAATTAATGAACCCCAATAACAAAAGATCGCATCTTCCAATACTCTGAAAGAAGCTATTCAGGATCAAATGGACGTGTTTCGACTTCAAAAACAAGTACTAATCCAAGAATGAACTTCAAACAATCAAGCCCTCATTTTTTTTCATATTCTATCAGCCACTCGAATGTCTTAAATAGTTTGAATGTACAAAAGTGAGAGCAGAAAATTCATCTTAATATTCAATAGAGAGGGGAAACAAGAATCGACATGAACTTCTGTATCTAAAATCTATATCTCCTGCAAAAAATTCAGCCATCCAATTTCGTCATAAAGAGTTTTAGCTTACTGTTACTCGAAAGCCCAAAATGTAAGAGGTCATACACCAAAAAGAGATGAACAATGGAAATTTTGTTCACTTGGTGGTTTTCTTAGCAGCAGAAGATCGCTTCTTTGAGTCTGCTTTTTTATCGGAATCTGCTGCCTTTCTTTTATCTTTTCTCTCCCTCTTCTTTAGGGCAGTCATCCTGGCTTTCAAGATAGTAGCATAACTTGATTGAAAACGTTGATGATCTTTCGCCCCAACCTGCATTCCGATGAAACCATGTATGATTTAGTACAGACGCATTCCAAAACCATGATTACATTTCATTACAACCTATTTTCAAGAAACTTTCGGAAGGAAAGAAACAGGGAAAAGAAACAGAAACAACAATCTGCAACAAAGATCAATTGTTTGCAGAAAACAACACAAGCAGTATTTGTTAGTACTTTTGTTAAGTGATATTTTGTCTCAAAAGATGTTCATCTATTTCTGAAATGATGGTCAGAATAAAAACTAACTGCTGCAGCCAGTCTCAGATGGCAACTTTTAATTGGAGAGATGTGTAATTCCTTGTGTGCTGGTAAATGTGAGCCCATTCAGAATGTCCTTCTTTCTTCAAGCCCTCACGGCTCACACTAAGCTTGAAAATCAATTTCTTGCTCAGCATAATAAGCATTTTATTTCCTACCAACTCCCTGCTTTCTCAAGGGATGAATGCATTGGATAAATATGATAGATTCTTATAAAAACATGTTTTCCATCATAAGTTTTGGACACAAAGTTCTTTATACCATTACCTTAGCTCAAAGTCCACGTGCACCCTCATTGTACCATATATAGTGATACACATACTTCCCAAGCAGCCAACTTACTGTTGTTAGTGGGCAACTTAAATTCAATGATACAAGTAATTTTCTCACGGTCAATCCATCTAGAACCCAGTATAAAGACCTAACACAAAATAGAAAATAAAATATGCGTAGAATTTTTTTTAAAAATACATGCCGAAAGTCATTTAGTCATGTATAAAAAATATGTAGAGCACTTTTCTGAGATATTCATAATCACATATCCGTGAACTTTTATGAAATAGCTCTAGCCTGTTCAACAGAAGTTACAGTCTTTCAAGCGCAAAATATTTTATCCAAGAGCTTACCCTCAGGTTTCCCATTTGTAGTAACATGACGAGTTAGTTTATATTTAGTCAGATGTGCCAAGCAAAGCACAAGTCCAGAAGTCAAAAAGAGAAGGATGTGGGGATCCCATGGCAAGAGTAACTTAGTCATGTCCCCATTGTAGCCTTTCTCTTTTCTAAAGCAAACTGAATTAGATGATGTACACCCAAGTGACTCTAGCAAATATGGTTCTTTCAACAAAGTTACAAACAAACTAAGTTTTACTGCTACTCCAGGAAAACTAGCACATGGATAAAAATGTATATGTAATAAACACAATGTTGTTTGGTGCAGCTACAAAGAAATCACTTCTACTAAGAACAAAGTCATAAGAATGATAAGAGTTCAACAAATATACCAATACTTGCTACAATGAAGCAACTAGAACAAATTACTTCTATTGAAAAACAAAAATAGCAGTGTTGCCTTTCCTAAGAAAATCTTCAGCCATCGTATGCTGGTAGAAAGATCAGAACATATGCAAAATAAAACTTCATAATCATTGAAAGAAATACCTTTGACCTGCAGAAGGCAAGGAGTTCCAAGACTGGATAAAGTCATTGGAAAACAAGTACGGCCATATTCTAGGTATATGACTGCAATAATAACACTACATTCTCAGACCCCAAAATACCCTTGCACAGATCTCTCGATATTGAGATGATAGAGAAATTTGCCTTGGTTTTTCAGTATGGCTGTTAAAGAACCATATACATCAACAGATATTGGATATGATTAACATGGAAGATTAAGATACATATCCACAGAAACGGTCTCCCTCTTTTCTCACAACTTCCAAGATAACAAAGGGATTTGGGCATTACAGAATGACAATAAAATGGGTTAGGAGCAGCATAATAACAGTTAGGTAGCAATTGCCTCTTTTAGCAGAAATTTGCAGGCTCAAAGGATACCATGACAAGTTGAAGCAGTTAAGACGAAGTCTGCCTAATGCTAGTAACCCCAACTGGACTTAGCCTCATACACTACATACGCATATGTTGGTTCTCACTGAAAACCAATATAACAACGGAGCAAAATACCTTCCGAAATCTGTGTAACCACATTTGATTTACAACAAAGAAAATAGTCCTAGAAGGCTCCAATTATTTGTCTTCCCCAACTGTAGGACATCTCAGTATTTGGTATTTAACAAACCAAAGTTGCTTGCACTTAGCTACGTGTTCATGAGAGCCTTTAACGAGTAGCTCAACATTGTTTATTTCACAAGTCAAAACCAGTCAGACTGTACACAAGTGTTGCAGTTGCGCACAATAAAGAGTAAACAAAAAAAAGGGAGGATTGGTAGAATATATACCATTGTGGAAATGGTCTTCTTGCTGTCCGTTGCTCGAATGAGGCACCTATACTCAATTTTTTCTCCAGCTGTCTTCATCTTATTCCTTTGCACCTTTGACTTGTCAGAAGCTGCAAACAGAGCAAATCAACAGCTATTGTTATGTGAATCTCTAACCAAGCAGCATGCACTACAACCAACTGGATATTATATCACCTCAAGTGGTGAAAAAAGGTTAGAGTAAACAGAGATGAAAAACTCACAGTGTTTTAAGGTAACCCATACAGAGCCCTTTTCTGTAGTCCGCTCAAACATGTTTGTAAGTTCATTAAGGAATGGATCCGGCTGTAATCGCACCTATACAAAATATAATCGAATATGGCAAAAACTCAATAATACTCTATTGTACTAAATTGAATATTCTTATTTGCCATCATAGGGCAATAAGATCTGTTGTTTACCTATGCAAACGGCACATACACGTTTCACGAAACAAGATTATATGTCTGACACACATTTTCTACATGCATTAGGGAATTATGGCGCATATTTCATATTTAGTATGCAGCAACTCTGATGGCAATGAAAGTACATTCATGCGCTGCATCCATCATCCTGCAGCCCCCACTGTCACCCCACCAACCAAAATATTAGGCATAACTTCACTGGCTCGCTTCAACTTCAACTCAAGCAATCTCAGCTTCTGAAGCAAGCCCAACCCCAATATCCCCCTTTCTTATGTTCATTCATCAAGAAACCAAGTAACATTCAAGGAACTTTATGCATAAATTACAGTGCATCACCAATTTTCCTGTCACATATACAAATGGCCTCTTTAAGCATGCTGTTACACCATATGAAAATAAGTAAGCAACGGACCGATTAAAAATCTCAAATGAGAGCTACATTATATTTATCTATATTAAAGTATATTTTAATTATCATATTACAGTTCATTAACACTTGATCTTTTCGAAAGCTCCGCCAAACATAACAGAAACCCAAAATTACACATAAGACTACACTTTTCTTCTGCAAGCATAAAGTTCAATTTGTCGTATTTCTTTTTTGCTAAATCGGTCTTTCATACAGCCAAATTCAGTGACGCCTCACCCCAAAACATGAGAACCAAAAGAAAACAAAATTCCATAGAATACATTCTCACACTGGTTACAATCCGCAAAATCTGGACAATTCACAAATCGCTAACATCAACAAATAGAACAGAGAAAAAGAACAACTCATAAACACTACCCGAAATAACAATTCATTTCATGATCTAAAAATTGGTTACTCTCAGATCAAAATCGAAAAACACACACACAACCACATGCATATATATATATATATATATATATATATATATATAGCAGATATAAGATTCTACACATAAGAATCGACAAGTAGAGAGAGAGAATTACCATCTCCGAAGGATGAGCGAGAAGCACTGATGTGAAATTTGCAAGTACTAGAGGTCCAATTAGGCAGTATCGTGAACTCTTAGCACCGAGACGACGCCGTTTCAATTCAAAGCCAGTGCAATACTTTCTTGCTTGATTTCTGGGCATTTTTTTTGGGCCTCTTTGTTTTTGTTTTCAATTTCAATTTTCAATTTTTCAAACAATAATTAAAGCGAAAATATACGTATTTATTAGAATTATATTAATTTAATATTATAGTTCACTTCAACATTAAACACAATTTCATCAACTAATTCAAATCTATTCTCATTTCAAATAAAAATAAATATAAAATTAAAAATGGAAAATAAAAACACAAGTATAACTTATACAACTTAGACCAATTGGAAAGCATTATTTCTTTTTTTTTTCCTTTTCTTATTGGTGATTGGTCAATTTTTTTTATAATTATATATCCACATATGAAAAGTATTCATGATATCCCCTGAAAAAAAAAAAAAAAAAAAGTATTCATGATATGTCACAAAATAATTGACTCCATTTTGGCAAATTAAGTATTTTCTTATAATGGTAATTACATATATAAATAATCAACATCTTAATAAATTGATCAATATATCAATTTAAGCAAATTAAGTCTGAAATGCATGAGAAGTGTTCCCCCGATAGAATACAAATATCAATACATCCATCAATAGTTCTATTAACCAACATGCTATTGTTATAATTCAATACATAATACGTCATTTTTACATCAACTAACAAATTCAAAGTAAACAAGGAAACTACATACTACAACTAAATATATATATATATATATATATATATATATATATATATATATATATATTTGTTGACTCGAACTCACAACCTCACCATTCAAACAGTAAATTATAATTTATTAATATGTGATAAAAAAATTATAATTAAGTATCATCGAAATATAAATATATATATATATATATATATAAAAATTTGAATTCATAATCTCACATTATTATAAAAAATAAAATGCCTTTTGGACAAGAAAAACTTGATTACGTTTTGTTTCCACTAGTACTAAATTTGGAGATGATGACATTAGGTGGTGACTGAATTACAAATCAGACAGAAGTAAACGTAAAAAAAAAAGTAGTGTCACTGTCTGTCTGAAAAAGAAATGGTTGAAGAAAGAAAGGAAAGTGGGGAATGGAGAGCCAATCTTCGGAGATCTATTTTAACTATGTTGAATCAATAAAAGTTGTATCATGGAATTTGCGCAATTTATATTTCTTTTTTAAATATAAGATTCCAAAATTACAAAAAGCAGACGAGACACCTGATGAAGTTTCCCTAATTCGAATTATGACGTTTTAATAAATTGCGCCTAATGACATACCAAACACCCAATTATTAGTTAACATTACCATGTTAATAATTGTATTGCTCTCATCATTTTTTTTTTAATCTAATTATATCTTCTTTTATAATTATTGGAAGTTGATATATTTTTTTTCCTTTTTAGTGGGTGGGGGAGCACCCTCGCACCAAAAATTCAATCCAAAATATGAAATATGCATGGTATCGCATAATTAGGAGAAGGAAATTGTCAATGACGTCTAGTTCAATTGATGAAGTTGAGACCCTATAATCTTAGAGGTTATGGGTTCGAACTCCGTCAAGTACATGAAATGTTGTCTGTTGTATAGCAGGAATTGGTCTACTGCATAATAAGTGTTATTGATCAGGTTTGATTTATTGTAATAATCTTTACTAGATATTGATATCAACATAATAATTGTACTTATAATCGATTTATTTTAATTAATAAATTTCATCGCCCTTACCATAAAAAAATAAAAATAAAAAGAGGGAATTGAGAATAAACAAAATACCAAATTCCAACTACACGTAAAACATTATAGGTACACAAACGGTCCATTATTGAGGTGAAGAGGTTGTGAGTTCGAGTTCTACGATATAGGTATTTAGTCTACTTTACATAGTATGTTTGTTTTCTTTTATTTATTCTGAATTGTTGGTTGACTTAGAAATATTGATATTATATATTGAATATTATAATAATAAAGAGTGGGTATTTAAAAACTACCAAAAAAGAAAAATATTATAGTACCATGGAATCACGATTTCTAGACCAAAGAAAATTCCAGGTAAACAACACTTGTAATGTAGCATCTATTATATGCGAGCTTACCTTTAAATTAGTTATAATTGATGTATAATCATTTCAATTTAAAAAAAAAAAAAAATAGTAACAACAACTGAAAAATACGCATAAAGAAGAATACTTATTATATGATTATATATGTACGGGCACACACGCACACACATGTGTCTGTGTGTGTTGACCTTCATTCATGTCTCGTAGAGTTGCATTGCACATTTGAAAGAAAATTAAGTAGAATGAGTTGTACTTTGGTCTTATCAAATTTATATTCATAGTTGATGTTTGAAATTGAAATTTTTAATATAATGTAATAAATTCATCTTTCAAAAATATATATATACTTCTATCTAAATAACAATATGTACACATTTGAATTAACAATGTTTTCGGTAACATATAAGTAATTAAGCAATTTTGCATTTTTATTTTCATGTAAGCGGAATTATTTCAAACTTTATTATTTATCAATTTATTTTGCTACTTAGACCATCATGTATTAATTTAATTGCAATTTTAGCCAATTTATTACAGCCCAATTTCCACCCAAATTTTAAAAGTTAGCTAGAAAAATATTATAAAAAAAAAAAAAAATTCACAACTTCACATTTTTTTTGCGAGTGAATTGCATAAAATTCCTAGATTAATGGCAATTTATATTGAGTTTAACTGAAAGTTCTAAAATTAACCACAAGTTTGGAAACTGGCACAAAATAATCGAGAAAAATCCAAGAATTCTGTGATATCGGGAATATTTAAAATACGTTTTGAGAAAAATAAAATATCAATTGCACCCCCTATGATATGAAAAAAAAACATTAAAAAAAAATCCCTGAGACTTGGTTGACCAGGGTTGTGCCAATTATTATTTATATAATATTATTAAATTTTTACAGGGAGTATTTTAATATTTTTCCTATAATAGGGAATCAAAATGAATTTCACTCCAAAACAATCCAAAATTCAAAAATTAAACCTGTCCAGAAAATGAATTTTCAGACTAAATTGCATAAAATCGGAATAATATTTAAAATTTATCCCCAAAATATTGTCCAAGATATAGAAATTTCTGCCTATTTGCGATAAAAATTCTAGCTAAATTAGATTGGAATAGTCATGGAACGAATCAAGTATGGCCTAAATTACAAAGTAAGTAAATAAAATATGAAATTTTAAGATATACCAACTTATAAAATCAAAAATATTTTTTTTCTATTCCTAATAAAAACAGTCTGCTGTGAGAAGTTGAAAAATACCCAATTCTTGCAATTCCGATCGAGCAAGTCAACCCAAGAACCTGAATCATACATTAGACTTTGATCAAAACAAACAAGTCATATTGTACATGAAATCTGACATAATATTTTAACCGGAGTAGACGTAGACCTGGTCTCTACGCCATGCTCTTGCACACTTGCCGTTGACTCAACTACCTCAAATGGAGACTACTTGACATTTTGGTAACTTAGTTGGTTTGTCATCTTACTATCTTAGACATCCATACGGTAAAGCCCATAGATTTATGATCCTGTTGTACGTAGAATTGTCTTTAAAATTTCATGTGAGATGATTACTCAAATATTAGACCATATCGTTTAATATTATTATAATTGAAATAATACGAAACATATTAATAGAAAAGATCACAGAACGTGATGATGAATAATTTTATATCAATAAATATATTTGAGTTTTTTTATCAATGCTTATATATTTCCTTCCTCGTAAATTCATGTGTGTGCACCCATTGACTCCCTAACGATCTGATTAATGTTACACGATGTTTTTGATTGGATACATTTTGATGCTAGGGAAGTTAAGAAATTAAATGTATACATAATTACTGTTTCATTTGATTTTAATTTCGAAGACCCATTTAAGAGACTAGCTGTTGTGGCACGTAGTTCCTACGTGAATATAATAAATAATTTTTTTCATACTTTAAACTATATTAGATAATATTATAAAATATATATATTATATAAATTAATAAATTATATTGGAAATAAAAAGAAAGAAAGAAAAAAAAAGAAAATAATTAATGTAAAATTTAAAAAATTAAATAAGTTAGTTATTCTATTAGTAGAAGATCATTTTTTACTTTATAAAAAATTGATATTGCGGTGTAAATAACCACCATTTATAAGTGTGGAAGACATTTTTTTTTTATATAGTATAGATAAAAGGTCCACATTGATATTCTTGATAGAATTAGAAAATTTCCCAAAAAAATGTGAACCATCCAAATTATTCTCTACTCTAGCACCTACCTAAAAGTCAACTTTAATTTGTACTCTATTACTTGATAGTGAAATATGAAGCCTCTTTAATTTGTTAATAGCATTGCCCAAATCAATTAAATTCATGCTACAACTTATTAATCCTTTATGGACTTTGTATCTTTATTTATTAAAAATAAAATAAAGTACGTAAACTGCCTGATATTTATAGCATCCACGTAATTTTAAAAAATTATTTTATTATTATTATTATTATTATTATTATAATAAAAGTATCCCCTCAAAAAAAAAAAAAAATATGAACATCTAATAGCATTATCCATACCCTCCTCATTTATTAATACAACTTAGTAATCAGAGTTTGAATTCGTCTCGTCTCACCCCCACCTTCCAACTGCTACCCAATATTAGAAAAAACCTAACATCCCCTCCCCACATATAAATCCCTCTCCTTTTGCCATTTTCAGACAATTCCAATTCCAATCCCAATTCTCTTGTTCATCTCCTTCCCCAAGAACTCAAATGGTACGCCCCATACCAATCCATGTGGGTGAAATCAGTTTCTCCCCAATCCCTCTCGCAGTAGCCCTGTTTGTTTCGGTGTCTGCCCTCGTAGCCCTCTGTGCAAAGCATGCACGGCAAGTCCCAGGTAAGTACGACCAGCCCGAAACAAACACGCCTAGATCGCCGGGATTACGGACGCCGAAGCAGCTCATCACAACTCTCAGCAACAAAGCCATGATACCTCTGGTTCATGCCAAGAAATCCCTGCTGCAGCCACAGCCACAGCCAGCAGGTAACAACACCACCAAAGCGCAAGAAGAGATGGGATTGTGGCAGAAGGCAATCCTGATGGGAGAGAAATGCCAACCGCCGGAGTTCTCCGGGGTCATATATTACGACTACTCCGGCAATAGGATCCCGGAGATGCCTAAGTCACCCCGAGCCGCCCACATGAGCCCTTTGAGAAATTTTACTTCTTTTCCTGCCCAGAGGACGGATAAGTCCTTGCATTAATCATCAAACATGGATTTTTCTTTTTTTGGTAACGATGATCATATATAATAGTTTTTGGCATTTTCTTTTCTTCTTTTGGATCTTTCTTGTTTCTTTATTTTATTATTATTTTTATTTTTCTGATTTTGTTATTATCTATGGAGTAATGAAAGAACAAGGGTGGGCCGACACCAATTTTCAGTACAGCTAAACTTTAAATTAAATTTCGAAAATACACGACCCAACTTTCCTGAATTTTGAACTTTTTAATTGTTGAGATTGAAATACAATCGATGATATGGAGATATTATAGGAAAAAACACAAGAAGAAAGTAACAGAAGGATAACATGAATCTTGTCAGATATGTGTTTCCATATTTTCCTTGATTTTCCGGCATGATCTTCGGCTGTATATTTGGCATGTTTAATTAGTCTAAGTTGGTAACCCATTTATGGTCGAAAAAATAAATTAAATTATTCGATAATCAATTCAAATCGACTAAATAATCTTTAGTTTGAATCCAAATTTTTTTTTAAAATTAATAAACTGAACTTGAATAATTTTTCTTTGTTCAGTAATTTTTTAGCTCAACTCGAATTTGATTTCTTTAGTAGGAAAAAAATAAAATATACTTGAAAATATCGATGTTTGATCAAATTAAAGTCATTTGAGTTTGATTAGTTAGATGAATAAACAAACTAAAATTTCAAATTTAATAATAATTTGTTTGATTCTATTAGAATTAATTATAGGACTAAGCCCATCTTGCACATTAATATTAAAGGGTTATGTATATGATGGTTTTATTTCTTAAAACTACGTGAACGTTGTCACTTGTCAGTGTTGAGTGATAAGACAATTATGATTGTTACCAATAGTGATAAAAATAATTATGTATAAAATCATTATTATTATTATTAATGATATGTAGTTTACATGTATATATAAAATCACAATAAAATAGCTGCAAATGTATTTTTATTATTATTACTAAATCAACCTACATGCCTTACTAATTATTAAAGTCTCATTTTCATATTAATATTACTTTTTTCTTGTAGTAAATAATTGACAAATTCATAAGTTTTACATCTTGTCTCGTACACTAAAAAAATAGATTATTCCCAATTCTATAAACCATTGAAGCATCTTTTGGAGAACTTTAAAGGTCATTTCCTTATTTATAGAGTACCAGTTGAATACCTAATGATCATCTTATTGATTTATACTTTTAAAATTATAAATATAAATAATTACAATATTATATATTATATTAGTCTTATAACTTGACAACACCTTCTTGACTAAAATATAAAAATGTAGTAATTTTTACGAATATTGCAATGACGTGGTTACTTTCATTTAACAAAGCCCAAGTCAAATATTGATTTCTTGTTTTATTTATATATGGTTAAAGGGCATTAAATAATTCAATTAGTTTTTCTAATCAAAATTTATACCTTATTATTAAGGGTGAGCACCATTTTGGTGTCTCACAATTTTTTATCTGTTATTTAATATTTACTTAATTTATTAATTTCCCACCATTTCACTCTTCTAAACTCCCAACTTCTCTTTTCAATTTCTACTAACTATTTATAACTTCTTCTTTACTTTTTAATATTTTAAGTTTCTTCAATTAAAATATATTTTTAAAAGTGTAAATTATTTCTAATTTTTTTTTTATATAATTATGCATACTAAATGGAGTGTGCCACAATCACTAGTATAAATTTAATCCTTTTACTTCTGTTATATCTTCCAAGCTGCAATGTGATACCAAAATCAGGGGAAATAACAATTTTCGCTCCCCAATTTAGAATTTTTCTATATTTTGCCCTATTGATTATGAAATTTTTATTTATTTTTATAATTTTTAAAAATAATATTTTTGGTTTTATGACACATTTTTGTTTGATATTTTAACGACATATCACATTGTCGTTATGGTCTTTATATTTTTTGTCCCAATAATTTAAGAGAAAATGGAGGTAAACGATAAGTAGGTGAGATATTGCCATATTGGGGACACGAAAAGGAATTAGTAAAGAATTTCGTGGATAAATTGATATGAAGTTGAAATATTAGGGGTCGAAGTTAATAAACGAAAATCAAATCGTTCCGCCAGAGCTGGAGGACAGGACGGCATTTCCCAAAACATTATGGCTTAAATTGCAAATCACACCACTCCTAATTTCACCCCTTATACTTGGATCGCATCGCCAATTACATCCCGCAGAACAATTCCATTCTACTCTGGCCACTCCATTGATCAATGGCGTTCTGTTCTTCACCCCTCCTCGGGCAATCAGGTTGTTGCCCTCCCAATTTCCCAGATTTTCACTGTTCTTCACCTGTGAGAACAGCTCATCCAAGGAGAAGAAAAGCAAAGAGATATGGGGCTTTGCTTTTGACCCTTGCCGCTGCCAATGCCGCAAAAAATGAGGCTGGTGGTACTAAGTCGCTGAAGCTTGTTACTTTCTTGGGTAAAGGCGGCTCTGGTAAAACAACTGCTGCCATTTTTGCAGCTCAGGTATGCATATAAGCGCACACCCAGAAACGTGTGTACGTGTTTGTGTGTGTTATCTGTTGAATCTTGGTTATTTAGGCTACTGGGTGAAGTGGGTAGTGGTTTATTTGTCTTTTGCTGCTAACAATTATGCTATTTATCTATTCATTTACTTGTTTATTATTTATGGTTTTTCGGGTTCTTTTTTATGCCTTTTGTGATTATTTTTTGTGTGTGTGTGGCGGGGGGTATTGGTATTTGATCGTTACTTTTTCCATTTTTTCCGTTCCTTTATTTTCATCAGCAATAGGTTGCTTGTGGGGATTGATAAATAATTTCACTGACTATGCGTGTTTCTTGTTTCTGCGTACTAAAGATATAAGTAAAACTATATTTTGTGTCCAGCATTATGCTATGTCAGGGCTGAAGACATGTCTAGTGATACAGTCTCAAGATCCTACTGCTGAATATCTTCTTAACTGTAAGATTGGACCATCTCTTACTGACTGCAACGATAATCTGTCAGCTTTTAGGCTTGAAACTACAAAGGTACATCTTACATTTTTCGTTTGAGCTCAAGGTATCCCCTTGAGCTGTTTTGGTCTTCTGAGAGCAATGTTTCTCAAATGCAGATGATGCTGGAACCCCTTAAGCGACTGAAGCAGGCAGATGCTCGTCTGAATATGACACAAGGTGTTCTTGAAGGGGTAGGTAAGTAACAGCATTTCATAGTTGTCTGAGTATTACGTGATGTAAATCACCATTGTCATCAATGTTCACTAGGTAGATGGTTTCATGCATCTCTAAAACATAATGTTGTAGGTGGTGGGTGAAGAGCTTGGTGTACTTCCTGGTATGGATTCTATATTTTCTGCATTGGAACTCGAAAGGCTTGTAGGGTTCTTTGGGAATGTGGTTTCTAGGAATAGTGAGAAAAGCAAATTTGATTTAGTCGTATATGATGGTATAAGCACTGAAGAAACAATCCGGATGATTGGCGCCACCAGTAAAGCGAGGTTAGTAAACTGATGGCCTTTTTCTCTCTTCTAATTGTTTCCCATCATATGCTTATAATTTGTTATTTGTCTATTGCATAGATTATACTTGAAATATTTAAGGAGTCTAGCTGAAAAGACTGATCTGGGGAGGGTAGCAGGTCCATCTCTCTTGAGACTTGTGGATGATGCCCTGAGTTTGAGTGGCAGGGGGACAAATCTGAATGGAAGAATGAGTTCGGAGATATGGGATTATCTAGAGCAAACATTAGAGGTAAATGTGGTCCGCAACTATAACTTTTTGGACACGAGCAATTTCCTAATACTAGTTTCTCTATCATTTGTTCTACAGAAAGGATCTTGTGTCTTTGCAGAACCTCATAAATTTGGCTGCTATCTTGTGATGAATCCAACCAATCCCTTATCTCTAAATTCTGCATTGCGCTACTGGGGTTGTGCAATTCAAGCTGGCGCGCAAGTATCTGGTGCATTTGGTGTAACTCCATCAAATTCTCCTATTACATTTTCTGAGACTGTCAAGATCAACTTCTCACCCTTGCCTTCTGCTTTCATTCCACATCTCGAATTTGGTAACCATCTGCACTGGAACGAGATCATGATGAGCAATCATAGCAAAGATGCTCGAGGTCTACTTTCAGAAACTACTAGCAAGAGCCTCCTGTCTTCAGTTCTGTTTGATCCATCCGATAAATCTGTGAAGCTATTCATGCCAGGTTTTGACAAGTCAGAAATTAAGTTGTACCAAGTATGCTTCTTCAATTTTTTGCTTCACTAATTAGCCTTTATCCGCATAACCTTTCTTAGCGATTATCTTAACGATGGGAAGATGAGACTTATCACGAAAATCAAGTTATTGATAAAATGATATTTTCTCAATCTCGTTAGCCCTTGTTTGCTGTTCAATATAAAAGAAATGGAGAAAAAGACGGTTTAACATCTTCATAGTCAAATCTAACATGTTATTAAGCCAATTCACATGGTTCTGGTTGAAAATAGAGAAAAGATGTCAAAGGATGGACTATGGAGAATAGGATGACGTTAGGAGAAGATAATGTTAGGCACTTGCGTAAGAACTTTTGCATGTCCCTAGAACAAAAGAAAACAATAAGAGATTTAAGAACAATGTCATCTACAAAGACTTAAAACTCCTATATATGACGCAGCGGGCAGGAATTAATTCAATCAATGATTGTATGCTTTTTACATTATTGAGTTCTCCATCTGCATTGCCAGACCAAATTACAAAACAATGTTTAACTTAATTTTTAAACATTGCAGTTTAGAGGCGGATCAGAGTTGCTGGTGGAAGCAGGTGATCAGAGGCGTGTAATATGTCTTCCTCCTCAAATTCAGGGGAAGGTAGGAGGTGCCAAATTTGTAGATAGAAGTCTTGTGATCACGATGCGATAGTGGATATGGTTGCTTTCTGCATGGAAGACTGATGGAGGTTTAGTCTCACTTTTTGCTCAGATGTCAAGTTTGACCCACATTCATTCAAGGACGTATGACCAATACATTGTCTTCACCCCAAGTAATGTCATATAAACCTGTCCTCCCCGTCTCGGTTTTCTCCTGGAAGCAACTACAACAGTGTGTATCATAGAGAAAATAGGATGGTTGAAATTCATAGATAAAGACAATAAGAGAGATTACATTTAACTCCTTGGCGGAATTCATGTTGTAAATTTTGTAGTTCGATTCCATCTCACTGTATCTTGCCTTAATGGAATGGTTGAATCTCACATGTGCAAGAAACTAAAACTGGAGGACTATTCTTTCAGAAAGAATCCTCTGTTCCCTGCAGTTGTTATAATTGAAGACAGTGCTATCTGTGCTTCCAATTGTGAAGATGGGAAGCTTGCTGCTTTCAAGAGAAGAATCCCATTTTTTAATAGAGAGAAAAGAAGAATCACGTGTCTTCTCGAGAACAGGAGAAATCCCTGGTTGGCTTGTTTCTTACATGCACGAAAGAATTTGACAAAACTAGACCATGAATCTGCTTATAATACACCCAGAAACTGCCCATAAGTATTTGCAGATAACAACGGAATGTACAAACTAGAAGTAGGATTTAAATACAAACTGAGAGGAAAATCCATCATGCGTTCTTATTTATTCTCTTCTACAGACACTGTATGAGCTCAGTTACATAGTTTTTTTGAAACAGCATCGATACCTCCGGCAAACTGTGGTAAACATTTCTAGTCATGATTTACATGTATATTTGATTGATACTTTACAAGAAAGTGCACTTCACACCATTGAGGTATAAATACTTGGAATTGGATATCTGGCTACTCAGGTGTCTGCGTGCTAATTATAGTGATGAAATTTTGATCTGCAAACATATAATCATCTCCATGCAAACAACTTTATGGAGTTGAAAGATAAGATTTTTACCTAATGTTACAGGGAATTGATATTCATACACACATTCATATTGATGAAATGGAGACAGTTAAAAACATTTATCATGTTCATGTCCTTAATTTCATATGGGGGTCGTAAGTTATCTCTAAGCCTTCTATTGTATTTACACCTTTTTTCCCGAGCAAACCAAATTAAGCATCAATATGCTGTCAGTTACCATCTTTGCTTCCCTTAAGGAACAAAAGAGAAAGATCAAAAGATCCAGATATATAATTCTTCCAGTAAATCCAGAGCTCAGACGCCAATATCTCGAGCACACTCCATATGAATCAGCAATGCAGTATCAATCTTCGTTCGAAGAATGGTAAGACGAGTACAAGACTGTTGAATTTAATTTTGTCGGGCTAACCAAATTACAAAATGCATCTTATTGGCTGTTTCATTGAGAAGCATATTTATACATCGCCTACCCAGAAAAGTAAACATAACAATCATCAAGTCCAGTCCTGCATTTTCCACATCCTACAGCCTAGAGAATGCCTGCCTTCATAAAGTTGAGCAAGGATCCTTATGGTCTGTAGAATGCAATACAACATGGCCCCGAAGGAGTAGCGCTTTGCCAGTTAACCAAGCATCTTCATGATCAGAAGATCCTCTGCTCAACTGTCCCATTTCCACCTTCGGCCAGCCTCCTCAAGGACCTTTGCACGAGCTTGGCTTTTTCTTGCCTCGTCCTCAACCCAGGATCTGCACCAATAGATTCTCTTAGTCAATCAAAAGGTTGATTATTAGAGAAGCATTTGTTTGACATATTACATAGCCTACCTCTAAGTTCTACACATTAAGGATCATAAACTATCTACAATATTTTAAACCTCTAGACCAGCATATGTTAGTACTGAAATCTGCATAAGTTAAGTCGACAAGAACTACAGACTTCAAGCAGACCTTCCCATGTAACTAATCTTTCACTAAAGGAAACGAAAGAAAAGGCAATAATACGCCATGCAGATGACAGATAAAATTACTGAGAAAAGAATGCCAGCGTACCAGCTAAAAACATTTTGGGTCATTTTTCATCACAGGAAGCGCATAAATGGGGAAATCTCAACCTCATTGGTTTACCTTATACTATAGCCCTTGGTATAAATAGCCACATACTATTGTTTCCATCAAAAGAAAATTGGCAAACAAAAACCATAATGCTAGAGGGATGGAGCCTTATTATTACCTCAATATACGCAAAGCTTCTACTTCAGCTTCCAATATTGACTTTGTATCAAGCAATCTTTCAAAATTCACCTGTAAATCATGTTGTATATCCTGTATGCCATGCTGCTCTTCAACAATCTTAGCCCTCTCAGACGAAAGTTTTTCTGTCATATCCGTGACTTCTGCTTTTAAACTAGAAAGTAACTGTTCCTGACAATCCAAAGCTGCCTTCTGCTTCACCAATTCAGCGAAAGCCGCCTCTTGAAAGTTTTTCTCCTGCTCCAAAGCAGTAATGGCTAAATGATAATCCATTTCCACTTCCAAGCCACGACTTCTTTCTTCTTCAATCTTTCTTTCCCAGTACTGCTTTATGTCACCTCTCTCAACAAGCTCAGACATCACTTCTTGCAATTCAATTTGTCTCGAGACATTTTCAGCTTCCAGTCTTGATATCTCCGCCTGTATGATTTCTTTCATTCTTCCGCTAATTAATGCCACTGCAGCCTGAGCTTTTGTGCATGGTTTACTTGGTTGCAGTCGCTTGCTCTGTCCTGTGAGAAAATGTAGTCCAGTCTTACGTCAAACCAGTGGAAATTATACATAACCAATAAAGTAAGTGAATACACTAAAACAATATCAACCTTCAACCATAATGATTTTCAAGTGAGTAGCAGATCAAAGAGCCATTTCTTATGCTAAAAACCTATATAAGTGGCTAACACAATGTGATTATTATACCTTTAAGTGGAATATATCCAATCACACTTACATGGCACGCAATATATGGCCAGAAATAACTGCCATAACCAACATATTTAATCAAGGACGTTGATTATGTAATCATTCATTTTAGCATATGCATGTGGTATGGAAACCAAGAAGGGAATAGGAAGGCAAGAGAGGATTGAGGAGGGAAAAAAAGAAGAAAAGGAGAACGGAGATAACCAAAAACTCCTCTGACTATGCTCTTTTCACCAGCCAGAATGTCCAAAAAAAGCTCCACTAATGCATCTGAAGAGATCTCCTTCACATCTAGAAAACCGATGTTCTTCCTTGACATCTGAACTGCAAGAAAAGTCAGTTTTTTAGAGAGACAAAACTAACAAATATGACTTTGCATTGACATTCATTTATGCGAGAAAACCAAAAGGTAATCAACTAAAAATTATGCCTACCTTTTCATAGATTCCTGGCATGACTTCATACTCTATTTTTGCTTTCCAGCTAACCAGATCCTGGCGAGATATAAACCTATTACATCAAACAGTACAATTTTTTGTCAAGGACTCAATATGATTCTTGTGTATTTGTTCTGGGAGTGTTGAAGAAGGCAGAAGAGGAAATCTGGAGACTTAAGGTACCTCTCAGGAGAAAAATCCACCTGTCCTTTGTCTTCTACATTATTCACATTTGGACCAGAGTTCATATCTGACAGTTTGCTTCTAACAATACCAGCCTCAGCTAGAGCTGGATAGAGGGTTATACATTTAAACAATTTTCCTTACCCAGAACTTTAACAAAATAATCAGGTTATGAACATAAACTTACATTGAATAAATTCAAAATCAGGGTCTTCAACTCCTACATCATCAAAGGCAGTTATTCTAGATCCAGAAAGTGCTGCTGAGGAATTTATGCGATGCTTCCTACTTCTGAGAACAAAATTGGGCACAAGGAATGAGGATCAGTTAATAGCACCCAGATTAAGTGTACAAAGACAAGTGCAAATGAGAGAGAGATTAATCCACAACTACCTCTCCAGTTGTGAATTTGCTCGCACTAACCACCGTGCATATTCCCTTCTTGTGCAGAGTTCATCTGCTCTGGCATCATCTTCAATAATCTGTACACCTTGATCGCAACAGTAAGTAGTACATGAAGAACTGAGAAGCTTATATTGAGAATAACTATGTTATCGTAAAAGCAAGAACCATTTGAAGCAATCAACAAACATAACTGGATATTTGAGATTGCTACCGAATAATCCATAAAAAAGGAAACAATTATTTAACTTTTTATCCCAGAAAAATTATGTTCTGCTGCACACAGATCTATCATGCAGTTACCAAGTTTCTTTGCAATTAGACAAATTTAAATGTGGTGAACAGAGATAAATAGGCAGCACTGCTTGTCATCTTGTATATGAGATATTGTATCTCTGAGATAAAGGAGATATAAGATATCGCATCATAATGTGAGATCTAATGAAGACATACCTTGAGTTTCTTTAGTACTAAGAGAGCTTCTTGTTGAACAGAATCCACAGCAAATGGAACTATAATACGCACAAGCTTTTGTTCTTTCATGGTATTAAAGCTTGTCTCTGAAAGCCATAAAGAACAGATTACTAGATGAGGAAATGTAATACAAATATGGAATCACATCCAAAGAAAGACCAATTTATCACCTAAGGATCAATAAAAAAGTCTAATAATTTTATTGTAATTGTGAAAATTGGAATTACAAAATACTATAATTTTCATTTCTTCATTCTTCTTTGTTGCTTATAACTGACCGGTTGGTTCATCAAAGCATTCACTCTGTGAAAATTCTTTTGCTGTTCTAGAACTTAAACTTAATTTTCCCAGAATGCATACACCTTATTAGAGAAACTAAGCGAAGTTCAAAGTAAAGCAAACAGAGTTCAGAAATCAACTTCAAAATATCTATGTAAAACCACCTGTTTGCCCAAATGCATCCAAGACATTGCTCGAATTTTCCTCTAGCACCTGAGCGTCTTTCAATGATACATTATCACTAACTTCTTCACTTTTATTCTCATCCTTATCAGTAAAAGAAGGCACTGAAAATCCATGTAAAGCATTAAACCGACTTCTGAGTCGAATCCCATAACCTAATGGAATCAAATCAAAATTATCAAACCACTCATCCAGACCAGTGAACGGGAACATTGGATCACATTACTGAACTCAATTAACAAGAAACCAGCTAAAGCAAATCCATTAGAAAATTAATCTAATAATACCAATAAAATGGAAAATTAGTGCAAATAATGTCAACCTTTACTCGAGAGTGAAAAATAGGCAAACAACCCAAGAACAGCAGCAAGTGAAGCTCCAATACCAATTACCGCAAATTTCGGCAGACCTACAAAACCCATTTCATCAGTACCCCTAATTTTTCCAAATACTACAAAAAGAACTTAAACTCAAGATTCAAAAAAGCGCAAAGATCAAACGTTCACCCTTCTTTTTAACAGGTCTGGGAGCAGATTCCTCCGCAATGGCCCAACCATTGTAGTCATCAGAGGCAACTTTGTCCCAAGAAGTCCACGAAAATTCAAGACTCGAGTTCTTCTCAGCAATTGAAGCTGACAGCAAAAAGCGGTTAGGGTTTCTTGGCCTGATGTATAATGGGTTGCCTGAAAAACTGAAATCGAAACGTTGGTGCAACAAAAACGGGGTCTTTGATGGGAGGCAGAGTGAGAAGGATGACATTGAAGAGCACATCTATTAGGGTTCTTTCTTCCTCTCCAACTCCGGCCTTGTTCTCAACTCTTTTATGCGGCAGGGTTAATTAGGATTTGTCAAGTAGAGCTGTCGGGATTAAACATAGAAAATAAGAGAGCAATGGATGGAGCAGAGAAGAAAGAATGCGAATCATAGGCTTGAGGTGGAAGGGTTAGACTTAGACCTTCTCCCAGACCCAGAGAACCAACAACCCATTACAGAGTTTTGCATTCTCTTCAGTTCTCAATCTTTCTATTTCTTGGATTTGTTTGTCCCTAATAATATCTTTAATTATTATTATTATTATTATTATTATTATTATTATTATTATTATTATATTATTATATATTTATTTATTTACTATTTATTATTTATTATTATTTAAAGTCGCAACTCGTACACCTGCTAGGGGGGATTGCATTAAGATTTGTATATAATGTTGAAAGATTCAATTAGTGCCTCATTGTTCAAGTTATTATCCGTTCTAACTTCATAAAATTATTATAAATTTATTTTAAAAAATCACATCGCCAGATAAAAAAGACATTAAACCTAAAAATGCTCAAATTCCTGTTTGCAGTCGATATAAATATTTGCTTATATCAATACATACTGAAATCAACATACATATAAAATATATATAGATAGTCTCACCCAATATCCTGACAAGCATTTGGTGGTTGTAATATATTTAGTCAATGGTAGTATTATTTTAATTTAATTGCTGTTAATAACTTGAGCAGTATCTTTTCTAAATCTATCTAATGAGTTGGCTCATGGAAATTCTGTCTGAATGTCGAGTTTTGAAATGAAGATTCAAACACAGAAAAAGAAAAGAGAGTTTTTCTCTCTCACTGAAAAGAACTGGGCTTACTATAAATGCCAAAAAGGGAGTGCAGTAGTATACTTTGGCTTACATTATTTCGGTGGCTTCATGACTTACATAAAACCCCAACCTTAGAACCCAACAAAATTGATTATCTAAGAAATGCAAAATCAAATGATTCTTTTTTTCCGAATAGATATATGATAATAAAAAATTTTCTACTATGGATCAAAGCTGCAGAAATTCAGATAAGCGACATATCTATAGCAACAGCCGTAACATTTCACTTGCACGTTCATTTTAGGAAATCAGTACTAGCAAGAAAAAAAGTTAAAAAACCAGCATTACCACTTGAAGGATCTCTAGAGGGTCCATTTGTCCTATTTCAACCTATTTTTGTCAGCCAGAATTATTTTTCATTAAATTTTATTTTCAACAATAATTTATACTGACCTAACTTCCTCGAACTAATACTGATACTAATTTAATTTCAAATAGGTAGCACAAATCAGACAACAGTCACTGAAGTAAATCCTCAGAACTACTAAGTTCCCGAATGCAGCTTCTCTTTACAAAACCGGTTGTGTCTCTGCATGTGTGTATATATAGACTAATGTGCAATTTATCACTAAACCATATGGATGAAGCTAACTTCTCCAGCAGCCTGCATGAATAATTCAGGAGAAAAATCGACAGGCTTCCTTTGATTTCAAAGAGCTCTCATGAACATTCCCACAGACGATTGTCTCAAATACATTTGCAAGTACATGCTAAAAACAAATAAGTCATACTCTCCTAGAGGGAGATTGCAGAGGGGAGAAGCTGGTACCTCTTAACAAGTCACTTTCTGTGAATATCAACATCTACGAGAAATCATGTTTTATATTCTACCATTACATTTCCATGTAAGGCCATCTTAACATAAACACAAATCATAGAAATATTTGCCAGGATCTCCGGAGATTTTACTACAAACCTCAAGCAGATATTAAAGGTTAAAAGAAAAAAAGGAAGACAAAAAGGGAGAAAACAGAAGATTCTAAATCCATATCCTAATTTTATTAAGTAAACTACTAAAACAAAATGCACAGAAATTACAAGCAAGTCCTAAATCAATCCCTGTCCTCTCGGACAAGATTGGCATTAGCTTTTCTTAAACTCTTAATTGCACCGACATATGCTCCATTGCTCTAGGAAGCACGGTTCTGCATACCTCGACCACGGCCCCTACCCGCATAGCTATTATATCCACCATAACCTCTTCCATGGTAAGAGCCACGGAACCGACCACCACGTCCAGGGCCACGACCACCCCGACCACCCCGATACCTTGAAAATTCTCCAAATGTCTGCATTGATGAAATTAATCAGCCACTCTTACGAGCTAATATCATGGAGATCAGCAGCAAATGGGGCATACCTCAGTATCTAATTTCATTTGCTCTGAATACCTAGTCCTCCAGTTATTCGGGTCATTGTCCAGGGCATTGCAAGAAAGAGAATCGAAAAAGTCATCCTTATTATAAACAGGCTGCAAAGGAAGAAACATAATCAGACATGAATATAAAGTCCCCCAAAATTTGTCAAAAATCATGCTAGACAACAATTAAACAATTACCTTGACCTCAATCTTTGGCAATTCAGCAACATTCTCATCCTGTGAATCATCTTCTCCAATGTCACTTCCATTTGCTTCTTTATCCTTTGATTGTGATTTATTGCTTTTTCCCAGATGACCCCATACTTCATCTTTTTTGAATTTCTCATTCATTGCCGTAAAATCAAAATCTTCAGTGAATTTCGTCACTGGGCGTGAAATCTGCAAGGCAAAAGAAGAATCATTATTTTGCATTGCATGGCCTAATAAAAAGGTTCCCTGAGAGAGAGAGTTGACCAAATGCAAAAAAAAAAAGGCATGTTGAAATTCTAAGAAGCAACTAGAATTAACAAGTAAATCACACAAATAAATTACATTAAAGTAGAAACACATGAAAACATTAATAACAGGAATTTTAAGTGTTAAAGGAGGATATATATTGATAACATCAAATGTTTGGCAATATGAAGAAATTCATAAATGCAAATACAAAAACTTCTTACCCCTGATCCTCTTCCACCACGCCCTCGGTAATTGTTACGCATGTGATAAGTACTTCCATTTGGCTAAAAGAACAAGAGAAAGTAGCATATTAGCTCCTAAACCGCAATTTATCATAATATTGTCCACAACAAACTTTAGCTGGATGGCATCAATATTCATTTGTAAGATTAAAATGTAAAGAATGCAATTCTGCAAGAAGAAGTGCAGAACTCTACGGAGACAGGAATCTGATGCATCAGAGCTTTCATGCACCCATCATTTCCACCCACCCAATCTCCGTATTAACCAACCACACCCTCCATTTTTTGCTGGCATTTTCACATAATTAATAATCCTGGGGTGTGTTAAGTTTATTCAGGTACACAAAGTAGTAGCTTCAGATAGCAGAACGCATATCAATTATCTAAGTTTCTCCTATCACACGCGTTAGTGATTCCACATTCTTTCCCAAAAAAAAAAAAAAATCACAAAGAGATCATCTTGATAGCATTAAAAATAAACTCAGAAAACAATCAAGTGCCAAGTTTCCAAATGTTTCAGTTTCTTTCCAAACATTACTCCTAATAAGAAATCAGCCTTTAGCCTCATGAAACTCATAAAACTCCAATCGAATTGGTCAAAATTCTAGCTGAGACCCATAAAGAACACAGATGTTTCATGGCACTCAGATATCAATTTTTAGTACTCATAAAATAATGGAACAAATGCATCATTGTATGTGTGCATAAAAAGAAATGAAGAAAACCTTTTGAGCTCGAGAATTTGGTGGCAAAAGCAATATTTGTGGTTGAGCTTCTGTTACTACTGCGACTGTAGGTTCTGCTGATGGCTTTGATGACACTTGTACAACCTCCACATCCTTCTGCACTGTTTGTAAAGGTTGCGGTGCAGAGGCAGTGGCTGGTCCAGAATGCAGGAGCTGTCCTGGCGTTATAAGCAAAGGCGTAGGTGATTCTGTAACTAAACCAGATGCCACAGAAACAGATGTTCCAGACTGAGATATGGCCCGCTGGGGCAAAGCTGTTGGGCCAGGTATTGAAACAGGTTTGCCAACTGCTAAAGGTACTCCTGCATTATCAGGAACTGAAGTAGGAAGATGAGCCAGAGATGGCAAGCCAGGAACCGGAGACGATGTAGATATAGCGGTAAGAGGAGCTTTGTTTGCCAGAGGATTGATCATTGTTTCAGACGATAGCGACACAGGTTGCAGATGGGGCATATTCAAAGATAAAGTTGAAGCAGGTAAGGAAGTAGATGTTAAACTAGAAGAACCTGTGCTACTGGGAACCAAGGAAGAATGATACTCTGGTAAATTAGCAGTTGGCAAGCTAGATCCTGCTGTTGGCAGAGATGAATTGAAACCAGAAAATTGCATCTGTTGCATCGTAGGAGGAAGAGACAGGCCAGGAGGTGGCCGAAGCAAGGACTGCTGAGGCAGTTGAGGCAGCCCATTAGGCGTTCCATAGAACCCCTGCCAATACATTGGCATAGCTAATCCACTGCCATTTGCATTTGGTGGAGAAGGACCCCAAGAGTTCAAGTTTCCACCGGGTTGATATAAAGGCAAACCACTTTGGAATGTTGATCCAGGGAGCCCCATCTGTGCAGAATGGGAACTATGATCTACCAAAGATCCGCTAGGAGCTGTAGGCAAGCTTGTAGGTGGTGGTGTTGGACGAGGATAGTGAGACTGCACCAGAACAGATGGTTTAGCATCTCATTTCTCCTGCATCACATTACTAATATAGTTGTGACATTTCTTGCCTGAATAATTGCGGGATCACTGTTAATTGGCGGAGTAGATTGAACTGGTGGAGAAGCTTTGACCTGTAAGTCCTGTGAAAAGAGAAAATGTACTTGAAATCAAAGCTAACTAAAACATGGAGGAAAAATAATCCAGTCCAAATATAAATCCTATATAAATCCTAAGAGAAATCAACTGCCAATGAGAAGCAATATGCATCTAGCATCTCTATAAACGAGTGGAAATGTGACCACCGTGTATGCAGAAGTCTGAGACTGCAACCTTTCAACGCTATGCACAGTGCACAAATTATAATTCAAGACAAACAGAAAAGCATTCATTTCCAATATGTACCTTGATATCACTTCCTCTAAACAGAATGTATTCATAAATTTTGTCACTTGGAGGACTTGTGGACCATCTTTTTTCCGTCCTTCCGTACCGAATGATCTCACTGCCATTGGATATTTAGACCACCAACAATTAGTTTGCAGCCATGGTTTACGATAGACAATAAAGACATAATAATATCTGATTAGCTCAAAATCCAAGAACATGGTTTCTGAAAACGTTAGACGTCATCAGTTGGATTGAACTCTGAATCTGTTAGACATCATCAGTTGGAATGAACTTTGTGGATATGTCTGAACTAAAAGACTCATGAAACGACAAATCAAGAAACACTTGTAAATGTAAACTATCAGTGCATTAGCAAGAATTTAGGGGCTGAATTCTTTTAGGGGGAGGAAGCACACGAGGCCTAATTTTCAAGAAAAAATACTCATTCATACACAGTCATTTCAATAATTAGAGCTTAAAAACCAAAATTATCCAGGACACCCACATCTGCTGGACCATATGTTGGTCCTATTTAACTGCCCTTAGATCAACAACATATGTTTGGAGCATTGTGCAACCAACCTAGCCATATACCTCAACACACTACATCATAAGGAAATCCCGTTCGGATGATTAATAAACACACACCTAGAGATATATAGCCGACCACCCATGTCATATACATCTAAATGATTTTTGATAAATAACATATGTAGTACAAGTCGTTTCTGAAAGAGACTTGATCACAGAAGAATAATTAGCCCAAGAGAATGCGTCAAAGATAACATAATTATTCTCATACTGAAAACACAGCAAGTCAAAAAGCTACAACAATAGAAACAGATAAAATATCTGATCTTTTACCAACATTTCACTTATAATGAGAAAATCCAATGAATAAATTCCTAAATAAATGACAAAACCCCCGAAAACGTGATGGTCCAGCCCCCCCGAGAGGAAAAACATGACCATAACTCAACTGAAATAGAACGTAACCAGAATACTATTTGTAACACAGACAACCATCAAAAGAAACATCCATAAAACCTAAAAAAAAAAAGCGCGACCTAGAGAGAAATAATAACAATAAACCAAAGAAATCCAAAAATTCAACCAAAAAGAAAGAAAAAAAAAGAACCACCACCTCCTACTCAAGAAATTGAAGAAAAGAAATCAAAAATCACCAGGAAATAAGTAAAAGCGCATCTATCCTGATTATACTCACCGTTGCGTAAACCGATGCTAGACTCTTCGGTATTGATGTTGTAGAGTATGCCCTCGTACCTGATCTCACTCTTCGAAGTCAAGCTTATCAA
Organism: Sesamum angolense; assembly: GCA_034509725.1. Lineage (NCBI taxonomy): Eukaryota > Viridiplantae > Streptophyta > Magnoliopsida > Lamiales > Pedaliaceae > Sesamum > Sesamum angolense. The sequence goes on along the minus strand of JACGWL010000006.1, from coordinate 2,141,932 downwards.
GCTGCCGATGTAGGAGTCCGCCGATGCACCTCCACCACCAGATCTACTGCTGGCCGCGGCCGTTGAACTCTCCGCCGCCATCTTCTTGTACTCCTAAACTGCTTTTGTTCCGTTTATTCTTTGAAAATAACAAAGATAAATCTCACACACATACATACACTCGGATGTAGAAAAAAGAGAAAATCAGAGGACTCCACAGTCCGTGAGACATAGAATTTGACCCTCGTTTGAAGTGATGGTGTTGGAAACGGGCCGAGATAGGGTTTTCGATTTTCTTTTCCTTTCCTTTGCCCTTTTTCTCTATTTTCCCCCCTTCACTACTACTGGCCACGAAACTTTGTTGCTTCTCTTTTTTATTTCCTTTTTCCTTTTTTTGTCGTGGGGTGGGGGCCTTTTGGTAAATTCCTCATAATATTTATCTACTGCCATTATTTAAGTAAAATTAGTCCTAATACTATTCTCGTAAACATATAAAAAAAAATTATACTATGATGTGTACATCCCAACGAAAAAATAATTCTCAACAGCCCAATAAAAATTCATGATATTAGGAGAAGAAAAAAGTTCAAAATCTCATCCATTAGCCCAACAATCCACATGAGATGAAGGGCCCAAGCTACTCATGAATTCAACCCAAGTATGTGGCCCAATAGAGATGATCAAATTGAGGCCCACACCCAATCACTCACACATGGCGTCTGCTTAGATTGCCACCTAGCTAACATGGAAGATGCATGTTAAGGGAGGCCTCCCCAAAACCTTAAATTCCTAGAGCAAAAGGACTTCTTGTCAACTAAGGAGGCCTCAACAGTGAAGACTACTCCACCTCAACTCAAAGTCATACTTCCCTCAACTAAATTAGTAGAACATAAGATTGGATTGTGGCTTATGTTAACAACTCTTACCCATTCGTCCCAAGATTAGAGGGAATGTACAGAATTCCACTAGAGGGAGATCTCCCTATAAATACAGGTTTAGTCCCTAGACGAGGGACACCTTCGAAGCACTAAAATATTGCTATCAAACTCTTTTTTGCATTCTGATTGCATTTTGAGCACAACATTTTTTACAATATTGCTCATCCTATCATGATTTCTCTTTATATTATATTTCTTGCAATTATTTTTTCTTAAAATTTGATATTAACTTGAGCGTCAGAGTGCTAATTTGTTGTTTTGCAAGTTTTATTTTTCAAGTTATTTTATTTTTTAAACCAAGTCCAATTCCTAAGTCCAAACTCATTGGACCCGTGTTGTTTCCGCACGTATTACTGTATAAAGGGAGAAAAAGTATGAAAAAAAAAAAAACAATTGTATTATAAGTGGATCATAAGAAAATAATTTGTGAGAGAAAATAAATATTGAGTGAGGTAAAAGAAGAGCAAATTAATTATAATTAAATTTATTAAAATAAATTCGAAGCAAAAAATCATAAAGAAAATAAGATGAAACAAAAAGACAGAGTAATGGATTGAAAGTAAAACAATTATAATTATTAGATTGTTAAAAAATATTAAAATTATTATTTTTAAATAAAATATATTATAAATTTAGATTTTGAAATTTTTGTACAATAAAAATTTTTTTATAATAATTTGTCATTGTTGCAAGTTGTTTCTACGTACATACAATACATAATATTTTATGTTTTAAAATATATCCTAAATAAGTGTAAAATATACTATATAAAAAGAAAACAAAAGAATTTATCAGTTCAAGAGCATTTTTAACTTCACCAAATATTAATATAACGGTGACATTAACCATCATTTGTTAGTGCTGAAGATCTTTTCTTCTTATATTAGGACAGATACAGATAAAAATTGTATTGGCACTTAAATCCTACATTTGGAATCTTGGTAACAATATGTAATATTTATATATTTTTTTATATGGATAAGCAAATTATATGGGCCCAGTAGCCCATAAGAAACTTCAACTCTGCATTAGAAAAGTATTCAATGGGCCCAAAACTCGTTGAGGCTTTAGAATCCACCAACGCCCATCACTCGGCGTACAGAACACCCAACTTAGTATGAATCTAACTATGTCACTAATGCGTTTTTATTGTCTTCTCCCCACTTTATTTTTTCTTCTTTTCTAATTAAATTAAATTTCTTACTTTCTAATTATGCACTTGCGTATACTTTTTTAGCACGATGTACAATGTATCTTTTGGTAGGTTGCCTTTAGCCGTGTAAGAATACGTAAGTAGGTAAAATTTTTATACAAATAAAATTTGATCGAACCTAAAATAATTATATAATTCATACAATACACTTGTTTTGTAAAAACAATTGCACAATAAATATATTTTACTTGTTCTTTAATTAATTTGATTCAATTAAATCTGATTTCGGATCAACAATCTTGATGTTAATGCTATTAGGAAGAAATTTATCCATGGATTAGCAGAATCCGACAATGCATAAAGTGTCCAGTACGTACAAAATTACTGTGTCCCCCAAGCCAGAAGTCAACTGGAATTCTTACACTTGCACTTCTAATCTGTGTCAGTATACTACATGCAAGTGCAAGTCTATCTATCCCCACATCATGTAATGAATACTAAACAGGACAAGCAGAGAAAATGACTAGTCATTCATATTACGGTCAAAAAGAAGCTGTAAAGGGAACTTAATTATTATTAAAGCTCCGACAGGCTGGTCCTAACAAAAACTTTTTGGCCTTCGTTTTAGTACTTGATGCAATATGCACTAGATCGATTAACTTATTGGAAATAAGCTTAGAATGTTTTAAATTAACAAATTCTTTTCAATATTTGTTTCCGACTTAAATGCGTTGATTTGATTTGATACTTATTTAAGATTTATAAATCAATTATTTTAACAATTGGGAGACAATTATGGATTTACGACAACGACTAGTGTTGCGACTTTGCATTAGTGCAACTTTTCTAATTTTTTTGGGTTTTATTTTATTTATTTTATTACTACATGAAATTGTCTAACTACCGTATTGATATTTAAAAATATAATTATAAACACAATATTCACGATAATAACTTCGTACTTTTATTTTAAAATGATGTCTCACCGGAGAAAGAGAGTGCAGTAGGTTTCAACAAAACTCGTAGAAATCATATTCAAATTAAAAAAGGGAAATCACCGATGCATGCAAGAATTTTGTGGTAGCTATTGTGAAGGTAATTCCATTATTAGGCCGAAAAGTTTTGGCAATTTCAAAGTCTGTCCATCCCAATCTGTCCTTTCCGTTACAGCAGTCTGTTTTAAACCCAACAGCCCAAAATGTAAGAGCAAAACCCACCAGAGACAAAAGCTGCCTTTGTCTTGCATGTGCTTACATGCCCATCTGCATTTTGCCATGCAAAATGATGGTCCCAACCTAGACACCTCCAACCACCAATTCTAAACATTAAACCCAACTACTTGTCATTTTCCCAACCAGCTAGTATGATATTTTCATTCATCCACAACCAGAGTCAATCTTTTCTGGCTAAAGGGGGGAAATTAAAAAAACCATTTTTAGTATTTTAATAATAGGAGTTAAAATTTTATTGAAGATATAAAGTTTGTTATTCTATGCAGGTGTATTATGAATTAACGGTCATAATTAGCTTGTAATGTTTAATACAATGTAAGTTGGACTTAACTCCCGACATATTTGTAAGATTAGGACGATCAAGTTGAGTAACAACCTCATGAGTTTTGATATGTAAAAACAAAAAGGAAGAAAAACCATTTGATTACCTAATGTTATACGTATGGTTTTGAAGTTACGGTATTTAAATGTATAGCAATGCAAAATTTCGAACTTATTTGAATAATTCTATGTTATTTTAAATTTTATTTTGACCTATATATCGTGTCTCATTTCGAGAAATTCTTTCGTCAAATCATTCTTTCAAATCTAAATATTTTCGTCCAAATATAGGAGGAAAGGAAGGAAGAAAGCATAGAAACCCTTTTGAGCAAAAGAGTCCATTTATAGAGTTGGATTCAGCTACCTTTCTTCTTCAGTTTCCATTGTGATGATCTGATAATTGACATTACCTTAAATGCTTCTCTCTGTTGTGCGTTGAGAAGAGCGCTCCCAGGCTTATGCATTCTGCTACCTACGCCCCTCCCTAATTCATTTACTACCTTGGCTTTGCTATAAACACCGGCAAGATAGAGAGCCTTTCAGACTCTGCATTTGATTCCAATCTCAATCTTCATTCCTTGGAATCCTTCTTTTTTAAGTAGAGGCATTCATTTCTGAGAGGATAAGCAAGAATGGAAGAATGATGTGGCTTGACACTGCAAAACTTCCTATTTTATTCACATTCTTGGCGATTTTGGTGGGATTCAAAAGCTTCTTTCTGGGCTTTGAAGAAACATGGAAAAGATCAAAACTTTGAGGTTTTCTGTTCTGGTTCTGTGCGTATTTTACTTGAGTGTGTGGTGCAATGGAGAAGATGAGAGTGTGGGAGCTCCAATGAAGAGGACAGAGGTGGAGGCTCTGTATTCTGCTGTTCAAGCTTTCGTGGGCAAATGGTGGAATGGCTCAGATCTTTATCCAGATCCTTGTGGTTGGACTCCTATTCAGGTGCATAGTTTTATGAACTGAGATGAAGTCTGTAAACACAGTTTCTCTTTGTATTTCCCTTAGGAGTGTGAGCACAGAGTATTTGACAGTGTTTTTCCCTTTGCTTTTTTGCTACCAAGATTCTTACAGTAAAAAGTGGACTCCCCAGCTTTTTATGAAAGTTGAATCAGGATTAGGAAATCACCAGGAGAAAGCTGAAACTTTAAGCATCATAGGATTTTTCCTTTGGTTTTCAGTGGTCTTGTACTGACTTTGTTACCATTGTTTCAGCAGCCAGACTTTTAATATTTGCATCAACTTTAGTACAACATGAAAACATTAACTCTGAAGTTCAGTTATAGTTTAAGATTTACTGATAATAATATGAAGTTTCTCGTTTGGTTTGGTTCTTGGACAGGGTGTTTCATGCGATCTATTTGATGGCTTTTGGTATGTGACAGAGTTGAGGTTTGGACCTCTTCATGATAACTCCCTGAGTTGTGCCCAAAATGCTGAATTTAGTCCCCATCTGTTTGCATTAAGGCGCCTGAAGGCTCTTTCATTCTTCAGTTGCTTTGTTTCGCCACGCCGTTATCCTGTTTCAATCCCTACTCAGAATTGGGAAGTTCTTGCAGCAAGTCTAGAATCACTAGAGTTCCGATCGAATTTAGGTCTAACCGGACGAATCCCTTCCACTTTCGGAGAGCTAAAAAATCTTCGGTCCCTCGTGCTACTGGAGAACGGACTAACAGGTGAATTACAGGCAAATCTTGGCAACTTAATCAACTTGAGGAGGCTAAATCTTGCTGGAAACTCATTTACAGGAAGAATCCCAGAGAACTTTGGAGGGTTAAATAGTCTCTTGATTCTTGATATGAGTAGAAATTCACTATCTGGTTCTTTGCCTTTGAGCTTTGGAGGGCTGAATTCACTCTTGAAGCTTGATTTAAGCTACAACAAATTGGAAGGAAAAGTCCCAGAAGAGCTTGGGAATCTGAAGAAACTAACACTTTTAGACCTCAGCAACAACAGATTTTCAGGTGGATTGACCAAATCACTCCAAAACTTGTGTTCTTTGGAGGAATTAGCCCTCTCAAACAATCCCACCGGTGGTGACTTAATGAGTCTTGAATGGCAAAACCTGAGGGGCCTAGCTGCATTGGACCTGTCCAATATGAGCCTGACCGGCGGGATTCCAGAGTCGATTGCAGGTTTGAAAGGTTTAAGATTTCTGGGCCTGAATGATAACAAGCTCACAGGGGATATCCCCCCAAAGCTGGCAAGTTTGCCTAATGTTAGTGCATTGTACCTACATGGTAATAATCTGACAGGAGAGATTAAATTCTCTGAATGGTTTTATGGGAAACTGGGGAGGCGTTTTGGGGCTTGGGATAATCCGAATCTATGCTATCCCATTGGGTTGATGCCAACAAGTTATGCTCCGTTTGGGGTAAAACTGTGTCAGCAGGAAATCATGAAATATGAGACTCATCTTGATTCCAAGTTGGGGAATGGGAATTGGAATCATATTGATTCCAAGCCTATGGTTTCTTTGGGATTTTCAGTGTGTGGTGTTACTGAGCTAGTGCTTTTGGTTGAGGTTTTGATGGTTTTAGTTCTATGTTTTTCCTCTGATGATTAAATTTTCTTTTGCAATTTATGTTGCATCTTTTATTCCATTTTACATGTACACGTCATGTATTTGATATTTCGTGCATCATCAAGGGGAATCTATGTCATAATCAAACAAGTTTTATTAGTTTCCATACCATGTCTTTCAGAATGAAATCCTTCTGCCAAATATAGGATTAGTTTACTAATACACAAAAAAGATCGAATTAAGCTAATCATATAATTAGTGAATTGTACGTCTCATCACCAGAAAAAAATATTATTTTTCATTATGGTTAATCATCAAATTTAAAAGTAAAAAATCATGTGGAATATTAATTAACTACAGTTGTGCAAAGACTATAACATATTTTTAAAAACGCAATCACGACATTAGTTACAGTTAAAAACTCTGGTTAATGTTTTGGCCAATAAATAAAGTTACCGCGACTGTTGATTGATACTAGTCAAAATATACATTTTTGCATCAATTTTTTTTGGCTCGTAACAATTAATAATATAGGAAATAATTATTAATGACTAGTACATAATAAACATTAAAAAATGGGGTGAGAGAGGCTCGAACTCTCGACCTCAGGATCACTCAAACTAAACTATGAGACCTACGCGCTAGCCAACTGCGCCACCACCCCAATGATGAGTGATGACAAATTGAAATATGTATTAAGTCTGTTGACTAAAGCCCGTTCTACTTCCTAATTAGGACACAGAAGTCAAAATTACTAATCCTAAAAAATTGGGTGATGCATGTGTGATTGGGATATACCATGACCAAAATACCCCCAAAAGGCAAAACTCCCACTCACAATCAAAGTCCCCCTGATTCCCCCTCGGGTCGGATCAGGCATGGTCCAACCCAAATGAGGACCCGGAATTGAAGCCATATGATACCGTTTTACTTGAGAGTTCATGATGTGAATTCATACAAATACAAATATTTGATCCTATAAATACCCACCACCAATTCGAGTGACGTTTGCCATTTAATGCATTGAAACCGGCTTTTAATATTTTCTTCGGATCTTAGCGAACTAACTTAAGAATGGAAGATTTTTGGCTGGGACTAAGCAGAGAACCTAACTATCTTCCTTCTTTTTAAGGTCTGAAAACACCGATTAAGACTATTCCTGAGATCATGATCTTGATGTCCGACTCGGATCAATATGCATTTTCTTGGACAAGAACAAAAACAACTTTTGAGGTTCACTTGTCACATTAGTAATATTTGTTGCAAAATGTTGTCATTTCTAGACACTTTAAATGCAGTGAAAACGACAGAGCAAAGCGGAATAGAAGCAACAGCTAGCACTAGCAGTAGCAGAGCAGCCTGTGGTTTTCCTTTGGCAATATATATGTATCTGTGTACTTACAGTCTGAGACACACACACACAAATTCGTACATATATATATATGCAGCTCATGAGGTGGGTGGGTGGTCCATGTATTTATAGAAGATGATGATGAAGACGGGTAAGAAACAGGTGCATGCATGGACCATTAGGAAATCGATGTATTAAAGACCCTATCCTTTTTGTTATTACATGGGTTCCTCGAGATTTCTGGCCTCGTACCTGTTCTTCACTCGAATCTGGTCAATACAGTGATATAATTGTCTTGTGATTGTTCACTTTTTTTTAAACAATACATCAATTACACGACAAGTATACTGCATTTATCATAACTTTAGGTTCGAAGAAATCCAATCTCAATTAAAATTTTCTACCTTTTGTCCAAGAAAAGTTCAAATTTGATTCCACAAGTCTAATTACGAGTATCGTGATCACTTTCTTTAAGTGTAAAATGCATGTGGTCGTCTGGACGGTATATGCATTAATGGAGAAATTTAAGCAACAACATGACGGGGACGATAGGGATTTTGATCTTCTTTCAAGTAATCACATGAAAAAATTGGGCTAGATGCAGTTTATCCCATAATATTATTCTTTGTATTTTGAAAAATAAAGCAAATTACCCTCAATCTAAACCGTTGTTATTGAGATAATTTGCTTTATTTTAAAAAACACGGGATGATAATTTACTACTTCTAAAAAATTATTTTTTTGCTCATTTGACCTATTACAAGAAGGTAAATTGCATTTTAAACTTAAAAAATTGCATATTACTAAATAACGAAGTATTCTACTTTAAAATAGTATAATTTGAGATATGTGATATCATAAAATATATATATATATATATATATATATATATATATATATGTTGTGTGTGTGTGTGTGTGTGTGTGTGTAAGAGGTAATTATACTTACACCCATTTGAAAATGCAAAATTATACTTGCATTCTCTCAGAGAATTTTACATTCTCTTCAGGAATTCTTCGTTTATAATTGTACTTCTTCATTAGCATTTAGATGAAAAATAATTTGTGGTAAATCTCTTGATTTGGGGTTGTTGGGATGGAGTCGCCTTAAATTATCACTTTTCTAAATACATAGTTTTTGAATCAATTAGCATATTATATCAATTCAAATAAATCGATATTTCTAAATCTATCAATAAAGTTAAAGTAAATAAAGAAACAACGTACTGCTATTATTTTACTCAATTTAAAGGTTGTATTTTTTCACAATTATCATATAATTAACATATTAGTTTATGTGAAATTAGGGATTAATCATAAAAAGACACACATAAAAACACTTATTGTGGGAGTAACTAGAAACTACCACATCAAGTGTGCAGGGGCTGATGCCGGAACCTAGTTTGCCGGCCGGCAATGGGATCGCTCTTTACATCTAATCCGTTGAAATTTATGAAAGGAAGAAAAAGGGAGGCGTTAGAAATTGTCCATCTGGAACAATGTCGGCGGCATTTGATTTCAACCTTTGTGTCATGCTATTTGATTGAATATATTTAGTAATATCTATTTTATTGTCTTTTGAATATATATTATACGAGCTCTCATAAGATTTTGACATAATTATAAATATTTTTATTATTTAAAAAATTATAAAATATTTTGATATTTAATAAAATTATATAATTTTTTTATGGATTAAGTATGAAATTATCAACTTGTCCTTACTTTAATTTTTTAAAAACAAAATTTTATAAAAATTGAGGGAGGTGGGTGGAAAATTTTAAAAAATTTATCACTTAGTCAACAAAAAATTTTAAAAATAAATAAAATTTTAATCATAGCATATAAGGGCATGTTTTCATTTTACCACAAAAAATGGATAGAAACCTAATTGAGACTAATGGGTTGGACTAGTTATTGAATGACCATTAAAATTCAAAGAGGAATTGATAATTTTTCAAATAACTAGAAGGTATTTATAATTGTACCGAATCTTATAAAAACTCGTTATAACTTACACTAATATTTTTAGATAAACAAGATCGGGCATCTTTTCTGAAATGATCACAAGATCAATTTCTTGTTATTTCTCTCTTGTGCGAAACAATTAAATTTAAATTATAACTATAATCGAGACAATGATCATATCACAGAATACCATCACAGTGGATTAATTATACCATGGTTTATAATTAGGGTAAAATACACTTTGTCTTCCTGAACTATACTTGATGTAACATTTATCCCGTATTTATAAAAAGATACAATCCATGAACATAACACGTTCCACTTAAGTTACAATTTCAGCAGTATTACATAATATAACAGTCCATTTTCAATAATTAGAAAATACGAATTAAAGAAAAAATGGTTGCAAGTTAGACAATTTGTTGATTAATGTCAACTAGGCCTTTAAACAATTGGAGATTACTTTTAATTTAGCCATTCTACCAGATGAGATCTAATTAATTAATTGCCAAAATTGATACCTTATTACTATAAGTTATAACCCCGCTAATGTATGGGTCATTTCGAATATCATTATATTTTAATAGTAGTTGTTGTTCTATTTAATAGCAATTTTTTTTATTAAATTCAGTTATTTGACATTAATGATCAGTATATGATTATTATAATTGTCGGTGGTTTTTAGATATAGATACTTGATACTGATGATTGTAATCAATTTACTAAAAAAAAAACCTAGCTCAATTGATGAAGTTTAGGCCTTATAACTATATGGTCATGAGTTAGAACCCCACCAACGTATGAGATATTATTTTACTTTAATATAGTTGTCGTCCTACTTAATAGTAGTTATTGATCAGATGTAGTTATCTGATACTAAAGAATAGTATATGATTGTTATAATTATCGATAATTGATAAATGTAAATTACAATCAATTTAGTCAAAAAAAAAAAATATATTTCATCACCTTTACTTAAAATATAAATTACACAATTTAAAACTCAAGTATGAATTGAAAAGTTCCAAGATGAAATTTTCTGCGGAAGCAGCGGCGCAAACTTGACTGATAATCTTTCACACATGTTGTTATTAAGTAATTCCCAGCAACGTAATTAATAATTTCCTTATTGAAATTGGAATTTGCCATCAAATATGACCAATTCCGTTCCCCTTTCCCGACATGACCACCAAATTCCTGAGTCGCCTGTTTCGGCTCATGCCCGCGCGTTTACTGTCCAAACTCCTGATGATCCAATTGTCGGTCTTTTCCCGGCGGTCTTTCTTGTATTGTATGCATCAGGTGCCCTTTTTTCCTCGTCAACAACACTTTAACAAGTATAATGAAGCTCGTGGTCAAGGTTTACTGTTAATTGACTTTGATGTTGAGTAGTATTTTTCACTCAACTTGGACATTTCTGTGCCCAACTATCTATTTTTATTTGGAAAAAAATGCAATTTACCCCAGTGATAATGTAAATATGCAAATAACCTCCCTATAAAAAAATAGCAATTTATCCTCGTGTTTTTTATAATGTAGCAATTTATCTCATGTATTTCTTAAAATAAAATAATTTATCCCCCTATTTAGGAAGGTAAATCGTTTCATTTTAAAAAATACAGAGGGGTAAATTGCTATATATTTTTTTCATAAGGAGGTAATTTGCAATATCATGGGGATGGTAAATTGCATTAAACCCATTTTTTTTTCATTACTAGTTATAGTAGCACATAATTTTTCACGCATATGATTTGATAGATAGATATGATCTAAAAATTTTAAAAATAAAATTAATATATGATTGGAATTGGAGGATAAACATAATAGTATAGTTGCGGTTAAAATATGTATATAATTTGAAATAAGGGAAAAATCCGAAAATGCAAACAACCCCTGCAATTCGTAAATTTTTTAAAATTACTCATATTCAATTAATTTTTTGTCATAATCAAACCCAACATATCAAGTTTGGAATGGGTATGGTCGGACTGAAGACTCGATCCGCATTGTCCCTACTCAAATTCGTGAATTTTTGGTTAATATCCAATAAATTATTGTATGTAAATGCGTATACACAACAATACATACACGTATGTGTATTTGGTGAGATAATCTATGGGATTACGAAAACAGTACGTCATAGTCTAAATTACTATAATATACAGGATACGGTTGAATTAAGTGTAATAATTATTTTATAAACCTAAAGTTATGATAGACAAACAACAAGATTATGTTGCATCAATACCAGAAAGATTAATATCCGTCGATCATTATGGAGTTTAATGTAATCAAGAATTGATGAATGGACAGCAAGACTAGTACTAGCTTGGTTTCTTAGGGTGGCTTCGCACGCAAAAGATCTCTCTATTTCAGGAAATTCATAATTTAATGTCTGAAAGAAGCATTAATATTCCTTTGCAGTGCATTTATAAAGCTGGACCACAATTTTGGGAACTCCCAACATTAATTAATTTATTAGAGAGATTAAACGATTAACTAAGTGTAATTAAGCTGCTCCTTCATAACTTGATCTAAGGTTTTATTTGTTTGGACATCGATGCTACACCTAATGTGTGTACTATGTGCAGCAATAATGACACATATCTCCGAAACACTAAAAAATAAAATGTATATATGTCGATATTATTATAACAGTCGATGATTAAATATTTCTATTGTGATTGGAAAATTTCATCCAAATATACATAGCAAGAGGGTGCTGCTAAATAATATATATATATCCCAAGATAAATATAGGACGAAAAAATTAATATGGGAGAAGTATAATTAGGACTATAGAGAATTAATTTATGCAGGCTCCTATATAATTAATTAAGATAATCTTTTTTCCTTCTAAATTAGTAGGGTTGACATATATACTTCAAATAATTTAATACGACAGGCCACATTTTTCAGGTTCACCACGTGGACATTTTGCTAGCACAATATGTGCACAATTTTAGCAATAGCAATACTATTTTAATAAAATTTAGGTACGTCATGGGACGTGTATATATATATATATATATAGCCAGCTAGCAATATCATATTAAATTTTTTACGGCCAACCCTATTTCATTTTTTACTTTATTTAATATACATTGTTATGTGTATAAAAATGATATTATTTTTTATTTAATTTTTTTTTACATATATTAAATAGAGTGAAAAATCGAATAAGTTTTGCAACAGATAATTCGATTTAGTAGCCACCTAAGTAGAAGAAATTTCATGGAAACTAATCCATCTTGACCCGGAAAAAATAGGTGCCGGCATCCAACACAAATTCTGCCACTATAATTTTAATTTTAATTTCCGTGGTCAACCGTTGACATTGAAAGTTCAACACCAGATTGCGTGTCAAATACTTGGAAATTATTCATAAAACTCTAATTTCGTCTTCCTCAACTTTCACATTTCATTTTCCTTATAACTCTTTTTTTTTTTTATTTATATATATATATATATATATATATACACATACTCCTCCATGCAGATACAAAAATCTCCCACACATATACGTACAAACCCCTTCTTCCCTCTCATACACATCCAATTAAAACCCTAAATCAAACGCCAAGAACTGATCATCAAATGGCTATTTCTTGTTTCTCTTGGAAAACCCTCGTTTCCCTAACCCTACTTGTTCTCCTCTTTCTGTCGGATTCTTGCATTGCAACGAGGCCGGGGAGGACGATGATGACGGTGACGGTGAAAGATGAGGTGGACCACGTTTCCGCCATGGCTTTGAAGTACTTTCAAGAAAAGCAAAGGGTAGCAGCCGATGGATTGTACTTCACCAGGCTGCCTAAAGGGGTTCCCATTCCACCTTCTGCTCCGTCCAACAGACACAATTCTTTACCGCAAGATTGAAAATCAACGCCCAGAGATCTACGTACCGGCAGAGTATATATATAAATATATATTAATTATTATTTTTTAATTTTTTCTTCTCCAGATATTTGATGATCCTGATGATGGTAGTTGAATTTTTGTGTAAGCGTAATTAAGGAGCTATTAATTGGGTTATTTTGACTTTTGAAGTTAATTATACAGAATTTCTTGTAACAGTACTGTACAGATGTATAAGAATGTAGTGCTATAAATGATCATTGTTTGTTAATTATATTTAGTTTTGATTTATTGAATGTTATAAATTATAATACATACTGCAATTATATAAGATTTTAGGTACCTTAATTGCGTAATAACTAGAATTCCAAGTGATGATTAATTATTGTAAATTATAAGTAATGAAAGAGTTTAATTAGAATTATGATAGTAGTTTTTGCTATATATTAATGTTAATATGAAATAATTGTATTTATATTTAATTTATTTTAATTAATAAAAATTTATCTCTTTTATTTGAAAAAAAAAAAGAGCTTAATTGGGATTAGGAGTGATAATGCTGTAGGTGATTGGTGTTTGAATGTTTGACCGTGATCGTGAGTGTGTGCTAATGACTTTGAGTGTAGGATTGGAAAATGATATATATATAAAATATTAAATACGTCGTCAACCAATTGAAAGAGCGTAGTTATGAGTTCCACAATCCATAAGCATAGTCCACACGGACAAAAAGTCGTACTACTAATAATAATACAAATAAAAATAGACTTTTTCTTGCTCTTTTTCTTGGTGTGGGGGACAGGACACGAACTACACTGCTCATTCCCATTCCCATTCTCATACGACGACTCTACAGCCCTTACTCAATACTTCAATAATTATAAATTGAAAATTGCACAGACAACATAGGTGTTAGGATTTTCGCAGAGTTAATATTTCAAAGATTAAATTAAATATGGATGGGTCGAAATATCAAAATTGGAAATAAAAAAAATTTTAGTTTGGATCAAGTTTAATCGAACTAAATGAATCACAGAGCAAATATTATGTAATTTGTCACTTTTTATTAACTGTATATCAATCATATGATAAGTGTGTTGTACTTATTATATAATTAATTCAAATTTAACTTAATCAAATTAGAGGTAAAATTTCTCCTCAACATAAAGTCAAAGCATTAAAATTACCTAACCAATAAACAAAGACTGTCATAGCATAGGTTTTGCCCAATGTACGGATGCCAAACTATACACCTGGGATCGCAACATGCGTCCCAACGGGTGTTTATTGGCTCCTGCCTAACTGGGCCATTTCTTTGGGCTTTTCCTCTTTTTATTTTTCCATCTGATCCTTTCTTCTTTGAGCCTCCTTGGGGCGACTACGGCCCATTCTCGTAATCAGCCCACATTGGTGTATTACAACATTCCAAGTATCAAAACATTAAAGCACAATTACATTATTTTATTTTTATTTTAATTTCAATATCTAACAAAAATTATTACAATGATCATATCATATTATACAACAGATAACATTCCACACACCTGATAGGGTTCGAGAACCCATGACTTCTAAAATTATGGGATCTCAATTTCGCCAATTGGACTAGGCCTCATTGACAATTACATCATTATTATAATCTTTACTATATTATTAAGGCTCCAGACCGTAAAGAAATTACATTTGGTTTGGTTAAACTTTAAATTGACTAATATACCCATACTTATATTTATTTCTTCCACTAATAACTATCTCTTAATTAATTAATAAAGTATATCAGTTATTTTTATTCATCTATGTTTAAAGTTAATTTATTTTATAAATTTGTCCAATTATTTATTTTATTTAAATAAATAAATATACTGAAAAGTTTAAAATCACAAGTAGGGTACCGTACCAATGCTGGCATCATTAAAGCTCTAATTCATTCACACCCTCTTAGGTCCCATTTTCTATTTAGGTTTTATAAGTAGTTCAACAGACCTAAATAAGATGTTTATTTTATATTATGAAGATATGTTTTTAATCCAAAATTTTGGTACTAATTACTGTTTGGAGTTATTCAACCCAAATAACCTGAATAAAAATAATCTGAATTGAAGAGAACCATTTTAAAATTTAAAGATACATAGAAAATAAAGATAAGGGAGAATTATACTCTTCTCCCCTAAGGTATGGTGTAATTATATTTAAACCTCATGTGATTTAGAAAATTACATTCAATACTTCTGAAATTTGCTTTCATTTAACAAATAAGTCTCTTCGTTAATCAAAATTTGTTGAATTTGTTGATATTAACAAAAAAATAAAAATTGAATGAAAATTGATATTTACCTTCGAATGATTTATTACTGATTTATTGCAGGTCAAATAATTCTTTTCGTCTGAATTAACCTTATAAGGGTGAAGATATACATTTTCATATACATTAACGCGTGAAGACGTATGCAGATAATTTGGTCATAGAAAGACTTATGACTTGTAATAAATCAGTAATATCAATTGTGGGCAAATATAGATTTTCTTCAATATTTTTTGTTAATATCAGCAAATTCGGTGAATTTTAACTAACGAAATGACTTATTTATTATATGTAAGCAGACTTCAGAAGAGCTAAATGTAAAATTTCAAATGCAAACAATCCAAATATAATTACACCATACCTCAAACGATGAATCTCTAAAATTTGGTATATTAACAGAGGGTAAATTGTATTGAAAAAATTCAGATTAACTCACACAACCACCCATACATCTAATTAGACTCCATCCAACTAATGAATTTGAAATTATTGATGTAACAAACAGAGGTTGGTGCCTCAAAAGAATGGAAACATTATGAAAATAATGGTGGGATTCATTCAGATCAGAGAGAATTGGACTTGACTAAGGTTGTGTGGACATATTTGCCACACCTGTACCCAACACTCTCTGATGCCATTCTCTGCCATTGTTATCGCAGCAAGAACATGACATCCTTTGTGTTCTTACAGGCACAAATGTTTGAAGTTTAAGTCATCTACCACTGAATAGTGACTATCAAAGTGCTGGGTTTGCAGTTGCTTCTTTATTTTTTTGTTTCATATATATATATATATATATATATATATATATATATATAATTTCAAATTTACATTATAATATTTTATAAAATTTGTTTGATAGTAAGTTGTTTATAATTTTTAGTTTAAATCAAACGTCTATTTCAAGCACTTACGAATACTCCAAAATATCTCTACATAGTAACTCACGAGTCAATAATATATAGGCCGAAACTTCAATTTAGATCAAAGTTTAAATGAAATTATAATAAACAGGTCTCTCTTTTTAACTATATAACTTAATTAAAACATTTGAGTTCAAACACGGATACGATGGGTAAGCAGTCACATGATGATTGTTTTGAATTTTGAGTAAAAAATTCAAACAGACATCAAAATCTCATGGAGTAGTATTTGGTAAGAAGGTATGGATGGATGCTTATCCAATGGTGTCAATATAAGCACAAAGGGAGCAGTGGAGGACACAATGTTGGGGAAATACACTTAGCACTGATTAAGGTATGTGAATGGGGGGAGTGATGCATAGTATACCCATCATTTTAGGCAACAATGTCAAGTGGTAATGTCCTAATCCCAACCCCTACTCAACACATCCAATAATGTGTGTGTGTGCGCGCGCGCACTATTTCTAATTTTCTACAAGAACATCATTGTAAGGACTCCTTTATTTAATATGTCCATATTGGTATCTATCTTAATATTTATTTTTTAAAGTGACGTTGATATAACGATGTTTTTTTTTTTTTTTTTAAATCAATTAGTAATTTTATATTCTGATAAGGAAAATATATTCAATCAATAAAAAGAACAAATTATCCTCAAGAAAAATGCTTAAACACTGACTGCGAAGATCTGAGTGTTTTTGGACGGGTTGTATGCCCCTGACTCGGCGATCCGCTTAAATAACCATTGATTTAGCACTCATCCAACAACAATTCTTTTGACATGTGTACATTCTGACACACAATTGCCTATAAATATATTGAGGGCCCAATTCATAAATATACACTTATTACTATCAGATTGCACTCTGTCGAGAAATTGCATTGTGCCACCCTTATGACCTTGAACCCTAAATTAACTTAAGCTTCGGTGGCCATCAGCTAGCCTAACGACTTGTGTATTCATGTCAATCATTACTAGTTTAGTTCAAAATATTTGTCCACTTCATGCTCCAAACCATTGCCTAGTTTATCCAGTCAATTTTGAAGTCACCCCGATGTCGCGGTGAACCTTAACTCTAATTAATTTCCACCTCTAATTTTATCGTTGGTCTCAATTCACTTAAAAATACAAAATACTTGACAAATTACTTGTAACATTTTAAATATTTATGCACACATTACAAGCACAGCAATAGAAATGTGTAGAATGGAAGATCTAACTTATACCAACTATAATCATAATATAAATCAAGAAAGATTATGCTCAGAATTAGTGAAAATGATAGTAATTGATTGTTGTCCAAAACCAAAATCTAACTTCCAATTCAAGAAAGAAATGAATCATCAGTCATCACCACGTGTTGGGGGTCGGGTGCATAAGCAAACACATTATTGAACAGCATTCACATGTTTTGGAGTGAATGATTTGGTTGCGCCCGTGGCCAAATCATTGCAATATTTGTGTAATCTTAATATTGTTGTTTACTTAAATTTTTGTATTCCGGTCTTTGTCTTGATTACTTAATCCAAATGACAAACACGTATTTTAGATTTCCAGTCAATACTTCCACGTGTACCTAGGATTAAATATTAGCATTTGGTTGTCTGAAATCTGAATTCTACTCTTTATATATTGGCAGAGAAGATATGTCTGGTGAACAACACAACTTCTGGAGACGCCCAGATGAACTCTCCGCAGCAAACTAAAAACATTCACTCATTTAGTCAACTTTCTTGACACCTAACAACTAACCAGAGAAGATTGCAAATTTTAGTTCTGGTGAGTTTGGTCTGAAAGAAGTTTGCAAAAATTGTAGTTGTATTACACTTGCATGTAATTAATATATAGTTTAAGGACATCCATCAAATATACAATACGTGTAATAATATTTTCAATGTAACTGTTTTGGTATGTTATTTAGACCTTAGTGGTAAGAAATTATTAAATGGAGGATTGATTCGCTTGTACTTTAATTACAAAATAAGTGTAATATATATGAAGTATAAGTTTTGAGATAAACTACGAAGAAATAGCAAAATCAGTGGAATCAAACAGGCAGACGAAACAACAACTTACTGCATTTGTCTCTTTCATTCACTGAAGAAGAGTACTAGAAACAGGAACCTATACACAAATATACCGCCACCCCACTAACCAGTAAATTTTGAATTCATTTCTCTCCGTACAATTCTTGGCTTCATCATTCATCACGAAAAACTAACTCTAAACATTAACACCGAGGCTGTAATAGATCAAAAGAAACTTAAGTAAAACTATGATGTAAAAACTTATTAAACTCTGAGCAAATAGATGCTGAGTTCAGGGCCTCCATTTCCATCAGGATTCATCATGTAAAAAGCCTCTGAATCTTTGCTGCCCACAACCCTCTCAAATTTGGCCCTCATGTACATCATCTCCCCGTCCGATTCCGTCCCGTTTCCTGTTCCGGGCAGCACCCCTGCCCCCATTGATATCGGGCCTATGGAGTTCAAAACACTCCACTCCTCAGGCCCGCAGTCCCTCCTCATTGCATACCCACACTTTTTCCCGTTGCAGTAAGTCCTCCAAATGGGCTCTTCCAGAAGCTTAAACCCTTTCTTCTCAACCTTCTTGTCGCATTCCAATGCGATTCTGACCAGCCCGGATGCCATTTCCTTAACAAGAATGCTTGTCGGGGTCGCCAGTTCCACTAGAAACGCTGGATTCAGTTTGAAATCCTCTTGGAACGCGAAATGGACATGCCCGCGCCTGTGCCCGAAAAGGGTCCCTACAACTTTGGTCCCCAGGCCCGAGGAGAAATGGTTCCGTGCCCTGCCTAGAGTCAGGGCCGATCTCAACTTCGAAACCGCCACAACTGAAAGCTTCTTTCTTGGAGGCGCTCTCCCTGAGCCCGTGGAGAGTGAATGCTGCAGTGGGAAACTTATTACCTCCTCGGATTTCACCTTTTCTTCAGCTTTCGAGGAATCGAAGGTCAGGATTTCTTCCATGTCGTCGTCTTCATCTTCAACAACCTTCTTTTTCCAGTGGAAGTATCTCCTGGAGAAGGAGAAGGAGTCGTGGGGGTTTCTTGCCATGATTGTCTTCATCTCTAACAAACGAGAGGAAAGATTAGAGCTTTTCTGTCTGAAAGATGTTTTGAGGAAAAGGGAGGAGATATATAGAGGTTTCTTCGATCTGATTCCTTATTCTATGTTGTGTGTTGTTCCTTTTTAAGGCGGGATGAATTTATTTATTCTTGGCTTCTATTCCCTTATCTGTCAGGATCGGGGAGACTGAGGGAGTATAGCAGGGAGAATACTGACAAAAGCAGGTAAACCACCAACAAATAAAAAAATAAAAAAATAAAGATAAAAGAAACAACAGCAAGAAACACAAGAGACTTTTTTTTGAGAGGAAAAAAGAAGGCAACGTTGGAATCTGAGGAGACAAGGATTTGATATTTGAATCGATTTTTCAACGGTGGGACTGATTGTAAGAACAAGAAGGGGAGAGCGGAGTTGGTGTAGGAAATGGAGAGAGCTTGGCTCATTTTAAGAGTTGCATTGGAAACAGTTCAGTATAGGTAAAAAAACCACACCTAAACTCTACCCACCCCGGACCCCCCCCCCCCCCCCCCCCAACCCCCAACCCCCAAAGAAAAAAAGAAAAAAACAGTCATTATATTTGGTTCACGAATATTAATGAGTGGCAGCAGCAGCATCTTCTCTTGTCTGGGGGAAGACATTTAACCAAAGGTGGGAAGGAAATTATTAGTCTGAAATTTTGGCTTGTTTGTGTGCTTACAGAGTGAGTGGGTATTCCGCCGGATTACTTTGTTCTCTGGCTTGAGACAACAAATGATTACCAGAGCATTATGTACTGTAAACAGAGTCGTAGTACTAGAAAAGTTACAAGCTCTAGACCCAGAGAGCATTATGGACTTTATAAATCAATTAACGGAAAATTCTAATATAAATAGAGTATGATTGAACTTGAGTCAATTTCATAACAACTAAAATATATTTATTTGAGATTAGTATACAATTTAAATAAATTACACAACAAGTGTATCACACCTATTTTGTAATTAATTTGATTAAATTCATAGATGATAATATGCATTTTTGCTTTAACTGAATGTTATTTATTATGATCTTTAATTGTATGCTATCGTAACAACTTTTATTTGATTTCATGCATGTAACATAGGTAAGGGAAAACAATTTTTAAATTTTCTACTATTTCATAACAATAATTTCCTTTCAAGCATACTCTCCTAAAAATACAGTGACAAAATATAGTTCAGTTTATATATATATTATACAAGAAAAATGAGCAAAGAAAAAAAGAAACACTCAAATGGAAATACAAACAATCACCAGACCAGACACACAATACCTTAATTTCATCAGCTCCACGAAAAAGAGGCCCAAAATGTCAACAATGTGAAAGGTGAAGTAATGATGAGAAAATACATCGAGCCAATAAAACCTTAATCTGCAAAATAATGTGCTGGAAAGTGGTACCAACAATCATTACCTAGTTTTAATTCCTGATTCCAATTCGGGGGATTCTATTAATTAGTAATTAAATATTATTATATATCTGAATTAAATATAATATATATTTATTATGTACGTAAATAGTAATGTATAATTTAAAATGAATGACCATTAATAAAATAAATATACTACATTTATTATATAATAGTAATTAAAAACACAAGACAAGAGGAGGGCCCCTCCCTGCATTCATATCCCAATGCAATCAATCCCTCAATGTCAAAATTCATAGAATTTTAGGGCTTCATGGTATAGTACCAAAGTCTTATCAATTGTTTCCTTAATTATATAATATTTCTTTATTTTTAAGGATGGGTTCAAGAATTCTACGAATCAACTAATCATCATCTACATCCAACAACTAGGTTGTTTTTTAATTAATTGTGTATTTACCAAGAATGTAACAATGAGCCCATCATGCTTCCATCCAGAATCAAGATCTGTATAAGTCAATTTTTTAAATGCAGTTTAAGGAATTCTAAAAAGTGACCTAAGATTATAGAGTGGTGATTCTTTTTCTTGTTTTGAACATTAAGGGAAATTTTATATTAATATATGATGAATTGATTACAGTGACAGGATCAGGTTCTATAGATGACATGATTGTTGAGATTATTAGTTATCAACCTATTTCATTACAATGTTAAAGGCTGCAAAGCTGAGTTGAAACAACAATCCCAGTCCCTTCCCATGTCTAGGATTTTCTTTGGATGAGTCATCTCGTTTAGATTTTAACATTCTTCTTCTTCTTTTTGCTGATGCTGTATAAATTACAATGATATCCTATCAAGTTTGACATAATTACAAATATCCCTTTATTGTTTGAATACAAATACTCCTGATATTTGATAAAATTATGTAATCCATGAAAGTATGAAATTATCAATTTTGCCCTTACAGTATTTTTTCTTCAAAAAAATTAAAACTTATTAAAATTTCAAATGGGTGGATGGAAATTTTTAAAAAAATTATAAGTAACAATATCCACTTAGTCCATAAAAAATTAATTTTTTTAAAAGTAAATAAAATTATAATTTTTAATCCACAAATGCATTTATATCAGTTCACCACAAAAAATAGATGAAAATCTAACGGATTGAGCTAATTTTAGACGGCCGTTAAAATCAAGGGGATATTCGTAATTAGGTCAAACATCAGGAAAGGTCATTGTAATTTACCCATTATTTAAATATTGTAAATTTTTTGCTTTTCAATTTTATTTGGATTGCAAAATATATTCTTTATTGAGGCACAAAGCACATATAGAATTTTTTAGAAATTTTCTTCTGAAAACGGTCTCAACAGTGGGTAACCAAGTGAAATGTATCAATGTTTTTTTTTTTTTTTTTTCCCCTTAACAAACCAAAAATCCGATATTTATATAAAGTCAAGTCTTGTACAAATTGGGAAGTTATACATATATGATAAAAAGCAAAAGAATCAGAGTATAAAATGCCTCTAAAAAGTCAGGGTAGCTGTCAAATTTGTAGTTACAAAACGAATGGGTTGCTGCTTGTTTTGCAAGAGAGTCTGCTGCTCTATTCACTTCCCCGTAGCCAAAAACCAGTTGAACATTGTGTAGTCTATCCCAAAGAACCCAGCAGTCCTAAAGTAGAGTGACAAGATTGGGGACCTTCCCATTTCATGCGAAAAAGATGAATAAGCACTTTAGAATCAGTTTGTATTAAGTTATTAAATCATTTCTCTTGTGCAATTGAAAGTCCATGCTGAAGAGCCCAGATTTCAGCCGTGGAATTTGTATTAATTCCTATTGAGATTGAAACAGCTTAAATAAACTACCATTATGATCCCTGAAAATTCATCATCAATGTTAAGTTTAATCCAAGATTGGGGAGGGCGGGTTCCATTTGAATTTTCTGCTCAAGTATCTACCTGATTCTGGTTCAAGCAATAACTGGATATATCTCCAAATCTCCAAAGTATTTAAAGTTTAATTTTTAAATATAGCTAGATTGCTATGTTTTCATATTATCCATAATGTATTTAGTAGCTGTTTTTGTTTATGGCGGTGATTTTTCCATTGATGTAAAATAAAATCATAATAGAACTAGAACAACACCTATTATTAAAATAAAACAACACCTATAATTAAAATAAAATAATATCCCACACGTTAGAAGATTTTGAACTAGAGTCAAGAGGGCCTTGATTTTGTCAATTAAGCTACGCCTAGATAGATGGAAGCAGATTGTCACATTTCAGAAATTGTTGCAAGTTTTTGTACATGTCAAATGAGATGACCAGATCATATTAGCACACCAGAGAGCCAAGCAAACGAACCAACCAACAATATTTGAGCAAGGCAACAACGCCCAACTCCCAAGTTATTGCAATTAAAGTTCGTACGAGGATCATTCATAAGCTCTACAGCCTTGCATTACTGGGCTGTTAGAAGCTGCAAAATAATTCCCCCAATCAACTCCTTTTCTGATAATCATACACTGAAAGTGCGCAATAACCAAAATCATGTATCAATGATGTCATACTTGAAATTCTGACACAGACAGATCGATAGGCAACATTCTTCATCAGTTGAAAATCACTGCTCTAATTGGACATAAATGGATTAAGGCCGCGTCCTATTGCAGTTTCCAGTGGTCCAAACAATGGTTGTGGAAGATCATTCCAGTCATACCAATCCCAGCCATCACATTTCTCAGGTTCAAGATTGATGGGTGCCTGATCAGAATCAGCCAATGCTGCTCGCATAAGAACCGCGATCAACTGTACTGGTTTTGGTTCTGAAACAACGTTGTTGGTAACCATCATAAACTCAATTCCAGTAATGTCTAGCCCGGTTTCTTCCTTCACTTCCCTGGCTGCACAAGCCTCAAAGCTTTCCCCTGGAAGTGCCAAACATCAGATGTAGGTTTAGTTTTCTTTCTGTTCCTAGTTTGACAACATGGCTCAAGGATGGTGCTAGTAATAACAATCACCCATAAGTTTGGTATTCTTGTTAATGGATGTAATTCATTACATCATTTGATATGTCCAGACGTCTGATATTTCAAAGAAAATAGATAATCGATACACTGCTACGGGAAGTAGCAGTATGTATACCCATATTCATGGGACTCAAATAAACAAGCTTGTAGTCGTGACGCCTCAATCTTACTATTTGAACAAAGCATCATTGGTAATAGTTTGATATTGAATTAGTAATAACCCGAAGATCAACAACAGTACATAGTAACTATTGACTGAAATAGAACAACATGGATTTATACACAGTCATAGAATCCAAACAAAAGAAACTGTCATTATCTACTTCTAGTCTAATCTTAGGTGTTTAGTCCCCCGCCCGACACTGATTTTTGCATGAACTTTCAGCTAAACATAGTCAAGGTTTTTCCTCTTGTCGTCCCAATTTCATTACACTATTGATTGAAATTGCAGAAACCCTCCATGGAGAGTTCAGCTTTTCCCAGATCTTGGTGAAGGAATTATCTTTTCTGCAAACAAAACTTACAATCTACAGTTTCTTCGTTTAAGCTCTAAGCTATGAAAATGCGCAGTATCAGAGTCATCATCAGAGAAGAAGAAAAGTGAACGCTGACCGAACTCGAGGTGGCCACCGGGAAGGGCGAAGGTGCCACGGCCAACGGCGGTGCGGCGGCGGCCCAGCAGCAGTTTGTTGCCCTTTAGCAGAAACACGCCCACCCCAACTCTTGGCTTAGGCTGCGGAGACGACATAACTGGAACAGATAGAAATTCCTCGACCCACCTCGTATAGTATATTTGCTAAACCAACGAAATCAATCTCATTTTTCTGCTCGAACTCCAAGACTGAATTTTTAATATAAAAGTCTTAAATATCTTAATAAGACGATATTCATATCAAATTGCAATTTCCATTTTTCAAACAATATATATTATTAATATTAATGAACTATTATACTGAAATGGAGTATAATCTATATTAATATAAAAAGGAAAGAGGTTTCATACTCACAAACGGCGGTTAGTGATATCGCCGCATCAATTTTGTAAAGTCAAAAATGCCGTTACTGACACCGCCACACCAATTTTTTGTAAAGTCAAAAATGCCCTTTAAGTAATAAGATAACTAATTCATTCCACTTTCTAAATTATATAATTAATAAATTAATTTTCTTTTTTAAATATCAAATATTGATTTGTATATTTTGCTTTTATTTATAATATATTTTAAAATATAAAATATTATTTATTATATACACACAATAACAACGTACCACAACTACTAGTAATTTCAAAGTCTGAAGCTACCACTTATTCTGCCAAACTCTATGTTGCCTTGTCCGTTTCCTTATAGCCGAAAGTGATTTGTAACTTGTGGAATTTAGTCCAACTCCTCCAGCAACTTTGCAGCAGCCAAACGAATTCCACCGTATGGTTCTCCGTCTCGGTACGATTATAAAACACGATTTTAGAATTAATTTCAATAATGCAATTTTATTAAACCCATATATAGCCCAATTGGCCAATGTGATGTATGGCCTAAACTAATTTTTCTCCTTATCATACATAATTGTTAAAAAAAAAAAAAAAATTACTAAAAAACCATGTATCAAAATCAACAATAAGGTGAACAATTATATAATTAATTTTTATTTATTTAAATTAAATAATTTAAAATAACTTAATAATATTTTGATTAATATTTCTAAGAAAAAAATCTTGTTCTTATTTGATAAATATTTTTATTAAAAAGATTTTTATTTATTTTTTGATACAAAATGAAAAAAAGATAATTCAGTAAAATTGTAAAGATTAACGACGCTGCCTTCGCCACGTGTCTCCATCCGGTTTCCTCTGTCCTAATGGTAAAACATCAGAGTCCCACCAATACAATTGCTCCCTTTCCATCACCACCAACACAACACTCTCTTCCTCCGGCAAACCGAAACAGAAAATCATACATCGTCTCGATTTACAGACAGGAATGAATATGAATCAGAACATGGTGAGTGGCAGTGGCAGTGGTGCTTCTGGGACAAATATGCCCTTGAATCAGCAGCCGGGATCAAGTACAAGACAGTTAAAGTATGTTAAAGTCTGGGAGGTAAAATATCCTTATCATTGTATATTGTCAAATCGATTCCCTGTTCAGAAAGTGAATTTTTTTGTGGATCTTGAAGCTTTTACACGAAAATGATATTGCATTCTGGGCTGTTTAGAATTCAACAATTGTCTTTACTATTTTGCCTCCTCTTCAGCTGTTAAGTGATAGGGTTGGGTCTCAAAACCCACAAGGTTGTAAATCGAATTGATTGTCTACAAATGCCTGGTTTTCGCTGACAAAATCACCTAGAAGTTTGTTAAGAGGAAAAAGATAAGCAGCATAGAAATTCAAACAACAATCATTAGTAGATGATGAGACAGGAACATCTCTGGGCAGCTAGACAATCTTAATTTGATCATCATCAGCCTCTAAGAGTGTTTTGATTGGATGATCCAGGGAAACTTGTCTGGACCGAGACAAGGCCAGCCTATTTTCATCACCAGACTTGAGGTATGCTTCAGTACCTGGATAAGAAGCGTGTATGATCATGGATAATTGAATGTGGCATTATTTCAAATAATTCAGTTAGAAAACAATTTTTTGTTTAAGTAGGTTAGTCTTCCAATACTTGTGTTGTCATGCGTATAGCATATTATACAGCTATTCTCTTTTAGCTTCCTTTTTCATACATTTCTCATCTTACTGTTTAGTTTTCTGTCTACTTCTGCCAGGCATACAGGAGTGTATCAGCTTCTGAGACGTAAGGCTGTTTCTCATTGATGCTCTTGTTTTGAGTTCCCACCTTATTGCCGCTTTACTATCGTGTTGTGCATTTTGCTAAACCATAACCATCTGTGTTGTTGGTAAAGTAATTTTACTTATACTGAAAACTCATCCTTTGGAGGTACTTAATATTTGTCAAGGAATTTATAGATAAGGCACATACATCTTTTCAAGTGTTTTACCTCATCAGGACTCAGGCTCACTACATTACAAGGAATATTAGTTTTGGGATAATCCCAACAGAGATAAAAGAGTTAACTGCTTTCTACTTTCTCTTAAAGTTTGTCTCAGAAACTCAGAATGAGTGGGCTGTTCCTGTTGCATAATATGCACACAGTATTTACAATTGCCTTCAGATCCAATATACAAGTCTGGATGGCCTCTTCGGCTGTTGCTTATTGATGCTTAACATGCTATGTGTCAGTGTTGAGTGCTCACGCCCCCATCATCAGCTAAGCGTGTTGGCTGGTCAAACTCACAGCCCCGTCATTGTCTTCTATATCTAATATCAGTCCTCTGTTTGACACGTTCAACAAATTGCATGCAGCATAATTCACTTCCCTGCAAAATTATTATCCTTGCAGTTTGTTCTCAACATCATAATATATGGTCAAACACTATCAAGTGACATATGTTTGTCATTTATTTGTTGACACAATCACTTGAATTTTTTTCACATCTATCTTCTGCGTAGGAGATAGTGCACAGAGTCCAAATTTGTTCTCCAGAAATTTAGCTAACTGTCTTTCCTCAACAAGCAAGTAAGAATGGGAATCGCATGACGATTAGGACTAGAAACCATCTCCGGAGAAAGCATGATATTATGAATCAGATACAATCATGAGCGAGGGTTTTTTAGTGTTTGGGAATGTCCCTTGACATCACCAGAAAACTTACTGTAACTGCTGGTATATAATAGAAAATGTCTTCCTTTTACTGTTCTTTATTATATTGCTTTTGTTTTCACTGTGAACTTTTATCTGTAATTTTCACTCTTCTTTCAGGCTTGCCGCAAATTGGCCTCCGGTAATGCAGATAGTCCGCCTGATATCACAGGATCTCATGAATAAGAAGTAATATCTCCTTGGAGAAACTATAATTCTGTTACTGGATGTATTAATTGTCATGCAAAATTCAGCATTTCTAGTTGTATGTTTGAGTAGGAGTTTGACTTCTCTTACCATTATGCTAGGCATTATGTTGGAAAGGTTGATTTTCTAGTATTTCGGGCATTGGGTCAGCACGGCTTTCTTGGGGAGCTGCGAGAAAAGAAGCTTGTAAGTCTTGACAACATGAACCTTAATTCCCTTCTAGCATTTGTATGCATGAGGTAGAAGTCACTCGTATTTCCTTGAACCAACCATTGTGGATTGGCCTACCAAAAGGGAACTTGATATTTTGATTGTGAGCATCAAAGTAGGGAATTTTACTGAATTTTAAGTGTTTGATGAACTTTCTATTTTCATCAAAGTATGAGTCATGGAATAACGCCTCCACCCCCCAACAACAAAAAAAAAAAAAGAACGAAAAAACCAAGGACTCCACCCAGCCACCTCCATGCCCATTTTCTCAGTGAAGGAAAAGTTGGTTCAGGATTATGTTGAAGCGCAGGTGAACATGGATTGTTTGTGACATCCCAAGAACTGTGTTATTTAATGTTGTTTCAACGTTAATTCTCATAGTTCTCTTTGTATACAATTGTCCAGTTTGCAGTGATACAGTTACCATCCCAGACATTGCTGCTCGCAGCTTCAAACAAAGCCTATCGGTTGATCGCAGTCCTTCTCCCCGTGGTAAGACCAGATATTGTAGCTTCAACTTGTACTCATCTGTAATCGAACATTCTATATCTTCATACTTTCATGTTCATACCCAAGTTTTGTAAGTGCTTCCAACTATTCACTCCCTTTTCTAGGATACGGTTGTATTTAATCCGCAAATACCACATCAGCAGCAACTGCAAGCACAACTACAGCAACAGCAACCGCAGCAGCAGCATCCGCAACTGCAACAGCAACCGCAACCGCAACCACAACCCCTTCCTGTTGGGCAGCTTCAGCAGCAGCCGCTTCATGCAGATTCCGCAACAGCAGCAGCAACAACAGATGGTGGGAACAGGGATGAATCAAGCCTATAAAAACGTTTAGATACTCTCTGTTTAGATTTAAAGACAATCAGTTAATGTAGGCTATGAGTATTGTTTCCATGAATATTAGCTGTGCTATATTTTCTGAAACTGAGATCAGCTTGGTCTTGCAGTAAGCAGAAACCAAAACTGTCTCACTGTATCAAGGGATTATGCAAGGTCTATGGGGTGACAAAACAAAAATAAAAGTGAGTTTGCTGAGGATAGGATCAAAAAATGACTTGGGGGATGTCAACTGTCCCATTAACTAATCCGACACGTTTGAATACATGTTTAGGCTCTTAATTTAAAGGTTGCAATCTGAAATCTGGCATGTTAATTAATCAATTCATCTACCTCTGTCGTTTTTCATTATTGTTTGTCTTTTTAATAGAAACATTTCCAATCAAGAGATTGTAAATTTAAGTTCCGTAAACATGAGTTTATGTCTATGTTTATATATATATATATTTTTAATAAACTTTCATAAGTTCCACAAATCCAAATTCTTTTATCTTTTGTAGTTGTTTTATATTTTTAATAATCAATCTAAATCATTTCTCTTAACATATAAACTTATTTATCACAATTAGCATTTTTTACTTGTGGAATTTAGTCCACCTCCTCCAGCATAGGGTGGGTGGAGGTGGGTCCTTGATAAACTTATATCCAGATATTGTAGGATAGACATGATGTACTTCTCTTAAACATGTCATATAATGATACGAGGTGGTTTTATTGGACCCCCCCAACCCCAATCACTGGCCATCTGTCTTGGAACAAAAAAAGTTATCCAAATTTTCTGTGGGTCTTTGACAATTTGATGGAAAATGAGACACC
This sequence comes from Sesamum angolense, assembly GCA_034509725.1. NCBI lineage: Eukaryota > Viridiplantae > Streptophyta > Magnoliopsida > Lamiales > Pedaliaceae > Sesamum > Sesamum angolense. The sequence goes on along the minus strand of JACGWL010000006.1, from coordinate 2,112,092 downwards.
CTCTTATTCTGTTCAAATATCTCCCTTGTCTACTCTAATTTCTTGGAATATTCAATTTTGAAGAATCTTCTTAAATTATCTTTCTTCTTCATACTCATGCCTGTAGTATCAAGAAGCTGTGATGTTACCATAAAAAATTTAAAAAAAAAAATTATACATACCATTTTAAATGTCAAATTTCACAAAAAGAGCTCTTAATTGTGCTGGGTCGATGCTTTTTTTCCATCAATTTTGATAAGTGTTTGAGGGTTTCATCAAATATTTTTGCGCGGCTTTCTTGATTGAGTTCTTACAGTCCAGTCAATAAAATCATGTATGTCTTGAACTTTTATAAAAAGCAATAGCCATTTACAACAATTGATTACTAATCAACAAACTATGATATAAAGCAGTACAATAAATGGTGTGATTTTAATTTCGAAAATTATTGTATGAACTACATTATAAATATTATATCAGTCGTGTGCTTTCAATTTGAGAGATAGTTACTAAATTACATCAACTATATTTTATACTTAGCGGTGTTGGTGCTCTCTTTTATTATGAAAAAAAAACACAAAAACTGTACATGTAATAAAACTGAGAACCAAAAATCTTATCCTTAGGACGATTCTCCCTTGTTTTCATGTCCAAAAAAGGGCACATGTAAGTGATCTCCTATCACCAAATTTATACACACAATAACTTATCCCTATTCTGCCTACAAGAAATATTCCTACTACACAATCATCAAATAAATTATTCAGATATTTTGTTAAAAGAAATATAAAAATCATAACTTTTGCATATATAATGTAAAAAATACATACAAAATATAAATTATTCAATTATGAAAAACTGTCCACTATTTATATGCAATCATGACAAATCAAATAATTAAAGAATAAAACCTTACTCTTATCAAGTAATTAGAATGTGGGCCCATATTTTTAGGAAAAAGCATGGAGACGGAGTAATTAAAAAAAAAAAAAAAGAAAGTGAAGAAATGGAATAGTGGAGGGAGTGAGGAGTGGCGCAAGGGTAGCGTATCAGTACTGTCGTACTGTAATCCCCATCATAAGAGTACAAAAACGTTGCCATTAACTGCGCTGCTTTCGCCACGTGTCTTCATCCGGTGTCCTCCTTCCTAATGGTAAAACATCACAGCCCCCTTCCATCATTCACCACCAACACAACGCTCTCTTCCTCCAACAAACTGAAACAGAAAATCATACATCGTCTCTCCTCACACACAACACACACTAAGCTCTCTCTCTCTCGCTGTATTCCATCAGAATACCAATTTACGTAGCCACAGTGAAGCAGTAAGCATGACGGACATTACAGATGATATAGCGGAGGAGATATCGTCCCGGGGATTTGAAGATGACTGCAGATTACTGGGAAATCTCCTCAATGATGTTCTTCACAGAGAAGTCGGCCCCAAATTTATGGAAAATCTCGAAAAAACCAGAATCCTCGCTCAGGTTTCTACTGTTTCCATGCTTTTCTACTTATTTTCTGACACTGGACGCAGCTTCTACTCTGGATCTCTCCATTTCCTCCGATCGTTGCCGTTTTTTTTCTTTAATTGTTTTGTTTCTTTGCTTTCTATCTTTTAATGGTCATTCTGGATTTGCTTGCATTTCCCCATCTCGCAGCGTACCAGTGTTGCCCGGTTCTTCTTCTTCTTCTTCTTCATTGTGTGTGTGTGTGCAATATATATATTATATATTATGTAGCAGTGGGATCTTGTGATTTTGTTGAGGTTTAAGTGTTCTGATAAATATATTATGGATTATGCAGTAAGTTTTGGTTCATTAAAGGTGTTTTCCTGCATGCATATCATGTCGTCCATGTTGATAGTGTGAATGGCTTGACTTTTCATTCTTATAATGCCTCCAGTTTCATCTCTGGTAATGGTTTCATGTTACAAACTTATATGCGCTGGCTCTTCAACTGCAGAAATAATTGGAGGTTTGGTGATTGTTGTGTTTAATGTGCATGGCGCCAGTGTCTCTTTTCCAACTGATATATGCTAAGCACATAGCTCTGTTTATGCTGGTATCTGACATCTTTCGCCTCAAACTGATATTAATATCAGTTAGTCTGTGTGTGCATCGACCAAATGAAATATTGTGGTTTGAGTACTTTGGTAGCTAAATATATTTGTGGAATGAACCTCATGGAGTACTTCTAAAATGTCTTAATTTGGACATCTAGGGTATTTACGGAGGGAAGCGTTTTCTTATTAGTAAGTGTGTGTTTGGGTTTATCTCCTTGAGTACAAGTAATGAATGCATTAAATATGGATGTAGAGTGCATGCAACATGAGGATGGCTGGAATTGAGGACACAGCAGAGCTTCTTGAGAAGCAACTGGCTGCAGAGTTGTCAAAAATGACACTTGAGGAAGCCCAATCACTTGCACGAGCATTCAGTCATTCTAAACCTGACAGGGATTGCAGAAACTCATCACAGGTATATTAAGCTTTTGTCTGTTTGAAAACACAATTATGTGTTGTTCGTCTTTTTCTTGAGCATCTGGTTAGATGTATGAAGATATATGCGAATCACAGCAACATTCTAATAAGAAATATATCTCAGTAGTTGTCATGTTTTTGTACATTGCTCAGCTAATCATGCTTCTTGTGGACTCATAAGTTGTTAATTTATAAAATGTGGGGATGATGTCCTTGTTGTAGCCAATACATATATTACCACCACCATTGTTTGTTGCTTATTTCGTCCTTAATTTAGCCTCCAATACTGGATGACGACAGACTCTAATGATGTGAATCATATGCTTAAATTTCTTTTTTTGCAGAGTAACTAAGGCTAGAAGCTCCTCAAAATTATCAAAATCTTGTGATGAAACTCTAAATCAGCTTGTGCAGTGTGGTGTTTCTCCGGATGAGCTTTATGATACTGTTTGCAAGCAGGTATTTGACTGTTGTTGCTTTTTGTCTAGTTTGTAAGTTCAACACTTCAAATTAAATTAGTTTTGTGGTGATTCTGACTACTTTTGACTAATTATACTACAGGAGGTTGAAATTGTCCTCACAGCACATCCCACACAGATAAATCGACGAACCTTGCAATACAAACATATCAGAATTGCAGTATGCCATTTACCAAATTTTCGAAGTCTGCTAATTGGATATATTAACGACAAGAATGAGATTTTCACTTTGATCAGTATGTAATGTTGTTATCTTCTGCAGCATCTTTTAGAATATAATGATCGGCCTGACCTTGGGGATGAAGATCGAGAGATGTTGATCGAAGATCTGGTAGCTGCTTTTCTTTGAAAATATTGAACAGTGTGAAAAAGAATAAAAAGTTACAAATTTCCTATGCTACATGTGTCTTTTGAATTTTGTAGGTGCGAGAGCTTTCTTCAATATGGCAAACTGATGAGCTCAGGCGGCACAAGCCTACTCCAGTGGATGAAGCCAGGGCTGGTAAATTCAATAGGGTTGGATGTGTATGCCTTTTCACTTTCATAAAATCTTGCTTTTGTTTTCAGGCCTTAATATTGTAGAGCAATCACTTTGGCGAGCTGTACCTCATTATTTACGTCGTCTCAGCAATGCTCTAAAGAAGGTTATTTTCATCTATTCTGCGAATCTTCCTTTTAGTTTATGGTTTTGTCTCAAGATTGGGTCACTTTTCTCAGCATACTGGAAAACCACTGCCTTTGACATGCACTCCAATAAAATTTGGATCTTGGATGGGGGGTGATCGAGATGGAAATCCTAACGTGACAGCAAAGGTGATGTCTCAGTGACTTCTTGTATAATGTTGAAGCGAATATTCTACTACTAGAGTAATGATTGTAAGGTTTTGCTTTCTTTCTTTCTTTATAGAGCCCAGAGTTCATATAGATAATGCTAATTTCTTGTCCATCAGACTGGTAATGGGGTTTAATATCTGTGGTTTCAGGTCACAAGAGATGTATCTCTTTTATCCAGGTGGATGGCTATTGATCTCTACATGCGTGAAGTTGATAACCTCAGATTTGAACTCTCCATGAACCACTGCAGTGCAAAGTTATCGAGACTGGCGCATGAAATTTTACAAAAAGGTCTGGCATGCCTGTTTGCATACTCTTCCGCAATGGTTATACTTAACTTCTATGGTTCAGAATACCATTATCTTTAATTCTGTACTACATAGGTGTAGCAGTATATGTGGCTTTAACTTTCTACTACATGGGGAAGAGCAGTACATGTACGATCATAACAAAGCAATACAATGATAAGTCACTTTTAGAAGGAGAACTCTATGACATGCTATAAATGCAGAAAAGTAACACTTGGACATATCATCTTGATTCTTTCTGTACTTGTGTGAATACGGAATGCCGTTTGAGCTTGTTACAACTTGACCAGCTTTGACTTTCTGACCCATTATATAAGCTAGGTGGTTTCTCTACTTCCTGCCAGTAGGTTTGAGATAGATGCTTAAAAATGGTTTCAGCCTTGACTTGTGATGGTAGAGGGAAGTCTCAGCATTGAAATTTTCTCTTAACCCCTTTGCCCCTCGAGTCTGATAATGGGTCTTGCATAATTGTAATGCATCTCCACGTGCTTATGAGGGTCAAAATGAAGTTATGGTCCCTAAAGTTCTTGTTCCATCTTTTTTTTGCTCGTTGATAAATGAGAGAGAAGTAACATTAATTGGATTTTGAAATGTTTGAATGATTTTGGTAATTTCTCTGTGGTCCTGAAGCAGATGTTTTGGTGCAAAAGGTTAAAGTATACTGTCCTAATGCCATTTTGTATACTGAATTGGCATTGCCTAGTTAGGAACAACTGAATTGTAAACCAAGGAGCAACTGCCATTTTTTCTAGGTTTTATATTGGTGATTGGCATGCTGTTCTTGAGCTATCTCTTTAAAGAATAGGTTGGATTGTTAACTGAAACACTGGTGAGTTACTCCTAATTTTTTCTTTTTAATCAGAAAAAGTGGAGGATCGACATGAAAGTTGGAGCCAACAATCAGATTGGGTTCAATTTAAGAACCACAGCAATCATGCTCCACCTCTTCCACAGCAGCTTCCAGCAGGAGCTGACCTACCCTCTTGTGCAGGTTAATTTCTTGATCTTGAAAGCCTGGATGTGTATATGGCCTTATACCTTTTCTTTTCCAATGGAAGCAATTTTGTGCAATGCTTTTCATTTAAAAAAAACTCACTTTTGCATTGACTACTGGCAGTGATTCTTTTGGCATGCATACACTAGAGTGTTTCAACATCATTCTACTCTTGAATTTGTTAACAATGTGCTCCATATATCCCTTTCTATTCTTCAAGCAATCAATATGAATGATGATTTGCTGGTGTTCTAGTTTTATTACCACACAAATGATGCAATCCTTTGTTAACTTTCCTCATTCTAATTGTGTGATTCCATTGTCTTCGGATTCAAAGTTTTCTTGTTTTCCTTCCTTCTAGGCCTGTCCATTTCATTTTTGGGGTTCTCATATTCTTTACATCATGCACTTGCAAGATCACTGATCTGCCGCCTCCATTTTTAGAGTAGTTTGTGTTCTGATGTCCCAGAATCTTGTCAACTTGTATTTTAGAAGTGTTGATGGGAACTCTGCATTTCTCATTTTTTGTATGTTTCGGGCAGAACACAATGACGTAGACTCTCACTATCCTCGACTAGATCTTCCTGGTTCAGAATTCATGCCATTCAATCGCCAGGTAAAGTAATATAGGAAAATACTTACTTGTTCCACCTTCCTCAACACTTAACACCTATATGATCTTTGATTTCTTATGTATAATGCCATTATGCTTCTTTCCATCATCCATACAGGATAGTCAGGAGAACTTGATGCTCAAAGAATCTTCCAGTGATGTCCATAAACTTTCCATTAAAACACAAGGAAACGGCAATGCTAATAATAGTTCTGGAAATGCTCAGCCTGTTGTGACACCAAGAGGATCTTTTACCACAGGTCAACTTCCCCTTCAGAGGAGACTATTTGTTGAATCTCAGATAGGAAGAAACAGTTTTCGGAAGCTTCTCGAACCAAGCTCTTCCCAGATACCTGGAATGGCTCCTTACAGAGTTGTCCTAGGGGATGTGAAAGAAAAGGTGCTGTTTCTGGTCCTACCTTCTGAAATAATGAAGATCACTATATAGCTTGTCAGTTGCTGTTTGCAGTTTATCTCTAAACCTGAATGAAAGTAACTTTTCTTGGAAAGTTTGCGTCTTTCTGCAACATATGTTTGATTGAACTTAGGGGAAGACATTCTCCAAAGAATTCTCCTATTAATACAGTGCTATTATGCTTAGCAAATGGAATAGGTATGACCTTTAGATGGCAATTCCGTCTCAGAAACTTATCACTCAGTCTCTTTATACTGTAAGATCTTTTAATTTCTGTGATAAACTTGAGCGACGATTGAGATAAGTTCTCTTTTCATTTGTCTTCACTTTTGAATTTCTTCTATCAGCTGTTGCCCTTAACTATTCTAAAATGAACACATAGCCGACCCAAGTTGGTGATGCTTTTTTATTGCAACCAGCCTATTGCCAACAGTTTGTTGCTATCACCTACAATTTTTTTGTAGGAGCACAAGTGGAAAGATAGATAGAGATAAACAGCAAATTCTGATTTACTAGAGAAACATGTCATGCCAGAGGAAAGAACTTTTTCAGGAAATCGAGGATTTTATTTTGTGGTTAGCAAATGACAATATCATGCAATTGACATATAGAACTTATTCAAATGATCTTCTGTTAGTATTAGAGTTCTCTGTATATAATATTATCGGAGCCATTTAAATATGGCACATTGGAAGCTGCTACCACAAAGATAGGTACCGCAGACGATATGGATCTTTAATTGATTAATTTGTTTGGTATTTTTGGCAATTGCTAGTAAATTAGGAGAAGTTATCCTAAGGGAATTAAGTGGCCTAGCAAATATATGGCAAGTTCCAGCATGCCTTGCTCTCATTCTGTACTGTAGCTGGCTATGCACTGTAAGAGACAAATCTCTTTTTCTTTTTGTGTTACATTTTTTCTTCCATGTTTGTGTACCTTGCCTCAATCTTGAGGTGATGAGATGTTGTGCTGGCCAAACTATTTTCTTGTTGAATGATATAGAGTATATGCTAAACTATTTTCTTCCTTTATGGTGCTTCAGTTTATCTCCCTACAATGTATCTTTTGTCTAAATTCAGCTTTTGAAGACAAGGAAACGTCTAGAACTTCTCCTTGAGGACCTTCCTGGTGAATATGATTCTTGGGATTATTATGAAACATCAGAGCAACTTCTGGAACCTCTACTTCTGTGCTATGATTCGCTGGTATTTTCACTTTGTAACTATCTTTAAATGATTTAGATACTTAGTTTGTGTTAATACTATCACATACTGAATGATTGTAACATTTACAGCAATCTTGTGGTTCTGGAATCTTAGCTGATGGTCGGCTGGCTGACCTAATTAGACGTGTTGCTACTTTTAAGATGGTGCTAATGAAGCTAGACCTTCGTCAGGTAATCCCACTTTTTTGTTGCAAGCAACAGTTATTTCTGATGTCACTTGTGCTAACCATTGCATAATTTACCAGGAATCTGGTAGACATTCAGAAACACTTGATGCAATAACCCAATATCTGGATATGGGTACCTATAGCGAGTGGGACGAAGATAAGAAACTTGAATTCCTGACAAGAGAGCTGAAAGGGAAGAGGCCGCTAGTTCCTCCAACCATAGAGGTAATTGCTTCATTGTAACTTGAACCTATTCTGTTACTGCTTGCTATTGTCTCTCGCCCATTAGCATGTGCCAACCTTGGATAGTAGTTTAAACAAACGAATAGTATGTACATCATATTGTCTAAACATGATTGCATAATGGCAGATGAATGATGGATGACAATGTATGCAGGGGGAGGAATTTTGAGGTTAGGGTGCAGTTAGTTTAGACTAAAGTATAAATACCCCGCCCTTTACTTTTGCCCAAGCATGAAAATATCAAAAGGTGATTTGACATTTGAGATGGAACTATAAATTGGTAATTCTTTCATGGTATTAATCAAACTTCGTAAAGCTCACACATATGATGAGTTGTAACTTAGCTTGTTAAAAAAGAGGAAAATATGAACCCATATCTGCAGTTAGGACATAGATATTTTATATCACTTTGTTTTTGGTGGGGTTTGTAATATTTTGCATTTCTTCTATGGATAGTTGGATTTCAAACTGCATCTTTTGGTTGATTTGGGTTCAGGCTATATTATATCACCAAGGATCTAGGTACTCCTTTTATGTGAAAACTATGATAGCAAACTATGATAGCTTGGCTAGAACATAAAGTGGAGCACCTAGATAAGATTTTTCATTTCGGTATCAAAGGAGAAAGAATAGTCTAAACATCCTGGAAATGATATAAATATACTAATATGGAAAATTGGTAATATTGACCAAGTTATGCAACTACAATTCAGTGACTTGGTTTATTGAGAGGTTGCTTTATTCATTTTTCTGTGGCTAACTGTCTTCATTTCATCAAATAAAACCCCCTCTGATCTTGGTAGTCTTATATGGAGTGAACTATGGAAAAACAAATAATTCAATGCACTGGAGATCTTTGAGACATGATGCTAAATTAGTATCTAGAGCTTATTTAAGTGACTTGGTTATAACTGGTATTTTGGTACTCTAATTTCCTTTCAGGTTGCCCCTGATGTTAAAGAAGTATTAGACACCTTCAGAGTAGCTGCTGAATTGGGAAATGATTCACTTGGAGCATATGTGATTTCTATGGCTTCCAATGTATGACTTCTGGTGTATATCCAACTCTAAATGACCCCGTGCTACTACAGTGACCATTCTGCGAAAAGTTGAACATTTGATTATTTTTCTTTTCGTTACTTTGATTTGGTGAGATAATTGCCTCTTTTGCCTATACTAACTGGCAGGCTAGCGATGTTCTGGCTGTGGAGCTTTTACAGAAGGATGCTCGCCTTTCCGTAGCAGGAGAACTAGGCAGACCATGTCCTGGTGGAACGTAAGATGTTTAAATATTATGTGAATTAAGTTGACTGTTAGATGCAGATTATAAGGAAATAAGTTGCTAGATCCAATGTTTTATGGAAACATCTGCTTCTTCATATTTCAAAATTTGTCTTATCCCAATACCATCTCCCCTTTGTATTGGAATGAACCTGGATAAATTTTATGTGATGCTACGTGACAATTGTGTACGATGTGCCTACTCATTTTGTATGCCAAAACTTCTTACATCCTTGGGCTTTCAATGACAAAAAATTCACACTGTTCACCAGCATTGCAATTGAACCAAATGGTTTTATGCTAAAAGAGAGTTTTCACAATAGCGGCAGAAAGTTTGTAGTCACCTTTTCTGGACAACAAATGGTTGTGCTACTAGAGGAGTGTTTGCCACAAGTATTGCTTAAATTTGTAGCTAATCTTCTTCTTCAATAATGTGTATTCGGAACCTTTTACAGCTTTACTTAACACCTTTAAAGTGCTATGGAGGATTCGAAGTACATTCGCAAAGAATAACTACTTTCTGCCCTGGAAACAGCTTTAAACTTGAAATTTGGCTTGTTTTTTCTCTACCTCTTTTCAACTGACTCATCATATAAATTGAAGCTCTCTGAAAAGAATTTCCCTCTCTTGTGATAGGCTTCGGGTTGTTCCTCTATTTGAGACTGTGAAGGACTTGAGAGAAGCTGGTTCAGTCATCAGAAAGCTACTATCGATTGATTGGTACCATGCTCATGTTGTTAAGAACCATAATGGACACCAGGAGGTATGGGTTTTATGTTATCTTCTCATTGTGGCAGCTGATGGTGGATCTGACCTTAAGCAATATCAATGGACAGGTGATGGTTGGATATTCTGACTCAGGTAAGGATGCTGGCCGGTTTACTGCTGCGTGGGAACTTTACAAAGCACAAGAAGATGTTGTAGCTGCCTGCAATGAATATGGCATAAAGGTTACTCTCTTCCATGGGCGTGGAGGCAGTATTGGGCGTGGTGGTGGTCCCACATATCTTGCCATTCAATCCCAACCACCTGGTTCTGTTATGGTGAGTGCAGCTTTTACCGAGTCTCCTGTTAACTAAATATTCTTTTCTTTTTCCTTTTTTTTTTCTTTTGTGTGTGTTGGTGTGTGCTTGTGAATGTAAGTCACTGAGTGTGTGTATGTGTGTGAGATTAACATCCGTCAGATATTACTTTATATGATAAGAATACTCCATAAATGTTATGCATTTCTTGTCACTTTCACTTTAATTCCTTGGGCAATGATTTTTACATATTTGTCTAAATCACATTACGAAGCAAAGTGAACGAAGTAGCCAACACCATGTTGGAAAATATAGCGCCGCGAAAGAGTATGAGAGGAGAGGCAGGTCATTTATATCTTGGTGCTCAGTAATGTAGATTAAAGAGTAGGGCGACCTAAAACAGATGAAATCGTGAACTAGAGATATACGAAGCAAATTGAACAGAATGTCAAGCGCTGTAAATGCATATTTCCATAATAACTGTTGCACCCTATCTCTATCTAATTTTGTGCAACTCCATTTTAAAGGAATAGATATATGAGTTCTCCCTTCATTGCTTCTATACTAGTTACGTTTTACCAGGGTTTTTGTATCACATGTACTGAATAACCCTGTATGCTTCTTCTAGCTTAACTGAAATCTGGGAAAGTATAGACAAGGCAAGTAATCTTTTATATGCTAATATTCTATTTATCTATCAGTAGTTTTCTGGAAACTACATTTTACCATGTTCTTGCTAAAAACTGTTCACTTCAAGTCAATTTATAACTGTAATTAGTCACAGCAAAAGAAGCTTTGTTGCATGTTGTCATCTCTAACATATGCCTCTATTTACCTGCTAATAAACCTTGTCTCAACAATGTCGATGTTTGTCTCCATGAATCGGCAGGGTACTCTGAGGTCAACTGAACAAGGAGAAATGGTGCAGGCCAAGTTTGGACTTCCACAAATGGCCGTTCGGCAGTTAGAGATCTACACGACAGCTGTGCTTCTTGCTACTTTACGGCCTCCACAGCCACCCAAGGAAGAAAAATGGCGTAGTCTAATGGATGAAATTTCTAAAATCAGTTGTACTACTTATAGGAACACTGTTTATGAAAACCCAGAATTTCTTGCTTACTTCCATGAGGCCACACCTCAGGCTGAGCTCGGCTGTCTCAACATAGGAAGCCGTCCAACACGAAGAAAGACTTCAACTGGAATTGGACACCTGAGGGCAATTCCATGGATTTTTGCCTGGACTCAGACAAGATTCGTTCTCCCTGCTTGGCTTGGAGTTGGTGCTGGCTTGAAGGGCATATGCGAGAAGGGCCATACTGAAGATTTACGAGCAATGTATAAAGACTGGCCATTCTTCCAATCCACTGTTGACTTAATAGAAATGGTTCTTGGAAAAGCAGACATCCCAATGGCCAAGCACTATGATGAAGTTTTAGTGTCTCCAAGCAGGCAACAGCTTGGGGCTGAGCTGAGGATGGAGCTTTTGACGGCAGAAAAATTTGTTCTTTTGGTTACTGGACATGAGAAATTATCAGAAAACAACAAAAGCCTGAGGAAGCTTATTGAGAACAGGCTCCCTTATCTAAATCCAATGAATATGTTGCAGGTGGAGATACTGAAAAGGTTGAGAGGCGACGAAGATAACAACAAACTACGGGATGCACTGCTTATCACCATAAACGGAATTGCTGCTGGGATGAGAAACACTGGTTGAACACCATTACCACGCCTAAAAGTCCAACTTATTGATCAAAATTTGTACTTCCATATCAATGAAGAAATTGCTTTTGTTTACATGCTTGGGTACTAGTGATGTAGGAATGAGCAACGATACATTGTTGACCAGTCCTCTTGCACTGATAAAACACTTTTTATATGCAGAAACTCTTGTAAGAGATATATGATGGCGTTTGCATCATCGCTTCTCAAAATTTGTAGTTATAATATCCTCTTGTTCACGATTCCTATTAAACGTGCAACCAATTGTACCAGCACTCCAATTCTTTTTTTTTAATTAATTTTTTTTCTTCAAATAAGTTGGGAAATAGAAAACTTTTTTTTTTATTATTGGTACCTTGAGTATGATATTTTCTGGTAATATCTATACTCACTTATAACAAAAGAGGAGTGCTTTCACAAAGCCCTGGTCGTGAAAGTTACAGTGAAAAGCTGTGCATTCTGTTAATCATTTTACTTTCCGGTCCATACATGCGTCAGTATCCTATATTGTTTAGCTGAGCATCATTATATCCTAAAACACAAAAATCTTAATTCATCGGACTACCACTCAGTGATGCGATGGAAGCATTATGCTTGATTTGTTCTTTAATGATATCAGTGAAAAAAAATCTGGGCACTTGGGATAATGCTGAAATAATAAGAGCATACTGTCTATTCCAAGCATCTGATGCTGCACCTCAAGAAAAGAGAGGCCTTCAGATGAGTTATTCCAATTTCTTGGATGGCATTTAATGCAAGTTGGACAACTGCTGTTATTCCATCCTCGTACTTTGGAGACTAAAACTATAAATACCTGCACGTTAACAAAAGTGAATAAAAATCTGAGCTTAGCAAGGTAGCAATTTAAGGTTTCTCAAACTCTTAAGACAATGGCATCAATCAAGTCTGAGAAACCTGGAGGGTCCCAGTCCGTTGGCTCGGCCAAGAAAGAGCCGGCCAAAGCTCCTGTCTCCAAACAGGGCCCTGCCAAAGGCGAGCAGAAGCCTCGGGAGCCTAAGAAGAAGGTAGCTTGTTTGTGTTGTTTTTCTTCTGTTTGATGGGAAAAGAACAGTTGTAACGATCAAGAAATATGCTAATCTGACTGATATATCATTTTTGTGCTTGTAGGGATCAGGTGCCAGGACAGGAGGAAAGAAATGAGAAGTTAAGTTGAAGTAACTTCACGTGTGCAACTATTATAAGCAGCCAGTTTGTTGTGGCTTCTGTTTTAGTACTATGAATGTTATGTAGTTTGCCTGGTGATTATGTAACCTCTTCTCTATCACTTGGCCTAATAAAACGATGATATGTGGTTAAGGCACTAAGGTACTTCATTTCTTTGTGTTGAATTTGCATGTCCAACTCTCTGCATGTTGAATTTTTACCATATATTCCAAGCACGTTTAGAAATTATATGAGCATGAATGACGAAATAAATCTAGCAACACAAGATCAAATGCAAAAACAAACAAAATTATTTTGATCTTTGATCCTTGTAAACGGTTATTGGAGAAAATCAAACAGAGATCAAAAGGTTTCCAGGGCAGAAGTTGGACAAATGTATTTGGCTATCTGAGGCCATTAGGCTTCAAGAATTTCTCACCTTTGAGCTCAGCTGGTACAAACAAACATTCAGACACGATAAATTCCATACCAGTTCGTTGTTAATTTCATGACAGGAAATATCTACCATTATTTCTTTCATTCGGATTATTAGCATTTTACTGGATTAGTTCAAGACCGTGCACAGCTTGCAGTCCAGGGGTGAAACAAGGAAGCCTTGAGATCACCTTCTACCAGACAAAATTATGGAACAAATTGCAGTGTTAACACATATTTTTAAGGAATATTTTGAACAAATCCTGCAAAACAGTATCAATTTTGTGCCATACTTAGTGCGGCTCAAGTTGTTAAAACACAATAACACAAACTGATTTATGACAATACTAGGAATCTACTTTTGGAAATCTTACAATTGATGGCATGGTGTTTCAACTGCCTACTGGATCACATTGTTCCAATTGAATGGAATAGATCCACCGAGTCTTCTTGATACTTTGTGTCTAAGTGCTACACAGCATCCAATCACAAGAATGCCCAAAAGAATGGGTTACGCTACAGATGATATATACACAACAATTCTAACAATATAAGTAATCATCCGTAGTTCCAGCTGGGAATTTGATAAGAATGATTAGAATGGGCTGACACTGCGAGCCAACTTCAACATGAATTCAGGTACTAGGCGTCTTCTTGGAGGTGCTGCAGCATCCCTCGCCCGAGCTTCTGGGTCACCAGCATGAATTATGGCAACCACATCTTCGAACATATCATCTTTGCCACCTCTCATCGGATCCTGAATTTGTGCAAATGAAGAATGTAAGAGGAACAAATAGCCGAACAAACAAGGGAGACAAAACTTCAGAAGCTTAAGTGGCCAGAGATAAAAGTTCCTTTTGCTTTTCTCTCTTACTAAAAACAATGAAAATAAGATCCACAGAGTAACATGGAAACATTTGATGTACAATCAGTTGATGTTATTATGAAAAAGCCCTGGTTATGTGTATGTTGTCTCAGTGAGTAGGAAACACGGAGGGAAGCTACATGACACAAAGAGAACATATCCATGCCAGCCAGGTACCTGAAGGAACAAATCTGTGTGCGTCTTTCCTTCATATAGAACAGATTCAGCTTGAACTCCTAAGCTCCGAAGAGTCTCAGCAAAACTTTTACTGTAAGAACAGTAACATATCAGCCTGATTCTTGTAGAGATTATATGCAGAGAATGATCTGGGGGAAATAGAGGGGGGGGAGGAGTGGGGGGAAGAGCTTCGATAGAGTGTCCAGATGGCCTGATGCTGAACTTGGACAATAATGGTGGTAGCAGCTTTTCTTCTATAGACAAGGAACTAGCATTTCATACTTTTGTAATAATCAAATGGAATTCAGACCTGGAATCGGAGGGAATCGAATAGTCTGCAGTTCCATGGAAAAGGATTATAGGAGGTAGCAGTGGAGCTGCACCCCTATTGTTTGGATCCTGCATCATTAATTCTGGAGAATGTCTTCGTAGAGATTCTTCCCCCTCATTATGCTGCACAGGTGAGATAAAACCATCATTCATATTATGTAGGAGGTGATAGGCAGTGATATGGCAGGTATATACATCTGTTGGAAACAAGGAAATTTACAATGCTCATACCCTAGAAAAATTGAGCGGTATAAGCCTCGACTATGAAAGTGATCGATCAGGTTCAAAAAATTGTACCTGTACATGAATGTTTAAGGACGTCACTTTCATATCAATACAGAGGGAAACTAAAAGTAGCTGACAGTGAGAAAATTATGAGAGGTTTCAAGTAATTAGTTGATATCCTTGAATACGGATCTGAAAGACAAGCTCACCCTCCAGATAAACCAAAATAAGCTTTGATTTGAGACACACTCCAGGTGCTCTTCTCTCCCCCAGCCTCTTTGATTGCCTGATCTAATAGAGCACAAGCAGCAATATGGGCACCAGCTGACTGCCCCATAAGGTATATTCTAAGGAATTAACAAACAAAAAAATTATCTTGTTAGATAAGTAGCCTCATAACATTAAAATAATGCAAAAACAAACAAACTACCTGTTAGGATCCCCTCCATATTCGGCAATATGATTGCACACAAATGAGATACCTTGAGAAGCATCTTTGACCATATCACTAATGGTTCCCTGAGGAAAGTTCCTGAAAGCAGACTAACAATCAGATCGAATTTATTTAGGTTGTTGCCTATTGTGCGTATATTTTGTTGCATGTGCATGGTCATCTAATAGAAGAACAACAAGAGCTAATTATTTCGATAATATAAAAGTTTGTTTGAATGAATCAACTGTGATTCTGCATTCTCTCAAAGAAGAAAATTTCTTAAACTTAAAATTTGGAGTATCTTCATGGAAATATTTCATCTAACCGGCTCTCTCTACATAAATCTTGTCTTCATAGATAATGATAATTCTGCAAAGCCCTTGTTCAGAAATCCAAGTATTTCTTTCTGTAGACACTACGTCCATTAAATTAAAGGTGGTTGCTTGCATGATGAAATGTGATTAATGTTTTCCTAGGACAACCAACAGATATATTTAAAGGTTAACTATACTTACACCCCTTTGAAAATATAAAATTATACTTTCCCCTAAAGAAGTTTTGAACTTACACTTACATTCCCTCTAAAAGTTCATTGTTAGAGTTTAGATGAGAAATACTGACTTTAGCAAAAAATTACATAAACTTTCAATTTTACCACTCATTCAACATTCCCATATAATAATTTTGTACTTATAAGAGAAAAATACTTAAATATTGATATTAACTCCATTATATATATATATATATATACATATTACATTTATCATTTTATAAATACAAAAATATACATAAAAATGCTAAATGAGGGCAAAATAAAAAATTTATGTAATATTTTTTGCTAGAATCGGCATCTTTCATCCAAAAACCCTAAAAGGAGTCGGGTGTAAACGGAGAATTTTTAGAAGGGGTGTAAATGTAATTTCAAAACTTGTTTGGAAAAAGTATAATTTCGCATTTTCAAAGGGAGTCTAAGTGTAATTAACCCTATATTCAAAGAGAATCAAGTATTCAATGTGTGCATTCTTTTCTCGAGTCTTAGTGCTTCAAAATGCATGATTTCCCAGATAAATTAAGTACCAGGTTTGTCCACATACTACATGTGAAAAAACACTACGTGCATGGCATGGAAAATGCATGCACAGGTTCCATGCCATGCACAGGTTTTAAAATATTAGCATCGATCAACTAAAGATACAATACACTCATGTTACCTGTAATCTATACAAGCTACTATAACATCTCTTTCTGATAACTGTTGTCCAAGAAGAGAACCCCAGGCTTTATAACTGTATCAGCAAAAATGCATGTCAGAATTTGTAAAGAACTTGCAGATATGGTGCTTAGCTAATGAACACATGCTACCTGGTGATACTGAAGCAGGTGTAGCTAGTGAACACATGCCACCTGATTATACTGAAGCAGGTGTATAATCCACATTGATGAATATAAGATGGAATACTTATTTTGGTTCATCTCGATGCGATCTCCAGCAATGATTTACAACAAATCTGGTTCATAGGGTCGGCCTTTGATATTTTAACATTAGTTATTCTTATATATCCTCTTCCATACTTGAGTAAGTCCAGTTCATTCATTGCAAACTAACATAGTAAAACCTTGAAAATTCAAAAGATCCAGTAATTTAACTGTGCTAATGTTGAATACCTTTCTGCACAAATTGACAAGGGAAAGAACTTTTTTCCATGGTCTGGATTCAGATAAGTGGTCTACATTTCTTTCTTAAGAGTTATCAAAATAAACTTATCTTTCTTATTATCTGAGTTTAGCTCTAATGTGCAACTACTTTCTGCATAAATGAAAGGCCAGAAAGATTATCTGTATCATGAGAATTCGAATAATGTAAAAGCATTGCTTGTTAAGGTACTATATTGTCGAAAGGGAACAAGAAGAAAAGCATACCCAATAATCCAGGCTCCACCTGTTACAAATGCAACAACTGGCTTCGGTCCCTCAACATTTCGTGGCAAATACAAATCAAGCCTGTACCAGAAATTTTTTATCATGAAGAAACAATAAAACATAAAAAGACAACAATTTCTACACTGTACCCTACTTTTGGCAATTGAACTTAGAATACAAATAAATGGAATTTAGTAAAACCTCACCTATTTCTGGGTTGGTCTCCATAAACTATACCTCTACGTATTTGCTTAGAGAAGAAGTAAGAATATCCAACTGTACAGAGAACAAAATAAATTTCAGTAATGAAATTTCATGTTTCACCAATATTAATGTTCCACAGGCAACAAAGAGAAGAATGCTCAAATCCAAGAATAATACGTTTGGAACATACTATAAAACCATCAACGTAAACAGTTAACGAAGCAATATACAATTATATCGGCATACCTTGAAGAAAACCAGGAAAAAGAAGGAAAGCATAACAGCCTAGGGCAAGAAATCTGGTGATCCATCTGTAACCTACCCTGAAAAACATGAGAGCTTAGAAAATGTAGAAGTTTACCTGTCAAAAATTGAAATGGGTCACAAAATCAAAGACCTAACAGGATAAAGGATGAATTTACTGGTAGGCCCGAAAAGAAAATATCAGAAGATAATACTTCAATCTCAGGTTGGTGATGAGCTTGTAATTCTATGCTTCCGTGATCAGGAAACTCGAACAATTAGTCTTTGTCGAAGTTGTTGTTGTATTTACGCTGTTTGAATCTTCATTTTAAGTTAGTCAATGCTTTCAAGGAAGCAAGACATGTATTTGCAATCCAAGTTCAATTAATGTCTAATTTTTCTCTCTGATTTCTTCCTAATTTCAAGAATGTTGGCTTTCAAGGAACGATTTTCACCCTTTCTCCAAATGGCTACTGCTTGTAATGACTCCACTAAATTTGATTAACTATAAGGTTGTGGTATAATAAAGATTTTGGAAGTCACTGTGCTGAAAGCTATGCATTCAAAGCATGTTGCTTATCGCAAAAGATAAACAAAAAAAGAAAGCCTAACTTTTCATCCAGTTACAGAATAAGAAAGACCAACAAGCAAGTCTTCATATCTCTACACCGCTTATGTCATTATCATACATGAAAACTTTGTTGAGTAACTTCATTTCAAATCTGTTTACTGCAATTTGAAGCCACATCTATTCAGGATAATGCAAACTGCTTGACGAATAAGAAAACAGGATCACAAAAAGACACAACAAGAGGAAAAAAGAGGTTGTATATTTCCTACAATACCTTTCTCAAAGTATCATGTACAAGAGGTTAATGTTTGATTATCACAACATATCATATATCCTGGAATTTACAGGGCATCTCCTATCCTTTTGACAAAACCGTCCACATTTTGAACACTTTGAATTCTTCTTTTCTTTCTTGATCAGGTACTTTTTGAATAATTTGTAAATCTACAGCATGTAATAAGATTGTTCACAAGCACTGACATTTGAACCTGTGTGCACACATTAATAGTTTGATACGGAACGGCCAGAAACACAAAATGATGCTCATACCAAAATCTATGCATTTCACATACACACACTCACTATAAGGAAAGAAAAACAGAGAAAATATTTACCCGAGATACCAAACTTAAAGCTAAGGCGAGTAATCAAATAAGTATCAGCCGCAGCTCTCCCCACGTCTTTCCCAAAAGGCTGACGCGGGTCAGGGCAGAGAGTCAGAAGGGAGTTATCACTGGAGACGCGGCGGCGCCTCTTCTGGTGATACGCATTAGAATTAACGCCGGCGAGGGGAGCGTCCGTGTAACTCAAGGTTCTTGAAATTAAGGGTCTCTTTTCGTTCTTCTTCTCCTCCTCAAGAGACGGAGGCATGAAAATCCTAGTGGCCGCTGCGCCCAAATCATCTTCTGATCTGATCAGCATTGTGGCTGATTTGATCATCGGAGAGGACGAAGATGAGGAGGCAGATGGTGGGGTGTTGGGATTGGATACAGGGAGTATATACGAATGCATATTTATTTATACGTACAAATTTGGAGGAATTAAGGAAGAGTTGGATTTTGAGTTGGGACGTAGAGTGTGTGTGTGTGTGTGTGTGTGAGAGAGAGAGAGAGAGAGAGACCAAGATTTGGAAGAAAGATTTCGGCAGGCAGATGGAACGAACGAACTGAACACCAACCGGAAAAAAACTGCAAGTCGGAGACTTTTTATGGAAATCTCCAATCTGAGTTTGAATTCAGAGACAGTGGGCTGATTGAGGATTCCTGAATGGACAATAGGATGTGGGCCCAGGTTAGCTTGCGTGGCACGCGCTGTCTTGTGATAAGCCCGGACCCGGACGCAGTATTTTGTGTCTTGTTGCTTCTGTGAATTTTGGGCCGGCCCAAAATACACCAATGTATCTTTTGGGCCGAGCCCAAAATGCAACAATGTTTTATAGTCATCCATTGCTTTCTTTTTCTTATTTTATAATTTTATTTCAATAAAACATTTTAAAAGATATCAGAATTGACAAAAGTCGAGCATCACAGAGATATAAGTTTAAATCAAATACAAAATTCTGCATTGTGATATTTTAAATAATTGTTTAAATAGTTATTTTTGTTTTTTAAAAGCCTATTAAGTTTTTGTATCTTGAACAAGAACTTATAATATTGTTTTTGAAAAATAAGTTATTAAAGTGCTTAACTTAACATAACAAAGTTACATATATTAGTAAAGCTTAATTTTATAATTAATTAATACATTCAAAGTTAGAAGAATATCTTAAAAATTAAAAAGAAAAATTACTTGTATATATCAAATGTCAATCCTAAATATCGTATTGAAAATCTAAACGTATTCTTAATCTTGTAATTTAGGTCATTTGTCATTTTCGTCCTTTAACTTTTTAGGATAGTATTTTAGTCTTACATCTTAATTTTCGCAATTTCAGTCCTTTTTTTTTTTTTTTTTCCCCAAAGTTCACCCATTCTCATAAGAAAAATACACGTCCATCTTATATGACTTTTTAAAATTGATGCTATTATTCCTGTTGACTCGTTTTTTATAATATTTTGTCCTTTAACTTTCTAATATAGCATTTTGATCATTCATTATTTTAATCTTAACGATTTCAATCCTTGTCTTGGCCAGTGGAGGTGAACCCCAAGAAAAAATGACCGAAATTACGAAAATTAAAAAAACGCATAACAAAAATCTAGAAAGTTAAAAAACAAAAATGCCTAATAAAATAAATTATAAGACAAAAAATGCAATTAACTAAAATTTTCAAACTTGTTTTATAAATATTCTACAAAATACGCCTAAGTATCTTATCTTATAAGCTTCTAAATAAATATAGAAAACTGTTTCAAACAGCTTCTAAGCTGATCCAAATACTCTCTGCATGATACCATATTCCTTATATAATTAAAAAATTATTGGGATTAAACGTTAATCCACGTTCATAATTGGCATTAGGATGCCTAGAACAAATCACTTTATATCCTCCTTAATTAAATGATAGTGACATTATATTATATTACGAGGAATTTTAGCACGTATTAAGCGTATCATATAATATACAAATAATTTTATTTAAATAAAACATATAACTCCTCAGATTAAATAAAAAAAAGTAATTAAGGAATTCTTTTATTTGTAGAAAGATCTTGAAGTCATCGAACTTCTTAACGCGTCATCTTTCTTATCCGAAAAATGGCAGTGGAAGGTATTTGAATTGAATAGACAAAATATTATATAGTTGTAGTTGCGTTTCAAAAACAATTAATTAGGTAATTTACAGATTGATTAAAAGTTCCCTTTTTTTAAATTTTTTTCTTAGTATTACATCAATCTAGTCAATACATCAATATACTAAGAACAATTAACAACAAATTACAATAACTTTCAATTCAACCAATACTCGTATTAAATGAGACAAACACCCACACATTCGGTGAGACTCTAACATATGACTTTGAATATTATCATGAAACTTCAATTTTAGCTTCAACCACTAAGCTCAAACATCATCGATCCAATTTTTTTAATTATTGCAAAGGGATAAGTACACATTAGTGATGAGTTCTTGATTAGTAGCAGCCCCTGTAGGCAGTATTCTTGTACAGAAATCAAGATTGTGTTGGGGATCATGAGATGTTCGAAAATTTCAATGCGTACATGCCGTGTGGTTCTCTTTTTTTATTTTCCTTTTTTTTTTTTCTAACTTTAAAAAAGAAAATTATGACAAGAAAGTTCAGGTGATGATGTTTTTGGACATCTTACTTAGATTGGTCTTGCGGGCTTGAATTCAAATTTTAGTTTGGAAAGCAAGTGCACCCCTGCACGAGATGAACTCAAACCCTAAATTCTTTATTTTTTTTTCTGCTAATGCCTCTACAAGGAAGATCAATTCCATTGAAGCAGTTTCGTTGGACACACATGTGAACTACGTATAAGTCAATAACAAAGACAGTTTCTCAAGAGATGAGATGCATCTTGATTAGGGCAAAATCAGAGAATAATGTCCACTCATTTTTATTGATCCTAAATTCCTAACTCTTAACGATTGTGATATTGAAAAGACCTAATTGCACGGGGAAAATCTTGTAGTAAAAGTTTAAAATCAATTTGAAATGGCATTAATTCATCTAAGGATAAAAATTTAATAAAGATATACAATATTTCGCACAAAAATATCAGATAAAGATGGACAAAATCAAGCCCAATGCGATTCATGGGAATCGGGTGCAGGTGCCTTTCTCAATTCCCGTGTTTAGGGTGTCGGATGATGTTGGATGTGCTAACACCATAGTACATTTGTATAAACCCTAGAACCCTTTTCCTTTTTCCTAATGAGTAATTATTTTTTAAGACAATCACGATATTTTGATTAATGCGGATAATATCACGCCCCAAAGCGTCTGGTTGACATGGATAAGCATGCACCAGATCAATTTTGTTGTTATTCCTTAAATTTTGTGAAAGAGTATAGGTATACATTGATAATCATGCCACTATAAGAAATATGATTTTTTTTATTCATAATTAATTATTACCATAGTTAAAATAAAAAAAAAATAGTGGTGAATACTAATTAACCATAAATGTGCGGCCGCTATTAGCTGTTGTTTCTGCAAGGAAAGCCAAAACATTAGCCATAACTAAAAACCATTGCAAATGTATAGGCTATTGTTAAATTCATGGCGAAAGTTGATTAACCATAATCAAAACTTATGTTTCTGCATCGTTTTTGTTTAACCATGATAAAATATTAATTTGCCATGAGTTTTAACCCGTGTTTATTTAAAATTTACCGAAAGATTATTATTATTTTTTAATTTGTAAACTAAGACATGAAATATCTATTTCATTGCAGACCACTGATCAGATCAGATTTGTTCTTGTACTATCATAATCTTATGTGGTTGTTGACACTTCTCCCAGAATAAAATCCAGACCACCCGTGCTCTTATTATGGGATACTATCACCAAGCAAAAGATGCAAAGACAAAAGCATATATATACACTTTAGCAGAATTTCATGGCAATGGTGGCCATTATTTAGTTATTTGCTGTACTATTATGACTTCATGGATTAGTACAGGAATACAAGAATTTTCAAGAGTAGTTAGCAGAAGTATATGCCCAGACTGAATCCTAAATCCTTGGAATTAGGCATGGCTGAGATGCTCCTAGTCCATTTTTAAGATGAACTTTTTCTGCAATTAAACTGGGATATTCCCAACTGATATGAACATTTGCCATTAATATATAACATGGAACCTAAATCCAGAATCATATGCTCCCACAATTATTGTACATTGTTGGAAGCTTAATCCATACACTATTTTCATTATCATTTCATCACAAGAGCATATCAGGACATTATCGCACGACGATCTTGAATAAAAATGGACAGAATCAGCATAACTAATTAGATAAATAAATTCTTTATTCTTTTCTGCTTGTTTTTTTCCTTGTTCTTGACCCGGAAACTTAATTGAAATTAATAATTCAAATTTCCTATATAATATATACTTCAGTGAAGCTCGTCTCGTCTGTATCTAGACAGGAACTTCTGCAAAAACCTCTTTCCGTGCATTGTTATTGCTGAACAACAAATGCAAAAATTGAAGCAAGAAATTTGAAAAACAAACAAGAATTTGGGAAGTTTTGTTGGGTTTGGTCGGATCTTAACCAATTACATAATAAGTACAATACATTTATTGTATGAATGGTGTATAGATCAAAAAAAGTAACAAATATATGTATATCACACTTGTTCAATGATTGATTTGATACGATTAAATATAATAAGGATAAGATTTTTATTTATTTATTTATTTATTTTGAGAAATTTATATGGTTTGATAAAAGCGGTTCCATATTCACGGGCAAGAAGACACAATTATTTTTCTTTTCGTAGAAATGATATGGAGTACATTACGAAACCCTAAAATCGCTTACATACACAACCCAATTATTAATTCGGGTTGCACCATTTGAAAAGAAAAATATCAAATAACCTAAATTAAATAACCAAATGCCTATAATTAAGTCTTGGAATAATTGTAAAAGAATTAGAGTATTAAAAGATTGGGTTGCATTATACAAGCTAATGATAAAGCTCAAAATTAAAATCCGGACAGGAAATAGTTTAAACATAGATTTATACGAAATTAGTGAAGAGGGAGGTAAAAGGGGAGAACTAAAAGCTGGGGTTAGCTTACGGGGGCGCACCATCAAAAAATGACATCCTACTCAGACCATGATTGTCCTAATTTCTCATTGGTGTCAGTGTCTACATATAAAGCCTTTAGATTCGTGGCCTCTTTCCCACCTTTGCTTTTTACCTTTTCTTTTTAATTTTTATTTCATGTAAATGAAGTTCTACCAAACTAAAAAGTCTTGCCAATTCACAAATCCAAAAAATCTTGGGAATAGAAGCAATATCACTTTAATTTTCGGTTTGGACTACCTTTCATACACATCATCCCCGAATCTCGTACAAAATTATGAAATCTACGACTATATGTTCTGTTTAAAAAAAAAAAAATCAAAAGCACGCGAAAACAACTATAAATATCTTGTTGTTATTTGAAATATTACGGATACTTTCTGAAATTAAAAGCAGTCTAACAAATGCCTCCTCATAACAACTCATTGCAGAGGTAATTTGTTAGATATCCGTTAATTCTAAAGAACTATTTATAATTTTTTAAATAATAAAAAGGATTTTTATAATTATGACAAACATTAAATTAGCATTATAATTAACCCTTGTTTTTTTAAGAAAAACAACTGATCTATACTATTATAGCAAAATTAATAATTAATTCAAATTATTGCGAATAATGAAATAACTGCTGGCACTGTTGCGCGTTCATAAATAAATATTCATATTTTTTACAAAATTCAAATTTTAAAAACAAATAATCACAATAAAAAAATTGCGAGTCTGAATTATAATTAATGCGGCAAATTGAGTTGAATGGAAGATATTTCAATGTAGGGTGGGTGACCCTTAATTCAACAGTTTTCTTCCAAGCCTAATTGTGCCCTCAAACACCTACTTAAAGTAAAATTTGACAAAATTTCCGACACTGTACAGTTGAAATAAGATGAATGTGTCCGAATTAGCTTGCGCAATTATTCATTCGAGATGCTAAAAATACTGTGGGAAGAATTCATAGATGTTTCTTCAACTGCTCAAGCGCATTATGCTGGTTTTATACCTTGTAACAGTTACTACATTCCCTTTGAAAGTTATACCAGCTTTTGTCCCCATCTGTACAAATTAACTGAATTATGATCATCTTATCAAATTCCATGTCTGCACACTATTGGAAACTTCCTCCACCGAAGTCATCAATGGCGAACATATAATAGCCACATGTTGAGATATTTATTCTTTCATTCCTTATTTGAAACTGCTTGTGAAACAACCTTAAAATTACTTCCCTTTCGGGATACATATAAATTATACCGATAGGTCTTTGGCAATAAAACATTATCTGCAATATTGTAAAAAAAAATAAAATTATATTGTTGTACCAATATTTGAATATTCGAATATTAAGGGAGTGTTTACAAAAATTTCTACTTTAAAAAGAGTGATTTTTGTAGAAAAAGAGAAAAATTGTAGCAGAATCAAAAGTAAATAGTGTTTGCAAAAAAAAGCTAAAAGCAAATAAAAGCTAAATTTGGTAGTGTTTGGAGAAAAAATCACTTTTAAAATAAACTTAACTTATTAAAGACCATTTTTTCCTTATGTACTAAAAAGATACTATTTTTTGGGATTAAATGCAAATTACCCCCCTGTGTTATACGAAATGAGCAAATTACCCCCCTATGTTTTCAATAATAAAGCAAGTAAGCCCTCATGCGATGCTATGTCATTCACGCGCGTTTTTTTCAGATATTTTTTTTATTTTTTAGATAAAAAATAATATTTATATCTTTTATAATAGCCATTGGATCTGAATGAATCTAAGGCTCAAATTTAATTAATAAGATCAATGGTCCAGATTTTAGTAAATTTGATCAACGGTTTAGATTAAAAGTACATATTTATATAATAAATATATATTTCATAAAATTTAATTAAAAATATTTGTTTAATTAAAATTATATATATGTGTATGTATATGTATATATATATATATATATATATATAGAGAGAGAGAGAGAGAGAGAGAGAGAGAGAGGAGAGGAAGGGGGCTGAATAGAGGAAGGCGATGCCGGCGATGGGGGAGGGGGAAGATGGGAGGCGGACGACGAGAGGGAGAGGGCCAAGCGACGAGAAGGGGACGAGGGTGGGGGTGGGGTGGGCGACGGGGATGTTGGGGTAGGTGTGCGACGGGGATGGTGGGGAGGCCCGCGAAGGGGATGGTGGGGGGGCCGGCGATGGGAAGGGGGCAAAGGTGGGGGGGTGGGGGGGGGGGGACGGGGAAAGGGGGAAAAGGTTAGGGTGTCGGCGATGGAGAAGGGAGGCGTGGCGTGGGTGGGGTGGGCGACGGGGCAGAAGCATGGGGAGGGGGTTGTTTGGATTTTTTAATTTATTTTATTTTTTAAATAAAAATATATATTATTATAAATAAATATATTATAATATTAATATATATTATATTTAAATATAAAATAATATTTTATTATTAAAAATCAATTAAAATTTGCACAAAAAGCGCATGTAGTGCACTTTCAGGATAGGGGGTAAATTGCTTTATTCTTAAAAACACAAGGGGTAATTTGATATTTTTTCACAGGGGGGTATTTTGCACATTTCGTATATCACGGGGAGTAGCATGCGTTTTTCCCCTATTTTTTGCTTATTAATTCATTTGTTGTTTGTCAATAATAATTATTTTTTAAAAAAAATAAATTTTATTTCGATTAGTATATTTATATTCTTTTAAAAAATATTCAAAAAATGTGTTTAATTTAATAATACTCCCAATAAGTAATAGTATTGTTGATTCATACACAATAATTGAACTTGCATGATTGCAAAAGAAAAAAAATCATTTTGTAAATTAATCAAATGTTAATATGTGAACGAAATATCATAAATAGATGATATAGCAAATAAAATACAAAAATTTTAAAATATTAAGTATGTGAAAGTATAAATTTGATTATTGTTAGATTATTCAAAATACTTAAAAACTCCGATATAAACTTGAAAATATACAATTTTAAAAGTAAATTAAAAATGATAAATTGAATTAAAATTATTATAATAAGAATACAATAGTAAAAAATAAAGTTGATTTTATTTACAAAAAGCCAAAGCAGCCAGAGTTCTTATAACTTTTGACTTAAATATGTTTTTTTTTTAAGTAGAATTGTCATTCCAAATACTTCAAAAGTATTTTTTTTTTAAAACTGAAAGTTGAAAAAATATTTTTTTAAAGCGCTTGCAAACTTTTTCTAACTAGACAAAGATTGTAAATTTTCGGAAATTAATATAGGCAAACAAAGTCTCAAATTGTCGCGGTGTTAACACGTACACACGTGTGAGAAAAGAAAGGGAAAGAAAACGAACAGCGTATCTTTGAGTCAGCAATGGGAAAAATGGCGCTTTCAGTTTTCCACATAAGTAGCATCAATCAATGATGTTGTTGAGCGAGAGGCATTGGAGGAATGGGGACAGAAGGCTGGTTTACGGGTTTCGAATTTTGGTGTTCTAGTGGAAGGCAGCATAGCATGTTCACAACTTGGTTGCGAGGTGGGAACTATTAGCACGAATAATACAACTACTTAGAACCTTCACCCCCCACCCCAATAATTACTACTTCTACTCCTAATAGCATCTCAAAAAGCACTCTTCACAACTACCTTAAACTAAACGACAAATTAAATGAGGTGTATCGACATCTGTCGTAATTACAATTGTTCTTGTGTTGTTTAAAAAATTATAAACATCCTCTTGAGATTAATGATCGTCTAACAAAAACTTCATTGTGATGGCCCATTGTAAGGGAAATTTGTTAGATAATCGTTACTTTTATTGGGTATTTGTAAATTTGTCAAATAATGAATGAATATTTGTAATTATGATAGACGTTTGGAGAGCCCATTGTAATTTACTCTAAACTAAAAGTGAGGTTTAGCACAAACATATTGAGTGACGGGTCATTTTTGTTAAATTGTAGATCAATTATATGATAGAAAAAAGATAAAGTAAAGTATATGTGTTTGTTGTTTCTTGCATGGACGTCTAATTTGTTAATGATGCCTATTATATTAAATAACAAGCACAGATCTTTTTCAGAGTGAAAGTGGGAGAACTAAAATTATTGCACAGCTTTTTGTTATCCTGAGTTCAGTGGAATTCGGGCTGGTCTAATTAGAGACAGCCTTTGTGTTTGCAAAAGGTTCAGCCAATGAGCTCTCAATAAAAATGAGCATGTCTTGACTTAATAACAGGGCAGCATTTGCTAATCTCTGTCTTAATTTCTTATGCTTTGAGAATATTTAACAAAAATGGACTAATGTTTAGGCCCCATTTCTCATCCACACAGCACCTTTTGCAATAAGTCCTCATACAGACCAGCACGCCGGACGGCCACAGTTTGGTGATTCTTCGGCGAAGCTAACAAATATGCCGGTACAAGTGGAATGAGCATAGGATAAAGATATGCAGAGGATATAACAGAATGTGCTGTCGAGCATCAGTACGCGCCCCGTCAATCAAAATTCCTTTCTCCCTCCTTAAATAATGTGTGATCTTAGTCCTCTCCATTGAGACACTCACACCTCACTGGAATTCAGACACACATCATTTAGGCCTATTGTTGCCTGAAAAACAGCACAAGATGGTGAAATTCTCCAAACAGTTTGAGGGGCAGTTAGTGCCTGAATGGAAAGAAGCTTTTGTTGATTACCGCCAGCTGAAGAAGGAGATCAAGAAAATCCATCTTCTCAACGATCAAAACACGAATGGCAAGAAACAAAAGGGATCTTTCCCGAACGCTATCGTTTCTTCGTTAAGAAAATACACTTGTCTTGAACATAAACAAAGAGAACCAAGAGTCATTCAAGTAACTATCTGCTTCCTCTCATTCTGTACTATAATGCAACATTTTGATCATTTTTAACTTGCATGTTACGATGTTTCTCTCCATTTTGTTAGGTTCATCGGAAGCTTACAGACTCAGCCAGTAGCACGGACTTGTACGAGACTGAGCTGCTGGAGCAATTTGCTGACACAGATGCTGCAGTTGAGTTTTTTGCGTGTTTGGATCTTCAACTCAACAAAGTGAACCAGTTTTACAGAACAAAAGAGAAAGAGTTTCTTGAGAGAGGCGAGTCGTTAAAGAAGCAAATGGAGATTCTCACTGAGCTCAAAATGGCGCTGAAGCAACGACACACTAAAGGGCCTCCTTCGCAGGACTCAAAGGAGGAGGACTCGATATCGGGCACCATATCATGTGGTATGATGCAAAATCTCCAGTTTATGCATAGCAAAACATGCAAGTTGACAACTTTATAGACATTTATTCATGATTGGTAACTTAAACAGTACTTGTATTTTATCTGCCAAGATATTTGTGATAAGATCATGCGTTCTTGATAGCTCCATTTTTACTCAATACGACAACCTAGTGCTAATAAGACAATAAAAATTTAGAATCTTAACAGATTTTGGATCATGGGATTTCTTGGGTGCTCATGCTTTATGGACGTGAACTGAACATATTTTTGGCATATCACTGATAAATTTCACTCTGCTTATCGCAGATGACGAGTCTATTAAGGATGCCATGGATGCTGAGCAGGGCCTGGAGAACTTAACTGAAGAGTTCGATAAAGAAGCCATAAAATTCTCTGAAACTCCCAAGTCAGGTGAACTGGAAAGATCGATGAGGATGAAGAAAGAGGACGGGAAGTTAAGGTCGCTTTCTGGTCGAGTTATCAACTGCCAGGGGAAAAACTTGAGAATTCACATTCCTCTTACAAATCCAACCCGCACGTTTTCAGCCATAACTTACTTGCTTTGGGATGATTTGGTGAATCAGTCCTCCAAGAAATGTGGCCCAGAGGGTAATAAGTTGCATATTAACAAGAAAAAGCTGCATCATGCAGAGAAAATGATCAGGGGAGCGTTTATAGAGCTCTACAAAGGATTAGGATACCTTAAGACTTATAGGTATGATCATCTTTCTTATGGCTTATGATTTTGCCTGATGTTAGAAAAGGAAAATTGTTGATTATGTCCTCTGAATTTTCTCAGGAACTTGAACATGCTTGCTTTTGTAAAGATTTTGAAGAAATTCGATAAAGTGAGTGGCTGCACTCCTGCTGATCTTTTAGTTCTGTGGATTTGCACTATTCCTCGCTTCCCTTGTCCTAACTGAATAACTTTACGTGCTTTTTCAGGTGACCAACAAACAAGTTCTTCCCATTTAAAGAGTGGTCGAAAGCTCCTACTTCAACAGCTCAGACAAGGTAACTCACAGCTTAAAAGTTACAGTTTCGTGTAAAATACCTGGTGAACAAGAAAACATAATAATTTTTTAATATTACGCCTCCGTGTTGTTACTCTGATTGGAAAATGATTGAATGAGGGATTGCGGATATAGTCCTATTATCGGATTAATCTTAAAGTGATGATCAGGCTGTAGAGGGCTTTCTCTTCAACTTCAAGTTTGCACTTGCCTGGATTTCCAATCATGGGCCTAAAATTTGCTTGTCTCACACTATGTTGTGAAACCAATCAACAACCAAATAAGTTGAACTGTTTTGACAGGCTTTAAAGTTAGCAGATAAGGTTGAGGAACTTTTTGTCAAGAATTTTGCTGAAGATGACAAAAGAAAGGCCATGAAGTACCTTAAACCGTCCCTGCGAGAAGAATCACATGCTGTGACTTTTTTCATTGGTGAGTTTCTGGAAATTAATCCAATGCTGCGATATTGGACCGTAGTAATGAAAAATGTCTAGATTTCATCCAAAATTTATTTCCTTTTAAGAGTAGAGAAGAAAGAACATTAAAGATTAAACATGAAATTTGGTGAACAGGGCTGTCTGATAACCTTTAATCGGCCATGAAATCCTGAAGAAAAAGGGTCCACTTTTTAGGGGTGTACTGTAAAGAAAGGCCCGTTTGAAGCCATTATTAGCTTGATTGACAGCATGAATAAAACTTCAAAAGACCCTCAATTTTGAAAGTCATCTCACCTTTAGTGTCAGAAATCCAAGTACAGTCTGTGCCTAAAACAGAGTGAATTGTAGGAGCAAGAATGGAAAAAGATTAGACATAGTTAAGATAATCATTATTGACATATGTTCATTACCTTTCAATACTTTTCACTGGTCTTGGGTAAAATTAGCCGATGATAAACAGCTATTTCTATTCAATGACCTGCAGGTTTGTTCACGGGGTGTTTCGTTGCACTTTTGGTGGGATATGTTATCATGGCTCATATTACTGGAATGTACAGATCTAAATCAGACACAATGTACATGGAAACAGTCTACCCTGTCCTTAGGCAAGTGCAAAATTTTGAGATATTATTATCATGTTTAATGCAGTGGTACTTGAATTTTCCTGATGTCCGCAAATCAGCCACCTGAATTTCTGATTCTAATTCTGCAGCATGTTTAGCCTATTGTTTCTACATTTCTTTCTATACGGATGCAACATTTTTATGTGGAGAAAGACGCGGATAAATTACAGCTTCATCTTCGAACTATCCCCAACAAAGGAGCTTAAGTACAGAGACGTGTTCTTGATTTGCACCACGTCGATGACTGCTGTAGTTGGCATCTTGTTTGTTCATCTCTCACTCGTGGCAAAAGGGTATTCTTATGCTCAAGTTCAAGTCATCCCAGGCCTTCTACTAGCGGTAATCATTGACTTTATTGCAGCCATCGCCACAAATATTAAGATCAATAAGCACATGTACGCTCTTGTATCAATACTTACTAATAGCATCAATTCTTTTTTGCAGCTTTTCATTGTAGTTCTGCTTTGTCCCTTCAACATAATCTACAAGTCAAGCCGTTACCGTTTGCTCACAGTACTAAGAAATATCGTCTTATCGCCTCTGTATAAGGTTGTGATGCTGGACTTTTTCATGGCTGATCAACTTTGTAGCCAGGTAACACATCGCTTGAAAACTGCAAATTTATCTGAGTTATTGTGAAATTTTTCTAAGACATAGTACTATAACATGTTTACATTATGAATTGTCCATCAGGTACCTATGCTTAGAGATCTAGAGTACATAGCATGCTACTACATAACCGGAAGCTACAAAACTCAGGACTATAACTACTGCATGAAAACCACATACTACAGAGATCTTGCTTATGCGGTCTCCTTTCTACCGTATTACTGGAGAGCTATGCAGGTTTCGCACTACTACTTCATTGTTCTAAGACGAACATTTCTTAGCTCGTTGATAGAAAACTTTAATGAATTTTATTTTTAACAGTGTGCTCGAAGATGGTTTGATGAAGGGCACAAAAGCCACCTTGTCAATCTAGGAAAATACGTGTCTGCAATGCTGGCAGCCGGAGCCAAAGTGGCATACGAGAAGGAAAAAAGTGTGGGATGGCTTTGTCTAGTTGTAATCATGTCGACTGCCGCAACTGTATACCAACTTTACTGGGACTTTGTAAAGGACTGGGGCTTACTCCAGTTCAACTCCAAGAATCCATGGCTAAGAGATGAATTAATGCTTCGCCAAAAGTTTATATACTTTTTCTCTATGGTATATGCCGATGCTCCTCTCTCCCTTTCATTCGTAGTCCACGGGTTACATCAAAGAACACTATCTTCGAGTCTGGATCTAATTCCAAAAAATCCGCTATATCTCCCGATCACCAAGATTCTTGCAAATACATAGTTAAGTACAAGAATGCTGGTGGTTTTCCAGTTGAAACTGAAGAAACTTCATTACTTGATGCAGGGATTGAACCTTGTACTCAGGCTAGCTTGGTTGCAAACAGTTTTTCACTACAATTTCGGAAAGGTAGACTACAGAGTGACCATGCTGTTCTTAGCAGCACTTGAGGTTGTCAGAAGAGGGCAGTGGAATTTTTACAGGTAAAAAATTGTGGAGATTCCAATGATGTTAAGATTGTGATTCATACTTATCCCAATGGTCTAATGCATCTGTTTTGTGCAGGTTGGAGAATGAGCATCTAAATAATGCAGGCAAATTTAGAGCTGTGAAGACAGTGCCACTTCCTTTTCATGAAGTGGATGAGCAAGACTGAGAGCAATTTGCTACAGTTGCTTATTGGTAGAAAAATAGTGCTAAGTTAGGGCCATGCACCTTATTCTTCTGTTGTACAAGTTGATGCTCAAGATATCATCAACTTAATCTTTTTTTTTTTTTTTTTTTTCGTGATTCGAATTAAAGAATAAAATATAATTGTATACAAATAATTTTGCACGTGTCGACAATGCTAAAGTGCTTTTGCACAAGTAAAATCTTTTGGAATTTTCATTTTAAATTAGTGGTTTATTTTATGTTCTGTACCGTTTAAATGTGTATTTTATGTACGTCGAGTGTATATGTAAAATGAAATATAAAATAATGTAACGATTTAACTATGAAATTCATAGAATACACCAATTTGAAATAATTTTTTCTAAAATATATTATTTAAATATAATAATACCAAAAAATATATGTAGAATATTTTATAAAGTTGTAATTTAAATTGAAAAATAAAATTAAAATAACAATACATAAACTAATATACTGAAATTCATTTTACAAATTTTAAATATCTATATCAATAAAATATTAATTAATTATAATCATTATACAATTTAAATTGCCACATAGCTTAAATATATTTATGTAATATTTAAATTTAAATAAACATTTGCAGTATTTGAAATGAAAATTTTAACCTCTCTTTCAATTATTTTGACGTGAAAATTTTAATTTAAGAAAATAGATGGGTGTTTTAACTTATTTTTAAAACATGATTAAGTTTTTAGCTGGGTTTTTAAAATACAGAAATTTTTAGCCATAAACTAACTTATGATAATAAATTTGTTTAAAATGAATTAGTACTATTTGTAAATGACAAATCAATTAAATTGCAACTTTAGTTATGAATTAGAGATCATCAACATTTATTATTTTCATAGAACACACCATTTACCCCCTTCAATAAAAATTCGAATTCCAATTATGTCATATGCATTTGCTGTCAATCAGTCCAAGTCTTTCACAAAATTGAATAATAGTAAAGTTCGATACTATAGTAAAACTGAATATTTTTTTTATAATGAGACTATAATTATAATTATCAAATTGTGTATAGTAATAAATAATATATTATAATAAATTCACATAAAATAAAATAAAAATAGAAAAATTCAAATGCTTGAAAGCCCAATAACGATCAGTTTGTCTGGGCCCAGGATTTGTGGAGAGGCCCGCCTTTGTTGGGCCGCTAAATTAAGAGACAAATCAATATAAGGCTCAGAAGCCCAGGTTCTCGTCTTCAGTCTGTGAATAACACAAACGAATTAGGGCAAAGAATTCTCCACTGATCGAAGACTCATAATCCCTATTTCTCATCTTCACAAACGTTGAACGCGAATCCGGCATTATTGGGGGCTAAGATTGTTGGTGATTAATAAGGAGTAATCGTATTTCTTTGGCTAAGGTATGTGATTTATAATTGAAAGCTTGTAGCTTGTTTGTGAATTTTGGACAATCGCTGTTGATGTTTGCTGGACGTGTTTCTTGTTCCCAGATATCTCAGTCGTGATTAGTAATACTGAATTTAGGGCCGAAATTCTGCAGTAGGTATACGCTTGTGTTATCTTTTTTTTTTTTTGTGAGGTTGGGGTGGGGGGAGGGTATTCACTTCATAGGATTTACTATCCAGTCTCGTTAGAATGCGCCTGAGGTAATTATTGCATTGTAAGGTACTTGAGGGACAATCAGGATGCGTGAAGTCAACCTTATTTTTCTAAACTTTTTCGTCAAAATTTTGGATTTCGCCATCTTGCTTTTGTTCAATGGCAAGTTTGCTGTTCTTTGGAAGGTTTTCCTGTTGGCTGAATCTTACCATTGGATCATCATGTGGCTCTTGCATTATTGTGGGCCCCACATTGATCCAAGGATGATAAGGGGCTGGGACTATTGTCCATCGGTAGCTTGTCCACCCTGGAACAACCCTTTATTGGGGGAAGATGGTGCATGCATTAGTACATTGTAGCTGTAAATTTTGTGCTGCTGGAGGATAATATGTATTCAGAAGCTTTTGTTGATTGGGTTATGTATGAATTCTGTTCTGACAACTCATCTCTCTGTCAGTTCCTGAATTTTGTTCATGTATATGTATGTGTATGATGTTTTATAAGATATATTATTTCTTATACCGCTGATTTTGGTTGGATGGATGAATTTTGTTGTATGGTTATGATGCATTCTAGATTCGCAAATTGATTTAAGCATAACAACTTAAGCTTGCTGCATATATATATAATGCATGCAGTTAGATTTTGCTGCTGAACTTTTCTGTAGGATGGACTTGTCGATCACTCTTTGAATTCTTTTTATTAGATTCGTTGAGTTCTCTTTCTTTATCAACAGGGGAAAAAGGTGCAATTCTGAAAATATACATCTTAGTTTCTTTTTTCACTTAATTGAGTTCAGTATATAATGTAATAATAGCTGGACTTAGACCATGATGGAAAAATGGTTTTTTTGGTCTGATAGTGATGAAAATTTGAAAAGACTTTTCTCTTGTTATTTTCATATGCTGCTGTATGGTTACAACTTACTCACACTGTATGCTTACCCCCATTTGAATTCTTCCTTATAAATTTAGTGACTAGTTAAACTAACGACATACTCCTGCGCACGAAAGGGAAATTTATAATCTTGTGGACATTTGAAAAATAATTTCCTCCTTTTACTTTGTTGCAAGTTGCAATAGTTGTAAAAATAAAGCCAAGGGCAGATTCTTTTAAAGGGTCCATCATAAGATTACCAAAGCCATACATTTGATGTCATAATGCTCTTTGATGACCATATCTTAAAGAGTAAATGTAGTGCCTATCCTTGAAGTCTGGATATTATTTAACCTCTTCATTTGCTGATAACATCAATAACTTTGATGATTTCCACCTCAATGCCTTGATTTATGAGCTAGAAGAGTCTGGAGATAGATTTCTTTACAAGGTTTGATTTCGAGGGGGAACCCAACTGATGAAGATTGTCTCTGGCTCATGATGGCATAACTTCAGTTTGTTCATGAATTACAGGAAAGGTTTGATTCATCTTGCTTCTGCAACTTATCAACAATTAGGAAGAGAATTTCAGGAAAAAGTTGACACTCCCTGGAGCGATGGATCCTGGCCGCTATGGTCTTCATCAAGGATGGGAAAATAACAGCGTAATTGTGGTTTCCTTTTCATGACATATATGGGATGATATACGAGAAATTAGGCTCATGTGCTTGTCCATTTTTTCCGGCATCTCTTCCTTAAAGAACATGAGAGAAGCCATGGGACAGTGAGGATGTGGAATCGTTTGCCTACATTTAGCATGATTATTACTTGCTGACACAGCTTATTCTCTTGAATCCACAGGCTCTGGAGGGATATGGTGCAGTTCATGATTCAAACTACCGGTGAGTGCGCAGTGATGCTTATCGCCGAGAGGGTAACTGGTTTCCTGGGTTAAATTGAAGGACTCCAGGCGTTGATTTGATAATATGTTTTTGTTGATTGGTTTCAGATAGACTTTGAGCAAAAGTGCATGAGAAATTATTTTCCTTTGCCCCTCATGTAATATGTTTTGTTAAATGGCATCTAGATTATTCAGTGTCTTAAGGATTACTTTTTGCATTTTTTGCTTGTTATATGTGCTAGTTTTTTCAGTTCTTTTCAATCCTTCTATCCCCCTTGGCTCATATTATTTTGGCAGGGATGGTGGATCTTATGATGATAGGAGGTTTATAGATGAAAGGTTCCCAAGGGAAAATGTCTACCCTAGGGGTGCCTTTCATCGAGACGTATTGGAGAGGGATAACTATCCTCCACAGCCATCATCAGTTGGTATGTGGCCTCAAACAAGGCGGAGAAACTATGAAGAAGAATATTCTTTTGAGAGGGATTATAGACGGCATGAAAAGCCGTATGTTGTTTCATACTATGATGCAATTCATTCTTTTGATGAAGCTCATAAAGATAATGAGAGTGAAACATTTTCTGCAATGTGTTAATTTTGGGGGTGTTTATCAGCATATTGATAACAATCATGATCATGATTCCACAGGCCTGCTAGATATGGAGGGCGTGATCGTGAGGATTATGGATATGATGATTATGATTATAGATCCCGTGCCACACATCAAAGTAGGGAGGACAGCCGTGAAAGGGATTATGACTATGGACGACAGAGTTATGATTCAGACTACGACAGAGGCAGTAGGAGAGACTGGAGAAAGCGTGAATCTCGGGACCGTGAATGGGACAAGAGAGGCCTTAGTCGGGAAAAGGATGAGAGCCCGTATAGGAGACATGAGCATTCTCCTTCACGGTCTCGCTCTCGTTCTCATGGTCGTGATGATCGGGCAAGGTCAAGGTCTCCTCGAAGCCGGAGTCATGGTCGAAGTCATAGGGAAGACAGTTATGATGACAGCCGCTATGACAGAAGTGATAGGCGAAGAGATCGTGATGATAGACGTCAGCATGACCATTATTCTGTTGTATGCTCCATTTACTCATGTTGGTTTTCCATTGTTTTTCCTCTACTTGATCAATGGACTGGACCATTGTGCTATCTCTTTACAGGCTGCATCTGCTACAGTTGTGGTAAAGGGCCTTTCCCAAAAGACAAGCGAAGAAGATTTGTATCAGATCCTTGTAATTCCTCGCAACTGATCCTCCTTTTTCCTTTAATGTTTGCTGAAAAACCACTTTTACTTGATTTGTGTCAAAGCACATTGGTTCACATGTTTGAGCCTTGTTCCTTGACATCAGGCTGAATGGGGGCCCCTTCGTCATGTCCGTGTAATTAAAGAGCGAAATTCTGGCATCTCACGCGGATTTGCTTTTATTGACTTCCCCTCTGTGGTATGAAAGCACAGGTATCTCGTCGTGATGCTTGATGTTCGTTAAATTCCATTAAATGGAGTCATTCTTGTAAAACAGGATTCAGCACAAGCAATGATGGATAAGCTTGGACATGAAGGTCTTCTTGTAGATGGTAGGAAGCTCTTCTTCGAGTACAGGTATGTATACCTCATTTTTGTTGCTGGTCCTTAACAATTAGACTGACCTAAATTCAGTTTATCTGCACTATTTGATGCTAATTGAAGTATGTACATAGTTTTAAAAATGTAAACCTAATAATTTATTATTATATCATATTGATACAAATCTACATTCCTATTTGGAACTCCCAATACCTCAACTACACCTATAATAAGTTTTTGTATTTGGATTCTGATCTGAAGTTTTAAAACTTCCATAGCAGTTCACACGTTGAGATTTGAGATATTGTTAAATCTGGTCTTTCTTGTTTTCTGTTCCTGTGCTTTCATCTTCATCATTATTTCAACTCATCTGTTTTGTTGGTTTCTGGAGAATTATATTTGTCACTGTAGTTTTGTTGCCTGAATTAAGTTCTTGCTTGTAATACTAATAACCTAATGTTGATTCTGAACTGGAAAACTGACAAATGAAAGTATAGATAACTTTTTTTATGGCTAGCGTTGTAAACTCTGAATTTTGTTGCAGTAGTAAGCCAACTGGTGGAGCAAATGGATCTCTTGGAATGGATAGTGCATCAAGATCAGGCCATGGTAATCATAGAAGTATTATGGTGCCATCTGATTGGATGTGCACCATATGCGGCTGCGTCAATTTTGCACGGAGAACATCCTGTTTTCAGGTTAGTTTACCGCTATTTCTGTGGACCTTTTACTTACTAATTTTTCTGCTGCAAGTGTTTCTGGTCTTGGGTTGTTAGCTGCTTTTGGAAGAAGCTGATTTCTAGATGTAATTTTCTTGCAAGCAAATTTAACAGTTGTGATTAGTTTATGTCTCTCTTTATACAAGATGCTAGGTAATGGGTGCTATGTCCTAGGCTTGGTGCTCATACGTCCAAAGTCCAACCTTACTTCTGTTACCTCAAGTTCTTGCCAATGCACCCTATGCTGCAAATAGACAAGATGTTAGAAGTCGAATTATTTTACCCAACTCCCAATTCAATGGGTCTTACTCAGTATATAAGCGCTGGTATTGCGTGCTTAATTGGTATCTCTTTCTTTCTTCTATTAGTGTAATGAGCCAAGAACAGAAGATGCTCCCCCAGCTGATATGGCATCATCAAATCCCACCCCTAGTGGCAAAAGAGGAGAAGCAGGTTTGTTACTTTGCTACAATTCTGTAAGCTGGAAGGGCTCTTATATTTATATGAGTTCTAAGATGATATGTTTTAGGTCCTACCCATGTTCTTGTCGTTCGTGGATTGGATGAAAATGCTGATGAGGAGATGCTCCGTTATGAATTTTCTAAGCATGCTCCTATTAAGGTTCTACTTTTGTTATTTTATTTTATCTTTCTTTTTATCTATGATTGAGGATCCGTAATAATTTCAAAAACCTTGCAGGATCTGCGACTTGTTAGAGACAAATTCACACATGTCTCTAGAGGATTTGCATTTGTTCATTTCTATTCAGTAAGTTATTTTTCATTTTGTTCATTTCTGTCCAGTATGTAACTTCACTCGTCTGTCAATGCATGATGGTGAAAATTTGTGAGTCAAGTATTTGGTGCTTAAGCATTCAAAATTGACTGGGGTTTACATTATTTTAATATTATGTTAGCAATTTGATGCTTAATTATATGGGTCATACCGTGTTCTGTTTCTCAATTTAGTGAACAGAAGATGGTCTTGGGCATTCTTCGTTTAGAGGTCACATTTATTCTATGGATAAATTGTGTTATTTATGGGTACTCTGATCTTCAGGTTGAGGATGCTACTAAAGCACTTGAGGCAACAAATGGTACTAATTTGGAGAAAAATGGTCAGATTCTTCGAGTTGCCTATGCCAAAAGTATTGTCGGACCTGGATCAGCAGCTTCAGGAGCTTCTCAGTCGAGCAGTCTGGCTGCTGCTGCAATAGAAGCGGCAACATTTGCTCAGCAGGTTTGCTGTCTAGCCTTTCCGGGTAACACATGGCATATATGCACTGTCAGCTGTACACTTGAGCCAAACATCCCTGCTAGTCAAATTTTAGTGTTTGGATTTTAGATGTTGATAGCCCAAACTTGGATGCCGAGAAGTCATATTATGTGAATTGGATAATACACAGAATTCACATGCCTTAACAGTGAACATTAATCAATATTTCCCTCTCGATGTATTATGTTACCTTTTCTTTTGCCTCCTCTATATGTGCTGCTGCTCCTATTGAAACAGTTGATTGTTGGTCAGCAGCTTCATATTGCCTACTATGTAAATGATTGTGTCTGCTACTCAATTTCCTTTTAGAATCAGTTAAATCACTGTAGTCGCACGAACTTGGTGAATTGCTAACCAAGCCAGATTTGGAGAAATAAAAAGAAATCAAATCTGCTCTCTATTGTTAAGTGTAATTGTTTCACTTTACAGTGTCCTTGATGGCATGCTAATATTGAAGTTCAAGTTTTCAGGCTAATTTTATTTGCCTTATAAAGATATTATTGATTTCTGAGAGCGAAGGTTACTTCGAAGTGTAATACGGCACTTTTACATGCTCATGCATTGTCTTACATGCCTTATTATCGTTCTGCAGCTGCTGCTTGTTAATCTTATGCAATTGGATAAATTGTACTCAACTGATGTATGCATTGCTTGATATCGGTGCTCGGTTTCTTGTGTTGGTCTGATATAAGTACGTAACCTGTGTTTCTTTCTGCATCTTTTAGTATGATGCAGTCGGTTGGGCACCAAAAGAGTACAATCCAGAGGATAAACAATCAGGTGCTGTTCAAGAGCAGAGTGGACAAGTTGCAGGTCAGAGCGATCCTTCTGCTCCACAATCTGGTTTTGTGTGGGACGAAGCCTCTGGCTATTACTATGATGCTGCTTCTGGGTTCTACTATGACGGAAATACAGGTTATCCAACCTATTGCTTTCTTTCTGTTTGAAGCTTCCTTTTATATCTTTTGTCTGAAGACATAATAAACTTCCTTTTATATTCATGAATTTTGTAGATCAGCTTTGATGATAGGAAATTATAGCACGTTGCTTTTTATCATTGGCTGGTTAATACTTAAAATGATGATGGTTTGCGTGAACTGCCTGTTTGAAAAACATTTCAGTATTTCAGTCTCCAAAATTTTGGAAAAAAAATATATCTCCTTCATATCATCATCATCATCATCATCATCATTATTATTGTTTATTTTATTGTTTTTAGCACAACTGCTCCTCCCTTTGTCCCAAATTTGTATCTCTTATTTCCTTTCCATAACCTAAATTGACCGCTTTTGCCCCAACTGTTCTTTCAGTTAACCAATGTATCTTCTATTAGTATCTTTCTGATATGTACATTCAACACCGAATCTGCCATCTGATCAGTGATCTCTGATGTTTCTTGTTGGAAAAAAATGCTTAGTTCAAAGGTATATCATCTATAATGATCTTGGGGATGTCCATAAATGTGGGCCTACCGAGTCCTTTGTCTGTAAAAAGCTGAAAAAATGATGGTTATTTTCTGCAATGTCTTATTTGCAGGTTTATATTATGATGGCAATAATGGTCTCTGGTATTCTTTTGATCAACAAACTCAGCAGTATATTCCTTGCACTGATCAGAATGACAAGACAGCTGAAAAACAAAACGAAACTTCTAAGCCATTGGATGGTTCCAACAGTAGAAAAGTTGTTATTTCTGCACCTGCTGCCACAGTGACATCAAATGAGAAAGCTGCTTCTTTACCAGATGCCGTCCAGGCTGCTGCTGCTGCCGCAATAGCTGCTGAGAAGAAAGAGAAGGAAAAATTGAAAGAAATAAGACTGGCCTCGAAAAGTAGCATCCTGGCTAACAAGAAGAAGATGAATAATGTCTTAACCATGTGGAAGCAAAGAAGTCATGAAGGACAAGCACCACGCATCTCTCTTGATGACAACCAGCTTTCCGCTTCGGTGGAAGAGAGATCTACCCCGTCATCTATGAAGAGCAAGTTCAAAAACGAAGGGCTGACAACAAAAGAGAATGCTATAGCTTCAGTAGGATCTATAAGTGCCTCCCAATCTACTGGTTTAGAATCCCAAGACAGGGCAAGGCTTGTCATTGCCAGTTCTGGGGGGACTTTAAAAGGAGTAATTAGGGGTTCTGGAATGGGGGTGGTGAAATCAGACACCATTTATACAGGACCAGGAGAAGGTGCCTCAGCATTGTCGTTCAGTACGTCTTCAGCAGGATCTTCTTCACTGACATACACCGAGGCTTCCACAACAGCGACACCATTCAGAACAGATGCATCTGCTTTAGGTTCCTATATACCACCTGTTGCTGCTGGAACTGGTAAGAGAAGGTTCTCTGAGATGCCATCCACTTCCGTCGCAAATAAAGAACAGTCCCAACCTACCTACAGAGATCGTGCAGCTGAGCGGAGAAGTTTGTATGGTTCATCATCTGCTTTTGGGGATGACTTATCAAATGCAGGAAGTGGAGATCCAAGTAAGTCTTGATTGTGATACATGACACATTTTATTTTATTCTTCTCTCTCTTGGATTAAATCCTATATCCCATCAAAATTGTGGCTAGCTTTTCTTGTTGCTGTATGATTATGGGACTTGACAGAATTTAGGTGTTGAAAGGGGTAGGCTATAGTTGGAATTGCTTGGCCTTAGCTTCAAGCTTTGACTACTGCAATTTTGTGTAAAATTGAGAAGGATAAGATTCCACTGGTCGAATTGCTAGTTTTATTTCTCTACGGACTGTGTATTGACTCGTGAGAAAATTTATGTTCTTATCGTGGACTTCAAAGATCGAGATCCAACACTTAGAAGGGGTGTTTTGGATTCCATGCCTTTCCCTCCTGGTGTTGGTGGTGGACGAAGTACTGGAGATGCAAATAGTCAGAGTTATGAGGTGATCACAGCAGACAGGGCTATTGATGAGAGCAATGTTGGCAACCGGATGCTTCGCAACATGGGCTGGCATGAAGGCTCGGTACCAACTCTAACCCTGCACTTTGCATACCTTTCACATTGGTCTATGCAAAAATCAAATGCATCTTTTGCAGATTGAGTTTATAATTATACTTTACCTTCCATGTGATCTCAATAGTTTTTCGAAGTAGGTACCCACTCTTCATTTGTCAAGTCCAGAAATTTTCCTAACCCAACACTGCAATTTCCCTATATGTTATTTGGAGCATCAACAACCGTATAAGCTGTTGAAACATGTCGATGTATAGTGGCCAGCTGCAATATTCATGTGCATCTTGATCTGACCTTTTTTTCTGCCGAACTTTTGTCTGGTTTGTGTGTTGATTCTTTGTCCAGGGCCTGGGAAAGGATGGGAGTGGTATGGTAGAGCCTGTCCAGGCGCAGGCCATAGAAACTAGAGCCGGACTAGGGAGCCATCAGCCAAAGAAAGTGGATCCAAGCCTGGAGGTGCAGGCTGGAGATAGCTACAAAGCTGTTATTCAGAAGAAGGCCATAGCCCGCTTTCGAGAAATGTCATGAGTTAGTCGGTAATGAGGAGATGGCGGAAGAGAACCTTTGGAGTTTTGTAAGAGTTGTTTGGGCTATAGCGGTGCCATTTCATGTTGTCGTATTTTCCCCTCGAGTTGCACTTTGTAGCACACAATATGAAATCCAATGAAATGTAAATCATTAAATTGCCTCTCCTATTCCAATGACTGAATGTTTTTATCTCACAACATATTGTTTTCAATGTTGTGGAATAAGAAGTCTGAATTTGTTTTCAGTTCCTAGTTTAGACTGCTGGAAGTGTCGCAAATGCTA
This sequence comes from Sesamum angolense, assembly GCA_034509725.1. Classification (NCBI taxonomy): domain Eukaryota; kingdom Viridiplantae; phylum Streptophyta; class Magnoliopsida; order Lamiales; family Pedaliaceae; genus Sesamum; species Sesamum angolense. Next base: position 2,068,321 of record JACGWL010000006.1, on the reverse strand, counting down.
ATCGGCTACCCAGTCAATTGCAAGTTCTCGTGCAAATAGATTTCCAAGGTAGTTAGGAGGTTTTCTTATAGTACCTTTAGTATACGCATGGTACATGAGATACCATAAAGAAGTGTTGTGTTCGAACTATTCGGTTGTATAGTATGAATGGTTATCAATTGGTGATTCATGCGTCTGCCCCTAGTCTATTTTTATCAACTAATACCATTCGAGTAACTAATTAAAATGTTTTTACATATTTATAGATGATCAATGTTTTGGTTAATTATTTACACAAATAATTTTTGTATTCATTTAAGTACATTTTAAGCTAATTTTGATCCAATAATTCATTTAATATTTTTTTGTTTAATTTAATAAGCACAATAGAAAATTAAAAATTGGAGCACAGAGTATGAATCGATCTAGTTTTAATTAGGAACACATCAAACACTATAATTTATCAAAGATTTTCTGTCGCTTCAGTAATTCAGCGGACAGAGTGAAAGAGAAGAAGAAAATAGGAAAAAAGATTATAAAGAACAGGGCGACGGGCGGCCTCTTTCTGGTTTTTGCGTTTGGTTCTGTTCATTTTCTATATCGTTGAAATGGCTGCGGCCAACAGCTGCAAGATTCTTGGCTTTCATGCTTCTCTATGCTCTACACGCAGCGCCCACATAGAAACCAAGCCCCCAACTTCTTGTATTCCCTGTTCGCAGTTCTTCAGAGCTAATCTTGTTTCCAGCTCTAAAGCCTTTACACTGCCCAGGTCATCTCTCATTAACATTTGTAATTGTTATTGTTAAACATTTTCAGGTCTCCTGATTCATCTGTGTTTTAACTTTCATCTGGGTTTCATGTTTCATTAGCTTTTTCTTAGTCCAAAGTGATCATTTTCGTGGAGGATGGTGTGGCGTTGTTTATAGTTTTGTTTAGTTGTATGAAAAAATTGTTCCTTTTTAAATTCTGTTGTTGTGTTCTTTTGTTAATTGGAGTACCTATTGTTTAGCAGGTTGCGGATTTCTCACCGAAGAAATAAGGCTCTGGAGCAATGTTATAGGGTGCCAAGGGTTTCGTGTTTGTTGGAAGATAGTTATGAAGAATACCAAGAAACAGAGCAGTCTGTTTCAAAGAATTCCCAACAGGTGTGTTTCCTTTCCATATTAGTTTTTGCTTTTTGTTCGGATTAGAATTATTAGTCATGATCTTGTACTTGCTGGTTTGCTCTTCGGGTTTATTATTGTTATGTGATAATTGTGTTGCCAATTGGTTGTATCATTCTTTTAGAATGTGTTTGACTTGTCAATTCTGAGCCAATTCCATTATATCACCAGTAATTAAGCATTTCTAAGAGCATTCCTCTTGTGAGGCGCGCTTAGTGTGGGGAAAACTGAAGCTGCAAGCTTGTTGTTTTTGTACGTCTGGGAATTATAAGATAACGGGACAGATACTCAACCATTGAGGGTACATGATATGAGGTGATAAAATAACTGCTTCAGCTACTATTATTTTCGGAGTTATTTATTTAAAAAAAATTCAGAGTTTGCTCTTCTGAAGAGCTTCACTGGGAGCATGTAAATGTTTCTTCAATTGTGGTACAGAAAATGGTATCGAAGCTTTGATTTTTCTGAACTACATAAGTAAAAAAGTGTACTCTTTAACTCTTTGTTAGTTAGTGACTAGTGAGTTGAAATGGCTCAGCATTGTGCTTCACAAAAAATAGGATGATGCAATTTGATTACTATCTTATCGGATTGATTGTAAAGAAGTGCTAGAAAGTTTTCCTTCTAGTTCATATTTTTTGAAATCTTGAATGAGAAAATTCAGAGGAAATTGAACTTCCTTTGACACTACATAGGATTTTTCTCTCATAAATTGCACAAAAAGAAACTTGGGGATGCTCTTAAACTATTAAGTCGCCCTTTTATGGGGTGTTCTTTTATTACTTTAGTGGGTTTGAAACACTTGTTAAGAGTTTTGGCATAACTAGTTATCCTAGCCAATATGTCGTATCTATTGAATAAATACTATCTTAATGAAGTATTCGTGCTTGGCTTTGCTCCTTGAATTCTCCCTTCCAGGAAGCTGCAATTGATCTGAAGCTCCCAAGAAGAAGTCTGTTTGTGACGTTTACATGTGGTGCTTGTGGTGTACGATCACAAAGGTTGATAAATAGGTTAGCTTATGAACGTGGGCTAGTTTATGTACAGGTAAGTATAGATTGATCTATTCAGGTCTCACTATTGATTATTCTGCCGATAGTATCTTGCAATTTTGTAATAGTCATGTCAATTGTGCCTGATTTCACTTGCTAGTTGTTATTTATGGGAAAAAGTAGTTAGTGATCTGTTCTATGGATCTTTCATTACCAATCTGTTCGCTATGATTTCTTCGCAAGTGTCTTCAACAAAATGTACACTAGGCAATTTAACATGTTCCTTGCCTTCATTTGGTCAATATATATATGTGCAATTCACTTGGCCACTCAACTGAACTGGCAGATCGTTCATCCTCTTTCTATATATGCTGGGAATCTCAAAATGCAAATTTGGGTTTACTGTTATCAAATTGGAGAATTAGTGATTTTATATTGAGGCAGTAAAATTTATGGTAAAAGAGTATATTTAGCAAAAGATTTCTCAGCTTCAAGAAACCATTGGAGGTGAAGATATGTAGTATATAGATATTAACAATATTGAACTTGTAACAAATTGTTTGATATGTGTAAAGGGTAGCCTAATTAACTATATATGAATAGGCAGTAGTCATATTGGATTCCAGCCACATGAATAAATCTCTTATTAATTACTTATGATATTTACCAACGTACCATGGCATAAACTTTTTTGATTGGATGCTTATAGCCTTCAATTAAATGTCTTGCCCAGGTTTCACTTTTTATATCTTTTGTGTTATCTTTGTCATTCTGTGCTGCTGTAGTTTTTTTTTGTAAGTGCTAAACTGACTATCCTATGCAACAGTGTTCAGGATGCTCTAAGTATCACAAGCTAGTTGACAATCTTGGACTTGTGATTGAGTACAACTTCCAGGAGGAAACTGATTTGGATGCAAGTACAGATCAAGTCTAGAGAGAGCTTCTATTCGATTTGCATTCAATTCATTCAAACAAAAATATTTTTGTAGGACAACGGCAAATAAAACAATTTTATATATTTATGTAGTGATAATACAATATTTCAGCGAAAAGAATGAATATCATATGGTTAAAATGGAGTGATGCTCTGATCCTCTTCTGTATGCCAATACACCTTCTTCTCATAACAAAATGTTCCCCTTGTGCGTATCTATGGAAGACTGCACGTCCCTAAAAGTTTAGGACCAGAAGCTAGTGATGGCCAAAAAGGTAGCAACCGCCAGTCCAGCAGTCACCTGCATTCTAGTTCTTCTCCCTTGTTGATCAAGTGATACACCTCCGTTCTGTAATTGAAAGATGAGCAATCAGCAACTATACCACGTTATACATTTACAAACTCATGTAGTAAAATTGTTCAGTTATTAATTACCAAATCTAGGGTTGGTGACGGTGCTGGTGTTGTTTCTTCAGTATCTTGAACTTTAGGAGGTGCTGGAGGGCTTTGAACAGTGGGTGCTGGTGCTGGTGCATGATGATGATGCTTGTGCTTGTGCTTCCTTTTCTTGTGCTTGCCTGGTGCTGGTGCGGGTGTGGGAACCAGTTCTGCTGCTGGGACAGGTGACGCAATTGATGGTGTTGGAGCCGGCACTGGTGCTGCCTTAGGTGGTGGTACTGGTGCCGGAACCACAGGTGCTGGGGCAGGTGCCTTTGTTGCAGGTGCTGGTGCTGGTGGTGGCTGCTGCGTTGGTGTTGGGGATGCTTGTGGCGGGGGCACAGCTGGTGGTAGGGCAGGTGATGAAACAGGCGGCTGTGGAGGTGGCAATGCTGGTGGCTGGGCTGGACTTGCCACTGGTGGACTTGGTGGAGGTTGTGGTGGTGCAATGGTTGGACTTGAAGCTGGTGGACCTTTGGGTGACGGAGAAGTTGTTGGGGTGGCTACCGGCACGGGTACAGTTACAGTTGGTGGTGGTGTAGTTGGTGGAGGAACCGTGGATGGTGTGTTAGAAGGTGAAGCTGCTGGTGCTTGGGCATCGATGGTCATCGATAAAATGCAGAAGCAAGAAAGACAAGCCCATACGAATGCTGCCATTTCGGAGATGGTTGGAGTTGATTACAACCTGCATCTGTATTTATATATCTAAGAAGTGATGCATTCTGGAGGTAAGAGTTTGGTGATATGTCATGAGGGGAAATGTAGTTTTCATTCATATTAATGCTATTGCTGATCATGGTAATACCTTGCTGGCTCCAAATTTTGCATCAATGAATGCATTAAGCTTGTGTATTCATTTCTTCCCTGTTCAAAATTGGTGCAACTGGTCACATGTAGCCGTCAACAATCTTCCATGTGGGGTTTGATTAGGTCAAATCATTGCTTGACAGTCAGTAATCATATTAAGGTATCATACATTAGTTCATGGTTTTCACTATTTCACTTTAATGTAAGGACTTTTGAGAAGTTCCTTTGGAGTAAAGGAAAATGAATTTCTGCTATAAGCATGCAAGAAAAATGAAGGGAAAGTTGTGAAGAACAAGAAAAAGTGCCTGTCTTACAGACCACAACTTTATTTGCCATCATGATATACTGAAGCAACTCACTTTTATGGACTGAAAGGCAGAGGACCCAAAAAGCAAATAAATAATCTACAGGGGGTTGCTTTCAATTTTGTCAAACATTTTTCTCTGCTCTTGTTTGTTTGCTTTTCCCAGTTTTGGCCTTTGGACATGTTCAAACTCAAAGTAATGATAAATTACCACTAAAAAAAGTGATAAATGCAACCAATAAAAGTTAACAAAAATAAAATTAAGTGAGGAGCAATGAATGCAAAAATCAAATGGGATAGTCAATTAAAATAAGGGTAAATTTTATTGACCCCTTTAGATTAGGTTCAATTACACAAACGACTCAGCAATGTAAAATTGTCATCCTTTGTAGGTTGTAGTTGTAATTGCAAGTGTACCATTATTTAATAACAAATGTTTGCACGGACACCCCTTAAGGTATATTACAATAACACCGGGCATATATATAATTTGCAAAAGATGAGGGGGGTGTGATTAAACTTAACGTCAAGGGGTGCCAATATAATTTATTCTGACAATGAGGCAGGAGAGATTAATTCTAAGAAATAGAAATTTTTCTAGTTTCTAAGAGTGTATGAACATTAATATTTCTAACGGTATTTGAAAGGTAGTTGAAATAATCGGCTACGATGAAGACTTATCAACCGCATTGCAAATACCTTAAACCAAATTGTCTGTTTCAACGAAATCCAGATCATGACAAAGCAACAAACTTTGGTATTAAGTCCCAATAAATACTAATAAATAATAAGCTCCTCCCATTGCATTTTCTTCCTCCTTTTGGTTTATGGTAAAAGATTGTCTGAATATCACGCCCCAAATCTGGAGGCTTAAGTGGTGAGACTCAATAGACACGTTTTTCCTGAAAAGAGAGAGGTCTCTAAATAGACATCAGGAATCATGAGAATCTCCAGTGACTGAAAGGCCCAGCAAGAAAAAGAACTTGAATGTACACCAGCTTCTACATGTTGCCTTCAAGAACAGGCATCTAAGTTATACGGTCTGAGAGAATCTTCAGCAACAAAAACAAAAAAGTGGGATCATATTTCAATAGTCTGATCAGTATTATCTATCATTCAGACAAATACTCGTTGTTCTTATGGGATTTGATACATGTTGAAAGAGTGCCAGTGTAGTGATAATCTGTTCACGGTTTCTCTGTATTATCCTCTCAAGAGTGCCAGTGTATAACAGCGCTTTTGGAGGTTCATTATCCCCCAACATTGAGTATGAACACACGAACATATGAAAGATTATGATGCCTATTGAAACTTGATAAAGACTGTCAAATGAATGAAAATTAAGTGCAAGAGAAACCAAAGATATGCAGCTAAGGCATTTGTGTACCAAAAAAATTGATCCTCCAGAGAAAAGGAACGTAAAGATACCAAAATCAAGTAAAAGAGCAAGGAACTTGTACAAGAGAAATCTGCCGTCTCAGAACGCAGAATTTCTTAATTACGAGCAATTTTATAGCTTGAAGAAAGAGAATGCGTTTTCCTGTTAATCACAAACAGAACATGAGGTGGAAGGCATCATGCATCTTTGCCAAGAACTTTGATGGATGGTGTGAAATGGGAAGGCAAGTGGGTGGTGATGAGGGAGCCTCAGGTTTCTTATCCTTCTTTCTCCTTAGCTTGAAGAATTGTTGCATGGCATCTGCACACTCTGCTGCCAGCACTCCTCGCCTGATAATTATCTTAGGATGGAAAGGGTGAACTGGAGCAGCTGGCTTATCAGTTTGTTCCAAGTCATTTCCTCCATCTCCACTTGGAAAAAGCCTGCAAATGTTGATCAAGGTTGTTGGACAAAGAAGTCTGTGTTCGCATGCTCAAGAAAGAAGTTAATAATGTGTTGTTTAGAATGCTTTAAATAATTTCAGCCAAGTATCACAAATTCCAACCAGCTGACTGTTAGGATTAACCAGACGTGAGCAATATTCTTTTCTAATACACCCTGTGCCTCTAGGAAGTGTCATGAAATGCGTCTCAAGTGATGGTGTCTGTTACTAGAGTTTGATAATGATAAGTCCTTTATGTTAACATCATTTGCTTTTGAAGGGCGTAGCTCAATGGAAAAAAGAAGTCCTTTATGTCAATATCATTTGTTGAACAGATACAGAAAACATTTCAGGTCTTCGATAGGCAGCACTTGAATAAGAACTTGATTTATGAATATGATGGAAAGCTATTATTGCTTCTGTATGTTAAGGTAAACAGTGGTCAATTTCAGCAGAGTGGTTTCTGGCGGTCTTTAGTCTGTCATGAATAAGGAAAATGATAAGAGTCATAATGAAAGTAGAGAAATTAATTTATTTGATCAATTGGTATTTGGACTCGGCTCACCCCTGGCTACTTAGATATTAGACTCAAGTTTGAGGTACTATTAAACTACTAAGAAGTTTAAGCTTTCAAAGAGGCGGTGGATTAGCAACCACATCACAAACACACAGCTGGTTGACTGTTGAGTTGTAAGATTCTTAAGTTGCATTAATATCTCAAAGTTCAATAAGAAGTTTGTAGATTAACAGATAAATAAAAAGAATAAATAGTTTCAAAGAGGGAATATTTTATGAGATGGTCGCTGTAGTCTCAAAAGAAGTGTAGTGCTACTGCATTAAGTTTCATGTGGCATGCAAACCTGATATAAAAATCACTTCTTCCATCAACCACTCAGGTATGAGCCCAGTAGAAGAAACATAAAAGATGAAATGAGGAGCAGGTATGTTGGAACAAAAATGTTCTCATTTTGAGCAGCAAATAGTAGTTCCTTCAGCTAAGTTGCATATTTGGTCCCATAAAGAAGGGCCGGTGCCCTTTTTGGTCCCGTGATTTATGGAAATTCGTTTTTAGTCCCAAAAAGTTAAAAATAGTTACAACAATGGTCCCATTTTAAATTTTCCGTCAGTACTTAATGGAAAGGATCAAATGCCGTTAGTTGACTCAACTAACCCCTTTTTGCCTGTTGTTGCACGTGGGAGGGTGTTTAGGAGGGAAATTTTACATCGTGAATGTCAGTTAGATTTCTGTTCTTCTTCTTCTTCGCATCTAATCTCCAGAAATTCGACAAAGGGTGAAGGAAGATTAGAGTGAAATTGGGGATTTTTTTAAGTTAGGTTTTATGCGGGTAAAATCCATATTCCCCCTGTGATACCCAAAATGTTCAAATAGGCCCCTTTGATAAAAAAAAGTACCACATAATCACTTTGTGGGACCAAATATGCAATTTAGCCTAGTTCCTTAAATATAAATATGCACTATCGTAAAGATAATCAAAATCCAGATCAGCATATAACCAGAAAACAAAACCAAAAAAAAAGTCCATATTAGCATAAGAAAACACCATAACCAAACAAAACATGGCAAAGCGTGCTCTCATATATATTCACCAATTTATCAACTTCTGCTTACCTAATCCAGCTGCCATCAGCTCCCAGAAGCTTATTAGGAGCTCCCCATACAACAGTGTCTATTCTAGCTTGAAGTATTGCTCCAGCACACATGGGACATGGTTCAAGGGTTACGTAAAGTGTAGTTTCCTGTAGATGAAAGCGAACTTGGATGTTAAGCAAAAAACATTGTATTAGACATGGTTTTGCAACTCTAGACGCAAAATTGTACAATAAGAAACAAGATTGAGGTGGCCTGCTTTTGTTGGACCAGAAATTGACACAATTGAAAAAACTAATTGCAGAGATAAGTAAATATATTGAAATAACTCTTTTTGGTTTCAAACGAAAAAAATTATCACCAGGTAATTTCGCAAGTATGTCAATGATGCTCTTTTTGGTTAAAATAAATAGGATTTTGTTAGTTCTTAGTATGATGTATAATTCATACTTTGACCAGTTCTGGAACAAATAGAATCAAAAACTGCTCCTGAACTCGCAGTTAAGCAAGCACAGATAAAACTACCTATATCACATTCATCCTATTATATCAAGGCAACCCTTCTACCAAACACCATCATAAGATTCATACGTAACCAGATAAAGTGTGTCAAATGGACAGAGACAGAGATATTACAGAAAGCCTCCACGTCCGGAGCATGTTTGAACCTTCCCGTATGCATATCATTTCAGCATGGGCTGTGGAGTCACGCAGCTCTTCCACCCTGAAATAATCCAATAACAAATAACATAGTTTTCATATAACAAACAAGAAACAGAAAAAATGAAGACAACTTACAGATTGCATCCACGAGCAACTATCTTTCCTTTGTGCACTAGCACAGCCCCTACAGGCACCTCCAGTTCTCAGCCGCTTTTTGTGCTTCCAACAGTGCTTCCCTCATAAACATTTCATCAATTTTTCGCTGCTCTGCTTCGAGACTATATGCTTCTTCCCATTCATCAAATCTATCTTTTACAACTTGGTTATTCCGCTGAAGCTTCCTTCGTTTCACCTCCCCCTCATTAACCACCGATTCTGGTTGCTCCACTGATCCAGTATTTAGTTGCTGACTCATGCTACTATTAGATGCGTTTGCTTCTCCAGTCTCTGAAACCGCTCGCACAATAGGAGATCTTTGCAGCCGTAATGCAGGTGAAGAAATTGAGGAGTCAACTGGTGCTGCAGAAGAGGCAGCTCGAGATTTTCCTTCAGAAGGCAAAGAAATGCTGATGGGTGGTGTGTAGCTTCCTGGAACAACTGAAGAAGATGGTGCATTTGTTCCCACCTGCTTTAGATGGCCCTCTGAAGTTGATGAGCTGGAACCCTCTTCAACTTGAGAGAGAATCTTGTCCTCTTGATGGCTGCCATATAAACCTTGTGTAATGCTTCTTTTTTCCTTTTCTCCAGTTACCTCTTCATTGTCCTCTGCTTCATGACCAGAAAACCATGTTTCACTACTTGTGGACTGATTAGGTGAACTCCTTCCGCCTGTCTTTCTACCTGAGCTGTGACTTTCAGAATGTGAAGCCCACCGCAAACGAACTATATCCCCAATGATATTCCATAAGGACCTTCCAGTTCTCTTAATAATGGTATTGCCAGCTTTGCTTGTATCGTCTTGGACTTCTGCCTTAGACAGTTCAGGAGCAGACGATTCATCTACATTCCACATTTCATCTGAAGGCCCCTCTGTTCCAGACTGCTGAATATCATGCCTTGGCTCAGGCTCCTTTGATTGAGAATCTCCAGAAATGAATTGTATTAAATTCGTTTGGTTGTGTTGCTCCTCATGCGCAAACTTAGTTTCATTAGTTCCCTTCTCCCTCTGGATTTCCAAACTCGAGATCTCATTCCTTACCTGGTCAACAAACTCACCAACATAGTGTGATGAGGATTTCTCTAATCGAACAGCAGATCCAATCATATCTTCATGTAAGGTGAACTCTGAAGACTGTCCATGAGAACTATTGCTTTTAGCCCCACCATGTAATGCAGTAGAACCAAATTGTTGACTTCCCTCACTAACCTCATTAGCACTTCCAACCTTTGACCCCAGAGACAACTCACCTGTTTCTTGTAAATGAGATGGAGCTCTTACTATTGTCTGTGATTTATTCTTATTTCTATCTTCTAGATAAATCGAACTAGAATCCCCAGAGAAAGGGACTGAAGTTTGGTTCGATTGACCAGATATATTTCTGGAATTATCTCTCTTGATAATTGTGGCATGTGTCTGGGAATGCAGCTCTTTGGATTCTGAAGATGAGCCATAGGCTAACTTCACGTTCTCTTCTTGTTTTGTAAATTTATCTGATTGCCTTTTTATAATTGATTTACCATCTTGCTTGGTCAATTGTTGGGACTTCCCCCTTGATTCCACCAGGCCACTTGCTTGATCGTATTGCTGTTGTTGCTTTGCCGCATTATTTATCAAGCTAAGAATATTAGTTGAGTAGGCTTCCTCTTTAACACCAGTTTCATACCTTTGCTGAGAAATGGATGTCTTTCTAATATCAGTATCTTGAATTTCTGATACTTCAGCTACCTTACGAGAATGCCTCTGATATTCATCTTCTCTGGTGCTAATTCCAACTGCTGCTTGATGTTCTTCAACTATTTCCTGACTTGAACTTCCGACTTTAGCAGACATCTCACTCTTGCCGCTGTATTTTTGTTGAGAGCCATAAGATCTTCTAACATCCTCACTGCGAATATCTTGACTTTCCTCAAAGTGTTTATACTTCAGTCTGGTCTCAGATTGTCTTGAAACTTCATCACCTCTTTGCAAAAGCTGGTTTTTCCTCTCTTCATCAATTTCTGTGTTTCCAGTTGATTTTTCCTTCCTATCGTCGTAGCTCACATAATAATCAGAAGACCGTCCAAAGTCACTTTCATGTGCCATTGGAAATTTTGATTCCTTTTGCGAGGTTTCTTGTTTCGACTCGATCTTTCCCTCTACTACATCAACAAGCTTCTTCTCTGATTTCTTCCTAAAGTCCGACTCAGCAACACTTGATCCAGAATAGAGTTCTTTCTTGGCACTCATCGTTGTCAAACTAGCCCCTTTGTGTTCTGTATAATCCTCACGCTTGCGATCCTCTTCCCTAGCTTCCCGGTAGACATTACTGCTTGAATTCCCTTTATGATAACTCGACGACTCACCCATAAATCTGCCTTCGCTCAGCTCAATCTCATTGTCACTGTCATATTCACCAGTTGAAGACAAGGAGTAATATGATGAGCAACTAGATCCATCTCTCCTCATCTTCTGTCTGTGCTCCTCTCTTCTCAACAAATCTTCCCTCTCTTCTGTCCTTGAACTCACCTTCCAATTCTCCTTTCTTAGCATAGATTCTCTCTCTTGTTTCTCTTGGGCCTTTTCGCTTGCGGTTTTCAACAAAGTTTCCCTCTCTTCTTTTTCTCTCGCTGTTCTATTTCTCAGCAAAGCATCCATGTGTTCCTTCTGTAACATTGCTTTTCTAGTTTCTTCCCTCTCCTCTTCCAGCCGAATCCTCTCCTCTCTCTTTCTATTATCCTTCTTCCTCGAACTAACCACCGACTCATACTCACACCTCAACTCACTCTCCAAAACTCCCAGATCAACTCTTTTCTTTTCATTTCGACACTTATTGCTTACCTCACCGTCCTCTCTCTTTTCCAATGTGGGTTTCTTAGCCAATCTTCTTGCCTCCTTTCTCACACGAAAACACTCCTCTCCAATATCCTCAGTCAACAAACTAAGCACAGCCTCCGCCTCATCAACACCCCCAAGATCATACCTTTCACTCCTTTCCTCGAACACCATACATTTTCGAAATCCCCCTTTCCTCCCACCCACACTTTTCTCCTTAAAGTTGCAAACTTTATCACAATAACAACTCCTATCAACATCACAAACTGGTAATCGAGCATAATAACACCGATCCAGACCACCCGAAATCATTTTTCTATAAGGTGACCACTGAATTAAAGAGGATTGCCTCAACCCATACAAGCTATAGCAATAACTTGGGCTTGTGGGCACTTTATACATTGAAGTAGAACAGCAACAACAGCAAGTTCTTGGCGATGAATAGGCAAAATGATATCTTTCGTTTGAGAAGTGTGAGTAATCATTGTATGCAAATGAAAGTGAGCCTCTTGTTCTTAGTGAGACTGTTGAAGTTACACAAGTGTTGTGCATAGCTCAAATTAAGAGAGAGAGAGAGAGAGAGAAGATTGATGGGGAAAGATTGTGTTACCTTGAGAAAAAATGAGAAGAAGTGCCAAGATTTGTTGTTGATCTCTTGTTCTTGAGAAGTAACAGCACACAGAATTGAGGATGCAGGCTAAGCTAGCCTGAGCTTTTTTATTATTTTTCTTTTTTCTGTTTTTCTGAATTTCTTTATTTTTAACTTATTACGTTTTGCTCCACTCTTTTAACTACTCAGTAGTATAGTTAATTACATTTTTAAGGAATTATTTCTTTATTTTTTTGACTTTTTTTAAGAAAAATCGCTGAAAATAGTCTAATAAGTATTTGGATAATTTATTCATTTTTCTAGAAATTTAATATAATTACACATAAATTTTTATAATTTAAAAAAATATACCTACTATTTTAAAATTTTACTTTCGTTTAATAAATAGATCATTTTGTTAGCCAAATTTACAAAATATGTTAGATATTAATAAAAATATTAAATAAAAATCAATATATACCATTAGTTGACTTATACCCAATTTATTACAAATTAAATAATTTTTTTATCAAATTTTCTTTATAAAGTTGAAGATACACCTCTTTATATGCACTAAAGTATGAAGATGTATAACGATAGTTGGGTATAAAAAGATATTTAACCTGCAATAAATCAATTAAGGATGAATATAAATTTTTATTTAATTTTTTTGTCAGATGAAATCAAAATTTCAAATTAAATGTAATTTTTTAAATCATGTACTTATGATTATAATAAATTTATTATCCCTAATTAATTACCAAATAATAAAAAGTGGACATACCTTTACAACCCAAGTCAAGGCCCAGAAAATGAATTGATAAGAAAGTAGTAATAGAAAAAGCCCATATAGCCCACAACTTACTCTCTGAACCTTTGCATTGTCACATAAGCCCACTCTACGCTTTTGACATTATGGCCCAATTTTTTGTACACAGACACAGTTGAACTGCATAAAAAGCAAATCCACAAAGTCAAAAGCGTGCTCAAGCGTCAACGTTTCTAAATCTAATTTTGTATTTCATTTGCACTTCTGAAAATTGCTAATTGCGCCGGCAAAATTCGAGTTTGGAATGGGGACAAAACATGGCATTAGGAAACAAATTACTATAGCCTGTGATTTTATTAGTTATGAATTAACATCATGATAAATAATTATTATTGACAATAATTAAATAAAAATCAATGTAAAAAATATAACTTATTTACTATAAAAACTATTTTTATCATGATGAATGTATAAGCCACACTCACAAATCACCACTGTGTGGCCGTAGTCAACAATATTTTACTACAATTATTAATTTTTTTATTAAGTAATGATTAAATGTTATATTTTGTAGTGTTAAATAGCGGGGTTTTTTCAATGTTTGTTTAAGTTAATAATAATGATTGACAATGACAAATAATAGGATTATTGCCACTCATATTTAAATAAGACACTTTTCGCTGTCTGAATTTTAGAATTAGTACCGCATACCGTACGTCAAGGTCTTGGAAAAACAATGGATTTTTGTGGACAATATTATTATGTCCAAAGGACCACGAGAATTTAAGTGTATTGGTACCACCAACACCAAATTCATGTTCATGTTCATGTTCATGTTCATGTTCGTGTTCATGCCAAGCCCACCACAAAATGTGAGGCTCATTACCAACCAAACATGACTTGGAAGGGTGGTCGCCCCATGCTCATTTAATGTTCCCGCGAAATGTCTTTTTATGCTAAGTTTTCATGAATCCAATGTTTTCATTGTAATATGTTGTGTCGTATCAATGATTATAATTAATTTATTTGTTATGAATTAATATTATTACAATAGGTTGTTTAATTGTAATTTTTTTGTGGGTGATGTTTTTAACTGTTTCTATCTATCATGTTATTTAACATTTGTGTCCTAATTAAACGTGGGATTGTATTAGTACTGAGAAATAAATCAAATTATCTGATACTCGATTGAGAACGATCCATAAAAGTTTGATTTGCTAAGTCATAAGTTTCATAAGTTTTCTAGCTCGGTTTGATTAGCGCGTAAATGATAAAATATATTTAAAAACATCAAATTACTCTAATTCGATTTATAAATAAAGTTCGATTATATCGATAATCAAACTAAATTTAAACATAATTTCTCAAAATCAATAATCATTCAAATAATGTTCGTCTCAGATAAATTCGAATTATTTACTAACAAAAGGACCTATTTATCTACAATCACAGAAAGCGTTCAAAATAAAAAAAGTTACTATACGAAGTGGCGAAGAATTAAAAATCATGTAATTAGACGTTTTATGTAATGATGAAATGGCAAAATTTTACACTAAATGAACAAAGAATTTACTAAAAGAAACTTCTTCCCATGAAGCATGTGACCATTGTGAACATACAGATGGAAAATGCAAGACTTGAAATGACAACACGTTCATTGTTGAAGTTCTCGAAAACACTTGACTAGACTTTTCCTTTTACATTGTTCAGCAAACACATCCTCATTCAAACACGTCCAACATGAAATTTTGTCAGTTCGACAATTTAAACATTGTACTAAACTTTCTAGAAAATACGCGACTGTACAATCTATTTTAAGTATATCTCCAGAGAACTTGGGAAAAAATGGGAACTAATTAAAGACCAATCCAGGTTTATTTTTCTTTTCTATTTGTAACATAAATAATAAAACAATACCGTCTTATTTTGTATTTGAGCTAATTACAAAAATCTCCCCCTTGAATTTTACGTTTAAAAAGAACTTGTAATCTTTTTTGATGTTTAGTCGGTACGTAAGGGTTTATATACTTCAATGAGTACGAATCTTTCTATTGCAAACTTTTTCTTTAACAACAATTAGGGTTTTATAGGGTTTTTTTTTCCTTTAGTTACTTAATCTCTTTTCCTAGTATTTTCCTATTTGTGGTGTTGTGGTTACGCCTTGGTAATCTGTAATGAAATATCATTAGGTGACTATCAAATTTTCCTTACTTAGGCTCGTACGAGGTGCTTATGTGGGTTTTGTTCGAGATTTGCTTTTGGAGCTTTATTGCTGTTTGAGATCCGCTTTTAAGGTTTTATTACCATCCAAATTATGTTCTTGAGATATGTTTGAAATTTACTTGTGGTTACGTTTGAAGACAGGAGTACGTGTTGATTGAAATTTCCATTTGAAGTATTCTTTATGAGATATGTTTTTATCATAGTTCGACGTCCCCTATTCTTTTTAGAAATAGAATATTATTTTTCTTGAAAAATTCTTAATTAATATTATTATAATGTAATCAAAGAGAACGAATGGTATGCACACGTTACAAATATAGAGGTGAGAGTTTAACAATTTTTATTATCATATTAGTAGTTGTTGCACGTCATTCTGTATATGTATACAACAACTTAATAATCATTTAGGGCACATTTACTTTGGATGATATGATTAAAATATGATATATTAAATTGTGATTATTATCATAAAAAAATCACATCATATTTTGAATTTGAGGCACTAATCATGAGTTAATAAAAAATAAAGTAAACAAAAAATAAAGGGTGATTAGCCATGATATCATGGCTAATTACTCAAAGTAAAGATGCCCTTAATGTATTACATATGTTATAAATAAAAATAAAATATATAAATTAATATACCATTTGCCCGTGACATGCATGATATTATAATTTCATAAGTTTGTTCTGAAAAAGAATACTTCGCTAGAAAAATAACTTCTTGAGGGCATATAAAACTGTAAAATTTGTCGTCTACAATGAAAGTGAGACATATGACAGCATCAACTTTTTATTGCTAATTTATTGCAGATTAAATAAATTTTTTGTTAACAAATTAGCCTTATCCATCTTCCCAAATTAAAATTTATGTATAATTACATCAAATTTCAAAAAATAAAAATACAGTTATTCCTAAATTTTATTCTATTCCATTCCACTCCACACCATACCCCCAATCATGAAAGTAACCACCACGACTCACATCAAAAACACTGACTAAAATTTGTAATATTCAATTCCAAAAGTCACAATAATGAAAAATGAATAATTGAAAGTGGAGGTGTACAGTTGCATGGATATGCTAAAAATATGAAACTTGGAATCGAGAAATGAAAGGGACCAAAAATAAAATACGTAAACCATCTCTGTCACTTCCCCTCAACAAAAGTGCATTTCCTTTTGTCCTTTTTCCCTTTCTGGGGTTTTGGTACTTGGTTTCCGGATATTCTCTGTCTTTCTATTAAAAGCCAAAATATTGGGTAAATCATTTAATTATTTTATTCCCTTAAAAGACAAATATCATATCAACGATTTCTTAATCTAATGGTTAAAATTAAAATCGACTGATCACATGTAAAGTCATGAATTCGAGTTTCATCAGATGTGTGGGTATTTGTCTTGTAAATATATTACTGATGAATTATTTTTAGTTATATAATGTATTCATTTTATCGATGTATTACTCAATTTATTGAAATATTGGTACGATAATGTATTTTTCAATTTCAAATAAAGAAAGGCCACTTGTGTCTCTTGCCACCTAAACAATTAAAGATTGATTTATTTATTTGTAATTGATTTTAAATATTAAATACCATCGTCACCCTTATCGATTGATGTAATGTTCTCTATCTTAATGGATTTAATATTTTCATCCATACGGGGAAAATAAAATTAATTCCGCTCCTATTGCAGGTCTCTAGGCTGGTTTTGATTTGTTTTAGGAAATACTTTAGAAATGCGTGAAAATGAATATCTTTTTTTTATATAATTTATATTTTATATATTCTAATTAATATATGCACAAATATGTACAAAAATTATACCATGTATTTGATTTAGGGAAATAAATTATACACGTAGTGTATATATTAAATTGAATAAAATAATCCAATCTAATTAATTAGGGTATAAACTCACTTAGATGCTGGTGTTTATCTGTTTTTGTAATAGCTTTTTGTGTATATTTTATATCAAACCATGTATTTTACATTTTTTAATCGATCTAATAATATTGTAATAAAAAAGAACAAAATAAAAGCTGACGGGAAATTCATGGGACAAGCAATCTTGTCTGATTAAAAAAAAAAGGGATAATTATATTTATATTTCTTGATCTATGCTTTGTTTATATAAATTATTTTTATCTTTTAAATAGCTACGCATACACCCACTAGAATATCATTATCACTTACACAAATCACCCTTTATTTTTTTGAAAAAAATATACACACATCTCTTAAAAATATTAACATTATTACACATACTATTCCTATTTTTTTACTGTCAAGAATAATATTTATAATTATACAATAGATAAAAATAATTTTATAAACAAACCATATATTAGAGAATTTAAATATAATTATCCCAAAAAAAAAAAAAAAAGTTGAGCGGAGACCAATTAATGAAAGGTCTATTTTGGCCAACAAAATTTAGAGTAAGAAGTCAAGAATTGGGATGGCAAATAATACCTACCCATTTGAGATTAATGAAGGACGCCTAACCTATGTAGCTGCTACCCACAACGCCAGCCCCCCCTCCCTACACACACACACAGATCAGGGCCATCCTCTGCATTCATCATACTGTTTGTCTGCTCTATTTTCGAGTATCCCTTGTTTGGTAAGAATATTTTTTCAGTTGTATTCTACAACTTGTAACAATATACATATATATTCTTGTTTACTAGGAATGAGATGTGTCCCATCTTTTCTTTCTCTATTGTCCCTTCTTCTATTTGATTACTACAACTTATGAACAAATCAAAAAGGGAAAAAGCAAAGAAAAATGGACTAACTTGTTACTAGAATGAATTCGATCGAACGAATTAAGATTATTCGATCAAATCACTTATATTACGTACGTATTTTTGCATGTATAAATCAAATTAAACTTGATCATGGGATTATTGATTTATAGAATTTTTTATTAACAACTTAATTAGTATTCAATATCATAAGGTTTAATTAATTTCAAACACAAGCTTTCGTTTTCTTGTTCAGTGATGTTTTGTCAATTATAGTAGTAAATGTGTCGATTGATGCGTAACGACAATGACAGCCATCTGCACCACTACACGCACACGTTGGTCCAATATTTGGTAAAACTACATTTTCATATGTAATTACTGTAAGCAAACCTAATCTAATCAATGCGGCTGGCTTGCGATGTAATTTGAGTTTTATTGTCCAAGGTATTGTCCACTCAAATTTCGTATAAATATTATACTATTGTCCTAAAAAATTATATCGTTAAAAAATAAAATCTTGCAGCGAATTTGATCGTTTAAAAATAGTAGGGAAGCGAACGTGAAATATTATTAGGCAGGAGGTGAAGTGTAGCTCTAAAATATGTGTGTGGACCAATAGGATTAAAATCTCTCGGAAATCAACACCTATTCAATTGATCCCTAAATGGGCAATGGAAAGGGCGGGTGAGCTATGACTTTGATTGATTCGTCACCAACTAGTTACATGTATATGCACCTTCTTTTCTACCTACGTGTTGCTCTACGATCAATCCAAGTCACAGCATGTTTAAAGAACATCATTACAAATTTAAATAATTTTTTTGTCTATAATAAATATTGATATGATACCAACAAATTTATTTAAATTATACCTGATTGAACCTAATTATATTATAAATATATTATATTTATTGTATAATTAGTTTAAATTTAACTTAATTTTAAACCGGTTTGCTTATATTAAGAAGATTCATTTGTTTCTTGTCTACACGAAAATGACCAACGCCTCCTATTCACCCACGTAATTACTAATTAGTACAGTTAAAATGTCATTATTCAATTAATTAAACAAAACAAAGCTGTCTTCTTCATGACGCTCAGAAAGTCAACTTTCTCTCGCGGACTTTAGTTTCGTGGTTATCTCATAATCTACCCTGCAATTATTGTGCTTATTATTTTATTTATTTTTACATTTAGGGAACAGCTTATATCAAATTGTTTAATTATGTTACCAGTTTCAATTTAATATGTATATTTAATAAATGAGTATAAAATATTATTACAAAATAATTAATTAATGTACATCCAGAAGTTTTTAGGCAGTAAAAAATTTCAATTTTACAACTTGGATTGAACTTCTTTATTATAATCAGTTTAGAACTTTAGGTGTGATCTTGATGGGGTGTAGTAGGGTGGCTATCCAAAAGTAAAATTACTCTTGTAGATTCTAAATGTCCAAATACAATTAATGATTCGTGTATTTTTATTTGAGTCAATCCAGGCAGCTATTATGGGGAAATAATAATTTTGATCATGTAAGTTAGATTTATTTTACTTTTAGTCCAATTCATTATGAATTTAGTATTTTTAATCTCGTAATTTATAAAAAAAAATTAGTACTTTTGATCTCCATCCACTTTTTTGTTTTTAATTTAACGGCGTAGAGCATGTGCCTAGCGTGTGATCATTAAGTATTTTTTATTGAAGAGAAAATTAATTTATTTTTCAGTTTGGGACCATTTTTGAGAAAAAAATATTTCTTGAAGGAAATTAGAGCAAAAAACATAATCATTTTTTTCTTCTCTAAAAAAAATTGAATCATGCCTTTCTGATATTTCTATAAGTTGAAGTCAACTGGAAACAACACAAATAATCATTGCTTCCACATGTGAATCAAGTAAGTCAAATGAAGCACTCATATGCCATAGAAAAAAGAGTCAATTTTTTCACCAATAAAAAAAATACTTAAAAGCAACGTGCAAGACACATGACCCACATCATTAAATTGTAAATAAAAAAGTGCATAAGGACGAAAAGTGCTAATTTTTGTAAGTTATGAGACTAAAAGTGCTAATCCCGTAATGAATGTGTCCAAAAATGACATGGGTCTAACTAATGGGATTAAAACTACTATTTTCCCGACCACTGTTGACCAATTCATACTTGAAAGATGGAGATATATATTGATATGTGCATTTATACATACACGGCTATTTGACCTTACTTTTTTTTCTCAATTTTGTATCCAAACTAATTTAAATATTGAAGGATTTTAACTGATAATTTTCCACCAAACCTAATATTTGTTTGTTTTCTCAAATCCTAACATTTATCCGTATTGAACTGCTATCGAGTTCGTAATCGGGATCAAATTTCATGAAGTTGACCAAGACTTTCATGAAGCTGCTTGCCGTGATTGTACCTTGCTAGTTAATAGTTGCCATGCAAAAATTGCCTATGCTATGTTCGTCCCAAATTCGTATGCTTGATTCAATTAAATGTGAAATGAATGTTAGTATTTTGTAAACAAATGCATCGAAACCATTTTATTATTTGTTGGCTTGGGTAATTATATCTTGAAATCGCTATCGCAAAGTTTATTAAAAAAATTATAACTTATTCCTTAAATTTTCTAAATCCTCTAAATTCAACTTAAAAATATGTTATTATTATAAATTTCAAACTAATAAGCCTGCTCGAGTCTCATGGAGAAAAACAAAAAGTCATTTGATATTTCTCAAGACAAAATTCTTGAAGCATGAGTTAATAGGAATCAAAAACATATTCAAATAAGATCAGGATTTGGGTATATTTTATTTGAACAAAAAATAATACGCTTCGATCTACTTGAAAATGTATGTTTATTGGCTAAGCAACTATCTAACATTTAAATAAGTTTACGTGGACTTATATATATATATATATATATATATATATATTTCATGCAACAAAACTTTTATAAATATTGATCATCACTTACGAATTTATGAAACAATATTTTAAATTTTGATCCTCACTCTGTCGAAACTCCCGAATAACAATCTCAATGCAGATCATGTAATGTCCGGTTATTACCAAAAGAGGCAATTGATTCTGGATAAAAATTCACGAGACTGAAATCACTTTGGGATGTTTTCTAGAAACAAATTCCACCAAATCAAATCAAATCAAAATTTTGACTTAGATGAAAAAATGAATTAAAAATGAAGATGGAGTGATGCTGCCACCCTGTGACACTGTATGCCCCAATCACACAAAATGTGCACATTTTTAATACCTGCAATTAAAAATAAATGTGCACTTTTGCTTGACGGACAAGGTGCACCCACCTTATTTTACTATATTTTTAATTAACATATAATATAGCAAAAAATATACAATACAATTTGAAATAAAAAGTTTAATCTATCTTATTTTTCCCTAAATAAAAGTAAATTTTTTGTCGAACCTTAATAGAAAAATTAACCTCTTTTATTTATATTTTTGACTTGAGAGTTTATATATAAAAATATTCTAAATCTTGCCATATCAGGAATTACACGGTAAAGATCTTAAACCAAAAAAGAGAGAATTTTTTTTTATAGTATCCACTGAAATATTTTTCCACCCCGAGAGTGGGGCTATTTGAAAAAGATCACATTAACCGAGCAGTTGGAACTATAATAAGACTTGGACTGTAGTTATGTCAGCTCATACGTTGCGGACCCCCCCACCCCACCCCACCCCACCACCCCACCCCACCCTAATTCTTGCCCAAATTTCACTTTTTAAAGAAGTATAAATTGTCTCAACCCCCAAAAGGAAACACTATTTTAGTTATTTTCTTTTTATGATTTCTAACATTTCTAAATTTTTGGGTGACCATTTTTTTTCAAAATTATTCCAAGAAATTACTTTTCTTGAGGATTTTACCAAAAATAGTTTAATCTCGGAGTAAATTCTTGCATGCACAGGTTTTTACTACAACAGTTCATTCTGGTTGTCTGTTCTTCTGTGAAGCTGCTTTTGACAGTGAGAGTGAGAGAGAGAGAAAGAGACGACCACCCTAGATACAGGGAAAAAAGCTGCAGACATTCTTGGGAGAAATTGTCTTCCCGCGAAAATTTCCAACCCATATCAATCTTCTCCTCGCGTTTCCTTTGATTTTTCAGTCTCCATATCATTTTCTTGGTAATAACTAAAAATTGTTGTGCAGAGTGTTCTGTTTCCCGTTTCTAGTTTCTTAAGGAATAGTAGTAGTTGGGCTTTGAAAGTTTCGTTCTTACATTGCGCGTCTATCCAAATCCAGGGGTTGTTAAAGTCAAACCTTAGAAAGTGAGAGATCCAAGTCAATGTTCAAAGGTTTTGTGCCATGGAAAAAAGCAAAAACCTGGATCGTTCCTACACAAACATCCGAATCTCTTCCTTCATATGTGCTTATATGTAGCATATATGTTCTTATATATATCTAAGATATAATTATTTTTGGTTTTTGTATTTTACTTTTTCATTTGGTTCAGCTGAATTAAGTGGGCTTAGATCATATTTAGGTTCAGGGGCATTACAAAGATTGTATCTTTTTGAGATTTAGAGGTGGACTGTCCCAACGCGACTTTGTGGGTTCTGCCTGTCTTTTGGTCTTTCTTGTCTGGATCATCTGAGGGGTTCTGATTCCTTACATCCTTATATATGTCACTCTTTCTGTCTTTGAGCCTCTGCTTCTTCCTTCTCCAAGCTATATTTGGTGAAATTCTTCTTCACCCTGTGTTCTGAATCTTTAAGGTTTTTTATAATAGTTCTTTTGACAACTGTTTTTAGAGTTATTGGGGTTGAGGACTGCTACTTGGGTTGTTTGTCTGGAAATATTTGTTTATTGTGTGGTGGGTGGGAGAAAGGCCTCATTTCTAAGTAGTCTTCTCTCTTCTGGGTTCTGGGTGTTTGACAGAAGCAGCTTGCCCTGAAGTTCCTGTCATCCGCGTACATTTTGCTGTGAGAAAGCCGAGATTTGTGTCTGTGTCGGTGTTTGGAGATTTAAGATTTTCAGAGGGTGAAATAGAATGAGAACTGGCAGAAAAAAGAAGTTTAATTCAGCAAGATCTACTCATTCAAATGTGGGAAGGGATCATCCAGAGATGACCACTCACAGATTGGGGGACCAGGTTTTTCAAGAGTGGTTTACTGCAATGAGCCAGATGGTCTGGAAGCCAGTCTTAGGAATTATGCTACCAATTATGTTAGGACAACTAAGTACACTGCTGCAACTTTCTTGCCCAAGTCTCTGTTTGAGCAGTTTAGGAGAGTGGCTAATTTCTACTTTCTTGTCACTGGTATTCTGTCTTTCACTTCCCTTGCACCTTATTCTGCAGTCAGCGCCATCGTTCCATTGATTATAGTTATTGGAGCAACTATGATTAAAGAAGGTATCGAAGATTGGCGTCGAAAACAACAGGTACTCTTAACATTTGATCTATGCCTACATGTTTTGCTTTCCGTTTTCCTGTTGCTTTTTTTGCTTTATTAAAGCGTATATAACTGTTGTTTTCTTGGTTTGGATTTATTGAGAGCGTGGAAAGTTGATGCTTAGTTTTTATACTTTTTTTGAAGTAATTAGAAATTGTTTCAGGAAGTTTGGATGTTCTGAGATTTTTCCAGAAAATAGCAAAATGATGGGTAGAGTATGACTTTTGGGCCTTTTTTCTCAGTGAGATGTCCAAGAACATGAATTTTGGCAGCTGCTTTAATTGTTCTTATGTGCTAAAATGGGTTTTAGTTTTAAGTTACTGTCAGAGGCTATTCAAGCAATATAAATAATTGATTGGTTTTCGGTATCCAGAATCTGGGAAAAGTATAAGCTTTGCGTCATCAGGGAATGAAACGAGTTTGATGAGATAGGTTCAAGCTTTGTGATTGTGTTTCCTGAAAATGCTTAAACCTCTAAAAATTTGAGAATTTAGTTTTTCTAAGATCATGAGATGCATTCTTAATCCAAATTTTTGTTTCCAGACAAAATTTTGTGGTGGTTCTGTGCACTATGCTTATTGTTGTTGTTTTCTGATCCTAATGATCTGGTTGATACGTGACTTTTAGGATATTGAGGTGAACAATAGACTGGTCAAGGTACATGAAGGAGGTGGAAAGTTTAAGCAAACTGAATGGAAAAATCTGAAAGTGGGGCATATAGTTAAGGTGGAAAAGGATGAATTCTTTCCTGCGGATTTAGTTTTGCTTTCATCCAGTTATGAAGATGCTGTCTGCTATGTTGAGACCATGAACCTTGATGGGGAGACAAATTTGAAACTCAAACAAGCATTAGAAGCGACTTCATCATTAAACGAGGAGGACCTTGATGATTTCAGGGCTGTTGTTAAATGTGAAGATCCGAATGCTAATTTGTACAGTTTTGTTGGAAGTATGGAATTTGAAAGGCAGCAGTATCCTCTTTCTCCTCAACAATTGCTACTAAGAGACTCTAAACTGCGGAACACGGACCATATATATGGAGCTGTTATCTTCACAGGCCATGACACTAAGGTTATTCAGAACTCCACAGATCCTCCATCCAAGAGAAGCAAGATTGAGAAGAAAATGGATAAGATTGTTTACTTTCTATTTGCTGTTCTGTTCTTGATGGCATTTATTGGGTCAGTTTACTTTGGCATTGTAACTAAAGATGACTTAGAAGGCGGGCACAAAAGGTGGTATCTCAGACCAGACGATGCTACAATCCTTTTTGATCCGAAAAGAGCCCCAGTTGCTGCTATATATCACTTTTTGACAGCGTTGTTGCTGTACAGCTACTTGATTCCAATTTCTTTATATGTGTCGATAGAAATCGTCAAAGTCCTTCAAAGCATTTTTATCAATCAAGATGTTCATATGTACTATGAGGAAGCTGACAAACAAGCTCACGCCCGCACCTCGAATCTGAACGAGGAACTAGGCCAAGTTGATACAATACTTTCAGACAAGACGGGCACATTGACTTGTAATTCCATGGAGTTCATCAAGTGCTCTGTGGCTGGTACTGCTTATGGATATGGTGTCACAGAAGTTGAAAAGGCTATGGCCAAAAGAAAAGGGTCTCCTTTGATAGTAAAAGGAAAAGATGACATTGCGCATCCCACTGGTAGCCCTAAAAACTCATCCGTTAAAGGGTTCAATTTTGATGATGATAGGATCATGAATGGGCATTGGGTCAATGAGCCCCATTCCGATGTTATCCAGAAATTCTTCCGTTTGCTCGCAATCTGTCATACAGCAATACCTGATATTGATGAAAATACAGGGAAGGTCACATATGAAGCTGAATCACCAGATGAGGCTGCCTTTGTTATTGCAGCCAGGGAGCTCGGCTTTGAATTCTTCAAAAGAACACAAACAAGTGTTTATGTGAAGGAGTTGGATCCTGTTTCCGGAAAATTCATTGAAAGGTCAGTATCTTTAATTTCCCTACCTTGTTTTTCCTCCCCCCCCCCCCCCCCCCCCATTTTACTTTCCCCAGTTGTTTTACACTCGTGCCGTATGTGCAAGATGCTCCCAATCAATCATGCACCTGCACTTAATATCACGATGATCTATCATCTGACTGTTTCAGTGAAGTAGGGGAATATTCTCCGCAGCTATTGTATATCTTGTATCCTTTGATCACTTCCATACAATAATTGACAAAAAACGTGTATTATTAGTAGCGTTCTGTGTGGGAACATGCTTCGTATGGATAAGCAGACATGTCATATTATATACTTTTATATTTGATCAAGCAATATCCACAGGTTCTGAAAGATTTTCTGGTGATCCAGGTCATACAAGCTGCTAAATGTTTTAGAATTTAACAGTTCAAGAAAGCGAATGTCAGTAATAGTAAGGGATGAGGAGGGGAAGCTACTATTGCTCAGCAAGGGTGCTGACAGGTTGGTTGCTTTTGTAACATATTGAGCTTTGCTATTGGGCATCTTTTCTCTGTTCTTTTCCTCTGATTTCAGTTATTTAAGCAATTGAATTTGCTCATAAGAGATCATCCTCATGTGTGTCTGCTTTGTTCTTTAACCTGACTGCAGCGTTATGTTTGAGAGGCTTGCTAAAAATGGAAGGGAATACGAAGAGGAAACCAGAGAACATGTGCATGAGTATGCTGATGCAGGCTTGAGGACCTTGATACTTGCTTATCGGGAACTTAGTGAAGAAGAATACAAGGTGTTCAACGAAAAGTTTTCAGAGGCTAAAAACTCAGTTAGCGCTGATCGTGAGGCACTGATTGATGATTTGACTGAAGAAATTGAACAAGATTTGATTCTTCTAGGTGCAACTGCCGTTGAGGACAAGCTTCAACAAGGGGTGAGTTAGAGGGCAATCATGTATATCAGTCACACACATCTGTCTCCAAATTTAATAAATGCTGAATTTACTTTACTGCTGCTGTTCCAAGCAGGTTCCTGAATGCATTGACAAGCTTGCACAAGCGGGAATAAAGATATGGGTTTTGACTGGGGATAAGATGGAAACTGCCATCAATATTGGGTATTTTCCTAGTCCAATTCTTGTAAATTTGTCTGAAGCAGCATTGGACATCCATAGATTCTGACAGTATGAATCAACTTTGCAGCTATGCCTGTAGCTTACTCAGACAAGGAATGAAGCAAATTACTATTACCTTGGATGCTCCAGAGATCATAGCTTTGGAGAAAATGGGAGAAAAGAATGCAATTGCCAAGGTAAAAAGGAATTACAGTCCCCTGCCGTTTTAATTGGAAGCTGAAATGCTGACGAACTTAAGAAACCTAGTAGGTTATTATAATTTATGAACAACTTGGGGTGCTGGATCATTATTTACCGTCAACTGTAAACCCAGATAAAAACATTTTGGTCTGATTTCCTGGGGTGGCATGAACTGTTTTCTTACTGTCCTGGATATTACTATAGTTTAAATGCTCTTTAAGCAATATGTGTAATTGAGAAACTGAGATTATGTCGATTTATTATTTTACTAGGCTTCGAAGCAAAGTGTTCTCAGACAGATAACTGAAGGGAAGAACCAGGTTGCCAAATCAAGCACTGAGGCCTTTGCATTGATTATTGATGGGAAATCTCTTGCGTATGCATTAGAAGATGACGTCAAAAAATTGTTTCTTGAACTTGCAATTGGCTGTGCATCTGTAATATGCTGCCGCTCGTCACCGAAACAGAAGGCACTGGTGAGTTTATTGACTGCAGAAACATTCTTAGTTGATTTCAGTTCCTTGATAGAACTTTTTTGACTTTCTGTGCAAGAAGTAAAATTGCTCTTAAAAATCATACAGGTAACTAGACTAGTGAAAGAAGGAACGAAGAAGACGACCCTGGCAATTGGTGATGGAGCCAATGACGTGGGAATGCTTCAAGAAGCTGATATTGGAATCGGAATCAGTGGTGTTGAAGGAATGCAGGTGGGACAGATAGTGGATTATTTGTCATTTATTCGAATTTGACAGAATGACAAGTTTTGCCTGATATCTAGTATTATTTTTTTGCAAATTTACCAGGCTGTCATGTCAAGTGATATCGCAATTGCTCAGTTCAGATTTTTGGAGCGCTTGCTTTTGGTGCATGGACATTGGTGTTACAGAAGGATCTCTTCAATGGTAATTACGCCATTCTAGATTTCATCAGACTTACCTCAGTTGAAAGTTCTGTCTTCGTCCTTACTCGGAAAATATGAATGATTATACTAGATTAGTGACACTGTGCTTGGTCATCGCTTTGCTTTGGCAACAGTTTATATTACACACAATGGAACAACTTCATGGGCATCTTTTGATTTTCTATATACTTTTTTGGTGCAGATTTGCTACTTTTTCTATAAGAATGTCACCTTTGGCTTCACCGTCTTCTTGTATGAGGCTTATGCATCGTTTTCCGGACAACCTGCGTATAATGATTGGTTTTTGTCCCTTTACAATGTATTCTTCACGTCATTACCAGTTATTGCTATGGGGGTCTTCGACCAGGATGTATCAGCTAGATTTTGTCTAAAGGTATGCTGTTATATACTATCATGTTTATTAAAACAATTGTTTAAATTAGCAGAGAATGTTTTATCCCCTCCATTACCAGCAAATCTGGAGGCTCCATTGTGGGAAGCCGATGTATGGCATAAACCCTCCATTTACAAGAATGTTTCTTTATTTCTTATATTTCGCTCTGTCTTCACGTGGCAGTTCCCTTTGCTGTATCAAGAAGGCGTGCAGAATGTCCTCTTCCGCTCGCGTCGTATAATTGGTTGGATGCTGAACGGAGTTTGCAGTGCAGTTATAATCTTCTTCTTCTGCATACGAGCACTAAATCTTCAGGGGTTCAATAAGGATGGGAAGATTGCCGAGTACCAAATTCTTGGAGCGACAATGTACACGTGCGTCGTCTGGGTTGTGAACTGCCAGATGGCCCTTGCCATCAGTTACTTCACGTTAATCCAGCATATTTTCATCTGGGGTGGAATCGCTTTATGGTATCTTTTCCTCTTGGCATATGGGGCTATGCCTCAGTCTATTTCCACAACTGCATACAAAGTGTTTGTCGAGTCTCTTGCCCCAACGCCCTCTTTCTATATAGTGACAATCTTTGTTGTTATTTCGGCCCTAGTACCTTACTTTGTCTACAAAGCTATTCAGATGAGGTTCTTCCCAATGTATCATGGAATCATACAGTGGATAAGGTATGAGGGCTGGTCCGATGACCCTGAATACTGCAACATGGTGAGGCAGAGATCTATACGGCCCACAACTGTTGGTTATACTGCACGTTCGTTGGCACGAACGAATCCTTTAGATGGAATTCAGAATCATAGATAACGTCTGCAGGTTTTAGAAGTGTAAATTCGGAGCTCTGCCCATTTGTACATGATCGTTGGGCTCGTCCTTTTTTTGAAGATGCACTTAGGACCGCAAGGTCTTTACAGAAGCATGATTCTGATGTATTGTCTCTTTGCACCGTACTTTGTCTTGGCCCAACTTTGTAAATTTTGACATTCATTAGCATTGGAAAGATATTCATTTAGTTTTTTACCTTGTACCATTCGACATCTATGTAATAGATAAGATATGTTGTGATTTATATGGAATAAGTATGAGAAAGAGAAGAGAGTTTTCTCTGTACATTCTTAGTACTTCAGTTTTCAGAGGTGTGAAACTGCTTACAAAGTGCAAAGAACAAGTCCACTGCTTTCCTAATCAGATGCTTCAGACAAAGTTACAAACCATCATCATCATATCAATGTTGACTCAGACAACCAGGTGAACCTGTGAAAAAAAATCTCAGATTACACAACATTCTCCTATGAAATGACAGTGTCTGTGGGCTGAGTTGAAGCTGATTTTGATTGGATTAACATCGGCGGACAAGATCAACATCTTTTTTAAACAATTTTGTCCATGTGCAGTTCCAACTCAGATCTATTAATCAATTCATAAGAAAAGAAAAAAGTAACAGATTTGTCCCATTAAAGTGTCATGGCAAGGAGGAATCTTTCCAATGACAGGTCCATCAACAAATATCAACCCAAACATAGAGTTGATCACAATAACAATAAACCTGTTTATTTGTTTCTTTCAACGTTGGATCAAATACCTTGTAAAACTATGTACTAGTATAAGAATAGAGACAAAACAGCAGAAAAATGCCCCAACACACACAAACATTAACAGCTAATAAGGAAAACACTGATGATTCTTAAAAAACACAAACCAATTCTTCTTACTTGTTAAAACAGCCAAGTGGGCTGCTAAAAAAAAAAGAGGACATAGCGTGAAGAAACTACGAAGAATGATCATTGTAATACCTCATATATAGTCTGTCTGATCAGCCGACAGGCAAAATGTCATTTTAATGTCATTAAACAATAGGAATTAAGGATGGCAAAAGACATTTCAGTTTTTCTTACCCTTCTGAATCAGTCATGTACATTCATACCAACAACAACTTGCCATAATATAATATGGTACAACTTGCTATTCCGGCAAATTTTCCCTGAAAAAACATTTACACCAAAGCCTATCATGTTAACAAACAAAAACAAACTACGAAAATCTTGCATTAGCAATAACAGATTAAAGAAAATTGTCAACATATCATCCATTGTCCATCATCATCATCATCAATCATTATCATCATCCATCAACCATTGCCAAATATTTTTCCAGGCAAGATTGATCGAATCAGCACAAACATGTACAACGTTAAAGAGTTAAAATAAAGATCAACCTTAGCATGGAAATCAAAGCCTAGGCGATCGACAGTCCGAAGTAATCAACCGCCGACTTCCCCAAGATGTTAGCAAACTCATTAAAGCTGATAACTCCATCCCCATTTGTGTCAGCCTCTCGCATCATCTCACTCAGCTCGTGGTACGTAAGCGGATGTCCCATCTTCGCCATCCGTCCGGCGAGCTCCGCCGCAGTGATGTAGCCGTTTCCGTCGCGGTCAAAGGTCCGGAAAACCTCCATCAGCTGATCTTGGTTCATCAAAACTTGCTCATTGATATCGGGCAACATGGCGTCCACCAACTCCTCAAATTCGATGGACCCATTACCGTTGGCATCCATATTAGCCAAGAGGACGTGGATTTGGTCCCCGGTGGGCTTGACACCGAGGGAGCGGAGGAGCGCGGCGAGCTCGAGCTGCGTGATGCTGCCGTCGCGGTCCATGTCGAAGCGGTTGAAGATGTCTTTGAGCTGTTTGAGCTGATCAGATTGGACCTTAGCCATCATAGTGATTTGAGAGAGGAATGAGGGAGAGATGAATAAAGCGACAAGAATGGATTTTTGTTGGTTCAAATGGGTATTTGGAGCGGTTGAGGTTGTGGGGTTGTGCTTGGTTTTAGGTTTGGAGAGGAATAGGATGATGATGATGAATGAAGGAAGCAAAAACAGAAAGCGCGTAGCATCAACATGTGATCATGAGATGAAAGGAGAAGGAAAGAACGTTCTTTGTACTAACTCAAATTTATAGTCTTCCCAATTATCAACCCAATCTTATGGTTGTCCCCTCTTACCCATTCTTGGTAATATTTCAATACTCAAAAATATATACGGAAAATTCTGGTTCAAACCTGATTCAATTAAATTTAAATTAATTATATAAAAAATATAATATACTTATCGTATGATTGATATACTGTTTATGAAAAGTAATTAATTAAATAGCAAATATGATATATTTGCTATGCGATTGATTTAGTTCGATCAAATTTGATCCAAACAAGAATTTTTCAATATAATACTAACTTAAAATCAAGAATTACTAATGACATTTTAAGCTACTGGTTAAGGCTAAACCTGAAGATTTATTCAAAGTTATAAATTCGAGTACCATTGAATATATAGGTATTTTTCTCACTTTATGTGAATATTTGTCGCATTTTATATGAATTACGTACTTTAGCTTATTTGTCGTTGTTAGTCATATTATACACTTGGTTGAATTAAGGTATTATTATCGATATTGAGTTGTTATAATTTATTTAAGATTACTAGCAAAACAAAATTGAAAATTAAGAATTCATATCGCAGTACAATCAATAATAATTCGAAAGTTTGATGCGATGGTGTAAGGCTCCATTCTATTCACAAAAGTAGGATTGATCTATTTAACACAAAGTTCTGTGTTCGAATCCTATCGTATGTAAATTTTTCCCAAATCAGCGGCAATCACAAACTGTACTCTTTAAGTAGGATTAGTCTCAAGTTCAATGAGTTGGGCACTCTTTACGGGATAAAATAAAAAAAGATAAAAGAAAAAATACAATAAATAGTCGCGCACTATTATAAATATTTTATTTAATAATAATTAATAAATGTTGCTTTTAAGTGTATCCGTATTATTTACCAACAACTGAAAATAATGTTAAAAATCGTGGTGGATGCTCAAATTAGATAAACAAATTATTACTATTTTCTTTTATTCAATTATTATTCAGTATAATTGTTTATATAATTCTTTTGAATTCTTAAAAACATTTTGAAAACTGGGTTTTAAATGATCTGAAGTAAATCATCAAATATATACATTATTACAGTTACTTCCTACGTTTATTACCTAAGAAAACAACCAATTTAATGTGAACAATTAGGTAAGAAAATTAATGCATTAATTGCACCATTAAATGGTTCATTCTTAGTTAATTTACCCCTATAAGATTGATATAAAAAAATATTTCATACTAAAATCTGTAAATATTCTTTTGATTTTGAAAATTCTACCTAAATGTAGGAAAATAGACTTATACTTTTTTTTTTCCTTTAATAGTTTTATGCTTTAACATATAAAAGAATAAATTTGCGATTCGTTTTATTTATTTTTATTATAGTTTATATAGCAATTTTTACCCCTGTACAATTAAAATTTAATATTCCAACTTAAAAGTAATTAAATAATATGATATTTTTATTTTATATAAGCTCAAATAAATATATTATAAAACATCATCAACATGATATTATTAATTAAATAATGTAGTAATCTACTTTATATTGTAAATTTAGACAAACATAGAATTATTATAGTAGCAAATTAAGATATTACTTATGTTAAATTAATATAAACAGACGAAAGTAATTTATTTAATCCTGCATATAATTTGATTTTAGGCTATTTTGTTTTTTCTTCAAATTTTCATTGATTAGTGTTTTCTTTATATATTCTTTATTTAAATTTATATTTAAAATGCATTTGTTAATTTTCATTAAAGAATAAGAATATTCGTGTTCGTTTAGAATATGTTTGGATTGATGGATTTGGAGAAAGAATTTCAAATGACTCTGTTCGAAAGAAATTTGAAATCCATCCATATTTATCAAAATTAACATGGAAGGAAATCCTTTACATTTAAAATTATCCAAATTAATATCCAAAGGATTTGTTACGAAAAATTTCAAAATTTTCAATTCAAACGCAACCTTAGATTGAAATTAAATTAATTTTTTAAAGGTTTTAAAAGTAAAAGAGAAACTTTTATATAATAATTTAATAATAAAGAATTAAAAATAGAAGTGTGTGAGCACCGGCAGACAGTAGAAATATGGTTCGTAGAAAGTTCATGACCCACTCTTTCGTTCCCATGCCACCCAATATCACTTCATGCACTCATTATTTCTGCCCCCCCCCCCCCCCCCCCCCCTCAGCACCCCTACTTTAACAGAGTACAGTGAGGGTCTGACTGCTTTTAAATTTTGAAATAAAACTAAAAAAATAAATAAAAGAGAAGCAGAATGTAGGCATTAGATCTGAGGAGCCGACTGTGCATGTGCATGCATCTAAGAGAATATTATAGAAACTATAAAATGAAAATAAAGATAAATTATAACAAGTATTTTTTTATATTTGTCATAATTATAAATATTTTATTATTATTTTCAAAAATTAACAAATATCTAATACATAGTTGTTACAAGTGAATATTTGTTAGATGATTGTTAATTAAAAAGAAGTATTTATAAATTTTCAAACAACGAGAGGGTATTTGTAATTATGACAAATCTCAATAGCCCGTTGGAATTTATCCTGTAAATAAATTCAATGTAAATGATTCTTGGTATTTTATACATTCAATGAATCCGATTTTGATAGTTAGTCAAAATATAGGTACATCTATTATGATTATCCATTAAAACAGTAGAAAGTAAGAGTTTTAGAGAGAATTTAGGCACGCTAATACGTGGTATTAAACGGATGTATTAGTAATTAATGACAGTCGGGGTTATTGCAATACAAAGGTTTTTTCCAACAGACAATTGAGTTAAGAGCGAAGCTGATTGAGAGCAGAACTGGACAAACTTCATCAAATAACATACATGCACACTACTACTACACAAGATCAAAATTTTTCTACTATGTACACCCAAAATTTCCCCCAGAAAAAAAGAAACCACATACTTCTAATGATACATGACCCACAATCACCAACCCTCCCCCCCATAACACCTAACTCAAATCTCCAAAATTAGATAGATGCACCAGAATTGGAGCGAGACAACACTTCCCACCTGAATTGCCGTTGAATTTACTCATCTGTGTCGATATATTCAGTTTGGTTGGACGTTATTCTGTTCAACTACTATGCTGATGACTGCTCCCACTACGATGACTGCTCCCGCTACTCCAGCTATCCTGACTGTAAAAACCTGGACTATTGTCACGACTACCGAATGCCATCCTCCGAAACCATCTCATTTCTGCTGACTGTTCACCAGTGTTGAACATTTCACTTTCCCCAATTTTCATTCCGTTCGTTAAATCTGAGATAACCATGCTTTCTAAAGCCCTCACAATCTGGAAAGTATCGACAAAGTGGCAAAACCCTGTCAGTGTGTAACCCAAAAAACCAAGTGTACAAAAATCTAAATTGGAGAGCAACAGGGTTATTTACAACAGCCCCCCAAGCTTGAAGGTTTGTTGAACAAATGGTAATTTTTTGAAATTTGGTGAGATGTTGATATTCTATTTAGAAGATAAAGGGGTGTAATTAATCTAATTAATTTTTGTGTCTAATTTCAAGTGAAGGTAAATTGTAAGGTTTTCATTTGAAAAGAGAGACCTCTGTAATTTCAAGGGTACGATATAATCAGTAATAATGACACTAATCTCCCAGGGGATCACTCTGATCAACCAAAAAACATTGTTTTACCTGTCCCATCTTGGGTCTCTTTACAGATGAATGGCGCACAGATGCTGCTGCGGCTTCAACCATTCGGAACATATCAGCATCAGCATACTGTCCTTGAAGCCTTGGATCTGCCAACCCCTCAAATTGCTGTCTCTTGAGCGCATGTTTTAGCAAAGGTCGAGCCTGAAAGAGAAATAACTTAGACGGCAAATATTTGTATTTCTATTCACATCAGCACTATATTATGACTTGCTCCCAATCTGCAGCTGTGTGACAGTAAACAGAAACTTAAGGCTAGGTGGTAATTAGGATGAAAATAACAACCACCAACCACAAGATTTTATAACTAACTTTAGCAACTTCACATCACATTAAAAGAGGATGAGAAAAGCAGGTAGGACTTTTTCATCCAAAGTCCATGAAATTGACAGTGACACTCATGCAGCTTCAGGGCTGAGAAGACCAGAACCAGAAAAGCACTACGGTGAACACGTTTATTTAGCAATAAAATCCAATATATCGTTCAATCCAATGGAAGTGCATTCTTTCAATCTGCATATTAAAGTGCTAAAGTGCTGTAAAGTTTAGAGCTCGGTGTGATGTGTGTCTGACTTGTGTTGGGAAATAGGACACACTGATACAGACTTTTCCATAGTCAGGTATCCTGTATATTCTAGATCTTCGTCTCAATTATAATAGGAAATATATACATTCAGGTGACTTATCATAATTGCTGGAAACCAAGAAAAAGCCTCAAAGGAGATCCCAGTTTGACAAAATGGAAAACCTAAATTCTTGATTTTTCTGATCCTGGGCATACATTGTGGTTTGCAATTACAGGAAAAATAAAGTAAAAGCTGGTTTCTGCTGATGATGGAGATGTTACACCCTGAAAAAGGTGGCCTGCTCTTTTACCACCTCTCAATTGGCTAACTAGCTGATACGTATAGAACTGAGCTCCACATCTGAATAGTTATAATTTATGCATAGTCCTATGCTGAGGATGTCGAACATTTATTTCCATATGACAGAAGTCCAGAACCTTTCATAAGGATTGTTCCCTAGCTTCTGCTTGGGGTCAGAAGTCTAATAATCATTGGATCTCAGTGAAGGCTGAAAGTTTAGCAGGCAAGACACTCTCACTTCTCCTTATTTGTGTTGGCTTTTAAGATCATCACTCACATTCAATTCAAGAAGCCTTCACTTATTCTCAGCAGACATTTTAGGCTACCAACTTGCATGTTAAGCTTGAAGATGTGATAGGGTGACCATCCCTTTGATGAATCCAGATTATACATCTTGGATTCTATGTTTGAATCTTGAGTTCACCTAATACACGACCAATTCCATATATAGAAACTGTTTCAGATGAAAAACTATCAGACTGCTAATTATTACAATAGAAACACCTTAGTCCAACTGCTGAAAAAATAACATTCACTAGCAATAACAACTAAGTGGCAGGAAAGAAGAAAGAGCACCTAAGTTACAGGATAATCAAACTCATGCTACAAGACATATGGATGAGAATGGCTCAATCAATTAATCTCAGAAATGGCCAATTCAATCATGCATTTTAAGGTATCAATAGGTCATTTGATGACTAGGCTCTGCAATCATAAATACAATTATGTATCATTAACTTACCCACTCAACAAGGCTCTCCTCCCCTTGGGGTTGAGATGAGTCTACAGGCTTGCGTCCAGTTATTAACTCCAAGAGCACAACTCCATAGGAAAATATGTCAGACTTTTCAGTCAACTTGCCACTGGATGCATATTCAGGAGCCATGTATCTGAAAACCAAAATAACTCTAGAATTAGAAATAAGGACAAGCTAACTACTAAATTCCTTGATGCTTCAACTTGCTTGCATTTTAAATTAAGACAAGTTGTAGACAACTACTTACCCAAAAGTTCCTATTACGCGTGTCGTAACATGTGTATTTACATCCATAGCTAATTTAGCAAGACCAAAATCAGACACCTGAAAAGTAGATATTACATATATGTTCCAAAAGACAAAAATATAGAGTTCGCCGTAAGCGAGGCATACCCGCGCTTCAAAGTTGTCATCTAAAAGGATATTTGATGACTTGATATCTCTATGGATAATACGAGGGTGACCTGAAGATTAACCAATATGTTAGAGAAAACTAATTTCCTTCTCTTCAGCATATAACGCATAATGTCATCAACAATTAAAAGATCAGAATACCGAATAAATTGGAGATCGGCAATGCAACAGTGCAAAAGATCAGAATTTTCTAACGTTTCAAATGAATTGCTTATTAAAATGATGGATCATATTCTGTGCTATTAATCCCTAAAACGCTTCAAGTATCTTTAGCATCTCTTCCAAAAATGAGAAGTAACTAAGGAATAAATAGAAGAGAAAGATTGACCGCATAAAGCAAAAAATGTAGTAGGCTCCCTGTAAGTTCTTATCACCAAGAGTGCACAAGGCAGCAACCAAGACATAAATTGCTTGGCTTTTCTATCACTACTTAACACTCCCCAGTTCAAAACCTGTCTGCCCAACTACTAGACACAATAAACATTCATTTTCATGACAGAATCTGCAGAGGTAAGAGAGATAAGGGAGAATAATATACAACTTCAGGAATGAGGCCCCCCTTTTCAGTTTCAGTTGCAGAGTCCTAGACTCTAATTTTGTCAAAGCAGATATCTTCCAAATAGTTTCTTCCCTGCTGAGCTCCGAGGAAGAAGTTATTCTGTTTCCCCTTTCACACTGGGGAACAACAGGAGAACAGAGAAAACCTTCTCGTCATGATTAGATAAATATCATTATCAGTATTATATGTCTCATTCTTCTCAGTGTTTCGGAAATGGTCTTTTCTTGCACAGGTCATTACCATTTATCTTGGGTTCTTTATTCACTCATACATCAAATATGCAACCACCTAACATACTCTGACACAATAGAAGGCAGTCAACGCAAATAGGAAACCAATCATGATCCAAGAGAAAGAAGAAAAGAAAATAAAAACTCGTTCTATCAAATATGATAAGTTTAAAGATGTACAATGGGAAAGAAGAACTTAATCAGCTTACAATCTTCATGAAGGTAAGCGATTCCACGAGCCGCACCAACGGCAATCTTTATGCGTGTAGCCCAATCCAAAAGAGGCCTATCTTCAGCTGAAACATGTGACAATGAGTTATAGAGATATTAAGAACCATTTCATCACACTTCTTCCTTCAATATGGAGGAGTAAATTTACCATGAAGATGAAAGTAGAGGTTATTGTTAGGGACATAGTCATACACAAGCAGCCTTCTACTTTCGTAAATGCAATAACCGACAAGTGATACCAAATGACGATGGTGTATACGACTTATTATCTCAACTTCAGATCTGAATTCCCGCTCCCCCTGCCCTCCACCAATCTTTAACTGCTTAACTGCTACATCTCTACCATCTGCAAGAATACCTTTGTACACATACCCAAATCCACCTTCACCCAAGAGATTCTGGGAAGAAAATCCATTAGTGGCCTCAACTAGTTCTTCATAGGTGAAACACGACTTAGAACTGCTAAATCCACCAGGCTCGCCAGGTGAATGGCCCATACCCTTGCGAGAGCTTCCATTTCTAGGTGCGGGCGCTGCCATTTGCAACTTCAGTAAGGCAGAGTCTGGAACATGTCCAATAAAACTTCCTGAATTTTTTTCCATACATAAAGAGATATATGTACTAGAAATCTAATATAGTGCTAGAAATTTCACCTGACTCTTGAGAATAACCAACAGGGGTTGGCACTATGTAACCACCATTATGTCGAGCATCTTTCTTCGCTTCCAGAAACAGAATGCTACACATCCCAAGATACCAAGGAGCATGAGGCCAAGCACAAAGCTAATTGCCACTGTGCCTCCAGTAGTAATGCCTCCACCATTTGTGGGTTCGGAATTTTGTGGTGCATTACCATTGGAATTATCGGTGCTTAGAGTACCTGGTGAAGGATTTGTTTTGGATGGCGCTGACACAATAGAGGGAGGAGATAGTGATGTTCGTACCCCAGGTGGTGCTGGTGATGCTGGAGGAGAATTTGGAGATGGTGATGTTGGAGCAGAATTTGAAGATGGTGGCGGAGAAAGTGAAGGGGGTGGAGTTGCGCCCAAGTTAGGGGGAGCCACAAATGTTGGTGGTGGAGGGGAGTTTCCTGCGGACTTAGGCGGTGGTGGAGGTGAGCTTTCTGGTGACTTTTTAGAAGGCGGAGGTGTGGCATTAATTGGCAGCTGAGGGGAGGAGGGAGGTGGACTTCCAGGAGATTTAGATGATGGAGGTGGAGGTGGATTAGTTGATGGAGGAGGAGGTGGTGAATTGAGAGAAGCCTTTGGAGGCGGTGGTGAATTATCTGGTGGATCAGTTGATGTAGACTTGGGGGGCGGATGTGAAGTTGGAGTTGGAGCTTGTGGTGGTGGACTAGAATGTGGAGGTGATGGTGGACCTACTGATGGAGATGTTGTATTGGCTGAAGTTGGTGGAGAGTTTGCAGTTGTGGGAGGCGATGATGCTGGGGATGCAGCACCCATGGCAGGTGTGGCCGAAGATGGAGATATGGGATTACACTGATGGAGGAGGGATTGTCGGAGCAGAGAGATATGTGCACTAGGAGGTGGAGAGGAAAGCTAAGGTGGTGGAGAGTGATGAAGAATTTGGGAAGGGAGATGTCTAACAATCCTCTTAATCTACTTTCACCATTTCCAATCTAACATTGATAAGTCTATGAAAAGTTTAATACCGTATGCAAGAAATCCATGTAAAATCCACCATGTACCGGAACAAATTGAGCTCTCCGGCAACCAAAAGTATTCACAAGAATACAAATTCCGTCCAAACTAAAACGCATCCTACGCGGTACATCAATAATCATGCATGACTCAAATTATACTTTTCAATTAACAGAACTAAAGACATCGGAATTGCCAATAATGTTGGATCTTTTATGAAATCCACTGAAGAACGCCAAGAAACTTTCCAGATATCAATTCTTGCAACCGAACCCAGTAATCAAATACCAGCCGCCCACATCTCGCTTAACCTCCATCGTGAAGAAAAATCTCGATCACGCACTGAATTCCAATCATTAAACACAAAAAATACGCACAATCCAAGAATCCCACAATCACTTTAGAGATAGCAGCAAAATCACAACTTTACCATCAGAAACCAGGAACCCAATTTTTTTTATTTCTATGTTTCTTCAAAGAAAAGCCTTCAAATATCCAAATCGCATAGCAAAAGGAACATAAACCGGACACCAGGCGCATAATTTCACCTTTCATTTTCCACCTGAAATCCTCCGCAACACGGGTGCTGCTAGTTTCTAATGAAGGACGCAGACGAGGATTTGTTCCTTATTTTTTTATTCCATTCCTCTCTGAATTCTTGGAAGATCAAGAGCGACACACGGAAAATGGGGTCGGTGAAAACAGAAAACGAAAGACAAAGGCGGCAGCAGAGGAGCAGTGACGTTGAGGTTTGCAGCAATGCGAATAAAAACTGATCCCAATCAATTGTTGGAATGCGAATAGTTTTCATAGTATGTGTATGTGTGTGAGAGAGATTGGAGGAATAATAGAATTAGAATGTTGGTCGTTATGAGAATTTGCGCCTGTGGAGAGCATTATTGCTTGAGTTCAACGTCAAATTAAAGTCTCATTCTTTCTATCTATCAAACTCCAGCGACAAACTTCTCTCTCTCTCTCTCTCTCTCTCTCTTCTTCTACTTTCATTTATTATTATGTGAGTTTTCAAGAATTATTACTATACAATTTTCATAATTCACTATATATTATTTTGTTCATTATCATCTTTAAACTCTAATATTTGTGATCCTAACTCTATTATTATTGGCTCCAAAAATTAAATTATATTATTTCTTTGGACGTTGCGAGGAAGTAAAATTATGTCACGGGAATTTGAAAATATCAGGGAATGAGAGTAAACAAAAAAAAAAAAAAAATTTTGAGTCTGTGAGATATATTTAATGCTTCGAATACTTTTGTCAAAATTGCTCGCTTTTCAACTAATAAATGCTTTTGTCTATTGTTGTAATTTAGTGATTTGAGTTGACATTGCCGCAGTTTGGAGATAATTATTTGATCGAATATTTTGAAATATGATGTTCAAAAATTAAACTAAAAAAATTTATTACAATAAATGAATGCAATTAATAGGAGACGTATTATCAACATTGAAGATCAATAAACAAAATAACATGATGTAAGGAAAAAAATAATCAAACAACGATCAATAACACCGTTTCACCAATTCTTATATATAATAATTATACTCGTAATTAAATAATTTTAAAAATTAATTGTTTTTTTTTTAACAAAAATAACTTTACATCATTTTAAAACCACTACACCAACTTTTATATTAAATTATATTTATCTTTCTTTCTATTTTTATAAATATAATATATTTATTTATTTATTATATTTTTATATAATTTAAAATATAAAAAATTATTTATTATAAAATAACCCCTGATGCCGAGTTGTTCAAGAACTTAATTAGTTTAGGTAGGGGTGTTCAACAAAATCGTCAGACCGCCCCAACCGATTGACCCAACCCAAACCGCACCGCAATTAGCGGGTTAAAGGTGGGTTGGGTTGGTCTTGGGCTAGTTAAAAAAAGACCGTATTTTTGCATTCGGGTTTGGTTTTATGTTTACGTAGACCGCATAGACCGCGTTCGACCGCGATAATGATAATAGTAGTAGTAGAAGTAGTAATAATAATATATGAAGAAGAAGAAGAAGATGATGATGATGAAGGAGAGCAATAATAATATACTAGAATTCTTCATATGTTTATACAAAAGTTTTGACTATGCATAAACTAATTTCAAGATTAATAATAATGACGATATTTTTTATTGCTATTGTATAATATATATGTATAAATATGTAAACAAGATCAATTAATTCATTAATTTTGGTTATTGACAATCTTCTATATTTTATGCCGTAGATAAATGCAAGAACTTGAAATAAATGATATTACGATTTTGTTATAATCTCATTAACATCTTATTTTATTTCAAATAATTTTTATTTAATATGATATATTATTATGATCAGTTTTTTATATACTTAATTCGAAATAATAATTTTATCAATATTATTCATAACAAAATTGGTAATATTTTAATATTTATTTGTATTCTTTTAAAATAAACATATAATCATGTATAAGTGTTTATTTTTTACACATTATAATTGATGTATCATATTTTTATAATTAGTACTATAGAAAAATACATTTATTTTGACAAAAAATTATAACAAAAGTATAAATTGTCACAAAATACTAATATAATTGTATAGGTGGTTTTCTATACACTAAAGACCGCAAAACCGCCCCAACCCGCGCCCAACCCAATTAGACCGCAAAGTGCGGGTTTTATGATCGTTGGGTTGGGCTTGGGTAGAGCTTTTTAAAAACTGCAATTATTGGGTTGGGCCAAAAAATTACCTAAATTGCCCCAACCCGCACCGTGTACACTCCTAAGTTTAGGCATGGTTGTGGGCAGGTTGAGAATGTGAAGTGGAGGACATTAATACAAGTGACGTGGGGGTTATGGCTTAGATATTATTAATTAATCTAATTCTAAAATGAAACGGCTGTTTCGGATAAACTGATAATACACGTGGCTGGCACGTGCCCAATAGTAAAACTTTTTGGAGCCAAAAAGATGGTCAGGATGTCCGAAACATCTCAAGATGGTCAAAATTTAAAAAACACATGACAATCTAAGTAGAAGTTTTTATACTTGTTCTAAGGATACCAACAACATTGCATGTGTGTTTTTCATCTGATTAGATCCATCAATGCAAGCCTTACGGTCAAACCTAGACCCTGGGTGGTTGGGCGGAATCCCCTGTGCTCGATCAACCATAATAATTTTCAATTGTTACGTTGATTGAATTCACAAGAGGAACAAATTCAAAAATTGTGGGAAAAGTTACAAGTTCATCTATAACACATAAGAATTGATCTTACTCTCCTGCAAGATTATTACAGTCTATATCTATAATCAAGTTCGGCAACTACTACTCCTGCGAGATGATCTGGTGGATAAGATACAAACAGTTTCTCCCAGGGCACGCAAACAACTTTCGGACTCGTGTCCGAAGTTGGACTTAGCAAAAATAAAACCAAGGTAGGGGAAAAAAAAGAAGAGATTGTAAGGTCCAGTATTCTGGAAATATTGATGTACGTTTGCTTTCATTACAGTATGATTTTCTTAGTCATCGTTCCTAGCATTACTCGGTCATTCAAATACGGTAAAGGAGCAGGGATTACGTCAAAATGGAGACAGCCCTCGACTACTTACTCGATTACAAGTCACTAAAACTCAACTAGTTAGGCTGGTTCGCTGATCTTAAATTTCTCCTTGAAGTGATTTCTGCTGCCCACTTTTTGCCAATTTCGGTTTGAATTTTCCCTTCATGAAACAAAGATGTAAACACAAGTCACTGACGAATTCAATACACTTTGTGGTTCAGTCTCAGAGTAAATAATTCATCAGTTTACCTGCAGCTGACAAAAAGAATTCATCCAAGACCTTCCCGTGCTCTGCCGGAGAGTTTCAACGACAGAAGTTAGACTGAATTGGCTTTAAGCTATAGAGAAATTGTACACTTACTTCACCAAATATTTACACACAGTGCACACAGAATATCGATTAGAGATATTCATACAAAAAGACAAACAACATGCTTTTTTACTATATCAATCCAATGAACCGATTTGAACTTATAGTCATATTAAATTGTCTCGTTGATAACAGTGTCATGAAACAAACATAAACAGCAAATGTACAGTGATAAAAGACAAAAAAATATGAATAAGGTATCACTATAAATCTCACAAACTATTTCTTATTATTACTAGTCCAAAGTAATATTTCAGGGCTCGAACTTACCCGTTTCATACTCCAGTGCTTGCAGAATCATTTCAACCTGAAGATGCAAAGAGTTATTGAGTATACCAATTGAATGTTAATCAAAGTCAGGAATCTTTAAGATCAATACACATGCAGTCTTATTCATACCACACAGGAGCAGGATTCAACAACGGCAAGGTAGAAGTGAGCAGGTTAGGCTAATGAACATTTATCTTCTACACATGGAACAGAAAAAAGAAAGGCTATTGCTATTCTTAACATTTAAGATCTTTCCTCTGCTTCAAAGGATTAAATTGAGACCACAAAGAACAGATAATGATGCCAATTTTACTTGCTATAAATTCATCAAGAAGAAGGAGATCACTTATATCCTTGTACAACTAGTTGCCAGCAAATCGATGCGGGATAGGAGTTACATTTCTTGAAGGTGACTGCAATTGCAGTGACATGTTTCAGAGGGTTCAAGAAAACTTATTTAGGGTGCCGAGCAGGATAAACAAGAACTTGTAAAAACGACAAAAAAGGGCAAATTTCAGTTAAACTCATGGTAAAATGTACAAAATTATTAGAAAATTGCTGAAAGGTTAACATGTATGTGTTGAGGAACTTGAACACAAGGACACATAGATTCTAATTGTAATGGAACTAGAAAAAAACTGCTTTAGGAACTGAATCAAGTTAGAGATTGGAAAAAAAATGCAGCATTACATACTTTGTCGAAATCTTTCACAAGATTGGCCTCTAAAGATGAGTTGTTTTCATACTCTAGCCACAGTTCTTTGATTTCTTCAGCTGCCAAAAGGATAAATATTCCAACTGATACAACAAGAAGAACATGGAATTCACATTATTGATGGGCCTTAAGCCTTAGTCAAACCTCTCATTCCCCCACCAAGAACCTTGCACATTTCATCCAACGCTTCTTGCTCCATTCTACTCTTTTTTTCCTTGGGCACACCATCAGATGGAGTTATATCTCCAACAATAGCTGCAAAATAGAATATAACATGTGTGTCAACATTGTAAAACTGCCACACATACTTGTGCTCAAAACAAGCTAGCACCACTGCTTATGAATTGATACAATGAATTTTTCGTGCAAACTAGAGTG
The DNA here is from genome assembly GCA_034509725.1 of Sesamum angolense. Classification (NCBI taxonomy): domain Eukaryota; kingdom Viridiplantae; phylum Streptophyta; class Magnoliopsida; order Lamiales; family Pedaliaceae; genus Sesamum; species Sesamum angolense. Next base: position 2,023,639 of record JACGWL010000006.1, on the reverse strand, counting down.
GTTGTATTAATTCGATTGTATTATTGATTTGGTTAACTAAAACATTGCCCCTATGGTTGGCGTAAACACTATTACTTTGTTAATCGATAATGTGATGCCTTTTAATTGTCAAAAGATAACAAAGGAAAATAAAAGTTTGATAAATAAAACTGTCATCAGAGTGCTGAAGCAGCTGAACAAGATGCCCCATGGCCTAATGGACAAGGCGTCATACTTCTAATCAGGCGATTGTGGGTTCGAGTCCCACTAGGCGTGTGTGACCATAACCTTCTTCTTTTCTTTTCTTTTTCCTTTTCCTTCTGAACACGTCCTCCAGCAGCTGGACCAAATTCGAGACTCGTATGTCTTCCAACCACTCTCCTCCATAGTCCATAGAGTAAGAATCGTATGCCTTCCAACCACTCTCCTCCATACAGTAAAATTTTACGACGATCATTTTCTCATAATTGAAAAGTAATTAACACTCATATGTCTTCCAGCTGTAATATTATCTTACTGAAATGACATATTATAGACTTTTAAGAACAAATTCAATCCCAGCCTAATGATCTTTTCAGAAAGAATTTTCTAATCTAACCATATCCGGGTTCCAACAGGAAGCATTTTGATCAAGAAAATTATAAAAGCAATCGCATATTGTCAACTGCTAGCACATATGTTTACAGAACAGAAAGCTGGAGTAAGACTATATAAATAAATACACCTGCTGAAAGATGAAATATTATTAGATCAGCAACATAAGCTCATTTTACTGAGAGAAACGTTGTGATGCTGAATGATTATCATAAGGCAAGAAGGTTATATGACAATAAGTGGGGAGGGGGTGTAGGAAGGAGAAAAGATGGATAAATGTTATCCTTCTAAAAGGGAAAAAGAGCAGTGATATTTTGCAACAATAGGATACTATTAATCAAGGCCAAAAATACAATTGAACCAAGAAATACCTTCTGCAATGTCATGAACAATTGCAATCTTGACACACCTGTTTCATATATTAATAACAAACTCTATCAGTCACACCACAAACTGAACTTGAATAAAGTAATTTTGATGAGTTCGACTAGAAAATAGGTACATATATTGGAGCTTCCTAGTATGCAACATGCTACATTTATCAGCCCCTAAATGATAGTTAACATAATCTCAAATTATACATTACTACACAAAAGCAGCAAATGAAATGACCCAAAAATCTATACAAGTCTAACCTTTCCCTGTTAACACCAGGAAGGTCATCAGCAATCAAAGCCATCAACGCCATACGGTACATATGATCAGCTATTGATTCAGGACCCTTTATGCCATGATTGATCCATCCTTTTCGTTTTGTAGACTGCAAGAGAGAGAGAGAGCTAGACTAAAAACATCCCTACTGCAACACAAATAACTTACAGCTAACTATTTCAGTCTCAAGATATAAACCATTAAAAAAATAACTACGATATCTCAGTAGCTGATACCTTGGAATTTACAAGTTCTAAGTAGACATTGATACAGGTAAAGAACAGAAAATGGCCCTTTTCCTTTTTGTTCTTTCCCATTTCTTTTCCTTAATTTTCGTGCTAAGCACTTCGACACCAAGTTCATAGATTAGACATCCATCAGATAAACTTATACTTGTGATGATTTTTCTGACAATAGCAGATCTTAGTTTTTAGAAATGTTTGCAATGTAAAGGCAACAAAAATAGTAAGGAAAAATCATACACCTCTTATCATATGACACATGAGTTTTTGGAACTTCTCAATCGCCAGATTCAACAGTGGAAATCTACGAATAAGGGCAGAAACTAAGTACAAAGTTACTTTGAGAAAAGCAAATTCCTTTGCTCTCATATACTTCTTACCTTTGCACATATCATCCTACAGTAGATTCCCACCTGTATGCAACATTAAATATGCTAGCGCAGAAGACATTTGCACGGTTCATTCTTACTGTTCACTTGCACAACATGAATATATACAATCTTTGAAGTGTTTTAGATTCACGAAACAAATTCCAACAAAGGTGGTTACATATCGCTCCTATAAATCCAAACTGACAATGCACCCTCAAGAAACTATACTAGCTATATCATCATCTCTCCTTTATATCCAGAAAAGCCTCCCCCCCACCCCATGCAAAAAAAGGGGTCCAACTTCGGAATCTCCTTTTATCATATAAATGTACGGCGTACAAACCTCCGACATTTCTGGTTTCCTATACCTATTCCTCAATTCAATTAGGCTCTGTAGTAAAATCCTACAGTTGGACCTGGAAAGGTGACACTTCACCAAAGATATCACCTACTCTAAGATCACTCACCACACTATAAAGTTACTCAAGCCTTAAAACCTTCTCAAATTCAACCCCTTTCCGCCAATCACAAGCGAAGAACCATTAGAAAAAAACACTAAATAAAACAAATTCATCATATACATCACCCAAACAACACAAGATTCATTTACCGCAAAAATCAAGAATACGCAAACACAGAAATTCCCACGTACCTTCAAACGGTGGCACAATGTGAGAAAATCAATGGCGGAAGCAGGGGATGAAGATGAGTGCGCATGGGCCGAACTTCCGCTACCCGATCCGAACCCGGATACAGCTCGATCCATTTTCATGGAATCGAGGCTGGGGTTGTTGGAATGAAGGGAAACGATTCTTGGGGTTGGTGGGTCTGAGAAAAATGGGATTTTGATTGAGAATTTGTGGGAAGAATTTAATCTTTGGAAGTTCGTGTGAGAGAGTGAAGATAGGTTTGCTCTAGCTGCCGCTGCAGATGCCATTGTTGTTAGCTTTGAGAATGGAACACAATTTTTGTTGTACAAACAAAAGTACGAAACAGCTTTCCCCTATTTTGCTGCTTTTTCTTTCTGGTTTGTTGTTTCTTCTTCCTTTTCTACCATCAACAATGCCAATATATCATTCTCTCGTGATTTTTTTTTTTTTTATCATTTTCCTTTGAAAAAAAAAAAAAACAGAGTAAGAACAAGCACAAGGGCGTATTTTATTATTGGATTTAGTGCAATTTACCATGTAATATTGTAAATAATTAATTTATTCCCTATGAAATAAATATATTTTCTAGACTGTGAGATAAAATTGTTTTATTTAAAAAATATTGGAGATAAATTACTGTATTTTAAAAAATACAGTAGCTAAATTGCTAATTTTTTCATAAAGGAGTAATTTGCATATTTACGATATCAAGGGGAGTAAATTGTATTTGCTCTCTTTTTATCTCTTTCTACATATGAAATATTTATTACAAAATATAAATATTGTTATCACTACATAATTTTTACTACTCCCTAAATACAATATTCCAAAATACAAAATAATTCTTATACTATATTGTTTTCTAAAAACAATATTTTAGAAAAAAAATTGTATTTTAGCATAGGTCAACTCTTAAAAAAACAATACAATTTATATTTTAGTTTAACTGTTAAATTAATTTTTATAAACAAATTTGAATTTATGATTACTTGTATCAAATTGATGTATTTCTTAATTCATTGACACATTAAAGTATCATATACTTGTTTTTTTCTTTTTTTATTTAAAAAAACTTTTAAAAATAGCATTTCATAATTCAATCTTAATTCAAGAATCTACTTTAGAAATGGGGATGTATTGAAAAAGGAAAAAGCAATATTGACTAGAAAAGTTGCACTTAACTTACTAGTGGATGAGAATATTTAAGTTTTGGTTAATTTCTAAAATTTAAAATGAGAACTTTTTACTATACAAGTTGAAATAATTTTAGTTGGGCACGGGTCAATTTAAGTATCAAGCTAAAGATACGAATTAATCTAATTTTGTGCAAATTGATAAAATTATGGCATCATAAAAATAAATATATATATATATATATATTTATAATAATTTATTATTATATATTTGAATACAGTTTTTATATTTAAATTATTAATATGATTGATCAGTTTTTTAGATTTAAATATATCCAACGATTAATGAATTATATTATTTAAAAACAATAAAAATGAAAAAACGTTTAGGGAGAGACCAAAGACTACCAAGACGTGCAGTCGACCCAAAACTGTTAGCCCATAAACAAATTAAGGACACGCGACTTGATCAGCAACATGCAATGGACCAAAACTTTATAAAAATTGACGATGACAGTGAAGACCAATGAAAGAGAGAGATATTTGTAGTAGGAGATGTTGTGTGTGATATGGGGCTGTAGCCTGTAGACCTCCTCTCCTCTCCTCTCCTCTCCTCGTCAAAGTCTAAATAAAGCATGTTTAACATATGTCCTTCTAGATCAATTCTATGACAACCTTGTATCTACATTTTCTTCCCTTCAAATGTTCAAAGCTGGACAAGGAAAAAGTTGCATTCTCTAACACATTCCACCACCTCCAATTTCTCCATATGTTTCTCTAATAATTAATATATATTATCTTGTTTTGATATTTCATCAAATTAGTTTGAAGTTTGAATTGTTATATGGCTTCTTACAAAATTTTGAGTGTGTAAAAATCAATTGATTAAGTACTGTGGGAGATATATCAACAACAATAATAAAATGACCAAAATACACCTACCAAACCCATAAATGCTATATTCCCTCACATAGTAAGAATCCACATTTTTTTTTTCATGGGTCGATCTGATCACCCTCAGTCCACCCGAAACCATGATCATGGATTATTATGTACTTGAAAGTTTAAGATCATGTCATGTAGATACATACAAATACGATCATTTAACCCTGTAATTATCCCATAACTATTTTGGATCAGGGTACATCATTATTATTCTGAGCAAATAACTTTTTGTTTTTCATTCAATTTCACTTCAACTGATTTAGGCATCAAAAGCTTTTTTTTGAGGACCTCTTAATAAACCTAATAATATGATCATCCTTTGATTAAGTTTCCAAGTATTTTAAAATTAGATTATATATCCGCGAAAACACCTCGAATTCCCATCCAAACCAAATAACAGAGCATATAAACATCAATCAATTTATCTCTACTAATCAACTTATGGATTGAAATTTCCTTTGTCTTATAAACAGTGAAAAGATGGTGTTCTAAATTAATTGACGAATGTGGATTCATGTAATTATATATATATATATATATATATATCAAGTCACTATCACGATTTTTCCTTTTTGTTCTTTAGAATTTGTTTGAGCTGTATCTATATTAATATATATAAAAAAGCCGTTTATATTCATAAATGACGTTTAGTGATCCTGCCGCACTAATTTTCTTTTTTCTTTCTTTCTTTATCTTTTTTAATGTGGTGTGTTGATTTATATATTCTACTCTTATTTATAATATATATTATAAAACGTGAAAATTATTTTATATTAGCTGTTGTGGTACGTCGTTCCTACGTGCATATAATAAATCTTTCATGCTTTAAAATATATTATAAATAAGAGTAAAATATATAAATTAATTATATTAATAAAAATAAATAAATAAAATATCAATTAATGCAAATTTTGAAAAGTTGAATAAGTTAGTTATTTTGTCATAGAGGGTATATTTTACTTCACAAAAATTAAAATTGATGCGACGGTGTCATTAACCGCCGTTTATGAGTGTTGATGGATTTTTTTTTTTTTTTATATTAGTAATAGGTACACGCAAAAACTGCGTGCCACGACAGCTAGTATATATATATATATATATATATATATATATATATACATAAAATGCTTTTTCAGTTGCATACTTTTCGTTTTCCATCATTTAATTTGGTTTATCAATTCTCAGACATATATAGGGGTGGAATTTTAAAACCGTTGTGTCATTTTATTATGACATAATATAATTAATGTTTACATATAGACAGTCTTAATGTCTTAATTTGTAGCCAAGTTGCCGTCATACCTGAATATGAAGCTCATGATGTCTCTTAGAGTTCTTCCTCAGCATCTCAATATGATAGTTTCATTTTGAAGGCCAAATAAAATATTAAACCCTGCGCTACATAATCTTGTCACCCCATCTATTCATTTTTATTTAATTAAAAGAAATGAATTAATTATATCAATAATTAATTTATCATGCATAAAAAAATACTATTGGCTACAATATTAATAATTATGATGACTAAAAATCATTATAATAATTATTATTAATTGCAGTTAAATAAAATTAATATAAAAATTATTAAAATTTCATTTTAGTCATTTTTTATGCCAGAATCCCTAATTTAATTGGATTATGTATAAGTCACATGAAATTTTCTAATAATTTTTGATCGAAAAATGACTAAAATTACCAAAATAATTTACTGTATATATATATGATATATATGATATAAGATTTATAATAGATTTTATATCATTTACGATGTATAATAATTTAACTTGTGATTAAATATTAAGACATAATGCAAATGTAAAAAGACTGTTATATTGCGTGCTGCGACTCCTATTAAAAACTATTGACCCTAACAATTAGTGAAATTAAGTTGGACTAACTATTTGACGTTGGACTGAACTTTCTCGTATTCTTCTTGACACACTCAATTCCTTAATTAGTATTAAGCAAACGAACAAGACTGTAATAAAAGTCATAGAACTGAAATATATAGAAAAGAAACCCCACCAACCTATCCAAAAATGACAAGCCCAGAAATCATATACTGTTAATTGACTGCAATTTTATACGGACTTAGAAGTCAGATGACGGCCTTTGAACTGGAAAAATCATGCACTCACAATGGAAAATTCTATTTGGTCTAATACAAGACAAGAAAATTCATCTCCCCAACATGCAAGTTTTTATCTCAAAATCTCCAAATATGCCTATAAATATACGCTTTTAGCATATCCCAAAAACACAATTGTCCTAATTAATATTAGGGAAGAAAATCGACAGCATCCTGCAGCTTCAGACCACCCGAATCTCCAGGAAAATGCTTCGGATCGTACCACAATCAGCCCTGCTGAACTACGTAGTTTTGATTGCTACACAGCTTAAATGGGCATGGGATTATCTTCTCCATCAGTCCTTCTTCCAGCACCATGCAATTACTAGGTTGCCTGAATACGTGGATGAACTCTCCATAAGGGAGTTTGAGAGCAAGAATCCTGGAGATCATGTAATAGAATGTGCTGTTTGTTTGTGCAAGATTGATGAAGGAGATGAGGTTAGAGAACTGAGGTGTGGCCATTTGTTCCATAGGGTTTGTCTGGATAGGTGGATCGGATGTGGGCACGGGACGTGCCCGTTGTGCCGGAGTAATCTGAAGCAGCCTAAGTTCGCGGCGGAGCTGCACCGGGAGTTGATTGTGATTGACTTCTGCACCGTTAGATCGGGTGGCGAGAGCTGTACGTGGTGGCTGCGGTGAAGTTGGTTGGTGGTGCTAGCTGTTTGTGAAGTGATTAACTCATCATTAATTTGTTCATTTTTTTAATTTTTTTTCTTTTGGGTAGTGTCCAATTACATATTTCTTGATGCTATTAAGGATGAAATTTTCTGCAATAACAAAATTCGATAGTTAAAGGATTTTCTAATTTTGTCCAAACCATATGTTTGGAACTTAAATCTTAACGAGAGGAATGCAAAAGATACTTTTAGAAATAAAAATACTATTGAGAAATCACGCCCATTACAAATATTTATGCATCCCAATTTCATTCTATTTCTTGTTTATGTTTTAAAAAATATAATTCACGACACATCCACGTATCAAAGTTTGATTGGATACTAAAGAAATAAAACAAACGAAGAATAAAAATTAATTTATATAATTAGAATATAAGTATATGCATGCTATCTATCAATGCTGATCAAACTATTAATATTACGATAAATACAATTTAGTTTGTAAACATATTATTTGAAGTGGGTTTAGAATAAAATTCGAAATTCATCTCAAATTCAAAGAACGAAAATCCAAACTTAAGCTTAAATGCACCTCAACGGGGTACGTGGCTCTGTAATTATATGTTTTCATAATTTAGAGTTTATGATTGATTTGATTCGATGAAAATTAATTTGGGTTAAAAAAATTCAAAAAATTTCGTTAGGAGTGTACGCGGTGCGGGTTGGGGCAGTTTAGGTAATTTTTTTGCCCAACCCAATCATTGCGGTCTTTAGAAAACTCTACCCAAGCCCAACCCAACGATCATCAAAACCGCACTTTGCGGTCTAATTGGTTGGGGCGGTTTTTGCGGTCTTTAGTATATAGACAATCACCTATACAATTATATTAATATTTTGGGACAACTTATGCTTTTGTTACAATTATTTTGTCAAAATAAATATATTTTTCTGTAGAGCTAATTATGAAATATGATATATCAATTATAATATGTAAAAAATAAGCACTTACATAGTTATATGTTTATTTTAAAAGAATAAAAATATTATTAAAAAATTACCATTTTTTTATGAATAAGATTGTGAAAATTTTATTATTTCGAATTAAAATAAAATAAGATGGTAATGAAAACAAATTATAACAAAATCGTGATATCATCTATTTCAAGTTCTTGCCTTTATCAACGGCATAAAAAATATAAAGATTGTCAATAATCAACAATTAATGAATTAATTGATCTCATCTACATATTTATACATTTATATTATACAATACCAACTTGAATATTTATGCATAATCAAAACTTTTGTATAAACATATGAAGAATTCTAGTATATTATTAGTGTTCACCTTCATCTTCTTCTTCTTTTTATTATTACTACTACTACTATTATCATCATCGCGGTCGAACGCGGTCTATGCGGTCTACGTAAACATAAAACCAAACCCGATTGTTAAAATGTGGTCTTTTTTTAACTAGCCCAAGACCAACTCAACCCACCTTTAGCCCGCTAATTGCGGTGCGATTTGGGTTGGGGCGGTCCGACAATTTTGTTGAACACCCCTAAATTTCGCTGTGAGATGGTTACCACCGGTAGTTCATTCCTGACTTTCAAGAAATCCCATGTTCTGATTCCATTTCCACCACCTATTTAAACTTTTGTGTCGCCCTCTTGCATACAGCCAAATGCCAATTCTGATGTCGGACTGAGACCAGCCCTCTCCTTCGACCAAATTTTGTGTCTAATTTTCTTACAATTCTTCCACTCTGTCGATCTCCCCCGCTCCCTTGCTCTTGTCTTCTTCCCTGGAACAGGTGAATGCTTCCCTTAAAATCCAAGGCAACAAGGTTTATGTAAAGCTCATCTCGATCATAAATCTCCTGATAATATGTTTAACATGAATAGCACTATCATAGGACTCTTATTTTGCTAAGCATGTTAGATACTGTAGTGTTTTTTTTATTTTTGTATTTGATCAAGTCATCAGATCTTCCCTGCTGTAGTTTAGATAGGCCTGTACTGGTTTATGGAAAAGCCCCTCATAACGCCCGAGCTCCAAGTCTAATGGTCGAACCTAGATGGTCCTATTGCTAGCTGGTCGTTCTGTAGTCGTACGTTGGTTGATGAGGTTGTTGTATTTTTCTTTCCAGGTTCTCATGAATGTTACTCATTTTCTCAGACAAAGAATGGGGTTTCTATAAGTTTTGGCCACTTTTACGGTCTGCACCAGGCCTTGCTAGATGATGCCATATGTCCTGTAATTAAGGGCCTCTATTCCAAGTTACCCTGATCAGGCAGGTTGGTATGACATGAATCAATACGAAAGGTTGAAGATCCTTGTCTTGTTTGGGTATTTTGTGTCTCAACGCATCAAACTACAAACGTTGAGTTCATACTTCATCTTGTTCTTGACCTGGCAAGTTAAATGAATTACAGATAGCTGCAATAAAACGATCGTAAAGGGATAAAAAAATCCAAGATAAATTTTAACAAGAGATAGTAGAAAGCAAAACATACCCTTTGTGCATACCACGTGGGACAATAGCGTAGTAGCGGTTTGAAGATAATGGCTGATTGAGAACAGGAGTTAAGAAAACTGGAGTAACAGCAATGTCCCCAGACCCTGTTGTAATAGCACAGTCAACTCCTTGTCCTGAGGACAAGGCAAGTCTTTAAGGATCGTGTTCCCGGAGCACCCCCAACATGAGTATATCTCAGATTCTTGGTCCTGGATTACTAGGAATCCTGAATCTGGACCGTCGGGTGGTCTTGCAAGAGATTCTGGAGATTTTAGCAACTGAGAAAGAGGCCTAGAGTCACAGACATCTTTTTCAAAAACCCCTGGATTTATTTCCTCACTCATTTTTCTATTTCAATACTTGTATAAATTTTTCTATATAGTAAAAGGTACAGAAATCTTCTAAATCTGATCAGACTTGCTAAATCATCAAACAACTGGATTAGATTTTACATGTTTTCTACGAAGAGTTTCAGGTTTATATTACATTGAAATCTGATTAGATAGACAGCGATAATGCATGACGATAATGGCTTTCAAGTATTTTTCCTACAGTTTAGCTTTCATCAAACATGTAACTGAATAATCTGTAACTATGCATAATATTTGTAATTATGCCTAGAATGTTTCACCTTCTATGTTTAGACCACTCAATACTTGTGCAAACAATAAGTGCAGAGTAGTTATCAGGAAAAAGAGGTTTGTACGACATAGTTATGACATTGTTACCATCGTATGTGCTGGTTAAATTTTTTGTGTGTCGCTCCTGCATATAATCAAATGTTAATGTTGATATCAGAGTAAACATAGACCAGCATTCTCTTTCGACCAATAAAGGAGTATTACAACATTAAAACTTATACTATGTTTATGTCAAATGTAATCTGATTCACTCAATTACATAATCATCAAACTTCACAAACGTAGGAAGAGAAGAGAAAATCCAACACGACAAAGCTAAACTCTACATACAAACAGGCAAGAACTCATAAAGAAACAAGACTAAGCATTGATCTATCCCCATTTGGTCTTCATCTGATGAAAGTGCTTAAAATCGTAAGACAATAACAAACTTCCGTCCATTCTTTTCATATTGAACCTCTCAACCAAAATATAGCATCCAAACTCACTCCATTCAGCGCTTTCTTTCAATTCCTCAACTTTATTAATCCTTGCTTGCCTTTCGCCCCCGCCCACCCAACCACCTCTGGCTTGCTCCCACTTCATTCTTTCAATTACTTCCACTCTCAATCCCACACTCATTTGCTCTCCACCCGGCCCATAGCTCGTAAACCAGATCACCCCATCTTGCACACTTCTCGCATTCCACACAGCTTTGCTCCCACCAACAAACACTTCTTCGTTATCGACTAAAGCATCAATCACCACAGAATTCCCCTGATTGCCATAAGTATTCTTCTGACAGGCGAAAATCCGCTCCCACCTTTGCTCCATTGTCATCTCATAGTACATTGATCTTTTCACCTGATCTTTTACCGTTCCCTCCTTGACAAACACGAAGGGACAATACCATTTTCCCACGACTAATGTTTCTGAACTTTCTTGTGATGGAGGGAAGTCAAAGCCTGGGCGTCGAGCACGAAGGTTGGAGTCAAGCCCTTGTGCTGTATCTAGTTGGAAATTGTCAGGAGTCTTGGTGTAGATCGTCCAGAAGAAGTAAGGGGGGAAACCATCTGGTGCTACAGATTCGGCAAAGAAGCTCCCCCTTGTGCTGCAGAGTGCTTCGTATGGAACTATCTGAAGCTGCTGATATGTGTTGTGAGGATCTAACAGCCTTGGTTTTACGTCTTTAACGCAACGACAGAAACAGCAGGTGGCCTTATCTTCTTCCCTGGAGCAGGTGAATGCTTCCCTGAAAAAATCCAATTTAACCACATTTATGCAAAGCTCATCTACATATATACCTGTTGCTAATATCTGAAATCTAAGATCTAATAACATCAGAAGTAAATTCTTGAGTTTCGATTATGTTTCTGCTAAATCAACCTGACACTTTGTATTAGTACCAAGTAATTTCAACAGTTATTTTCATCGCTAATCTTTCAGAACCAGAACTAAGGTTGGATTCTTGTTCATCTTAATTCTGACAGCAAGTTAATGAATTATACATAGCTGCAATATCAAGTTCCCAAGATCAGGCGATTCATAAACTCATGAACATGTGAAATCTGCTTCCACGGAAGAAAAAGCTTGATGCATGACGTAGTAGAGAAATGCACATACCCTTTGTGCTTCCGGTGTGGAACAATTGCGTAGTAGCGATTAGACGACAATGGCTGATTGAGAACGGGCATTAAGAAAACTGGATCCAGGGAAACATGGGTGTTCTCTCCTGAGCTTGTTGTGTATCTGACAGTCAACTCCTTGTTCTGAGGGAAAGGCAAATCCTTAAGGGTCCGATTCTTGCAGCACCCGAAACACGAGTATGTCTCGGATTCTTGATCCTGGATTACCAGGAATCCAGAATTCGGACCCTCGGGAGGCGCTGCAATAGATTCCGGGAATTTTAGCAGCTGAGAAAGAGGCCTAGTGACGTACATCTTCTCCTCAAAACCTTATCCCCTGGATTTCTTTGCTCGACGAAATAGATGGATCAGCTTTTACCTGTATTCTTAGACAACGTCTCAGGCAGTTAGACGGGTACATTTAATTTATCAAGATAATGTAATGTTTCTTGATTTTTTAATTTGTTGAGAAGGATAGACATTATATATGACTGAGTTCGCAGGTAATTTCTAAGACATTTCTTGATAGCTCAGTCGAGAATATATAGATGGAAACGTGCAAGTGCTTACCTAATGTAATATCGTGGAAATTCATGTTTCATAAAAATTGACTATTTCTAGTCTTAGATGCTAAGGCAGAAATATCTATGTACTTATGTGGTGATTCAAGAGACCTGATATCATGTTGGATAGGGGTTGAGGAAACATCGTGGTGGATGCTATTTGTTTTAGGAAATTATAATTTGGATCTTGTTCATCTGAATTGCTCAAATAATAAGCGCAATACACTTAACGAGTGTATGATTTACAGTTAAAAAAAAAGTGATCAATCAAATAGCAAATGTAATACACTTACTCTGTGATTGATTTGGTTCGACCAAACTTGATCCGGACAATAATTTTTCATTGCTTTTAATATTAATATTCAAATGAATTTGTTAATTATTGATTCATATGGTAATGTTATTTGTCGTTCCACATTTTAAAATAGTATGAAAATTTGTAATGTCTTAGATCAAGATATGTGACCCCACAATTCAAGGGTCTTGGTCTTTGGACAATGGGCAATGCAAGAGAAAACTTTTTGCAGTGGAAGGACTATGAAGATACTTAAATGAAATTGAGCCTGATTGGGAGTTGAGATGGGGCAAGGAGAGGCGAGTCTCGAATCCGACAAAACTCGTTCCAAACCTGACTAAGCTTGTCTGTCATATTGTTCGTATTCTTGGGAGTTGAAGAGAAATGCGCTTTTTCTTGTAGATCAGCAGGGATGAATGTTGAAAGTTGAAACATAAGCCCGAATTCAGTTATTTTCGGTATAAACCATGTTTTCATTAGTTATGGCTGTACACCACCTTTAGGATTATTTTTTGTGACTAGATGGAACTAACATTTCCATTTTCGGGTTTAACTAGAAAACCAAACCCTGATTTATGACAGTAGAGTAAGAAAGTAGAGAAATTTGTGTACTAAATTCTTGCTAGTACATCAGTTCATGATCACCGATCAGGTAAAAACAGGACAACATGAGTTTCTGCAATGAAACTGTAGAGAGTTGAAACTGAAAACAGGTTTTCGTGTACTCGGTAATTAAACTGAACACCACTTGCTTGTAGAAATTATCAGCAGGACCTCAAAATGTTATTGTTTAGACTTTAGTACTTAAAAATCCATTTCCAGACCTTTTGGCTTCTGCTTTCCCTTTTCGTTCCTCTTTCATTCACTGTGATCCTGCAGGATCCCTTATCCCCCCAAAGCCTATCACGTTTGGAACTTGCAGGACTCTCTCCATGATCAGAAGCTCCGCTGATGGTACCAGCAGAGAAATCTTGCTTGCAATCTGATGAAAAATCGAGCTTTAGATCGATGAAGGCTGAGTCGTCCATGGTACTTAAATCACTTTCCCTGACAGGAAAAATACTCCTGTTATAAAACTCTATCAAGCTCCATTTGATTTTTCCTCTTCTGAATCCACATTTTCTTGGTCCAGATTCTTGGAGAGAGCCATATTGTTTATCAGAATCGAAGAAGATCCCATTTGTGACATCAGAAATCTTGGCACTAGAGAAGGCGTAATCACTTCCTTGATCAAGATCATTGTTCTTGGCGCCGGAAACTGCGGAGGGACCTAGACCTCGACCACCCCATGATGTCAGAAACCACAATCTCACTTTTGTCATCAGGAAATTCACTTTTCTTGTTTCTTTTCTTCCTGAATAGCCGCTTTATCCTCCAAAACCCATTATTGGTTTTCTTGACTTCCACACAGCTGCTGCTGCTGCTTCTGAGAAAAACAACTTGTTCTGACCCCTCATCTTTTCTTCTGGACTTGGAATGTGGATTACCTTGCCGGGGTATCAAGAATGAGATCCTTCCAAGCTCCTTCGTACTGCAAGAATTCCGATATGAGGAGGAAATGTGATCAGAGCAAGAGCATGAAAAAGTGCGCTGTTCTCCGCACTCCGAGCAAACCAATTTCTCCAACCTGTCTTTCAGGCAGTAAGCACATACGCCGACAGAAGATGAATTGGGGTGTTTCTTGCAGGGCATTTCTGATGCAGAGTAGTTGAAATCTGGGACATTACTGTATGTTTCCACAGCTTTCCCTCTGTCTTTCATGGCTTGGAGGAAAAAAAAAGGGATTTGAGAAAAAGTAAGTAGGGTCTTGGTAGAGAGAATATAATCGAGTTTCAATCATAAAAACTGAAGGGTAGCATGCAGAGGGAAGGGTGGTGGCAAAAAGTGGCGTGAGCTTTACGTTTTCATTTCAAGAAAAGAGTGATGAATTATTCTACCTTTCTGCAGGTATCATTGGGGATTTGTGGAGTAAAGCAATGAATGGAAGAAACTGTCATATGAATTTCTGCTGTTTACTAGTCTGAGTACGTACGTAGCTGTGGGGGCGCCTCAATCAGTCTTTCATTAGTCATCTCATTGAAATTTTGCAAGATTTTGTTTTGCCACTTTCTTGACACAATCGTGCAAGCAATTAACATTCATTCTCCTCTTTGCAATTGTCATTGTTATGTGTTCGATTTGTTAACCTAAGAATGAACTATCTACTTACCATCCACAAACGTCTCTTTCCTAAGAGATTGGGGTCAAATCTAGTCACGGATACTTCTTTGGTACCCATAAATTCTAATTCATTATATTAGTTTAATTATATAATAAATATTATGTATTTGTGCATGATTTAGTACAATTTAAAAAAATATGATTAATTACATACTTATTTTGTGATTAACCTGGTTTAACTAAATTTGATTTTGATAAGAATTTGCCCTCCATTCAAAGTTCTCACTTATATAATTTAAAAATTAGTAATAGAATATGGACGTTTTTACATAATATATGTGTATAATTTAATTTTATTATATTTGTTTAATAAAATAATAATTGATCAAAATTAATGAATTTTAAATGTATATATGAAAAGAATATTATTAATAAAACTAAGTAAATAAATAATATGATTATTTGCGAAAAAATATATATTTTAAAGTGAAAGCAATTAACTATTGAATAAGTCGATTACATCCATCAATATCAAATATCTATATCAACAACCATTGATAGTTATAACAATTATATACTAATCATCAATATCAGATAACTATATCCAATAAACACCTACTATCAAATTATAACTACAACTAATATTAAAGTAGAATAACATCCAACACGTGGAGTTCGAACCTATGAGCTTAGAGTCATGAAACATCAACTTCGCCAACTAAATTAACTCATTAACAAAATGCAATTATTATAGATACAAGTACATGCCTATTTAATATAAAAACTTCAAATACATACCCCTAAAATATATAAATATATTTTTCTTGGGAATGTAATTTATTTTGAAGTTTTTAAAGTGAGATGTTTGGTATGTAGGCATTTCCAACTTAGGAAAACATAATCATGGAAATAATTTGGAAACGTGGAAGAAGGGGAGAGATGCATGCATTTGAAATTTTGGTTTTGATATGAAATGACATGACATGAAACGTGTGTGGGAGTAGTTCATATGTCTTTGTGTTTTGATGTAATAAGAAAAAGTGACTTTAAGCTACCCTATTGTCGAGGTAAACAAGATGCAAGATGACAACAAACTACACATTTTATAATAATGGCTTTGCTTTTAATTATTTTTGTTCCTATAATTTGACCCAAGCAATAAAAATTAATAATAAAAAATAATTTTCTAAAATTTTAAAAGTAAAGTATTTATTTTTAGATAAATTTTATATGAAAGTTTATACACAATATTATTAGGGTCGTTTAGTCCCTTGGTTCTTTTCGTGTTCTCTGAATATGATGTAGTACGGATGTTTGAGGGTCGCTGTGGAATGAGCTTAGTAGTGTGGTTCCGACTCATAGTGACCTCCATGCTCAAGGCTTGACGTTTCCCATCATATGTTGAAAGATGGGTGAAAGAATAAATTCCAACTTAAATAAAACATGATTGAAACGGATTAAATTTTAGACTACCTTAAAAATTCATATAATTTGGCACAAGAATATTATAACATTCTAGCAATAATTTGGTAAAATATCAAATTCGAATGATAAATATAAAAAAATAATTAAAATCAATTAAAAATAAAAAAGATCTTGGCCACCGTCAAATCGAATTTCGAGATAAAAATAGCTCCTCATTTGTGTTTCTTCGAGAAGATGATTCAGAGGATAGATACGTTGCCCCATAACTCCTCATCGATAAAAAAATTTATAGTTGTTTGAAATTACACCATCAAGCCATGCTTACTTAAATACTCTTAAAATATATACCTCTTGCTTTATGTCATGAAATTATATTTTATAGTAGGTGATCTATAGGATTTTTAATAATATTGTATTCAAGAAATGATTGAAATATATATATATATATATATATATATATATCAATTATATATTCTTACTGACACTAATGATAATTAAAAAAAATCTTTTTATGTAATTTATGACAGGATTTTGTTGTCACTATGCATTACTCACAAATTATGATAATTTAAATATAATTCTTGCATATTAAACTTATAAATTAATTATATAATGAAATAAAACTCTATTCTACTTAATATAACAACTTTGATATTGTCACGCAACTTTAGAATTAGAATTTTAACAATAAGTTCATATATGTAATTGGACAATAAGAAGTGGATGTAAAGTCGTAAGAGCATGTATGGGTGCTGACCGTTCCTTTCCGTTTGGTGTTGGAAAGTCAATAAAATTGGTGAGACGACAAAGACATTAACAATCAGAACTCGATGAACGATGTTGATGACTATATAATGAAAATTCTTGTCGAATGAGTTTTCTTTTTCTAATATAGGCACATGTTGAATGAATTTTAAACTCAGTACTATAACTACGAAATGTTGAATTTTCAATTGAGATATCCATTAGGGGGCATTTCATGTCGAGTGAATTTTATATCTTTTGATTGACACGAAAAAGTATAACGATTTGAACAGACGAGTTGCGATTAAGAGTGAAACTCAAGTATATTTTGTAATTAAAAACTTTAATGATTTTAATTTGATGCACTATGAATTACTTCGTTAACTGTTATCATTAATTTTGTAATGAAGCAAATTAATAAATAATTCGTACTATGATTAGTTGAAGGGACACTTTATAGGACCGACACGGATGGTACAAATCACGTCCCAATCTAAGACAAGATGGCGAACGCCACACATCGCATGTCTTATCCCAGAAATATTATTAATTTTTTAAATAATAAAAAAATTTATAATATATGAAATTTTAGGAGACATGGCTGTAATTTATTTGATTTTTATTAAATAACTCAAATAAAAATACAAATGCAGCTAGTACGTGAATGAAGTTATTGAAGGATCGAGGGATGATTTAATTAATTTGGATTAAAAAACTCATTGCATACCTCAATAAAGGTTGATAGTTATTTACTCTTTAAAATGATTTGATTACGTATATTTTTAAATCAATATATATTAAGAACTTAGATATAAAACGTGTTAATCTATTTGTATTTTAATATTGAATTTCAATTTTTCTTTCAAGGTATTATATATTTTAAGTTTTTTATATTATATATTTATTTTATAAAAATTATTATAAATATTTTCAATATAAGAATGTATTGTTTTCAAATCATCTGTCTATATTCATACATCAATTCCCATATTCTTACCATTATTGTAACATTTACTTACAACACTTTGATAGCCTGTTTTGGAGGCTTTGTTCGAGAAAACTTTTAAAAGCTGTGTTAGGTTAGTGGGGTCCACTGCTCCACACCATCCCATGATACTTTTCAAATCACATGACATAAAACTTTCACATCATGTGCATTGTAAGTCACTCAGAAAAAATATTAGAAATAATTAGACATCAACCCCTCGTTCATGATCTTTTTACATTAATTATTTTAACTTTTTTAAAAATATTACATACATAATCTAAACATTATCATTATTTACAAAAATCATTATTGTCTTTTAAAAAATTACAAATACATTCTAAGAAAATGTCAACATCGTTACACAAACTATTATACTTTTTTTGCTATAAAGAGCGGTGATTTTTATAATTACGTAAATAATAGAAATAATTTATATAAATATACTATAAATCAGGGGTGTAAATGTAATTACTCAAAATATTAATACATATAGTATTTTTCTCTGTTCTTTTGTTATAATTTGAAGGGTAAATTGCATAAAACCCCCCTGTGTTTTAATTTTTTAGCTGAAAACCCCCTGTGTTAATTTTATAGGCAAAAAAACCCCTGTGTTTTCCAAAATAGTGCACACTCTCCCCTCTTGTTAGTTAGACCTAACGGTGTTAAATTTTTAAAAAAATTGACCGTTATACCCTTTGTGATGATAGCCATTGATCTTCAATCTATACAAATGAACGGTCCAGATTTTAAATTATTTTAAATTTATATTTTATTTATATAGTTATATATATGTGTACATTTTATATATATAATATATAAATATAACAGGCGGCGACGACGGCCGCCACTCTATCGGCGCGACCGGCATCGCCGCCCTGTCTCTGGGCGACAGCGAGGTCGCCTAAGGTAGCGACCTTGCCGGCGACCTCGCTGTCTCCCCTGCAAGCGAAACGGGCAACGGCGCCGTCGCCCCCGTAGGGGGGCGACCTCTCCGTCGCCACTCGATCTGGGTGACGGAGGTCGTCTTGGCAACCTTCGTTGCCCAGATCCATGGCGCAGGCGTCGGCAGGAAGGCGGTCGCCCAGATCCATGGCGAGGCGGCGACGGGAAGGAAGCGGCGCTGGCGGAAGTGGAGGCGGTGACGATGTGGAAGATGATACATTTTTTTCTTTTTTAATTATTATTATTATTTATTTTATATTAATTTCTTAATATAAATATATACATATAAAACAAATCTGAATTTGAAAAATAAGTAAAAATAATTATTTTTCAAAATTTGAAATAATAAAAATAAATTTTATTTTAAAACATGGAAATTTTAATTAAATATTCCTTATAAATAATATAACTTAAAATATTTTAATTTTTTTAGTATTTTTATATTATAATTAATATATTATAAATAAATATAATTTATTAAAATATTTTAAATTAATTAATAATTTAATTTAGTTAGTAATATATACTTGTTACAATCAATTTTTATTTTATTCATACAAATATTTAAATTTAAAAAGTTAACTTTGGTGTATTAATTTTTATATTGTGATTTTTTAATTTTAAATTTTAAATTAAAAATTATATAGTTTAGGAATTTTAATATTTAGTTAACATATTTTATAAATAAATATAATTTATTGAATATATTAAAACTAAATAATAAATAAATTAATCAATCATTATTAAAATAATGTTCTTTGCAAAATAAGAGTGGGAAAAGCATTACACATTTAACTCTAACAAAAGGGGCAAAATGGACATTTGTTAACTAAAAAAAGCAGTAAAAACGCCAAAAATGATGTCAATTCGCACAAACAGCGCGTGTGCTTCAATCTCCGGTAAAATCTAACGGAAAGGGGGTATTTTGCTGCATTTTAAATAACACAGGGGGTTTTTTGCCTATAAACATAACACAGGGGAATTTCACGCTATTTTCCTAAAACACAGGGGGGTGTTATGCAATTTACCCTAATTTGAAATCAATGCAAATTGACATGAATACATCCCTATCTATACATTAGTAATTTATAAAGTAAAATCACTGAGTGGTAAAAACAGCATATTTTTGTAGTGAAAAGAGATTGACATAGTGAGAAAAAAGCATTCACTACAAAGCACCAAAACTTACAAAAGGATGATAGAGAAGGTTCAATTGATTTCTGCCCCTCCAGAAAACAAAGGAAAGAAAATTTATGCAAACTTGGACTCTTTTTTAAGGATGAAATAAGATGAGGATGTAATTTCAGACCAAATGATTCGTAGGTTTTTGTTTGGATTCAACAGCAAACGATGGCTGTACTCTGGTTACTTTTGATTTTCTTGGATATGAACTGTGTGAGTTTGAGTTATGCTAATGAGGAAGAAAGGAAGGCAAGTTGCTTCTTGTTTGTTTCTGTTTCATTTTAATACTAATTGCATGTTATGTAGTAACAAAATTATGTTACAGTTCTATGAAATTGTCACTTATGAAGAGAATTCAGATTTATAGAAATGAGATACAAGGATGTCTATAAACGTAGTTATCACTTGAATCGATCAGGTGAGTGTTACTTAATCGAGATTTTGGATTGCACGAGGTGATAATGAGTTGAGAAATTTGAGTTCTTGTCATGTTAAAAAGTTGAGTTAGGCACGGCCATTCATGTAAATATATGCAGGTATGAAGTGTTTAATAAACTTGTATTAATAGTAGGTTAATTATACTTAGACCCCTCTGATTATACTTTCCCTCCCAAAAAAAATTGCAATTACAATGGGAAAATTTGAACGAAATATACACCTAGTATAAATGGAGAATTCTCAAAAGGAGTGCAAGTTAATTTCATGTTTTTAAAGGGGTCTAAGTGTAATTAATCCTAAATAATTAGAAAAAAAAAATCCTTCCCTCGTGATACTAAATACACCACATTGTAATTGACATAATATTAAACGTCTGTATACTTGAATTGGTGTTGGGAGAAACTCAATATTATAAATCCAAAATCGATGCATATCAACCAATTGCACAGCAAACGTGATTTACCCATCTTGCAATTGGTGAATTGAATTAAAGTATGTATCAAACCTGTAATTGGTGAATTGTATCAAGCGTCCACCAGTTGTCATTTGCTGTGCTGCCAAACATAGATGTTTTACATATGTAAGAACATTGTTACACGTATGTTTACTTTTCCCATGGCATAGGTTTATATTGTATACCTCGGAGCCCTTCCACAGGGAGACTACTCGCCCGTATCGCACCACGCAAAAATACTGCAAGAAGTTGTTAGTGACAGGTAGAATTTGCACACCTGATTTACAGACAAATTTACTAAAACTCAGTACTCAGATGTTTTTGTCTTAATTTCTCTCAAGTTTTCCTATGAAATCACTAGTCAGAAGTTACACAAGGAGTTTCAACGCCTTTGCAGCCAACCTCACAGACAGAGAGCAAAAGAAGTTAGCCAGTGAGTTGACCATTCTTAGGAATATGTGAATCAAGTAAATTTATGTACTGCCGACGAAAGGTCAAAAGACATAAACTGAAAGTTAGATTTCAAGAACTGGGCTTAATGTGCAGGCCATGATGATGTTGTGTCTGTATTCCCAAGCACAACTTTCCAACGTCAAACAACAAGATCCTGGGACTTCATGGGATTGCACCAAAATGTACGCCGAAATCCTGCTGTTGAGAGCAATATTATAGTAGGCGTCATAGACGATGGCATTTGGCCTGAATCAGAAAGTTTCAGCGACAGAGGTATTGGCCCTGTTCCGAAAAAATGGAAAGGAGCTTGTAATGGCGGGAAGACTTCACCTGCAACAAGTAAGCTTTTACACATTGGTTATATGTTCACTGGAACAATATCTAGGCTATGGTGATCGTGTCGTATGTTATCCCTGTACAAAAGTATTCAGTAGCCCGGTTTTAGTAAAACCAAATAAATGCATGTCTCTTTCTAATCATATGGTCTTACATTAGCACTTGAATTCTAACAGCCTGGAAATTCGTCGTCCTCCAAAACCGTTCAAGATTTGTCTCATGTACACTGACCTAAATGCTTATTTTCAGCAAGATAATGGGGCTCGATGGTACACACCGCTTGATGCTTCTGTCAAGGATGGAAGTGGCCACGGAACTATATGCGCTTCAATTGCAGCTGGCAATTATGTGGAAAATGCAAGCTTTTATGGAATTGCACAAGGCACTGCCAGAGGAGGAGTCCCTGCAGCAAGAATTGCAGCATACAAAGCTTGTGGTGCTTTTGGCTGCGAAAGTGTGAACCTATTATCCGCGTTCAATGATGCTATAGCTGATGGAGTGGACATCATTTCATTATCCTTAGGCGGAGGAATACTTGACATAAAAGATGATGTTGTGGCCATTGGGGCGCTTCATGCTACGCAGAAGGGTATACTGACTGTGAATGCAGGTGGAAATTCCGGTCATGGTAGCGGTCGCAAATCAAGGACAGCAAGTGTGGCTCCATGGCTGTTCTCTGTTGCAGCTAGTACTACTGATCGTCGTATTGTCACCAAGGTTGCTTTAGGAAATGGGGCCACGATTATAGTATGTTACGTCTAGTCTTTCTCCTAATGATAACTGATAGCAAGTTAATAACTAGAGATAATAACATAGAGCCTATAAGATTTGGACATATAACAAGAAAGCTTCAAAATACCTTGACAACTCTGTCGCCATGTTTTACATTACAGATTCCTTCCGGCCTTCTGGTCTTTAAAGAGGAAGTTAAAATGTAAAACATTACTGCAGCCGGTGTCATATAATTTCTGAAAACTTGTGCCTTGTACCTGTTTCATGTTTACCTTCACTTGTAATGTAACAGGGGAAAGGAGTAAATTCCTTCAAACCGGACAGTAAGAAATTTACTTTGATTCATGGAGAGAATGCAACAAGCAGCACATGCACGGAAAAAGAGGCCAAGTAAGTTAACAGCATTCAAGTTCGTCTATTTCTAATGACACAGAGAACAAGTAAAAACAATAGCATGCTATGCAGGTCATGCGAAGATGGGTGTTTAAATAGCCGTCTAGTCAAGGGAAAGATTTTGATATGCGAAGATGCCCACCGACAGCGTGAGGCTATGGATGCTGGTGCATACGGAGTAATAGAAATGGCAGACGATGAATTCTCCTCTGTTACTGCTTTTCCTGCATCAGATTTAAGTCCCGAAAACATAAGACAGATTCAGGACTACGCCAAGAATACTAAGTAATACTTACTCTAATTACTTCATTATACATGTATGTATATGTCTCTTTCTTGAACTAATTATTAGTCGATGCAGAATGGCCATGGCAAATATATTAACCAGTGAATCCACAAAACAATCTGATGCTCCTATAGTTGCCAGATTTTCTTCTAGAGGGCCAAATCTGTTGATTCCAGAAATTATGAAGGTATCTGCTTCATCAAATCATCTATGCGTTTTCATAATTTGATGTCATAGTGACACAAACATAACAAGAGTTGTCAATACACAGCCTGATGTAACGGCACCAGGGGTGGAAATCTTGGCTGCATATTCTCCAAAAGAGAGCCCATCAAATTACCATTTCGATCATAGATCAGTTAAATACACTATAGTTTCTGGCACATCCATGTCTTGCCCACACGTTGCAGGCGCAGCTGCTTATGTTAAATCCATGCACCCCAACTGGTCACCCTCAGCAATCAAATCTGCTCTTATGACCACAGGTAATCAGCTCATTACCACCCAAAAAGAAAAAAAGAGATTTATAGTATGTCAAGACGGTTTTGTCTTGTGTGGCATGGCTAACAGTGGCAAAACTATTACCATTCTTTCCACTACTACCAAAATCAAATACCAGTATCAATAAACCTGTTTTCATGCCAATCTTTAATTTCAGCAATACCTATGGCTTCAGCGAAAGGTAAACATACAGAATTCTCGTATGGAGCTGGGCACATAAACCCTGTAAAAGCTGCAAATCCAGGACTAGTATACGAAATGATTGAGGAGGAGTACGTGAAACTGCTGTGCTACAAAGGCTACTCGACACCTACTATCAGGAAGCTATTTGGAAACAAGAGAAGCAACTGCTCTCGCCTCAAACACCGTAAGTGGACTCCTAAGGATTTGAATTACCCTGCCATGGCTTCTCTTGTCTGCAGAAACGAGTCTTTTACCGTAATCTTTTCAAGAACCGTCACAAATGTTGGTGGTGCAATTTCAACGTATCGTGCTAATATCAGTGCACCATCGGGGCTGAAAGTGATTGTGCAGCCACAGGAACTTTCCTTAAAGAAATGGAATGAGAAGAAGTCTTTTATTGTGAAAGTTGGAGGAAAAGTGGCAGTAAGGGTGTTATCAGCTTCATTGGAGTGGAATGATGGCAAGCATAATGTTAGAAGTCCTATAGTCATATATACAAAGTCAACCAAGAAAAAGTTAGAACACTTGTGTACCTGGTTCTTGGTTCTATACATGTGGTTTTCAAAGTTCTAAAAAATTAGGCAGAGCTGTCTGGTTTAAGGATGGTTCTGAGAATTAAATATTTCATTAGGGGGAAAACCAGGCTTCCGAGATGAGGTGCACATTATAATTAGAAGTAAAGGAAAAAGGGTGGAGGGATTGGAAGTACATGAAAGATTCATTTTAACTAGTTTTTGGGGGGAAGATTTTCATAAGGCCTTGTTGATTAGGTCACAAATTGGACAGGACATAATCCAACGACGGTCCGGTCCAGCCCTGCCCTTTATAAAATGATGACGCCCGAACTAGGGTGGATTATAATCAGCAACAAAAAAAGAGTAAACGTATCAGGCTGTGTTACACATAGTTTGACGTTCAAGGGGACAAAGGTGAGATTTATCCTCCCAACCCAAAGGGAAAATGTATCGTCAGCCTACAAAATCTGATGCTGCTCAAATTCAATTACATCGCATTAAACGCTACAGTATGCAAATTGTAAACGAGCCAATGTCGTCTCTACCATATGAATATCTTCCACACAGCAATTTGGACAAAATGAAAGGCAACGAGTTGCCTGAATACTAACTTAGATAATTACAACAGTGAATAAGAATTAATTAGACCTAGTCGCAGGCTATAAAACTAAACCCTATATAAATTTAAAGTCCCAAAAATTGTCGGCAGGAGTCACCGATATTGAGCATATTCGCAAAGTGCCAGGTAGGAATTTTTTCGCCGAAGATGAATCAGCCATCTAGAAATAATAATAAGATCAGACGTGAAACAATACAAAAGATATTGTAATGGAGTACAAAGAAATAGAAAGAAATAACAATGATCCCCTCTTTTGGGTAGGGTAAGTTAACCTCTCAAGGTACCTGGTGCAGACACAGGCAATACACTGGTCATAGCTCAAGCTTCTTTCCTTGTTATCCTGCATTAATGTTAGCAGAAATCACTTCTTCGACGGATGTAATACCAAGCAACAGTTACTGGAAATCAAGTTTGTTAGCTTTCAATACAGCAATATAAAACCATGCTCATGCTTGCTTGAAAAACTTCAATCTGATGAAACAGAAACTCTGGAATTCACATATTGCAATCAGAAGTGATCAAAAGCTCAAAAAACAGATTAAGACAGAAATAAATAGTGGAAAATTGTTCTACTGAAAACACAAGTGAACTAAAAGGTAAGCAAGAAATCTCCATTTGTCTGCACGACAATGTGATGTTAGAGTAGTGCCAAAGAAAATAACTAATTTTACTAACTCATACACCTTGTCAAATTTCACAACAGTAGCCCTTTAACAAATTAGCATGTACGAAGTGGCTAAGCTCTTTACCTGAAACAGTAGATTCCCAGGGCTGATGTTATTTCATTAATGACTGATGTTGCAAAATGGAGATAGAGCACCACTGCATACACCAAAGTAAAAGTGAATCCCGATGCGTTATAAATAAGATTCAGCAGAAAATGGACAATGAAGATTATTGAAGAGTCTCAGTGATTGGTTGATTTAGAACCAAGTAGTAAACCAGCACGCATGAAATGTATTAAAACATAAAATGCGAAAATGCATACCTGTATATGCAAAGTAACCAAGAAGAACCCAGACCTCATCAACTAAAGGAACTCTGCAATGATATGAAGATCTCATAAGTATTAAAACTCGAAGTTGAAAAAAAAATGATAATTACAGAATTCCCATTCTAGGGGCAAGTCAGCAGTAAAGTAAATGACCAACTGCAGATCAAAGTCACCACGTACCCATCATTCAGCCGGGCTGTGAGAGCATTTGCGATGGCAAAAGGCAGATAAAACAAGGACTGCAATTGCAAACAATAAAATCATAACTAGCTGACTTTTAGATGGCTTTAGCAATATACATTGCAGAAACATCATGGGGCCAAAACAAAGAAAACCTAAACTTCTACATTAATTGCAAAATAAAGGATGAAGCTATCATTATAGAATGTAAGAAGCAACCCATACAAAACGCATGCAAATTCAGGCAAATACAAGTAATGCTATACTGTATGAAATCCAAACCTAGCCATCAATATCCAGTCCATCAAACAAAACCATAATATTTGATCATTAATGGAACAAATTTTCTACAAACAAATATAGTGATATGATGTTCAGTTTCATAATGCTCAGCAGGTATGATTTGATAAAACCGAAGCTCATACCATGCACATGTTTGTTTTCAAGCCCTTAGGTTCATCACATAGGTGAGCAAGAATCATCCTTCCCTGCCAAACAAATTCAGGGTCAAAAACATTTAACCTCTTTCAGCACAAGGCTAAAACAAGATGATCTAGACAGGTAGCTTATAGCATGAACCACGGTGAAGCATGTCTAAGCCATAGAATTTTCAGCAAATACAAAAAGCCCACAATCAGCTCTCACAAGGAAGAGAAATTGAACACTTGCAGAAAGTGCAGAAAGTGCAGAATATTAACAGAACTTTTTAATTTCTACATATATGATAATTCAACACCACGAATCTTTTAAAAGGAGTGGAAGTTTAACTAGGACTATGAGTAAGATTTTTGCAGAAACTAAACCTACAACTGTAGTTAAATTATGTTATATTGAAAACGTACATCACACAACATAGAGATCTTACCACAAGAAACCCGAATGCAAGCCCGGTACCCACCACGAGCAGATGTGGGTAGTTGCCAATTATATCGGCGGGAGATAAGTAAGCCCTGTGCACTTATATTAAGTAATTGACCATAAATAAAATTGAACCGACACATTTAAATTATGGCAAATCGAAACATACCAGATGGTAACTCCACCCACTAGCACAACAAAAGGAAAAAGCTGCCACAAAACAGAGAGAGATATTAATTTAAAATTTTGGGGAAAAATTACAAGAGCTAGTATCATGTATCAATCATATTACCATCGCCAAAGCTAGTAGCATGCTTCCTCTTCTTCTGCTCAACTTTTTAAGAACATTGTGCACACTGCACAGAAGCAATGAATATTTTAATTCCTATACGAGTTCACATAAAAAGATTAAGGTGGAAGCAGCAGCAATCTAGAGCAGGGACAACTTTCTAAGATATACTTAAGTAATTATTACAGATAAGAAACAAATACTGTTTAACTGAACAAGATTCAATCATTAGATATAGAGATGTTTAAGTGAACACGATTCAATCACTAGATATCCTGCTTCTGCTATAAAAAAATATTACTCCAGCAACGACGACAGAGAGTCAACTTTCTAATTTTCAAACAATATTTCATGAGTTCCTGGTAGCACACATGCCGTTGTTTGTGTGGAATCTTAGAGTCATATTAACAGTTCCACGAAAAGTAGAACACTTAAGATATATTAAGCATGAAAATTGTTAATTTCTTAAAAGAAAAGAGGAAAAAAGTTCTATCCATTCAGAATAGAAGTGTACTCACTTGCTTGAGACTGTTGGTATGACAGCAAAGACTACCATAATCAACAAGACAGCTTTGTACATCGTGATTTCTGTAAGAAAGGAATGAAAAGATAAGAAGCTTATGAGGGGAAAAAAATAGATATATAAGAAATAGATAAGGTACACAATAATTTAACCCATGAGAATCATGTTCGTAAACTAGCTCAGAAAGGCTAAAAAACCAAAAACAGAACCCAAGCAACAGATGTTGATAAATTGCAATCATCACACGCCAAGGGCAACCACATTAGCTAGAACGTGTTACATTAACCTGGAAGCTGACAACACTTCAATGATAAACCTGTTTTGCCATGTTAAATATTACCAACCATCAATTTTCTCCTATTTCTTTGTTCTGCAATACTTACCATTTATAATTGGAATCCAACTCAAGAATGGAACAGATTTCCCAAAGGGTTGAGCCCACCACTCAGGACCTGAAAATAAACCATTCAGGTTCAACCCTCACTGCATCTAGCTGCAGATTTGTACTCATGTGCACATTCAAATAACCAAGAAAGTGGGGATAGAGAAGAAAAAGTCAGAGAACGATACCAACAAGAGCTGTGATGAAATGCATCACATATATCAACATAAGCCCTTCTGTCGGCCCATTTATAACCGGAAGAATGAGAGTATTGGTAAAGTAGCTGTACAAGAAACATAAAATCAGATATTAAAAAACAAGAAAATACAGCAATTGGAGAATGGCTCGCAGGATGAGAAAATAAATTCTCCCACCCTGTAATATTATAGAAATCAAATGAAAGAAGAGAAAAAGAAAAACAGTACAATAAAAAATATAGTTAGCTGCTATATCAGGAGCCAAAGAGATCTCTATCAGGGATATCCAATCTATTTAATCATCCAATAGAACAATAATAAGGAACATCACAGAAAACAAACTTCATCCATGGCAATTTAACAGGGGAAGCTTTTTCAGGGCAAAAGGTAAAAAGAAAAGAATATCAACACCAGCAGTATTCTCCTAGCAAAACAAAGGCCCATAGAGCCAGATATAAAACAAGCCATCCCCGTAATCAATTTTAAAATGAGATGCTTAAATTCATGTAAAATACTAGTTTCATGAAGCAGCAAATCCACTTACTGTTCCCATGTAGCTAAGTAGAAAGGAACCGCTGATATAAACCAGAACCAAAAAGTATGCCGACCACACATAGCAGTGCTCCCAAAGGCCAACGCCTCGAACTAGCAAAGTTCAGAATAAAACTTCAAGCGCCATCACAAAAACTAGAAAAAGAAACAACAAGAAATTCAAAAACTTACCGCACAGGCAAGTGCATCACATCCTGTAATTTTGTTGGGGCAGTGAAATTTGAGAAGATTGTGGTCAGGTTAAGTAAAAGCGCAAAAGAATGTTTATACAAAAAACAAGAGAAAAGAGAATGCATAAGCCTCACCATGATCAAAAAGTTCTCCAATGGACTGGAGGAACTTGTTCTTCTTGCTTGTTTTCCATCAACAGCATCAAACGTCTAGTGTGAATTTTCAGAAGGAAAACAGAAATAAGAAAGATAGTCAGGAAACTCATGATCAAAAACTTCTGAGAGTAACTCTTAATTGGCAGAGCAAAGAGTTTAAAACAGAACTCAACTTAAAACCTACAGGAGAAAGAAAAAACATAAAGTGCCCTATCCTGTTTTATATGTTTTAATTCCAAAACAGAAAGCATCTCAATAATACCAGTGCTAGAACCCTAATAGATATTGAATTAGAATTAAACAAACTTGAGCATACTTGATATAAGAAGAGCAACAATCCATGGGCAAAGCTAACCCATCTTGGCGGAGGCGAGTCCAAATGAGGTGAATATATCTGGAGCAGGAGTTCAGACAGTCAGATACGAAGAAGATAAATATCTAAAAACAGACGACGATCAAGGGAAGATTTCTATAGTTGGCAAGCGGATCAGAGAAACTCTTATAAGCTTCCAGGCACTTGTTTGTTCAAGGCTTCTGAGGCTAAATCCTTTAATGTTACCCTATACTTAAAACTCAGTAGGTTAAATCCCATTTGCAGTTTCAATAATAGCAAGCACCCTGCCACACCTAAGTTACAAAACGGAAAGGGAGGGAGGGTGGGAGCAACATATCGAGAGAGAGAGAGAGAGAGAGAGAGTTCACTCACATATCCAAGAAATGCAGATATAACTAAGAACATGAATCCCATAAGTGTAATCTGAAAATGGAAACAAATGCAGCATAAGCAATGAAGCAAGTAGGCTGAAAAAAAAAAAGAGAAAACAACTCAGATAAAACTTACCATGTTTGGCCTGTTTCCAGTCCATGCACAAAGCGAAATAAAAATAATTAGTGCCCGCTAAAGAAACAGCACATTATACAAAATATCGCATAGAAAAGGCATTCAAGAGAGTATTCTGGCACCCACATCCCGGTACATAAACTCTCTCTTGATTTAACAACTATTAAATAAATGCAACCCAACAACCCTGTAGCAGCCTCCTAATCTTATCTTATATCCAGCATGGGAACTTCACTACTTGGTTTGATTGTGCTCAATCAATCAGCAGTCAAGCAAATAAGCTTTGAAGCAAAATTAAAATTTGTTGTCCGCAAAAATCACATCTTAGTCCAATTACATAACTTCAATTTTCTCAGAACTTAGCAGCAAACTGTACCACCTTTCTTTTGGATATATAAATTATCGTCATAAATAACATTGGCAATAACACACTAACACGCCCCATCCCTCCAATCAACTCAAGAAACCATACCATGTAAAATGCAAACCAGCCAAAATACAATTACACACACGCACAACCAAAAAAAAAAAAAAAAAAAAAAACGCCCTTCACCATAATCACAGCAAACAAGAACCACTAGATATCCAGAAAAAACTAAAGCATAAAAACCGAAGTATCAAAACAAAAACTAGGAAAAGGGAATAAAAAGGAAAACTTACGGCATCCATAACGGGAAGAAGTTAACACAGCGTGTCCAGAAGGGCTGCAGCACATATTTGGCCAAATAAGAGTGATCCACTCCACTGTACTTGTACCTATGCAGAGCAGCAACCCCATGCGCCCCTATGTATCCCATTCTCTCTCTCCCTCTCCTTCTCTTTTCTCCCCAAGATTCTTTATAAACTGTACTATAAAATTACACTTCAAATGCGTAATTCTTGAAAATCCTATAATCTGAATATCCTGCACCAAGAAAACGATATTATATTCTGGGAAAACCTATATACGCAATTGCAAAACCAAGAAAACAAGAATACGGAGTCGCCGATCGAATAGCGAATCTTGTTAAGAGCGCATACAGAGACAGGAATGGGAATTCATATGTATACATACAAAACATACTATGAAAACATTATATGTATTATTTCAAGACGGTCCGACTTTCCTGGCTTAAAAGGGAAACTAAAACGACAAAAAGGAGAGAGATTCTGCAATTTCACCTTCTGTTGAATTGCACGGAGTGATCTGTGGAGAGAGGAAAGAGAATCCCAAGTTCTTATTAATAGATATATATATTTCCTAACGAGAAAAACTAAAGAAAAATGAGTCTTTTCCTCCGCTCCCGCTCGGTTCATCAAAGGCGCTCTTATAATTAAAAAAAGTGCACACGCTTTTTGTGTAGTTTATCGATTAGCAACGAAATTCCCTTTTTTTTAACCTTTTTTCTTTTAAAGAAATGTATGAATTATTTTTTTAATAATTAATTTTAATATAATCAATTCATTATACGAAATAATGAAATCCATTTTGAAACAAGTTAAAAATACAAAGCAAACGCTTTAACTCAAAACTTAATTTTTATAAAATTTTAAATTTTTTATTATCAACCCAGTATCATATTTACTTTATGCAAAAATAGACACACTGATAGTCATGTAAAATACCTGCAAATTGATTGTACCATTGAAACTTGATCCCTCATATTTTAGTAAATTACGACGGGCTCTTATGAGGTTTGTCATAATTATAAAATATTTTTTTATTATTTAAAAAATTAACAATATTCATCTTAAAGTAATGATCATATAATAAATACTCTCACAATAAATTGTCATAAGTGAGTATTCGCTACACAACTATTAATTTCAGGAGGTATTTATAAGCTTTCAAATAACGATGAAGTATTTTATTAGAATTGTGACAATAAAAATTGATAATTTATCAATATATGTGTCAGGAAAAAAGTTTAATGTATTAATAACGAAACAAAACCTAATAATGGAGTTTGAATCAAACAAAAAGTGGTCAAATGCATTTAAGATGAATGATAAGTGCACAACTAGCTAACTTCTATTGCATTGATCTCAACCTGTCTTTTAGGCTTAATGAAAATTGATGGCAACAAACTCCAACACACATTAGTCAAAATTATTTAATTTTAAGTGGCATATATGCTGGGATTCCGGCATCTCTTTTTCTCCTCTCTAGTGGATATATGCCCTCCAAATTAAAAAGACTTTTATAATTTATTTATGTCGGCATAACTATATATTATATATATCATATAAATTAAATAAGTTTATTATGAAATAGCTTTATTCTATGGAACTTTAATTAGCAGAAAATGAATATTCCTTTGATTGGGTCCAGAAATATATACGGGGTTTGGTGCAATGAATTTTGTTAATGAATATTATCTTTTACTATAAATGCATCACAACCTTCTTAACGCTTAAGCAACGCTAACGTATTTTCTTACTTTATAGGAAAGTGTCTTTTACAAGACGATGATCTTATTATATATATAGAGAGAGAAAGAGAAATATTGATTCATGATTTTTCATCGTCAATATATAATATTATTAGTTAATAATAATGTTACACGTTCCAGATATAAGAATGAAAAGAATATGTAAGATCGATGCTTTTGTACCTTTTTTTTTAATTACTCTTTGTTAAATGCAATAATTTATTGAGAAATATCATAAGAGTTAATAATTGATTTATTTTTTATGTTATATTGTTCAGTATCTCATTTATATCTTTCAAATTGGATAATGGAAACTTCAATTCTTGTGAATTTGCATGAATTATATATATATATATATATATATATAATATATTCAAAGCACAATGACTCAGTAACTGAACTGATACATGCGCAGTTGCTCATAAGCCATTCTTTTTCCTTACAAGAAATGTGTGGTGTCCCATGTTGCCACTTGTACTTTGTGTAACATATGCATGCATGTTGATGTGTTGTTTACTCACAGTATTATTGTATGATTATAGTGTATATTACATTACATGTGGCACACGCAACAAGATCTGCATTTATCTTCGGCCCTTTGTCTCCCAACTCTTTAACATTTTCCTTTGTAAGGTTATTATAGCTTTGGGCATATGTAGGTAATGTGACTAAATCACATCATTCATGTTTCTTCTTTGTCTCTTCACTTTTCTTAACATCATTATAACAATAATTGAACATAAATCACTCGAAGGGGTTTCTGAGGACAACAAAGAAAAAAAATACAAAAACATGCGAATAGACATTGATGTCTTGAATCAAAACAATTAGAAATTTTGGTGGATATTGTATGATTTGTGTTAATAATTATATTTTTAAATAAATTTATATATAAGATATCAATATGATAATTATATAATTTTATGTAGTAATGCAATGAAACTCGAGAAATAGAGTTACGACACTTGTCTCTATCCTAAAGTCATAATTGTCATCCTACGCGTAGGCTTTAACGGCTAATCATGACTAATATATTAAATTAAAATAAAATATAAAAAATTTTTGATAATCTATATTAACATTTCTTACAAACTTGTGTGGAGAAAGAATCTTATGGACTCTGTGTTGCATCTCATGTAGACACAACTACAACCAGTTCTGTTGGTACTCTTGGCCCAACAGGCCCTCTCTTGTCTGAACAAACAAAGACAGATAAGTTGCAATTTGGAGTTTGGACAGGACACATCCATAACCACACCAAATCAAAAAAAGGTGTCTGAAATAATCCCTTCTTTTTTTTTTTTTCTTGAAATAAACTGTAAATAATATTTTATTTTAAAAATAAATTGAAGTGTTTGAATAAAATTATGGGGTCATAAAATATCATTAACAATGTTTTTTTTTTTTTTTGGGAAAAATGAAAAACTCATAAAAAAAAGAAAAAAAAAGTCTTAATCAATATCTAAGTCCCTCTGATCCACACTTACACCTTCCTTTGCTCTTCTCAACCATAAAATTAGTGTGAAAAATCTAAACACAAGAATCAAGCTGAGAACGAGTGGCCAGAAAATGGACGACTATAGTTGAAGTTAGAAACTGAGAACCTACACAAAATAATGGCTTTGGGGAATGAAGGACTCTTTTGTTGTTAGGTTGTAATAACAACCTACACAGAATAATTCGAACAAGAAAATACAGAGCTCGGACACAAATGCCCGCAAAGTCCGATCTATTCGTTCAATCTTATTACATGCCTACTACTTAGAGAGTGTTTGCGCGCGCTTCTAAAAAGCGCTTTTCAGCTTTTGGCTCAAAAAAAGCACTTTTGAGGTGTT
Source organism: Sesamum angolense (assembly GCA_034509725.1). Taxonomy (NCBI): domain Eukaryota; kingdom Viridiplantae; phylum Streptophyta; class Magnoliopsida; order Lamiales; family Pedaliaceae; genus Sesamum; species Sesamum angolense. The sequence goes on along the minus strand of JACGWL010000006.1, from coordinate 1,988,965 downwards.
TGCGATACCAACTTCTGCTTCTGAAACGGCTAAAAAAAGCGCTTTTAGGCCAAAAGCTAGAAGCACCTTCGGGGGTGCTTTTAGCTGCTTTGGCTTTTTTGTAAATAAATTCAACTTTATTTTTTACTATTTTACCCTTATTATAATAACCTTAATTCAATTTTACCTTTTTAATTTTATTTTAAAATTATAGATTTAAAGTTGATATCGAAGTTTTCAAATAATTTAAATTTTAATAATTAAATTTACACTTTCACATGTTTAATATTTTAAGTTTTTATATTTTATGTGCTATATCATCTAATTATATTATTTCTTTCACATGTTATTATTTAATTAATTAATAAAATAATTAATTTTTATAATCATGCAAGTTTAATTATTGTTTATGAATTAATAATTATATTACTTAAATGGATCATTATTAAATTAAATATTTTTAAATATTTAAAAAATAAAAATATAAATACTAATCAAAATAAATTTATATTTTTTGTGAAAAAATAAATATAAAAAAAATAATATGCAAAAGATAGTATGTTTTTGACATATAGGGTCAAAACAGTCTTTCATCAATTAAATTTATTTGAAAGTGATTTTTTTTCCAAACACTATCCAGTTTAGCTTTTATCTGCTTTTCACTTTTTTTACAAACACTACCCACTTTTCATTCTGCTACAACTTCCACTTTCTCTACAAAATCACTTTTTTAAAAGCAAAAGTTTTTGCAAACACTACCTTAGGCTGTAAACTAAAGAACAAGTAGATTCATTGTATTTGTACCTAAGAAAGGTACACCTACAAAATCGTGTATTCGTGGGCTAGGCTTTGAGGGTTGACGTGGGACTATATATTATTTGGAATTCTTCCTTTTTTTTTAAATTTCAAATTAATAGGGATGCTAATTACATAATATATATATATTATATATATATATATATATATATTTTATAACTTTTTAATAAATTATATTGACTAATTGAAGAAAAAAAATAAGATAATTCAACTTTACGGGTTATATTCGTCAATTCAGAGTTGGGTTTTAAAATGGGTGAAACGGTTTTCTGGTCCAACTAGAGGTGGAGTATTAAACTTGATAGATTTATAATGTACGTTTAGAATATATTTGTTTTTTTTTTTAAATATATCACATAAACCAATACAATAATGTATATACACATTTTTTTTAAATAATCTATACATAAAAAACTAAAATATTGTTGCGTATGAATAAATATTTTTTACATAATAATTTGGAACAAGATGGATTTATCGTCCTTTTTATTTAAGATTTTGGTTATAAGGGGTGAATAGCAATTTACCCCCTGTGATATTAGAAATGAGTAAATTACCCCATATAAAAAATAATCAGCAATTTACACCTTATATTTTAAAAAATAAAGCAATTTACTTAAGGAGGTAAATTACTTCAATTTTAAAAATATAGGGAGGTAAATTACTACATTTTAAAAATATAAGAGGATTAATTGTTATTTTATTTTTCATGAAGGGTAAGTTTTTTTTTTTAATCCACGAATTCGATCATAAAAAAACAAGCATGTTTATGGATTAAAAGTATAAATAGTAATTATATAGGGAGTAAAAGTGCAAAATTGCCGAAATTTGGCAAGTAAAGCGTCCTTTGTCAAACTTTAAATCAAACAAATAAAATAGGGAAGAAAATCCCGAGAGTATCGCTTCAACAAGGCAAGTAGTAACTACTCAACGGCACAGACCTACATAAATACAAGCCTCTCGCTCCCTCCTAATACTCATCTAGCTTTCACGTCGAATCCTCCATCAGATTAGAACGGGCTTTACGTACTTTAGGGTTCCATCGTCTTCTTCAGCACCCGTAGTGATAGTTTTTCTGTAAGTATTTTCGGTATTATGTGATGAACTAGTATGTTTTTAATGAGTTGTTTCTGATTTTGTTGTCTGTTCTGCTTGCAGGAATTTTTGGACGTCAATTCTACATCGTTTCTTGGGTTTTATTTGTGAAGCGAATTTAATCTTGTTGTAAGTATGATCTTTTCGTTCTGGCTTTTGACATTGCCCCGATCTTCTTGGTTTTTCGCCTTGTGAATATATTTAGTATTTATAGAGGGAGTTTGTGTTGACCAGGAATGTAGGTTCTTTTATATCGTCTTTGTGTCTTTGAATTGAAAGTTATGAGTTTTCCTTGTTGGAATTTATGATTTTGTACTAGTGTAGTTTATATTTGGGTGGACCTCCAGAAGTAAAATACACAACATACTCTGGCTTTCATGTTTGTTTCTATGTATTGATTCATATTGTTGGTTTTGTGCTTACTATGTATATAGCCTCGTGTCATGTTTAGTTTGGAATGTTGTTTTGATGTTTCCCATCTCACTTTAGGGAAAAGGTAATACTATTCAAGTATTTCTTGATTAATGAACTTTTGTTTTTACATATAGTAATTGTGAATCTGGATGTGCCTTATGACATTATGTTTTTAGTCTGATTTGGTTTTGGATCACATAAGCAGTTTAGTTGGTCATGAATTTCAGTACAGATTTCTTTTAGCAGAATCTGTGTTGACCAAAAATTATCCACAAATTCAATGATTTTTCTCTAGCTGGAGCAAATGTTTGTGATAATAAAGCTGATGATTTCCAATAACATATTCTCTTGGTGATTTCCTAGATGAAGTGAATTTAGTTTTGATGATGACTTCAGTAGTTATTCAGAATTATTTCTGCTTTTCCTACACATTGTGTGTCCTCTTTCTTCTTGTGCACTTTGCTAGTCTGACATGCATCCTTGCTTTCCTTCATGTTTTCACTTTTTTTTGCAAAAATTGAGAAGTGCCAATCATCTTGTTTTCTGTTGTATTGTGATTGATCTATAATGCCAAGTGCCAATCATCTTATTTTCAGATCTGGTCCTATAACTTTGTATGGTACTTGTGCAGCCAAGATTTGATGTTCTAATGGAGTCCAAAGGTGGGAAAAAGAAGTCTAGTAGTAACTCCTTATTCTATGAAGCTCCCTTGGATACAGCATTGGAGACATTCGACCAAACGGAGGCATTAAGAGGTTCAGATCAGCTGCATACTCCAATGTAAGACTATTATCCCTGGTTTTGATGGTATACTTGCTTTCTATTGTATAATGCTGCCACTAAATCCCCTTCATCCTTTTGCAGTGTGCGCGCAGACCATCCTGACACTCCTTTGCTGGTGTCCTAATCACGTCATTAGACGTGGCTGAAAAACTGTTTACTTTTTTAGTTTTTAGTTTTCTACCTGCACTCTTCTTATTCATTTCCAACTGCCTTCATCTCTACTCTCTTTATTGTTGTGAGGATTCTACATTGAAATGGCTCTGTCTATCTCTTCGATTGGGTTTGAGGGTTTTGAGAAAAGGCTTGAAATCTCCTTTTTTCAGCCAAGCATTTTTTCTGATCCTGAAGGGAAGGGACTTCGAGCTCTTTCCAAAGCACAGCTAGATGAAATCTTAGAACCTGCTGAATGCACCATAGTTGCTTCATTATCGAATGAACATGTTGACTCATATATCCTCTCGGAATCGAGCCTTTTGTGTATCCGTACAAGATTATCATCAAAACTTGTGGGACAACAAAATTACTTCTATCTATCCCCTCCATACTGAAGTTGGCTGGGCGTCTTTCTCTTTCAGTTGGAACTGTGAGATATACCCGTGGAAGCTTTATTTTTCCAGGAGCTCAGTCATATCCTCATCGTAGCTTCTCTGAAGAAGTGGCTGTTCTTGATAAATATTTCTGGAAGCTGGGTCCAGGCAGCACGAAGGCTTATGTAATGGGCGGTTCTGATAAACAACAGAAATGGCATGTTTATTCAGCATCTGCAGCTTCTGTTGAAGCTCTCAATCTTGTTTACACATTGGAGATGTGTATGACTGGTTTGGATAGGGAGAAGGCTTCTGTTTTCTACAAAAATGAATCAAACTCTGCTTCTCTCTCATGACCAACAAATCTGGTATAAGAAACATTCTGCCAGAATCATGCATATGCGACTTTGAGTTTGAGCTGTGTGGTTATTCCATGAATTCCATTGAAGGAGCTGCACTGTCTACTATTCATGTTACACCAGAAGACGGTTTTAGTTATGCAAGCTTTGAAGCTGCTGGGTATGACTTCAAACTAGTTAATCTGGACCTGCTGATTGAGCGGGTTTTGATGTGTTTCCACCCAATGGAGTTCTGTTTAGCTTTGCATGCTGATTTTGGTGCTAAGTTACTTGATGACATTCATGCCTTTGATATGGAAGGTTATTCTCTCAACGAGAAAAGCTGCGAAGAGCTGGGAATGGGTGGAATGATCATGTACGAGAAGTTTGTCAGAACTACAACCTGTGGGTCTCCTAGGTCCATTCTAAAATGTTGTGGAGAAGAGGAGGATGAAGAAAAGGAGTAGCATTCAGAGTTTATTACCTTCTTCAAGTAGTAAAATCATGGCTCTCTGAGTACTATTTTGTGCTTTTTTTTTTTTTGCCCTCTCCTTAGTGAGTATCTCTACCTGCTATTCGCTCATGGTTTGTTATCTTTTGCGATTATTGTGCTGATCTACTAATAAATGTTTAAGTTTGTTTGGTTTGTTAACAAGGATCAGATCTTGTTGCTTTTTCAAGTGCATTTTTTTTTGGAGTAAAAAACGGGAGGAACTCGTATATTAATAAAAGGAACAAAGAATCCTTACAATTCCATCAAAACCTACAAAGAAAACTTAAAGTCTCTATCATACGCACTATGGATGGCTGTGCTTCCGTTAGAGCATTAATCTTCAAGTGCATTTAAACATTGTGAATACTCTTCATTGGATTATAGGTCTAAATTTTGTCAGAAGCAACTAAACTAGAGAAACAGAAACCAACCTCACATGAAAATAACCACAAAACAGAAGTAATGTTGTATGGGCAATGGGCAAACGTGTTATATGGTGCCCGAAGGATATTGTTCTTTTGTGGGTGTAATGAGAAAATCTCTTAAAATACTTTGTTCTCAAAATTGTCCTTATCAAACCGTAATAAAGAAAAGTGTATCTATTAGACTACCGTTAAGTTCTTTGCTAGGTATTAGATGAGGGCTTAGGGCGAGTCAATCCCTCTTAGTTTTCTCTTCTAATTAATGAGCTTATGTGTTCTTCACATAAAGACTATGAAAAATTCCGACTACGGGTCTCCTGAAAGGAAATATAGCTCTTATCCAACTCCACAAGACATCTAAATCCATCAGAACTTTGCATTTGTTGACCTAATTTTCTAGCCATGACCCCTGTTTTGTGACAATTATGAAAATTCGCCCCAATTTTCGCCATATTTTTTGGGGTTATGTTTGCATGGTATTGGCCGCGGATACCATCCCAAACCAATTTAATGAAAATGTGGCAAGATTGCTTTAAAATTTCTCCTAACAACAGCAATCCAACATGGAAAAGATTGTTTGTTTTTTTCCTCTAAAGTAGTTGTACTATTTATTCACACCATTTTCCTCTGCCTTTCATTTTTATTGGCAACGGGTCCATAAATGTTCAATCAAATTAGTGGCGCGTGGTCTAATCGTTTTATAGTTTTATATAGTTTTGTGATTTGATGGCTCTGTATTATTTGGACATTTTAGTTAAAATGATACTACTGTGTAATAAATCTGCCAACTTCTGTTTATTTGTTTTTAATTAGTCGGTAGATATTTCTACCTTGATCTGTGTTTAGTCTCAACCCATAAATAAAATTAATACTATCCAAAATTTAAAGCAAGATACATCAACCCTCAATTCAATTTGGCCTCATTCGATAGAATTCTATATGAACAACATTCGTTGAATGGTCTTTATTTCAAGTTTACGTCATGTATATGTTTCCGTAGGGGTAAAGATTCTCTTCAACAAACAAAATAAAGTAAAAGAAAAAAGAAAAAAGTCTATTCAGCTTTGAAATGCAACAGTTTAAATCTTTTATTACAAAATAGTGTTGTCTATTATAATTTTATTTGAAAATTCATATTACTAATATATCTGAGGATATATGTTATACACGTTGACTGTATGTACGTATTAAATGAATGTACGAAATTAGTACTATATATTTACAAGTAAAAGATTTGAACATCAATATTTTAATTTTTGATTCTCTGAAAGTTACTATTTTTGGCATTCCATAAGGCAACATTTTATGAAGGAAAGGAATATAAACATTTGTGTATGGGTATCTAAGGCTTCCACATTTACATCCTTTTCGTCGTATACTTTAGGAATAGGTTATAAATCCACTACAAAAGGTAATGGGAAGCATGGGAATGGCATTAAGGCATCCTACAAAGGGCAACTCTTCAAAAGTTAAATTGGGAATAAATTCTAGGTTGTAAGAAATAATTTGGAGGTGGGCAGCCATCCCTTTCAATTAGGTACCTAATTAGATGCCAAAACTTCCAAACAAAGCAAATCTTTCTATGCTTAGATAGATTCCATTTGTCTTGTCTTTTCCACTCCTCAAGAGTTGGGAAAGTGAAACTCAAATTTTACAATATTATTACGATTTTTTACGCCATTTCATACTATTTTAAGGTAAAGAAAATGACCAAATAACAATTAAGAATCCAAATCCATTTAAACGGTTATATTCGATCCATCAAAATGACTCAAATTCAAGAATTTCAGAGAAAAACTAATGAGCAACTATCATATTGTACATATTCATAATTTAGGACTTGATCTACTTTTGTCGTTGGGTGACTATTGTTGTGGTGCTACCTCAACGGGCCTGATTAGATGTTAGTGGATAACAACAAACAGCCTCATTTTTACAGCCTTTGAAGCATTTCTAAGACAAGCAAAACCTTTGATGGTTCCAAGCTAGTGTGGGGTAAAAGGTTAAAGATGAAAGGGAAAGAAGAAAGTGAAAAATTAGAGACTGAGCAATCATAATATATTGGCAACAGAGTAGGACTGGTTATGAGACATAGTGGGGTTGAGATGTGTAGCATTCATTTTGGATGCTCTTTAATGCGTTTTTACTAAATGGACAAAAGCTGGGAGCCAAAAACATAAATCATATGGAGTTGGTAGTAGTAAATGTTGTAAGGAATGGGCAGCTCTTGGTTTTTATTCAGACCAAACCCATGTTGTGTGAAGAAAACAATAATTTCCTACTCATTTGGGCACCACCCACTCAGACCAAAATCTTGTTTAGGATTATTAATGTCACTTGTCCCACCACATTTCTTGACTACTTTTTGGCTCCAAGCCCCCATGTTTTATGTGTGTGTTGAAGGATGCCATGAATAAAAATGAGAATAATTTCACTAACACCCTTTGAATTTAGGTATATTATAAAGAACTCCCCAGTTTTAAAAAAATATAAAAGTACCAATTTCTACCTAGTTAGAGTACAACATTGCAAATTTGCATCGAATAAGTTGATTAAGAATATGCACAAAATATTAAAGAATTTACGTGTGATTATTCCTGGAAAATACAAATTATAGTATATATTTTTTAATAGGTTCTTCTTAACAAAAAAATAAAAATAAAAGAATTTGTACTAAATAAGTTTCATGAGTAAGGAAAGAGGAGAAGGGATGTAGGTGGGATAAAGGGTAGGGGAGATTGATAGAAAAGAAACCACTATCTTTGCATGCTTCCACAAAGATGAAAGAAGGGTATATAGGAACAGCGACTATTCCTACACCTATAGTGCTTCAATTATCCGGAATTTCACCAAACCAGGACATTCTTGGATCACGGTTTACTTCTTTGATGCTTTTAAGAAATTTATTTCCTTTTTTTTTTTTTTTAATAATTAAAGTTGGAGAAGGACATGTGATGAGGTCTGAAGGTGGTATATGTTCATCTTCTTCTTGTCAATAAAAAAAAAAAAAAAAAGTTTGAAATCAACAATAAACGTTAAAAATGTTCAGATCGCCTTCAATAAAAATACTCCGCAGTCAAATTAGAGATGATCATTGCGATCAATTGGAGCTAAAAAGTAAAATATACTATTCAACATATCTCAATATTCAATTTTAAAAATCTATTTATAGCTTTCATTTAATGGACAAACGACACCGGGATTCTCCCATAGTGCCACGTGTCAGGCCATGGAGGCCCAATTGCAGATTGTTCGGTTGCTTGGGTATTTTTTAGCTTTCTTGGGGTAAAATGAGAAATATGACACTTTTACCTATATTAGCAAGAGAGCAAATTGAATTCACACTGTGTTACATTTTATATTTCATAATTTTTTTGTAAAAATAAAATACTAATTTTATCCCTATTTTATAATAAAAGCCACTGGAATAAAAGGTTCCTTCCAACAGCTATGGATGGTAATGGGGCGGGTCTGGTACGGGTCCGCCCAGACCCGACCCGCCCCATTAAATTTCAGCAAGCCCCATAACCCGGCCCCGCCACGTAGAAAACCCGGCCCCACCCCGCCACCCCGCCCCTCCAACCCGCCCCGAACTCGACCCGACACGGCAACTATAGATTTTTTTTGCACTCTTTTTTCGATTTCTTAAACACAAGAAATTAAAAATTTTCATGATTCCATGCAAATAAAGATATAAATTCCATTATAATAAAACATAACCTATCAATAAAATTTTCAATGACAAATATGAAATTCCAAGGATACAAACATACAAACAACAAGCAAAATCCATATAGATGACATAAAAAATAACAAGTTTGAAATTATAAACAGTTAAATACATGTCCATGCTCCGTGATACACTGATTATGTTTCTTTACTTGCTATCACGATCGTCTTGGTCATCTTCTTCATCGAGAATTGAAGGACAAGTTTGTATACCATCACTTATCGAACAAGTATCTAACAAAAAACAAAAAATATGTATTTCTATGTTTTATATTTATATCAAGATGCATAATATGTATTATGCAATTTATTTTTATTTTTAGTGATTCTTATGAATTAATCTAGAGATAATGATAATAATAATAATAATGATGATAGTTGAAAATTTTTAAGTATTTTAATTATAATAAAATAACAATAAGTTTAATCAATAATTACGATATTTTAAAATTTCGGCACCCGGTTCATACCAAATTCAAATATATATAAGATTATGTCAATTGGATCATATTGGAAGGTGTGATTTAAAATCACATGGCCTGATTGAACGATACACCGTCTTGAATTTTAACGGCCAGATCAACTTATGTTGTTCAACAATATAAGATGATAGTTACATCAATGTAATAATAACATTTATGAATATATAAATTTATTAGTTATTACAGATTGTGAATATATATAAATGTCAACTGTAAAATGTTTTTATGTATTTCAATTACATTACTTTATATAATAGATACTTTTCTTAGTTTTCTACAATTTAAATTATTCAGTATGAATTTATTTTATTTTTGGTATATATTACTACTAAACTAATTAGTAGTTTATATTTATAACAATAAATTAAAATATTATTTTATTTTTTTGTATATAATGAGATCAACAACTTTTAAAAAATAACTTATATTATTTTTAATTAATATTAATAACTATTAAATATTTTAATACCTTAATATAGTTACAAACTTTAAAATGAATTGGATAAACAAAGAATACATTACATTAATATTTTTTTAATAAATAATATCAGTTTAGATTTAAATACTTTAATATAATTTTCAATCTAAAATGAATTGGATAAGACAAAAAATACGTTCATGTTACATGTAAATTATTAAATTTCTTATCAACTATTTTTTTCTATTTTTGGTATTTCTGTACAGTTGGGTACATACAAAAATTATTTAGGATTCATATATATATATATATATATATAATACTATAAATTTTTTATTTATAATATATTATATATTAATAATATTTAATTAAAAAGGGCGGGTCCGGGGAGGGTCCGGGCGGGGCGGGGTCGGGCGGGGTTGGGGCGAGACCCGTACCCCGCCGGGGCTAGAAAAATTTGCCCCGGACCCGGAAAATAACGTACCAGACCCGCCCCATGCGGGGCGGATCCAGGGCGAATTTTTCGGTCTGGGTTGAAATTGCCAACCCTACCAACAGCCAACAGGCAACCGGCAACAGTGGTTGCTTGTGAAAGTGCAAATGCAATTATGATGGAAGCATATGTACTTATAGTTGTCAACAGCAAATTGAAGGACCTGATGCTCATTCACCACATCAATACCTCACAACCTTGCTCTACACGAGATATCGATTTCAAAATACATTGAGAGCGTGTATAAATTGTAGGGATAATTATATTTTTCTCCTTTAAAGTTTGGTGTAATTACACTAAATTTTCTATAGTTTGAGAAATTACATCTAGTACTTTTGAAGTTTGCCTACATCTAATAAATAAGTCCTTCCGTTACTCAAAATTCACAAAATTAATTGATATTAACAAAAAAATCAGAAAAAAAATCTATATTAACCCTTAATTGACTTATTTGTTAGATGTAGGCCAACTCCAAGAATGCTAAGTATAATTTTCCAAACTATAGGGGGTCTACGTATAATTGTACCAAACCTCAGGGAAAGGAGTGTAATTATCCCTAAATTGTATTATGGGTCTATATATATATATATATATATATATATTGTACAATCAATTTCAAATTTAAAGTGTATTTGCAGTAGTTTCTGTTTTCGTGTTAAAAATAAATTATAGAAAATTTTTTGAATTAAACAATATGAAAATTTTGGAGTGTGTGAAAAAAAAAATTAAAAGTGAAGAAAAATTGAAGTTGGAATGTTCGGAAAAAATAATTAATACTTACAATTTTCCTAATAAGTTGCAAAAATTAGCAGGGAGTTGTTTATAACTTTTGATTTAAATTATTTAATTATAAAAAAATTATATAAACAAAAAAATATAGTTTTTTTTTTAAAATTTATTTTCAGTATCTGCAAACATCCTGTAATTCAAGAAGTAGAACTCGGTTCAAGAAAACCATTCAGGGTTTCTGCTTCATCCTTTAATTTAAATACAACATTAATTCACATAAATTAATAGAGCATTAATCTACCCTAAATTTCATTCTCAATTTCTCTTATCTACAAAATTTTTTACCAAGCTCTCTATAAATAAACCTTTATGTTGTGTTTGAATTGATGTATTTAAAGCTTAGAATTTCAAATTCATAATAATAAATCTATTATACTTGTTTGTGTAATTCTATGTTTCAAAAGATTTGAAATATTTTTATTATCATTTTGAGCTATTTTTAGTAATATTTTGATGGATTTCAAATCCTTTTAATACGGGATTCATTTTGAAATTATTTTTACGAATACATAATTCAAATCAAAATCCATTCATCCACTTGAAGCAATGGGTCCAGGCGTTTGCTTTTATATCCAAAAATCAATTTGTTTAGTATAATCCCATTGAAGATACCAATTTTAAATGAAAATTTGCAGTTTAGTTAACTGAAAACACACTTTATCTATACTATATAAAAAGAAAAGACATTTTCTCTCTCACAAATAGCGGTTATGACACCGTAACACTAATTTTATTATTATATCAATAATACCCCTGAGTTGGTATTCTTTCTTTCTTTTCTTTTGTCTTTCTTTCTTTTGTTTTTAGAAATATGATGTATTAGTTTATATACATTTTTCTTATTCATAATATATTTAAAAATATAAAATATTATTTATTATATGCGGACAGGGACAACGTGCCATGATTGCTGGTATATATATATATATATATATATATATATTGTCTATTTTATAGGTGGATTGAATTATATATATATTTGTACTTGGGAGATAAAATTCACTATTTATAGTCAAATCATATTCTTTTGTATGTATATTGTAATTATTGCTTTTAGAAAAAGTCCATAAGATACAAGAATATTTAAATATTGACTTAAAATATGAAAAAAAGGAATAATCACAATGATTGGTGGTAATGCAACGGTAATGGTTGCTAAATTGGCAATAGATTATATAATTAATATAATTGTAATGGCTAATCAATGATTAACAAGTCATAATTGGAGAATTAAGCAATGAGGAATCATGCATGGAAAAGTTGGGATCCCACGTACGCTGCTTGAGTGTGGTGACCGGTGACGAACAGCAGATACGTACATTAATAGGCAGTGGGATCCCAAGAACAGTCAACCCCGGCCCATGATGACGATGATGTCCACTGTGCACGTGCAGTTTGAGGCTACTGATCACTACACCACCCACCCCCATAATCTAGCTATTTGGAATTGCATCAATCAATGTTCATGGCCCTTCTCAGTTCTCACAACCATTTGGCTCCCATCCCATGCATCATCATTACACCAACGTTAACTCACTGTTTGTTAGGATCCTTCCACTTCCACTTCCACCTCACCTGCATCATCTTCCTATCACTTTAATCATTGCTTTCTTTGTTTTTGTTTATTTTGATTTTGATTCATTTTTCAAGTTTTATGAGTGTACGATATGTAAATTCTTTCTTCTGTAATCGAAACAGAATTTATATGTCTATCATCATTGATCGTTCAGACGAGAAGTTTCAGAAAAATAAAAAATAGAGTATTAGAGCTTATAAGTCATAAAGTGAGAATATCATGAGGAGCCAATACATTACCTATCTCTAGCTCTAGGGATCCTAACCCAACTCTTGAGGAATATATACTTAGGTGGAAATCTTGACCAACTTCTCTTACATTAATTCACCTACATTTCAACATTGTAATGAAAAGGTTGTGGATATAAATATATTATTTAAATTGATATATCGTTTAATTTAATGAATATTAACGTAATCATTATGTTAATTACCACGTTCTGATAATTTTGTTATTACTAAAACTTGGTCCAATGGGAGGAAAGCAAATTCAATTTACTTCTTTGAATTGAAAGTATATAAGGGCAAATGTGAGAATGTAAGCCCATTTGCTCTGGCGTTATGGATTCTGCTCTGGCATTATCATCAACCAATTTAATTTAAGTAGGTAGATGACAAGAACAGGGAATGTTTGGTCTCTGATTTCTGACAATCTTAATTGAAACTCACCAAATCCCAATACGCAAAGTCCACACTTAAACAGCAAACCCCCAACACACTACTGTTGTGATATTACTTGACTTGTGTCTGCATGCATGTATTTCATTCCACTGCTATTTCTTTTTCAATTGGAATAAATATCTATACAAAAAATCATATTTCTGTTTTATATGAGTAATATTTAAATTTATTTATGTAAGTTTGTATCTTAATTTTAGTAGTTTATGCGTCTGAAATACATCAAATACTTTCACTGGTATAAATAAGGATAAAATCAGAATTTTGACAGCCCGGATTTAATATTCACACGCAACTACATAAAATTTGTTATATACACGTAATGTGTGTATATTAAATAAAATATAAGATGTAATATTGATTTATATATTGGGTCGTATTAATTAATATCAATAAAGATGTATGAATCCTGAAAAGTTGAAATTGGAGGGAAAAATGAAAAAAAGAAGAAACTTTTGACAGGATTTGTTATTTATTAGCTGTATAATAGGGATAATCTAACTCAAATTGAGTTTAGTCGATTTTGAACAAACTGTATGACATGTGTAATACATTTGCACTGTGATTGATGAACAATTATTACAAAATGATAAATTACGTTATAAGTATATTATATTTATTTTATAATTAATTTGATTTGATCAAATTTAATTTGTGTAAGAATTTTAGGACATACTATTGATAGTGGTTAACAGCCAGCAACCCAATTGCTTTACATTTAAAATTGTGGAATGAGGATCAAAAAGCAAAAGAAGCCAATAACAGCCCTCAAAACCAGAGCATGATTGAAGGAATTTTCTTTCCCTACCACCTTTGGAATTTATCTTGTTGGGGTTGATTTTGAATTTATTTTTTACTTTTTTTTTCTATCTATATATTCTTTTTCTTACAACTTTGTTGGGCAAGTGGCAGGCATGTTTTTTTCTTACTTTTACTGCCAAACCAAGAACCTTCTGTTTTTTCTTGAGACCTGACAGAAGCTGTGAGCCAGTGCTGTTCTGGTACGGCGGGCATCACCACTTGTACTAATTCTCATGTGATGTCTGTGTGTTCCCTGTTTGGTTGAAGACTTGTGTTGAATTCTTCAAACTACAACTTAACTCCTAACAGCATTTTTTATCAGAGTTTCTTTCCACTGCCCAAAACTCTTTCTTTTTCATCTTTCTTGCTTTCTGGCCGGGCTGCTCAGTTTCTCCTCTTCAGCTTCTGAATCAATGAAAATGATGAGTGAAGAAGCTGTTTTCTGGGGTGTAGCTTTTTGCAGCTTCTGGGCTTATGCTGCTGCTATGCTTACCCCAAATGGTGTCAACTTTGAAGGTAAGCTAATTATTGCACTTGATTATAATCTATGTAGAGTTCTACTTTTACCTATATTTTACATATATTGATCAGAAACTTTTACTTTTCAAGAATTTCTGAAATTGTTTGTCTGAACATGTTTCCAGTGCTAGCTTTGATGGATATCAAGAAATCATTAAATGATCCTCACGGAGTGCTTAATTGGGATGAAAATGCTGTTGATCCATGTGGATGGACTATGGTTGGTTGTTCCAAGGATAATCTAGTCATGACTCTGTAAGCTGATCATAAACTTACAAATTTTGTCAGAAAAAAGCAGAAGATATCTACCAGATTCTTGCATGATTTTGTCTGATGGAGTTTGAATGATAATCTTGCAGAGCAATTCCAAGTCAAAGTTTATCCGGCACGATATCGCGAAGTATTGGGAATTTGACTCATCTCACTAGTGTGTAAGTAGCTGAACAATCAAGCTTGGAATAGATACATAATATCAGAGATTTTTAACTGGGAAATCTTGTTTTACAGGCTCTTGCAGGATAATAATATATCAGGGCCTATTCCTCCTGAATTAGAAAAGCTCCCAAAACTTCAAGAACTTGATCTTTCCGAAAACTTGCTTACAGGAGAAATACCCTCTTCTTTAGCCCAACTGAAAAGTCTCCAGTACCTGTAAGTAGCAACATGTTCTGCAGCAGAAAAACAGTGCTTACAATGTAAGAATTTCGAGCTGTTTTTGGTTGAAATTCCATAATGAGTTTTGGCTTTTTCCTCTTTGTTAGGAGGTTGAACAATAATAGTCTTACTGGAGCTATCCCTTTGGCTTTGGGCAACTTGACTCAGCTTACCTTTCTGTAATATTCTTACCTCATTTACCTCTTGTTACTCCATGTATTGTTACTGCAAGATTCTTTCTCTGAAGGACTTCTACTGTTTTGTCTCATGTTTTAGGGACTTGTCGTATAATAATTTGAGCGGGCCGGTTCCGAAGCTTCTTGCCAAAACATTCAAGTAAAATTTTCTAGCACTTTTATTTGTATGTTCCATTTTTCCTTCAATATGTACTAAGTTGTATCATATTTGACCCGATGATAGTGTTCTGGGAAATCCTATGATATGTGCAACGGGCAAAGAGCCGGACTGCAATGGGACTGCACCATTACCTCTATCCTTGTCTCTGAATAATGCACAAAGTAAGAGTTTTTAGTTACACATGCCTTGTGAATTTCCAATCATGTCTCAGCATGTGCTTCTGAACCTCTGCTATAGAATTACATAAATGTTTAATTCCCATTAGAATATGAGTTGGATAAAATGCTAAGGTTCTGTTTTTACTTTTGAAGATCCTCAGCCATCAGGAAGAACGAACAGTCACAAATTCGCCCTGGCGTTCGGGTCAAGCCTCGGTTGCATTTGCATACTGATTCTTGGATTTGGTTTTCTAATCTGGTGGAGACATAAGCACAACAAGCAGATATTTTTCGATGTCCATGGTAAACATCGTGCTATAGTCCTTCCTAATGTTTGGCAATTCTAACAATCATTTGCCTGCTCATGTATCCCAAAAATTATTCTGCTTCTCTTGAATCCCAGAACAATATCGCGAAGAAATCTGCCTTGGAAACTTGAGAAAGTTCCAGTTCAGAGAACTTCAGATTGCCACCCACAACTTCAGCAGCAAGAACATCATTGGGAAAGGAGGCTTTGGTAATGTCTACAAAGGTTACCTCCGAGATGGAACAGTTGTAGCTGTAAAAAGGCTCAAAGATGGGAGTAACGTCGGTGGAGAGATTCAGTTCCAGACTGAAGTTGAGATGATCAGTCTTGCAGTTCACAGAAACCTCCTTCGCCTCTATGGATTCTGCATCACTCCAACTGAAAGGCTTCTCATTTATCCCTATATGGCCAATGGAAATGTTGCTTCGCGTCTCAAAGGTAAAAGATGATCTATATGGTTCTAATAATCCATATTTGTGCTTATAGGCGTATATTTGTCAATTGTGTCTGCCTGTTCTGTTGCAGCCAAACCACCCTTGGATTGGGGTACTAGGAAGAGAATAGCATTGGGAGCAGCAAGGGGTTTGTTATACCTGCACGAGCAATGTGATCCGAAGATCATTCACCGGGATGTAAAGGCAGCAAATATTCTGCTTGATGAGTATTATGAGGCCGTGGTTGGAGATTTCGGGCTGGCAAAGCTTCTTGATCACCGGGATTCACATGTTACAACAGCTGTACGTGGCACAGTTGGGCATATAGCTCCTGAATATTTGTCAACGGGCCAGTCCTCAGAGAAAACCGACGTTTTTGGATTTGGAATTCTGCTGCTAGAACTGATCACTGGTCAGAGGGCTCTTGAATTTGGCAAAGCTGCCAACCAGAAAGGAGCTATGCTTGACTGGGTAAGCACAAAGAACAGCACTTGGTATTTTTTTCTGAAAGCAGTGAATTCATGTTTCTTGTTCTCTGAATAGAATTGTGGATTCAGGTGAAGAAAATTCATCAAGAAAAGAAGCTTGACATGCTGGTGGACAAGGACCTTAGGAACAACTATGACCGGATTGAGCTCGAAGAAATGGTGCAGGTAGCTTTGTTATGCACTCAGTATCTACCCAACCACAGACCGAAAATGTCTGAAGTGGTTAGAATGCTTGAAGGAGACGGGCTTGCTGAAAAATGGGAAGCTTCTCAAAGAGCTGAGGTGACTCGATGTCGGGCCAATGAATTCTCCTCTTCGGAGAGATATTCTGACCTTACGGATGACTCATCGTTGCTGGTTCAGGCCATGGAACTCTCAGGTCCCAGGTGATAACAAGTTTTGAACGGGAGAAGGAAAGAAAGATGAACAGAAAGTCAATAGCTTAATTTCTCTAAAACAATCTGTGTATAGATTGATGTGGAAACACCTGAGTGAAAACTTAGACTTGAATGTATAGTATCAGTATTGAGGACCTGACATGTAGCAGAAAGTTTTGTGTTCTGTTTTGAGTGAGAATTTCCAGAGGTGAATACAGGTCGAGTTTGTACCAATAATATTCTTGAAAATAAGTTGAGGTTGATTATACACATACGTCTGCATTAGAAGCAAGCTTTTCCACTTCCTCACCATCCCACCAACCCCAACATCCAACAACTTCATTTTGTGAGAAACTGGTTGTAATATATCCAGACCTCAATGAGTGTCTGTAATAGGCCTTTGAAATATGAACAGTTTGCAAATCTACAACTATTACAGTGTATTGAGGAGGACAATGAATTTTAGTCCCCCTTGACAGCAGTTGTAGTGACAAAAGCTAAGGTTATATGTAGCTATAATCATGTTTCAAGATACTTTAACCTGACATACATGAAATACAGGTTGTATAACTAATCATACACTACGAGCGTGCAGAGAGACCACAACAGAGCAATTTTCTGGTTAAAAGGTCACAATTTTCACCGTCAACGTAAAATTTCATAAGATGTCTCTTATGTGTTATCTCCTATGAATTTCAGGAAATGCAAAAGATCAAAGGGAAACCCCACAAAACTACAAAATTTGTTAAAGTACGCCCTTCACTTCACAACTCTTTTAAACAAGAAAAGAGAGGTGATTTGCCTCAAAAGCACACATCAGTTGATCCATGCAAAGTCTATATTCCCGAACAAGAAGGGCAGCGCTGCAAAATAATAAGTGTGGGGACCCAATAACAGATTATCTATAATGAGAGACAAGAGAAACTTTAATTTACATGTCAGTCGATACTCGTTCTGGTGTGAGCTCAGTTTCGGGATAGAAGACCCTTGAACCAAAAGATTCCCAAACTGCCGACTGCCAATGATGCTAAGATGATGGAAACTCTTGTTAAATCATTTTCAGGAGTTACATTTGTATTATGTCTTTTGTCACGTTCTGATCTTTCCCCCAATTTTTCACGTAAAAGATTGCTAAGGTTGTCCAGCTGATGCATAACTTGGCGCTGACCCCGTGCTACACTCGATAGCTGTAAAAGGAATAGAAAATAAGACAGATTATCAAGGGGGATAAATCAGAAAGCAAAGCCAGGTATAAAGCAATTAATGCAAGAGACTAAAAAGGTACCTCGTCAAACAAAGATGACTCTTTTGCTAGCTGGGAAGAAGATGATGAATTTGGCATCATAGGTCCAGTTAAAGATCCATTCCCCAAACCGGATATGAAGTAAGAAGTTGGAGCCGACCCATTATAGGTTTCAGCTTGCAATGCTATATTTTGTGAGCTAGGAGAAGATTTTGTGCTTGTTAACTTGGAATTTAGCTCTTCAATGCGAGACGTGAAATCATCCATCCTGTCATTTAGCGTAGAAATCTGTTCTGAAAGATGTGCGACGGCTCCCTGTCAAATATATGCACACAAAAGATCAAAGACTAAACAAGATATTCAAGTATGTATGAGAGGTTAGACAACAATTTCACCGTAACTGGTCAAACTGTACCTGATTCGCTAATGTTGCTGAAGAGTCCGCCGTCCTATCCTCAAACCTCCTGTTCTTGGACAGGTTCTTGTCTCTGTTTGTTGAATATGAATGTGACATGCCACTGTCATAAACAAATCATTGCATACAAGTTCAAGGATATGAAAGACCAACAATTGATTAAGTGAAAAGACTGTTGATCGCACAAACATCACACAGTTGTAAAAGAAGCGGATATGGAGGCTACCTCTGACCCAGAAATTTTGTGGAATTCTTGTTAAGAGCCAAATACTTTATACAGGCATACTCCATATGCTAAGTATAAAGAAAAGCAGGCAAAGAAAAAGATAAAGATAAAGAAACATCCAGTTCTATCATCAAGCCCTTTCTGTTTGATCCTCTGACTTTTAGACAGTTACATGCATATGTAGTTCTCTATATGCTTTAAGACAGTTGCATGGATAAGTTTCAGTAAGATAACATAAACTCTTTTCCCCAAAATCATGCTGTTGAAGTGCTTTGAGAGGGCTAAATGCTCCTTTCTTCTAATTGAAGAGAAACGACCAAGAGAGGAAATACCAGCACTTAAATAGACAGAATTTTTCAACTTAGTTAAAAACAGGGGACTAATGATTACAGTATATAATGTTTTAAACAAGTAACATAAATTCACCCACAAATTCATGTACATTCAGTATGTACCAATTTCACACCAAGTTTATGTGAAAAACATCCCACTCAACACCAATTAATTTTAAAAATTGGTTATGAAGGTAAATTCTCAGAAGCCATAAAAGATGAATTAATCTAATGGCACAATCCAAGGCTTAAAATGTACAAGATAGCAAGTGTACCTTCTAAGATTCTTGATTCTTGCTGCCCTCTCTGCTGAGGCTCGGGAAAGTGCTTCCTTTGGGCTTGAGACAGAGTCCTCATCTATGCTTAGCTTGGTTTTCAAATCATCTGGCAGTGCCTGTCAAAATCTCTGGTTACAGCTACAGATGGAAGAAGGCAACAACGGAAGCTAGAGTAGTTAACATACCATAACCTCATTGACAAGTTTCTCCAACTATTTGTTCAATATAAGTTCTTGGAACATATGAACCTTCCAAACCCAGTTGTTCTGCTACACATTTTACGACAATGCGATCTCTACCTTGTACCTATCTCAAACAAAAAGGTATCAACCTTTTTCTTTAATGAATCACAGAAACAAAAGCAGATAACAAACTCGACAAACAAAGGACCAAGGGTCACTATACAGACGTACACTTGCTAAACAACATCTTCTTTAAGAACATGCATATCTTGCAAACAAGAAAACTTTGTACATAACCTCGATATGGAGAAGGATGCAGCAGTGCATCAAAGAAAGTATACCGAGAATATGAATTAAGTAAAAATTTGCCCATTATTCATCCTAAAAGCAATAATTTGTCTAGTTAAGTCAGATGAAACTATTAATCAAACAGTAACAAAGAAACCATTTACCAGTAACTACATATCTGATTACCAAACTAGGGAATGAATAATTCTTAAGCCTCGAAAAGAGATACATAACTTGAGGAGAGCTGTCAGCTTTCCAGCTAGTACATAATTCACCAAGAATAAGAAAACATAGACTATATGCAGTAGTCAACAACTTGAAGACTTCGGACTTGCTACTCCATGTAATTTGTGAATAACAGAATCAGATAATGTGATAGATAGAAGGCATGAGTATAGAAGATAGAGAAAATATCAGCATTATAAAGGTTAGTAAATTATAGGAGGAAGGAGTGACAGACAAAGAGAATTAATGCACTACCTGAACATAATGACGGTTTAACTGCTCCAGCCAATCAATTTTCACGCAGACCCTTTCATCAGAAAAGACATGGCTGCTTCTTTTGAGTATGGCTGCTATTGTGTATCCCAAGGCATTAGTCCACCAAGAAGCCGCACGCTAACTTCAAAAGTTATTCTCGGAGATATGACAAATGGAGGATCAGTGACCCATTCCTAAAGTTCAGAAGCATATGTATTCTTTAGACAAACTAGAAAACAATTGCTTTTGATGTTAAATTGATATAAAGAGAGGCTTCCAGATTTTCCTAGAAAGCTTTCAGCAGATCAGGATGAGATCCTTAGAGCATAATATAAGCACAATGACAATGCAAAACAATTCCCTAGGTGTATAAGAGAAACAGTATTATAATCAAAGAAGAGAGAGATGCAGGGACCTCCTCAATTTGAAACTTAACTTTCTGTGCATCTGTTTGATTTTGTGCATGTTAGTTTGGAGTATGTGTTAAAGAGAGACAGAAATAGATAGATGAGCAGGGGAAGAAACAAAAGTAAAGCTTCTTGTAAATGTTATAGCAGTTCTATGATGTTTGTTGAATTCCGACATGATTATGTCTGTTTTGGCATAAATAAGTGGCGAAAAGTGAAAACAAATACTTCTAAGCACTGAAATATTAGGAACAGACCTCAAACATGAGATTGTACTTTCCATCTTTATTACGCATCCGCAAATAAGATTGGCAGGTCTCCGGATCTTCACCAGGCGGTAGAAGATATATGTCATAAGTTTGTTCTGTACTTTCGGCATGTTCTTCAGACATGATCGATTTGACTTGCTTGACAGTTACATCCCTCATAGACTAAAGAACATGTATCAAACAGTTATATCTGCCGTAGTTACAATTATAAACTATTACCAAGAAACCTTTTGACTGAAGCATCATTGGCATAATTGGTTAAGGCAGAAAACTTATAGGTCAGAAGGTTACCTTAAGTATATAAGTAGGAGACTGGAATCCAGTAAATGGGTTAAATTTGTTGATAATTTTTATATGTGCAGTACGGAGGTCAGGCTCAATAAAAGCCTTATATACAGCACAACACCCTGGAAGCATTAGGTACTAATCTATATATATAGTAGCTCAGAGATTAGGAGTACAAACTGTTTCAGATATTTGGTGTATTATTTCTTCTGGTTCCTGGTTTCACGTTGTATGTCCCGTAAAACCCGTTTAACAAGATCAAGTGAACACCACCTGTCACAGAAACCCGAAGATCCAAAAAAGGACGCAACTTTTCACTTAAAGCATAGATGCCCTCGATAACCACAATGCGGGAGCTTGGGACTTCAAGTGTCCTGCCATTATCAGCATATAAATTCATGAGGTCTGAAAAAATAGATTCTGGAGGAAGAGATGAAGCAAGATACATATAACCTCAGCTCTGTATTCCAAGCACCGATAAAGTGCTTTTTCACTCAAATAAAACAAACATGACCAAAAAAACATTACAACTAGAAATGCAAAAAACATGGGAAGAACGTAAAAAGTATGTGAATTATATATGATGATGAACAACATATTAGCTTATGTTGGCCAAGGTTTCAAAATCCATCAACCCAATAGGGCGCCACTTAATTATCCAAGAAACTCTTTTTACTATCAATATTGAAACCAAGATTGACAGGCACGCAATCCGTAAGTAACCGGACAGGGGGCGAAAGGATAAACACATCACAGCTGTCTAGATCAGGCATAACAGCTCCCAAATAAACTTGACTTAATTGTAAGAGCTATGGTGACACAGCAGTGATGGTTTGGGACCTGTATCCTGTGCGAGAGCTAGATTTGAAATCATATACTGGGACATCAACAGGCTTCCCTGCCTTCAGATCTTGAATGTTTTTCAGCAAAGTGTCATAGTCTGTCAAGCGTGGATCTGTTACATGATACAGCAAGAGACATATCACCTATTTGTACTTGGTGCATCAGAAAAAGTGTTAACAGTTCATGGACAAAGAACTATTAATCACTCCAGGGCCTCAATCTGGGTAGGTTTAGGGTAAAATGTAAGTGTATACAAACTTCAGCATGTTCTGAAAGAAAAAATGGTCGAAACATAGATGATAGATTTATGGTTAAAAATCATATATAAAGAAACTTTTGGGTCTGAAGAAGGCCATTTGCAGGATTAGATTCAGTTCTTTTTCATGAAAATTGTGCATTTGACACAATTTTCATATTATCATTATGCCTTCAAATTATAAATGCAGGTAATTACTCGCAATACTGCACCATTTTCATAATTTTTTGTCTTCTCAATTCACTCAAAACACATCACTATGTCATCAAAACATTCTGGTACAAACTTTCTGGAGAAAAGGTCAGTCCTCTACATTGTTATCTACACAAATGCAAATAATTTATATTAATCATTTTGTATTATCCAAACTAAATGAAGATCACGAAAAGGGAAAGAAAAGAATGCTTCAGCGAAAAGCAGTAAATCTATCTCCATTTCAGAAAACAGCTTTCCAGAGAAAGAGAAAAGCTCCAATAGCCAAATCAGCATACACTATGAATCTTAACCTAAAAAAGTCAGTAGTGCAGAAAGAGGTCTTTGAGGAAAAGAAATATCAATGAACATATCATACCATCAAAGTTCCCATCGATAATCCGACTTGCATCATTGTAATTGTCCATTGAAATGACACCTATGCTTGGCATAAAGTTTAGTATCTTCTCAGTGAATGCAGTCTTACCAGCCCCGGAGGGTCCGGCAACTCCTATCAGTATAAGTCCATCGTTCTTCTGTGCCAACAACTGGCATGCACGGACTACAACAAAGAAACCTTTCTCAAAGACAAATTATCAGGATAGGAGCAATCTCATAGCGGTCTGAGTCCTTCCTTTTAATCAATCGAACTTGATCTTTCAAGAGACCAGGTTTCCGATGAGCTAAATCAGCATTAGAAGTATCTTTAGCCATTGATATTATAACTGATTTTCTGCTGAAAAGGAAAGGACGGTTATAACATTGATAATATGAAAAGTACAGAA
This sequence comes from Sesamum angolense, assembly GCA_034509725.1. Taxonomy (NCBI): domain Eukaryota; kingdom Viridiplantae; phylum Streptophyta; class Magnoliopsida; order Lamiales; family Pedaliaceae; genus Sesamum; species Sesamum angolense. Next base: position 1,965,358 of record JACGWL010000006.1, on the reverse strand, counting down.
AAAGTTAACTGCAAGAAATTAGTTCAGAGACAGATAAATTATGGTATTTCTTTACTTCACTCAAACTTGCAGAGTCTAGCTAAATCACTTGCATGTATTGTGTGTGTTCTAAAACATCGTCATTATTCCATCATACGACAATAATGCTGAAATGTAAACAAAATATGCTCAAATATTCTCACAATCCAATGCCACAAACAAATATTGGCTAAGTAGAGAAAGATTCTACGACTTCGTTAAAAAGATCATATACTATGATACGTTGTAGATATTGATATCGTAAGCTGCAGTTAGTTCCATTCTCAGGAAACAGCAAAACTTCATCCCATCAACATGAAAGGTGGAACTGTCACTACAGTACATACACCCAAGAGCTTCTGATGTATTTAACGGGGCAGAATCCCCCTAACAACCAGGATCATTAGCTACAAAAGTAGCTTCTTGCGGTCAAAATCCACAATTCCGACAAAAGGTTAGACGAAAGGAGTAAACTAATAGCAGATTTAATAGAAAATTGAATACACTATAGAACCAAATCTCATACGATGTGCCCAACATCCTAACAAATTGGTAACACGTCAAATCACCAGGCCAAGCTATGTCGTTTCAGCTTAGCAATTCAACCATTTGGCATCCCCTAACATGTTTCATACCAACCCACATGCTAATACACTGCCAACTCCTCCAACAGGTAACCCCATTCTCCACAAAGAACAAATCAATTCATACAAAAAAAGGACCAAAACAGTATCAAGAAACACATCTTTTAACACAACCCTCACCATTTCACTGACCCAATATTCAATCAAATCAATACCCATTGCACACAAGAAGAACAAAACACGATCAGCATTACAACAACACACAGAAACGGCAAACAAACACATACCCAGATGAAAAAATAGCGGAAAATCAACTCTGAGCCAAGAAAAGTCGCAAATTCCGGCCAAGAATCAAGTTCTTGATATTTTCTTGGATCTAGAAACTAAAGCTTATAGAACAAAGGTAACCTTCTTGCAACATAAAAATAAACAAGAAAGTCCCAGTTCACTTAGAGATGGAAAAAATCAAGAAAACAGGGACGGGAGAAAATTAAAATTAAAAAAAAAAAAAAAAAGTGAGTCTGGATAAATATATATATTCAAGAAAATATAAAAAAAATATTGAAATAAGACTGACCTGACCTCCCCCTGTGTTGATACTCTGTTTTTCTGTTACAAGTGGGGTTCAGCAAAAGAAAAGCGTAGAAGCTTTCGGGCATTAACTCCTTAATGGGGAGGTGCGAATGCGATATCCGTTTGTTCGTATACGCACTACGTGTGCATTTTGCTTTCCATTCTTGATTTCTGCTATTCTCTCTTGTTTTGCGTGTATTCTTTTCTTAATTTTAAACTTTTTCTTTTCTGGGATTTTTGATTTTGGGAAACTGCGAATTCATCACAATTCTCCACCATTATTTATAATCTGATGATGCAGCGACACCCCACCCCACCGCACTTTCATTCTCATGCCTCATTCATATATTTTTATTTTTTATTTTTTTTCAAAAGAAACATACTTGTATAGTCTATCTTTGTTTTTTTTAAGGTTTCTTTCTGGAAAAACAATAATCTTATTCTGTATGAATACTCGGAGTTCATACAATTATGTGCTCTTACACAAAACAACACTACTCTATAAATTTAAAAGTAAATTTAAATGTCAAATTTTTCAGAGAAAAAAAAAAAAAAACACAAACTTTATTATTTATTTATATATAATTGATGCTGATATATAATTACAGCAAATCATAAATTCCCGATCTCTACTGTTAGGCCAAAGTTTCATTAGTGAATGTGAGACCGAAATGTCTATTAGGTAGTTCAATATTGAAAAAATGTGATAATCATTTCGATAACATCAAATAATTGGTAGATATTTAAACCAAATTGATAACATTAAGCAATAATAACTACTCCCCAACGTTAGAGAAATGTGACGATCATTAATCTTTTCATTTCAGCAAATGATCGTGTAATAATAACTCAACAAGCACTAAACCAAACACGCCCTTTGAAAATATCTGTTGCTGGTGGATGTTTCATGGCTACTGGGAACTGTTGGGAAATTGACACGAGTCAGATGACTCACTCCACTTGCGCCGAAAATGAGGGAACTGAGGGATTTCATATAAAACGTTTTTTTCATTTGAATTTCTATAAAAGATGATATAACGTCCCTTTTTCTGAAATTTAAAGTAATTATATATAAAAAAATTATTTTAAGAAACTATATTTAGTATTTTCAAAATTTACTTCTATCTAATAAATAAGTTCATTTTTTGATTAAATTCACTGAATCTGTTTATATTAATAAAAAAAATTAATCAAAAATTGATTTTTATTATCAATTGACTTATTGCGAGTCAAATAATATTTTTTTTAATTAAACTAGCCCTATAACGATGAAGATATTTCTCCTCACTTGTATTAACACGTGAAGGCGTATGAGGGTAATTTGATCATAAGAAAATTTATTTGACCTGCAATAGTCAGTAATCAGTCAACCGATGTTAATAAAACTTTTTTTCTAAGTTTTTTTTGTTAATATTAACAAATTTGATGAACTTTGCCTAATAGAGGGACTTATTTGTTAGACGGAAGTAAAGTTCAGGAGTACTAGATATAATTTCTCAAACCACAAGGAATTTACGTGTAATTACATCAAATATCAGAAAAAGGGGCGTAATTATTCCTTTTTTATTTTTTTCTCTCTCTCTCATTTTATAGTAAATTGAAAATATTGAAAACCAGCAACTCAAATGATTGGAAATATTGAAAACAAATTGATGAGAATCCATAATTGCCAATTCATTCTTTTTATTTATTGAGCTCGATTTGTTAAATCATTTAATATCTTTATAAAGATTTAAAATATTGATATTTTTAAATTAATAAATATATAGTCAAATAAAATAAATAACAAACTACTACTATAAAAATAGGTTATATACCGACATTCATAGGACTTAAAGATTCGAGCGTACCACTCAAACAAAGTCTCATTGGTCCATGGTGGCCAATTTCTTGTGAATGTCAAATACGTGTATCTTGATCAGGTTATTTTATGATAATTTCATGAAATCCCCGTTGTGTTCTTTTTCGTACATACTTTTAATGTTTATTGATATGAAACAAATATACTCAAATTCTATTGACATAATTTATTAACATCATCGTAGAAAATGAATGAAAGGGACTTGACAATTACATAAATTTTTCTAGAAGAGTTTGATCTAGACACATTCAAACCTTTAAATTTTCTAAAATCACATTTATCCTAATATTTTTTTGTTTAGAAAATATATACCATATTTTTCGCCAATGAGGCCTAACTTAGTAGGCGAAGTTGAGGCCCTATGATATTAATTTATTTCAATTAATAATATTTTATCACTCTCACCTTAAAAACAAAAACAAAAAAAACTTCCATATTTTTCTACAATATATCTCAAACCCAATTCACATATAATTTGAAAAACCACTTGAGATTAATTCAATTCAAAACAATGTGGGTCATAAGAAGAAAGGTAAACCAACGAATGATATCAAGATGAAAGTCAACCATGAAACTATCCAAGCATAATAGTCAAAAGGAAATTACAATGATTTTTCTATCCGTAAAAAGTCAAGTCATATAATTAATTAGTAACGAAGGAGTTCGACAACAAACGATTACTTCTAGCAATATTAATTGAATTCTCGTCAATACTCGCATACAGCGCAGACAAGACCAACCACACAAGCAAATAAGGTATAGCATTAAAGCAGTATAAATTGAACGGATTCAGAATTTGGATTGCATGAATAAGTGAAGGCAATAGATATTATATAACGATGCTAGCACAAGAGGATCATCTTGAGGGAGACACTAGCACGCAACACTATACCAAGTTTCAATTACTCACTCCCCTTATAATAGTTTTAAAAAGATAAATTTCTAACAAAAATATTACATACTAAAAAGTTGAAAATCGCACCTCAGGAGACACAAGTCCAACATGTGTACAACAACAACAACTTTTGCCTAAAACTCTTAAGAATGTGAAGTCCAACTCCAACATTTGTCAGCAAAAGTTGTTGGTCAGCCTGAAGGAGCAGTCTCGTGGTCGTGGCCGAATGTAAGTCAAGTGGAACTAGAGTGCGGTAATAGAATTAACCCATAAGAAAATAAAATCTTAATAGGTTGTATAAGATTCAAATTCCACGAACAAAGATTCGACGAAATATCTAGACAAATATTTTTCCAACATTTGAGACAATTTAATGAAAATTTTTTTACAGGAAAGAAATAATTTCTAATATCTCTTACTTAAATTAATATTAGCAAATTTAATAATCTTTTAATTCTTACCTAATCACGATTATTCAACATATCCACATAAATACGAGAAGAATAATCCAACTTTCCCTAGATGACAAAGTCATGAACTTGTAGAGTTCCAATGGACAAGTTTAGGACAAATGATGGTATATTAGAAATCAGTTGATGGAACATGGAACAACATTATTATTATTTTTCCTTTTTTGCTGCAATGAATGAAACATGGGACAACTCAGTATGACAAATGCATGCATTGCCAATACCATGTACAAGGATCAGTGCTGTCAACCATCTATCTGTAATTTTGGTGGGACGACACCTCTCCCTTTCTCTCCAATCTCATCACCCTATCCATCATCATTCAAAGTGTTTGTTACCGACATTTGACACCTTATCCTTCTCGAAATTCACTAACCCACACTCACCCCAACCTTGTGAACACCAAGTTTGAAATCACCGTTTCGATCCCACTATCTCTGTGGGGTGATTTATTATGATATTGGTGTGTAAATTTAATTAAATTGATATGTTGAATAATTTATTAAAATATTAATATAGTTTTATGATATTTGTAAAGGGAAAATAAAAAAGAAGTGTACACGATTGAGAGACAAGTGTTGAAGAGATATGGTGTTTGGAGAGTCCGACACAATGAGCCACAGGTTTGTTACTACATCGGCAGAATATATGCAACATAATGGGATCGATCAAAGTCTACTTTCTTTTGTTTTTGATGCTTTCAATTATATATGGACCATTCATTCCTATTCTTTTTTTTTTTTTTTTCGACGTTTGTTGCTTCTACCTTATCTTTTGTCTGAGGTGTGATGTTGAGGTCTATTTAATTTATTTTTAATAGTAGTATTTATTTATTTTAAAATAATTAATTTATTTAGAAATATTGATATATTATTTACTGAATGTTGTAATAGTATGCTGGTTGACTTCGACGTATTTTTTCTATAAAAAAAAAAGAAGATATTTAGGGAAATGTATAAATTTATGAATTAAAATCACATCATTATGCGGATTAATTTGTTGTAATTGTTTGTTGGTAAAAAATAATTCAGGATAAAGGGTGTGTAAATTTCATAATTTCAATGACACTTGAAAACCCACCATTGATGTATTAGTCTAATGGTTGAGGTGAACGCTGAAGTTCCTCTCAAGTCCCATCGAACATACGGATATTTATTTGATTTTTATGTAAGTATTTGGTCTATTATTGTAATGGTAAAAATTATCATTGAAAATCCAAACATAATTACATTATTTGTCTCAGATATGATATGTTTGAAATAAAAGTGATTATAGAAAGACCGCAATAATTTCGATCGATGGTACGTTCTTCCTTTTCTTTTCTTTTCTTTTTTTTTCTTTTTTTCTGAGCTTACCAGGAAAAGAAAAAAAACAAGAACAAAATGAGACATGTTGCAAGATATTCGGGAAAAACATATTTAAACAAGCGACTTGTTTGATCTTGAAGCCTCAACTTCTTTGTCAAACATTCTTTTTTTTTCACGACAAGAAATTTCCCTTTTAATTATTCTTTTTGTCTCCATAAAATGCAAATGCATATCCCCCACAGATGAGTTTGGCAAAAGATGATAAAATCACGAACAAACGAGCGACATGCGTTATCCTTGCTGCACTCTTCGAGTAGTAGTGTCGAGACATACGTATTAAGAATGTTGAAATCCTGGGACAGTTAACGGGACCAACCTAGTTAATAAAGGAAAAGCAGTTCAAAGCCAACACATATGTTCTAACATAGTAAATTCCCAGTGAAGAATCGTCTGTCTGTCAGTCAGTCCGTCCTTCCCCTTCTGCCCTCTTCGATCAGCCTCTTTGCACTAATTTCCGGTTTATACAAGTTTCTGGAATTGAAAGGAAATCTTTCGTCGTTATTGACTTAAATTTCGTGTTGTGTAAATATACCTGCTTTTGGAATCTGCAATGGAGAACACCAAAAAGCCAAATTGTTTCAGAAAGTATATCTACTATTCTCATAACAGGAACACAACCATCTAAAGGATGTGGGTTTTCAAGCATTCCCGCTTTGGCCATTCCGATGTTTACTTACAATTTACGAGGCACCTTCATTCGACTGAGGCGGTGATGACAATATCCATCATCAATCTTCGTGCTCATTTTCATCTTCAGAATCTGCACAAGGGACAAGGCATATAGTTTATGAATTCTCATTCACATTCTTTGATGTTATATAAATGAATAGCTCTCTTTACTTTGAGGTAGTGAAATGGAAAATACATCAAAATTTCAGTGGGAGAAAAATTTATAATAATAACTAGCAGACTACCAGTTCTATTTCATCATCAGCACAGCTCTAGAACATGCCCCATGACTATGTTGTAGTGGAAGCAAAGTCAAGATGCCTGATAAACTTCCCCGAAATTCTAATCTTTTTAACGGAAGGGTAGTAGATTGATATTCTAATGACAAATATAACATGTCGAGAATATACTTGAACAGGTAATATCCAGACTAGTTTGCAGTTGTCAGGATAAACTTTGATATTTGCAGCTTTGCAGCCCTTGTGCCTCATGTACAGTTCAGCTTAAATGTTCTATCAGTATGGAATGCTGAAAGATGAGTACTCTCCTAACAGCTATCAACATGGAATACTGAAACTTAGTGTTGTAGTGTTAACTGCAACATTTGAGACCTGAAAATGGATAAATGGTATTCAATTCGCACTTACCAGACCTAACATCTTCGCTGACATGGCCCCTTGCTTGGATTTGCTTGACAAGCATTCGGAACATCAACAGCCACCAATAAATATGAAGAACAAGCAAGGAGAAAAGAAGGAAATTGAAAACGTAGTATAGATTGGACCATCGGTTTTGTGCTTCTCCTTATCCAAGGTCTGGATAACTTCATAACTGCACATGTTAAGAGCAGTCTATTACGCATGGTAGTCTCATCTATATCTCTTCTTCATGGAAACAAGCCTTACTAGGAACGAAATAAAGAAGAAACGAAAGCAAAGTAAAAACTGAAAACTTGCTAACGGAATCACAATAATGCAGCATTAGTGATAACTGTATCAACATTCAGCAGATAAGGAATTTTCTGAGTACATACATCTTGCAAAAAAGATGTTCACATTGTGCATTCCATGGAAATTATGGGGGCAAAATAAAGGTAAGTCATAAGTTGGTTTGACATTCTGGGAAGAGAGCAAAAAAAAACACACCAAGTTTATGAGTCTATTGTTGCACTCAGAGATATATGCACGAGTCAAAATACATATGATTTCCAGGTTCACTAGTCTAGCTTAGTACACACATTAGAGCTTACCAATATCAGCATAATGCTACGAATAACTAATATTAGCAGATTTTAACGCAGCAAGATGAATTACTGAGCATAAGATGCCATCAGAGAACCAACTTATGTGTAAATTATATGCCAGAACAATTTCGGTGGTGTCTAAAGAATTTCAAAAAATGGGATAAGGGGAAGAATGAAGAACACCATAACAGACCTTGTGCTCCATAGAATCCAGAACGGATAGTATATCAGACGAAGTATGACCCAAGATAACACAAAAAGGACAAATGAGAAGCTAGCAAGTGCTTCTGCGCCACTGTACTTGGACATCTTTCCAATTTCAAGAAATACATCACTAGCATCATGAAGAGCTAAAACAACTGAACCAACACGCGCAAACCTGCAACAAAACCAGAAATTTGGACAAACCTGCTTATTCATGAGTTTCCGTATTTAAAATATCACAACCTCACCTCTTTAGAAACACACCTTAATACATAGGACAACACAATGAGAATGAGGGTTGCAACATGATGACCCATAGAAACCCCAAAGTCAGAGCGCCTTGTTTCCCAGAATATCAGAGCAAATATTGAGTATGTATAGAACCCGCCAGTATACATATAGAGGCCCTTCAGTTTCAGCCTGGATACAGAAAGACAGTTGTGAACTAGGTAAAATATATAAAAAAATACCAAATACTTTCAATCAAAACTTGAGCAAGTTCTATCAGGAAAGTAAAAGTTATAGTTAAACAATCATTAGCATGAAAAATTACAAATACAAGACCAAAAGATAGGCCTGTAGTCTAGGGGTGTAGATGAGGCGAGCTCAAGCCGAGCTCGGCAAAATTTCAGGCTCGAGCTCTTGCTCGAGTACACTATTTCAAGCTCACACTCGAGCTCGTTGCTCATTTTTTAACTTTTTCTTTTTAATAAAAATATAATATTATAAATAATAATATTAAATATTAATTATAAAAAGTCTTAAAACTATATGCTAAAATAAGTTAATCTAATGTATGAATACAGGGCTTCATAATATCTGTATTATATATCTAATATTAGTTTAATAGTCCATAATTAGTAAAAGTATAGAAAATATACATCAAATTATCTAAATACTTGCACATAATTTGTACAGTTATATATTTACCAAATAAAAAATTAATAAATTATAAAAAGAATTTTAATGCTTATAGTACACCTTTCTAGAAATGTATTTGTCCAGATAAAGTTTTTTTTATTGAATTATATAATATATAAATTTCAAGAAAATAGATAAAGAAAAATTATTTTCTAAAAGTCAAATGAGAATGATCATGAAAAAACATTTTTAAATATATGATGATGGCATTTAAATTTTATATCTTTTGACTATACAAAAATAAAAGGAAGAATTTCTTAAATCAAGCAGTAATTGAACTCATTTTAGACATATATATAATGCATTAATATTGAAAATAGTAAGTAAAATTGTTCAACCACTATTGTTATTATTATCTCTAGATTAAGCCATGGGGATCACAAAATTTCAACATAGGGTTATAGGCAGTAATATAGAAATATTACATATTATGTATCTTGGTACAATTAAATATACACTCATGAATAAATATAAAAAATCATAAGTTAATTATTAGAACTTGTTAATTTACAAAAGTACAAGAGATTACAAATAGATTTGAAATATACAATAGAATTCATATGCATTACATTAAACAATTATTTACAATATAAAAATTCAAAAGATACTATGATTAAACTTATTTTTAGATAGATATTAGATAATATAAATAAATATAATATATTTATTATTATCAAAAATAAAAATATGAGACATTGATTAAATATGATTCTAATATATAAGGAATTTCGGATATGAACTTGATATAATATTGAATATGTAATTATATATATATATATATATATATATATATATATATATATAAAATACTTAGAAAATCCTTTAAAAAAATACTTAAAAAATAGAAAAAAGCTTGCAAGCTGGCTCACGAGCTTTTGAACACTAAAACTTATGCTCGAGTCGAGCCGGCTCGGCTCATATTGCACCCCCACCCTGTAGGGGGTTATGCAACCATCTACAGGTCATGACTTCAAAGCATTCCTCTTTCTACAAAGCTGAGATGATGCCTGAACTGAAAAGTACGGCAAAGAAAGGGAATCTTACTTGTATGTTTGATCAGGCCAGACCTGGTCCCCAGGCCCCACCCAGAAATACTTTGTTTTTGTGAACCAAGGCTCGTTGTAAGTCACAGCAAGTGCCAATACCTCAGCAGAAAGATAGTAAATGCATTTCCATGCTGACTCCTTGAACTTGCCCAACTTCTTTTTCTGCTCTTCTGTCTCATTTGCCACCACATGCGTTCCCTTTCCAAATATTAATCGCCTTCCGGCACTCTGCAAAATATAAATCCATCTAAATTGAGCAGAAGTTCTTGAAAACAAGGTAGAAAAAATTCCAAGGTTTAACCTGTACAGTTTTTTAGGATCAGAAGTACTTTAGTTGTATGATAACAAGATAAATAATTCTGAGAATGGAAACAGAAATTTAGTCAATGATTTTACTCGGGCAGATTACTACAGAAACATGCTCATGATTGTTGGTATGTTGTTATTGAAAAAGGGTTACAAATTTAATAAATTTCAACTGGACATAATTTGTAAATTTCATTGAAGATCTGGGTGGGGTTGTGTCATTAACAGATGAGAAACAGCAAAGGGTCAATGGGAAAAAGCATTTGTTTTCTTAAACTTGGTAGACTGAGATAATAGTTTACTGAACATTCACTAAAAACTTGTCCAACAAATGGCGTTGTCCTTGATTCGCCATGCAAGTCTACTTCAAGTTCAAGCTACTCCAGAGTGTTTAAAAAAGATTGGAGATGTAAACAACAGTTTCAGATAACAGTTGATACATAGGCATGATGTCATTTCAAGTATGACATGCATGCAGCAATCTAGAACTAAACCAAAGAAATGAACAACGCATGAGGCTACAGGAGATCACTTACACTGCTAATTAACAAAACAAATGAAGATAGACAAGTTTGTTAGAAAAAATGAGTGCTGCAAAATGACACGGAAGATAAGTAGATGCATAAGGAGGATTATTGGAGTCTAAATAAAGACTCTTTAGCCTCTCATATATAAATGAAGAGCAAGCTTCATGAGACACTTCAAGCACCAAAACAGCTTAAGTAAGCTGCCACAACGCTATATCATGAAACTTGATGCATATAATAGTTCATCTCTACCATGTTTAACAATTTCAACATAATGTATCATAGGAGACTTCAAAATTGGCGTATCTCTCCAGTTTCAAGGCAGAGGCTTCCCACTATACCACATTTAGTATTACTTTCATTTCTCCTTACTCTCTAGTATAACCAATAATCTTAATTCCGACCATGGAAGCTTAGAATCTCTAAACTTTAAACTTTGGAAACTCCAGTCACTAAACCTTAACATCAAGATACGACCAACATCTGAACCTACACTTTCAGCATCACTTTTGAAAACCTTTGTTCTTTTTTCTTTTTCTTTTTTGGGTGGGGGGCCTCGCGGGCACCTAATCCCGCAATCAGCTGAAGCTTGTTGACCAGCAAACAACATTCAGCAGAGACTATAATCCAATATCCCACATTCTTATAAGAGCTGAAAACTTGCACTTGCTTCAATTACACATACAATGCAAAAAGTCATTGAACTAGCACAAACCCATCACAGAAAAGCATAAAATCCAAAAGGGGCCACTTAAGAAGTTCAAGAAAACCCATCACGAACGCAATGTATTACGAGATACGAAAAGCCATCAAATTCAAGAACCAGCTCAATATGCTTGGGAAGAAATACCTGGAAGACGAATCTGTCAAGCAAAAATCGAACTGTGGGGAAAAATAGAGCGAAAAAAGGAAGTACAACCAAATCTTGATAGTGCGGGTAGGATTCCTGCTCCCAGGCCTCGGAATTCATCAATTCAAGAAAACCCATCTCCAATAACTCTTAATATGAGCTTATTTCCCCTATCTCCGTGAAATATGTGATGCATACAGGCGTAGAATCATAGATGATCGATGAAAGATTCGTTGGTTTCTGTTTCTCTGTTAGATGAAGCCTTTCCAAAGCTGCTGCCTTTTACCTATTTTTTTTCTTTCGGGTGGAAAAAGATTGGATCTTTGCGATGGGTCAATAATAAATTTTGAATTGGTTGTAAACACCTAAAATTAGCCTCTCCTTTGTGTTTAATTACTACAGTGCCATCCCCTCGTGTGACTTGGACTCTCCAAAGAGTCATTCATCATTGGTAGTGGAAAAAGGGTCATGTAATAATATTACAGCTATATCTTTATGTACAATACAAATAGAAATAGCTATATAGTCAAACTGTACAACCCATAACCATGTTGGCATAGTCTTGGAATTTTATTAGTGATCAAGGACCGAATATTATCTCATTTAATTACATGGGGCTCATTTTTCAATTAAATTAAGGTCCCAATTCTTGATAAACACATAAAAAGTGCTTTATAGGTATATTATAGGGACCAAACTCAACAAGTTGATTATTGGAATATTATTATATTAGTGAAGTGTAAAAATATCAGTTAATGTGAATCTCGTCCCATTTATATATAATACATTTAACAATTAATATGACATGATCCACCTTTTAATATTTTATATTGATGTTGAGTGAGCAAAAAAATATGTAGAATTAAGTTGGAATACAAAATAAAAAATAAATAACAAAAATTAACAAAATACAAATGAGTGATTTTTTTTTCTTTCTCGTTTATATGTGAGAGATTAAAGTTGAAGTTGGAAGCTTGCAATTTATAGGCACTCCTTAATCAGTTGAATAAGGTTGAATCCTCTGCAGATTCATGGTGGGATTATCTCCTAGTGATTGAGATTCCTTGATTTTAGGGGCAGGGTAAGAGAGTATATTGCGGATGTGGTTATTGGATTTCTTGAGGTATTTGAAGGGATATCCTCCCTCTGTTGGTTTCTCTTGCTGGAAGTTATCTTAGGAATAAAGACACTTTTAAGCCTTCTTCTACGATATCAGGCTCTGATTGGTGTTTATCTGATTTTGTGGGGATAATTGACATGGCTGGAGGGGACCTATGTGGGTGCCACTTGGGCATTCGTGGGTGCCTTGTGGTATGGGTTTGGTTGTACTCGGTCTTATTTTGATTGGGAATCCCAGGTCCCTAGTGTTCCCTGTGGGTCTAATTGTGTCTTGGCCTCTATTTTGGTTGGGAGACCACAAGCCCCTGGCTTTCCTAAAGGTCGTGCGTGTTCTTTTTCTTGACTCTAGACCTCCTTGAGCTAATTTACTTTCCGGATGCACCTCCTAGTTGACTCCTTAGTGCCACTTAGGCGACTAGGTTTTTTAAGATTTTTTGAGTCTTATATTCCTTTAGACTCTCATAATCTCTCTCTCTCTCTCTCTCTCTCTCTCTCTCTCTCTTTAGGTCACTTGAGCCTCTTTGGATCAATCAATTTTTATGAGCATTATGATGCATTAAACGATTTTATATATTTTTAATTATCGGCATCATGATGCATGTAAAATTTTAATATTTTTTTCTCCATCAAAATTCATATTTTTTTGTTTTTCTATAATGTTTTTTTTATAAATAATATTTTTTAAATAAAATCGATAGTTACATAATTATACCAATATTTCAATAAATTGAGCAATATATAGATTTTATTAGTACATCAATATAACAAAGAATCATAAAATAAATTATAATAAACTTACATATATCCAATGGGATTTGTATTTATGACATTAAACTTATTGATTAGAATTTGAAATCTTTTAGCAATTATGTTGATTGATTATACAATCAAATGCAAAATAACTGGTCCTAAATTAATTGATTGAGTCTTTATGGAGGAAATCAATTTAGTAAGAAATTACATAATTGCTGATAGTTGCCAATTATAAATATTCTATTTATAAGGTTAATTATATTTAAATACTCTTTAAAAAATTAACAGAAGCACATTTCAAGAACAAGTGTCAACTTTTGAATTGACATTTAAGAGAAGAGTAAGCAATAATATTCATTTTAGATATTATAACACCTTCAATTAAAATTTATAAATTTTTATTTTATCTATATTTCTCTAGTATTTTTTTTTTCAGAAAATCTAAAATTTGTGTCTGACGGATATTCGAATATTTCTTAAGATTTTAAACCTTGGCAATATTGACATTTTCAGGGAAAAGAATGATTTGATGAATTAGTTTAAGGCAATTTGACTTAGTTGATTAATAATCATATTTATTAGAGGTTGAAGTTTTGGTACTGTGACTTTACGTCCGTCTCCTATAACTTTAAGATGAATGATTAGACAGTTGTTAAAGTTCATAATATGAGAAGGTCAAGTTTGAATCCAATGGTCCCATTGGAAAATGCGCGAATTATAAGAGGGTTCACCTACTTTCGTTCATAATTTTAATATGTTTGAAGACATTTTAACTATTTTAATCATGTTTCATAATCAATATTTGATGGATTCGATTTTCAAATGTCGTCTATTGTTCAATGTCTATACTGGTGTACGAGGAACGAGCTTGAAATCTATGCAAAGAGACAAGTGAACTCAGACTTGACTCGGTATGAGCACTTCGATGCTTAAATCAGTGTCTATATAAATAGGTTGTATATCGTGTATCGATATGAATAGTGAATGTAGTTATGAAATAGTTATCTTGACCAATCTTAAATGTAAAGGTATATATACTTAGGACCAGCTGTACAGACGACATATGTCCATCAATGCGATGCATCCACGTGTTCCTCATTCCTTACTTTCTGATGACTTATATACTTAATGGGCTTCCCTCTTTATCTATAGGTTCATACCATTCCTAAAATATTTGGACCCACTTCACCGATTTGGGCCTTGCTCATTTTATCCACACCAACACTAAATTCGACATAATTTTTAGATCATGTTAGCTTGGAAATTTTGTACCTAGATATTTATTTACCAACCTTGGGCTGGTAAAAATATATATGGGATTCACTATAATGGACCCATCATCCAAAGTTTCATTTTATGGCCGACAAATTTTGGTAACAAGCAAATGATTATGACATATCAAGTTTTAAGGATTGGTAACATTAGTACAAGCCCGAAAGGGATGTTCTGAAAAATTAATGTAGTGCAACTTAGATAAAAAATTTATTTAAATATCATACAAGTTAATTATAATTTTAAATAAAACATATTTTGAGAAGAGGTTTGCAGTAAATAGAAAGAGATGGGACTGAGTGTTTGTGGCAGGAAGTAAATTAATGATGATAGGTTAGGCATAGGACATAGGATAGGAGCAGAGCAGACCACCTCCATCCATCCACATTGTAAAATATTGAGGGAGATTGGATGTCGAAATTTGTAGAGTACTAGGAGTTATCATCACACCTATAGACCACCTATTTATTTTATAATGTTGCAGGCCTTCCTAACCCTGAAAAGACTGCAATTAAAATGCCTATATATGATACTAGGTGTAATTTTTTTATAAATATATATATAATTTTAATATTCATTAATTAAAATTATTAATTTATTGAAATTAATAAAATAATGAATGAGAAAATTCATTCTTAATTCTTATTGACTCGTTACTAATTTTTTACAGGTTAAATAAATATTTTTTTAAATAATTTTCTTTAATTTTTTATTAATAAATCAATCGAGCGTAAATATTCAATTTTTTTGTTGCTAACATCGGGAAACTTCAAAATTTTGACTAACAGAATAATTTATTTGTTATACGAAAATAAATGTTAAATATAATTTTTTAAATTTTAAAAAATTTATATATAATTATACCAAATATTAGAAGATAGTGGCCCCTCAATTTTACGTACAAACATAAAACATCGGCAACATGTGCAGTTGTTTCATAGTAAAAATGTTGAACACGTACGGAAATTTAGATGACTTCAATAATTTAATGCAAAAAGTGGAATTTTCTAAATATCCTCAGAGTTACAAAGATGGACAATCACAACTTAGTCTAATTGTAAGAAAATAATTTGATTGGAAGTTATTGTACACAGAAAAGAGGTCTAAATTAATGTCCGAAAACTCATATCTCTCTCTCTTCTCTCTGTGTTGGACCAAAAATCTTCAGAGCTTTGGCGGAGTGCGACAGAGTATTGTACAGTTCCACCACGTGAAGATGTTGATGAAGAGGAAGCACCAAAATGTCGGCATCCTCCAAACAATGCCTTTAGCTGCACCATAATGCACATATGCAGCCCAACACATGTTAGAATCAAATCCCTAGCTAAGGGGAATTATGTAATCTGATTAAATGGAAAAGAAGAAGTTCCAAGAAATCATCTTCAGATGTAGCCCATGAACTCAACTTCATGTCAACAATATGGAGATCAGAACTAATGGAGATAGTGCTATTACATGTCTAAAAATCCCAAGTCCAAAATCAAGAGCCCTTTAATTTTCTTGGTTGCTACACGTCATGTACTCTTCGGGGTCGGGGTTTTATCCTTTTGTGTGAAAAAATGGGAAAGCATACGTCGCATTTTACCGTCATGTCAGAAAGGTTGTGAATCGTTAAGGCATTACACTACAAGCCTGTCAAGAACCATGGCGTCGGTCCGTTGGCCTTAGTATATGACTCGATCGTGGTCTCTATAATAATATAACGGGTTTAACTCGTGGGGATGTGATTTTACTTAAAGTTGTTTACTACGTTTAGTAAAATGATCTTTGCCATGCAAATCTTGAGTCTTTTTTTTTTTTTATATGGTAAGCTTGAATTGTAAAAGGTGTACCATTCGACAGGCAAGAAGGATGCAAGGGGGCCTGGTTTGTCCAAGGTCCAAACAGAGAATAAGCCAAAGGGATGAAACCTCTAGTAGGGAACGGTGGCCGGATGGCAACAAGGCAAGTCCGGAATCAGGCCACCAGATAAGCCTTTTGGAGGCAACATTTTCCATCAAGAACATAGAAACACTCTCTCCAGACATGGCTAAAATCCAAGAATCTTGTAATAAATACGAAAAAATTGAAGATAAAGTTGATTAATAATAGCGGTTCATCCGTTGCGTTTGTCGCTAATCCATTGATTAATAAATGATTAGTGGGCTATGATCTGTTAATGATATGTTAATGCCATAATGAGCATCCATGCTGTTTGTTCTTACATTTTTAAAGCTTAAAACAAAAACAAAAATCTGAGGCATAAACATGATTCTCTCATCCAATTTAACCCCACATACAAGAAGCCAAAAACACAGTTGGATTCACTGCATAATTCACATGAAAGGCTGCTCTTAGTTGATGACAAGACAGAGAATTAAAGGCCTTCATAAATAGAAAAGGGGTACTAAAAAAAAGGGCCTCTTCTAGCCATTTGAAATCATTGGTCTTATACATTCTTTGCCATTTGTAGAGTGGGCCTCATCTGTATCCCCACCCCATTTCAAAAGCAGCTTTACATTTATGAAGCAGACAGGGGAGTAAGTAAAAGGAATTAGGAGGTTTCCAAGTCATGAGATGTTGTTATCTGTTGTATGAGATGAGGGAGTATCTTTCTTACAACTTAAAAGGGCCTAAAACACTGCTTATATAACTAAGTTTAGTTCACCTGTAAAGGTGCCTCCTGGTAATAAAGGCCAGAGAAGTTATTGTGCAGAGACAGCTAAGCAGTACTTTCTCTTTCAATGATGCATGTTTTTTTTATTGTTGTTGTGCATGAAAGAGTCAAATAGATAAAGGGCATTTACCTCCAGTCAAGAAGATTGCATTGCAGCTCGCCCAATAGCCAATCACTATTCCACTCACAACTGCTTATTTCTCTTCCATAAATATAGCATCACCACTTCTTGTTTCTCTACCATGGATTCTTCTAAGATCCTTGAGGGTACCGGAGAATGTAGCAGCACCGAATCCGGGTGGACAACGTATATAGCCTCACCGGTCGATGAACATGATCATACTGACTATGATGATGATGATGATGATGACGATGACGATGATGATGGCACCGTAGGTGAAAAAGCCTACAAGAAAGTTGCTCGAGAAGACGTTGACAACGTCGATAGCGATGACTCAATGGCTTCTGATGCATCATCTGGTCCGAGTGATCAAGGCCATTTATTGGGCAGAAGTTGTGGTTTCGGCCATGCAGGGAACAGAGATGAAAGAAAGCATGTTGGTAAGAAACATAACCAACAAGAAGAGAAGAAAAAACATCATGAGCAGATAAAGGCAGAAAAAGACAACCCCGGGAACAGGGCAAACAGTGCTGGAAGGTCCAAGAAAACATGAACATGTCTTTTCAGGACAACATCTGTGGAACTTTTCCAAGTAAGGTGTGTTTATCCCCCCCCCCCCCCCCGGAATGCATAAAGCTGGTATATAGATTTTGTAGGTCTTCTTTTCCATGTTTAATGCAATGTTGGAAAATGTCCGCAACTCAAGCAGCTTCTTCAGTTTTTCTTGCCAAAATACCACCGTGGTTTTTGGATTTTATAAGATAATTTCACTTGAATTGCTGTCAAGTATATGAATATGTATTTGTGGTAGAGAGAGAGAGCAACCAGATTTCAGGGCATCTAACACTTTTCAAGTCTTAAAAGAACTGCAGAAAAACTTTCAATATCCCACTTCATCCCAGATTGACATGCATTAGATACATAACATTAATTTACAATAACCTATCAGTTAAGTTCGCATAATCATTGATTACATCTTGATCTTTTTATGAAATTACCAAGATATTTCTTTTAATTATACGTGTGTTTTGTTTGAACACTAGTAAGTCAGATATTTGTTTGGATGTCAATGTTTTATCTCAAAAGCATAATGGTGTAGCTGTTGCGATCAAATTATTAGAAAAAGCTAACCGTGAGTTCTTTTTCTCCCTCACAATGAAGACAATAAGAATTACAGTTTTTGTAATTTCAAAAGGAAGATGAATATCGTCAATAATTACACTAAATCCTATGAAAGATTGTTATATTAACCCCTAAACAAATTACAGCACACTTGAATTAAGACTATTTGCAGTGTAAAGAGTTCAGTCCAGGCAATGGGAGCACTCCAACAGACTTCAGCGCTAGTGACTATGATTTCTCTATTTCAGCAAACATTGAGGTATTTGGTGCCTAGTAGAATTTGAAGGAGCCTTTTACTACGACGTATGTATCAGTCAAAGCATTCAAAGCTACATGTAAATGACCACACCAACCTCTCAAAATTAATCATGGAAAGAATGTCTGGACATCAGTAAAACACATCCTCCTGGACACTGGACAGGCACTAAAAAGCCAAGGAGCAAACAGAACTATACATTATAATAATTGTTGCAATAGAAGAAGGCATGCTTGGAAACAGCGGACGTAGTGAAACAACGTAACACAAGAACACTGCTAAGCAAAAATTCTTGCACAATTATGCATAGCTGTTTACTATGTTAAAATGTATATCGTATTAGTACAGGAGTAAATTGTGACTTGCCTTTGTTACTGCTGCATGCTCCAGACGCACGGAGTTATTGCAACTTGCAACAAGTAATCAACAGCAGGCTCCACAGACAGCTAGATAATGGACACTTCCTCCACTATATATATACAAGTCCATGTGAGGTATCAAGGTCTGGGAATAAGAATGTGTGTGTAGTTTGGAGAACAAGACACTACACTAATAATGATAAATTGAATGGACTGAGAATTGTGCAATAATAAAATCAAATGAAACATACTATTCAAAGGAGGTATCAGTATAATTAGACAAAAACATCTCCTAAAACTTCCAAAATTTTGATTCATGTGTTTATCAGTCTTGCCTTCCTGAGGTGTCTTGTCAGCCGAATTTAGCTGATAAAAGGTTGAAAGCAAAAATCTTTAAGAAAAGAAAATAAAGAAATGCAATCTCACAAACTACCTATTTCATTGCATCAACACATGGAACCAACTTGGTGGAGCCTATGATCCTTTAATAGAACAACTTGCGGAAAATCATAAAAGATGGCTGAATATAAGGTCAGTTTCTCCCGTTAACGTACATACTGACCTAAGCTGATATCATCAGAGGAAGGATTATAAATACTAGTATTATCTATTAATTTACTGTTCGGGGGAGGGCCAGAGAGGGGTGCTTGTCAAACATGATGAAAGTTATTTTTGCTACAACTTACTTGTATGAAGGTTCAAATAGAGCAAAAGAAAAATGAAAGAAACAGGGATTGTATAAAGGAAGCCCCATCAGATTTTGAAAGTAGGTGGGAATAGTATAAATGCACCACAAAGATAACATATGCAAATCTGATGTGTCTGCTGAGGCTCTTGCATCTGGATAGTCAGAGTAAGATATACAAAACAACTGAAACGTTCCAGCACCAAATTTCACTGGGATCCAAGATGTGACAGAATGGGAAACAACAAGCCAAAAAGCAAATAAACACAAAGACTCAGGCCTACGTAGTTGAAGCACAAAAAGTGAAGAAAGGTTTGATATAACCAATAATTAATAATTAAGCTCAATTGATAGGTTATGTCTATCAAAAGACATTCTGAGAAGACCTCAGATTACCACATACAACACAGGATTTAGCTTAACAATATGGCTGGCAATGTTACAGCACAATTATATACTTAGTTCCTGTCAAGACAACCATTATTATGGGTTGCCATAATGGTCAAATCTAGATTTATTTGATTCCCCTTTTCACCAAACCCATCACCACCTAAATCAGCCAGGGAATCACATCTTCGACAGTTTGGCCAACTTAAACCATTCAGTATGGAATGAACCCAGCATATCAATTCTCTCATAAGTGTGAGCACCAAAGTAATCCCTTTGAGCTTGAACCAAATTAGCTGGCAACCTTCCCCTCCTGTATGTGTCAAAGTAGGCAAGACTTGAAGACATACCAGGAGTGCTGATACCGGAGTTAATCGCAAGGCAAACAACTCTTCGCCAAGCAAACTGCCGATCAATTATCTCCTTTGCAAACTCTGGATCCACAAGTAAATTTGGAAGATCTGGGTTTCTATCATAAGCCTTCTTGATACGATCTAAAAACACAGCACGGATGATGCATCCACCCTTCCAAATCCTAGCAAGTTCTCCAAGTTTTAAATTCCATCCCTTTCCAATGCTTTTAGCTCGGATTAAATTCATTCCTTGGGCATAACTACATATTTTGGATGCATAAAGTGCTTGTCTCACATCGTCAATCAACTTTTGCTTATCTACTGCTTGTTCAGTGATGATATCACCAACCCCATTCGACTTGAAAACCGTGGCTGCTTGGACCCTTTCTTCCTTCAACCCACTGAGGAATCTGGAATCTAGTGATGAAGCTATGGTTGGAGCTGCAATGGACAACTCAGCAGCTTGCTGAACTGTCCATTTTCCAGTACCCTTCATTCCAGTTTTGTCAAGAACTTTGTCTACTAAATACCCACTTCCCTTATCATCCTTTATGCCAAATATATCAGCCGTGATCTCAATTAAAAAGCTAAGGAGCTCGCCTTTGTTCCACTCTGAGAAAACTTGTTGAAGTTCATCATTGGAGAGCTTGCCAACGCACTTCAGGACATCATAGGCTTCTGCAATCAGCTGCATATCACCATACTCAATCCCATTATGCACCATCTTGACAAAGTTCCCAGATCCTCCCTCGCCGATATATGTAACACAGGGGCCACTATCAGGAACTTGAGCAGCCACCTTAAGAAGAATATCTTCAATGTACTTGTACGCTTCAAAAGAACCTCCAGGCATCAAAGATGGACCGCGGCGAGCACCCTCTTCACCTCCAGACACTCCCATTCCAAGATATAACAAGCCCAATTCAGCCATTTGTTTCTGTCTCCTCTCAGTATTCTCATACCACTCATTGCCACCATCAATGATGCAGTCCCCTTCTTCCATGTACAAAGAAAGGGTTTTGATGGTTTGATCAACAGGTGCACCAGCCTTGACAAGCACAATAATGACACGAGGTTTTTGGATTGAATGCACAAAGGACTCGGGATCATGAAAACCATACACTGGAAGGTTTCCTTCCTGTTTAGCTCTTTCGGTAGTCTCATCAACTTTTGAAGTAGTTCTGTTATAAACAGAGATGGGAAATCCTTTTTCAGCAATGTTAAGGGCAAGATTTTGGCCCATCACAGCTAGACCAGCAAGGCCGATTCTTGTTGGGGTAGCCATTTGCTATCCTGTTTGAAGTCAAAAGTAGAATGCTTAATTCTACTTCAGAAATCACATATAAATTGGATTAAAACTTGAAATGTGAAATTTATAAGCTCCTAATTCTTATTAACAATAACCATTACAGAAAAATCAATTCTTATTGGCAGTGTTCCACTTCCTAACCGGAAAGGGCCTGATAATCCTAATCTCTAAATCAAGCTGGAAAGTGATATACTAGCAGCTTAGTTTGCATTTCTTGATCTAACTTCAATCTCATGTCCAGCAGCTCCAGAAAGGCATAGAAGGAAATTCCATTCAAGAAACTAAAATCAAGCTCTGTAACCTAACTGAAACTACAATGTTTAATTATTGATAAAATCAAATTTATCCTTCCAACATATCAAGACAAAACACATATAACAGCTGTTCAATTACTCTCACAAATGCAACAAAAAAGCATCAAATTCTAGGATCCAACAGTAAAAAATCTTTCTTGATGAGATAGACAAGTTAAAGGGGGAATAAATCCTAATTTACCTCTAAATAAGTCAGATTATATGGAAAAGGCTCCAAATACGCAGGCCCGGAAAAAATTAAGATCCGGGTTTTGAAGATTGCAACTACATACTGTGAATGAAGAGTATATATATATAAATATGCTACTGTCAGTGTCTGCTGCACCAACCACTAGCAGGGCATGCTTGCCTCGGGAGTGACGACGTTGAATGAGAAAAATGGGTTATCCTTCAATTAATACTAATTGTACGTGCCACATTTTATGTGTGAGTATAAAAAAATATAAGAGAACAATTAAATATTTGTTTTAGGAACAATGATAATAAACAATAATTAGAGTTAATTATACTTAAACTTTCTCTAAAAAAATAAAAAATCTTAAAATTATATTTACACATCCTTTCGTTTGAATTTGGATAAAAAATACTAACGCCAACAAGAAAATTACATAATTTTTTAATTTTACTGTTCATTTAATATTTTTTTTTGTCATCTTTATACTTCTAAATAGATAAATAAATATAAAATATATATATATATATGTGGAGTGATGTTAATATCATTACAGTTTTCTCTATAAGTACAAGATTATTATATAAGAATGCTAAATCGAGGGTACAATTGAAAATTTATGCAACTTTCTCAGTAATATTAGTATTTTTTATTCGAATCCTAATGAAAATAGCTGAGGTGTAAATTGTAAAATTCGGTGCGAGTATAAGTGTAATTTTGGAATTCTTTTGAGAAAAATTGTAATTTTGTATTTTTACAGGAGGTTTAAATGAATTAATTTAAATAATTATATTTTAAAATAAATAATTTTGAAAGAGAATATTTGGAGGAGGAGAAAGAGATCAAATATTAACTAAACTATTTTTTTAAAAAAATTAAAACTTGTAAATGGTAGGAAAAATATGGAAGCTAGTGGGTTCAAAAAAAAAAAAAAAAAAAGAGGGGGAAAAAAGAAGAGAAAATGCAGACAAATAAATGAAGACAATAAAAAGGTATTATCCCTTAATATATTTAGTACATATTGTATACTCAAATGGGTGTATAATTAATTTAGATTCAAAATAATAAGTATTATTAATTAAATATAAAATACTAATTAAAATTATAAGAAAATTATGAAAAATTATTGAAAAAAAATTAGAGAAAAAAGAAATGTGAAAATTAAGAATAAAATAAAACGAAAATTTGAGAATAGAGAGAAAGAGAGAAAATTAGGAATTAATAAAATAATAAATAAATTAATATATCAAATATTTGAAGATAACAAAAGAGTATGAATAAATAATTAAAGCTAATTGGGCTTTTCTATTTACTGAGGCTTGTTATAAACAGAGCCCAGATGACCATCGTGGGCCAATGATAATAAATTCGGTATCTTGTCTTTTAGGTTGAGATAATTCCGGTATATTGCCTTAAAATATATTTTCGGTCCCTTGATTTAGGTTATTTAGTATTTTAATTATTCAATTTTCTACCATAGCCTTTTAGTCATATTTTTCTAACTTTTATGTGTGAATTTTAAAATTTGGAGCTATTGCTCCTATTAACCCATTTTCATAATATTTTGGTTCTTTAACTTTTAAAAATAACATTGATCCTATATATATTTTTTTTTAATTTTTACAATTTCAGTTCCTTTTTTCATAAGAGTTCACCCTTCTCCAATGAAAAAATGACTAAAATTTGAAAATAAAAAAGTTGTAGGACAGGCTTAAGTTATGGGATCAATAATACATTTAACCTAATTTTAAAAGTATTATAAGAGATGCATTTGGGACAACGTGAATAAAATAAATGCCGTAATCTTTATAGACACGAATTTATATATTAATCAGAATAAAAAATGCTATCGAGCCCATATTATAAAATGAAATCCGCTAAATAGATTTTTTTTTTCTTTTCAATCATATTTTTATCTCAATTCTTTTAACATATTATTATACTTTCTCTTTCCCGACTATGTGTCTTTTCGTCTTTTTACTTTTATTATATATATATATATATATATATATATATATATTATTTTGTACACATCTCCGATACTTATATTGCTCAATTCATTTTTCCTATGTTGTCAAAATAAATTAAATTTTCTACAAATTATGCACAATATTTATGAATTGTACCACTCACTATTACTCACGAATTATAATTAGGCCCCAATATTACTCAAAAAGGTCTTTTCGAGACAATTATTTTTGCTTTTGACCAAAGAAATTAAAGAAAAAAAAGAAGAAGACGTGCAATTTTGGGTGGCTTTGCGATTGGATTGGAATGAAAATCGATGAAATTCAATGAACGAGAACTCGGAGAAAAAGTTGTTTGATTGATTTGTGTTGGTTGATAAATGGGTTTATGGTTCATCTTCTCAAATGTAGGTAGTTTTCGATGATGAGTGAAAGTGAAAGTGAAACAAGGTAAGAAGACCAACATGTCTGAATTAACACTGATTTTTGTATGTATTGTGTGTCATTCACGAAGGCCGTTGGGTTCTTGATAAGGTAACTAATTGAGACGTGTTTCTTCAAGTAATTAAGAATATCATGATTCATGCATGACTACTACAACTCCTCAATAATTTAACATAATCTTTTCAGTAGTTGGGAATTATAAAATCACGTTAAATTAAAGTCGAAATATGCGTTCTGTAACTTTACGTTTAGATCTTTCAATTTCATCTCAACCCATTAAGACGTTTTTCAAAGATTTGTGTTTACAAAATTCAATGAGAAAAAGTTATGAGGGCTTTGTTATAGCCATTCAATATTTCAATATCTAAATTAATAAAACTGATATGAGCATAGCTTGATAAAAAAAATAAATGCGGTAAGTGAATATACTCGACATTTGGAGAATATGCATGTACTACAATTACAGTTAAATTGTGCCTAAATTCAGAGTAATCTGGAGATGATGTACCATTTACAATGTCAACCCCACATCCGCGCGAGTAGAATTAAAATCCGTTGATTTTTAGAGTTTTTGATTATTTATGTTTCGAACATTAATTTGGATCATTTAACGGAATTTGAGTATGATCTCCAAGTCAATACCAAATTAATAAAATCATAGGATAAGTGCATCTATATCCCCTCGTTTTTTAGAAAATTATAAATACACTCCGAAATGTGCGCAACATTATACAAACTACTTATGTAAATAGATTAAGAAATATAAATGTAATTAAGCTTAAAAGAATTGGATATATAAATGGTGCAGAATGGCCGTTTTTCTTACATGCAGTCTTTTCAAACAAAAGTTGGAAAGAGATATTTGATAAAAATGGGGTAGGAAATGAGAGGCAGTAATAGTGAGACGCACTGATGGGGAACACCTGAATAGTCCGCTTCTTTTGTAATAAAAAACAGTGTCCTCTGTGTGTGTGACGTCGAAGCTACTTGGATGTCGTCGCTCGCCTCAGCCTCAGAAAAAAGATAAAAACATTAGTGGATTGATGGATAGTGCGTGGATTCCCTTTTCCAAAATGTCTTTGCTTCTTATGGTAGCTTTGTCAATTATGAATGATATATCACCCAGCCACTTATATCTCCACTGCCCTTTGCCCCGTTCTCTCTCTTCATATCTTCTTTTTAAGGATAATTAAATTTCATCAGTTTTGTACAGGGGAATTTTAATATATATGCTCCCATCCTATATATCGATTGCTCTGGTGACTGATGTTGATTGATCTAGGTACGCGGCCTAGTTGTATGCATCATCTATTCGAATTCTTTGATTTGGACGACATACGATTTTTATTACCAACATTAGACAATTACTTACGCGGCACACGATGAATTGATGATCAATATTCATGACACCGGAGATTCATCATTATTAATGGTACATCCTACGTTGGTCTTGATCATGATGATCAACATCTGTTTTAAAAACATTAATTAGCCTCATCAACTCGAGGGCAGTAGTACTCATGATACAAAAGAAGGTAAGTCGTTAACTCTCTCTCTCTCTCTCTCTCACACACACACACACACACACAGTTAGTTGGTAGAACTAAAACGGTCATGCTCAGTTAAGCAGGTTTGTCGATATAGTAGCAGAAGGGTCCGAGGATTCAGCCGGGAGACGAGCTGTGTCGCCCGGAATCTGTTCAAGATCTCTCAAAACACTACTGTAAGAACTGTTAACGTGGAGATCCGTCAGCATCCGGCGAAGATCAGAAGCTTCTTCCTTGAGCCGCACATTCTCCTGAACGACTTTCTCGTGGCTTTCCGACACATGGTTCAACCTGTCGATGAGATTATGGTTCTCGGTCCTAAGACGAAGAACCTGGGACCAGAGCTCGTCCAGGTGCCTCTGCTTTCGCATCCTAGACCGTCGGGCGGATTCCCTATTGGAAATCATTCGCCTCTGCTTTCGCTCGTCGATGATGCTCACCTGATGCTCCTCGGCTTCATCGGAAGTTGAGTTGTTGCTGATGCATGAAGAGTTTGGAACGAGATCGGGGATTGAGAGAGTAGATGTCTGAAGATTATTAGGCAAGTTGGTGAAGAATGTGCTGAAGTGACAAGCTGGGAGGTTGGTGTGGATGAAGCGGAAGTTGGCTGGACAGATGGAGGGGTTGTCTTGGGTGTAGTAGTTGTTGATGTTCATTGCCTGTGTCTCGGACGGAATCATGGTTCAATAATACGTTGGAGGGTGAGAGCTTGCTGAGGTTGTAGGGGCGTTTTGCGTGGAATTCCACGACAATTTATAGGAGGAGAATCACTTGTATTATTGGCCGGACTGATTTCATTAATTATATATTTTTACATGTATTAAAATTCGATTGGTGATATATTAATTTATATTAAATTTGCATAAATTTTACGTTTTTATTTTTAAAAAGATATCTTATTAAGGGATGATTTTTATTTTTTCTAATTAAATTCAGTCGAATTAAATTTGTCATATATATGATACATCACTTTTCTTGAATTGGACATCAATCACACGATAAGTGTATTACATTTGTCATATAATTAATTCAAATCAGACAAACTCAATCCGTTCAAATGTTTTATTTGTAATTAATATGGATTTGCATTATATACTAATCACAAGAAAAAAGGAGTGACGACGTCGGAGTGATGATAGAAACTTCCATTAGGAGAAGAATGGGGTGAGGTATGCACTGCATGTAATGATTGGTGCTATCCTTAATTCTTTCTTATTGTGTAAACTTCTTAGGTTGCGTTTCTCTGTTGTCTTAACCATGGAATTATATTCAAATATATTATAATACTCTCTTCGTCCCCCATAAATATTTAATCAAGTTAGTATTATTTTATCTAAAAAAATATGTATATTTTCCTTCATAAAAATTAATAGTTTTACATATTTGCAATTTTTATTGAAGTTCTTGAAACTTTTTATTAATAATGTTGTATTATTTTTGTAAAACAGTATAAGATTATATATATATATATATATATATAATATATATATAATCTTATACTGTTTTACAAAAATAATACAAAAAAAAAAAAAATATATATATATATATATATATATATATATATATAAAACACTTAATGCAGGACTTAATTTCTAGCGTACCGTATCTAAATTTAATTAATTAAATCTAAAGAGGGGCTAAAACAAGCATATTAATTGAATTAATTTAAAAAAAAGAAATAATTAAAGTACAAATTTTAATTGAGTTTTGATAACTGTAGCGATCGCATGTTTTACAGCCGGATCGAAAGTTTGCATCAATTATTTCTTCTTAATGTATTGAATAATTAGTATTTGAATTTAAATATAATATAGTAATAAATCGAATTTAAAAAAATAAAAATAAAAATTAAAGTAGTCATGATCTATATTTGTATAAAAAGACAGAGAAAATCCAGAATTATCGAAATCTAATGCCCAATCAGGCACTATTTGTGATTGATGACGAAATGAAGGTCAATTGAAAAGGCGACCAATTTTTCAAAGACGTGAAATGAAAAGAGAAAGATGTCAATTTTAATTAATTATCATACTTTGATGACTCAAATGGCACTTCACCGTATATCAAAGAGGACCCCAATTCAAATTTCTATGGTTATATATATCTTTTGCGTCTCATACCGAAATCATTCAGCTCACCAAAAAAAATATAATTTTTCGTTATAGTAATTATTATAGTTTAAAAGAAATTATGGTGAATACAAATTAATTATAGCTCCCTAACGGTGTCTTTAATTGTTATTTTTACAAGTGAGGTCAAAATATTAGTCATAATAAAAACTATAATAAGTATTTTGATCATGCTAAAAATCATAGCAAATATTGATTAATTGTTGTAAAAATTTAAGTTTTTACATTAATTTATTTGATCATAGTTAATTGTATTGCTTTACCATTATTTTAGGTCACGGTCGTTTTATAGTGTAGGGAAAAATCAATTTTTTTTTTCTTTTTGTAGTGGTTGTTCATTCACCAAAAGAAATACCATTTTTATTATTGTCTTATGGATAAAAGTAAAAATCATGGTGAGTAATAATTATCAATAGTTGTGCAACAACTATTAGCCGTTGTTTCTATAAAAGAGACAAAAATATAAGTTACAACTAAAATTATAGCAGATATTTTGGCCATATATAGGCACATGCTCATTAATAGTGATTAAAATTTAAATTTTCACAACGATTTTATTTTATTCACGGATATTATATTAATTTGACATAATTTTTAAACCGTAATAATTTAGAATACAGTGAATAATCCATTTTCTTGTGCGAAGAAGCAGGCAGAAATTTGCAAAAATGTAAAATAAATAATGTCATGACTATGTCCCAGGCCCGCGAGTCTGGGGATGCGAAAACTGTCTTCAAACACATTGAATGCATTTTGAAATTCAATTATTAACGATTCAATTAAAAAAAATATTCCATAAATGCGATTTGATCACTCCGTGATCAAAAGAGTATATGGTAGTTAATTATCTTATCAATTATTAATTCATGTCAAATGGAGTATTACGAATAATGTAATCGAAATTCTTTTAACTACTCCTAATTAATTTGTTGTTGTATAAAATGTTTTTTCTTTTTCATCGAAATTTGTTGGGACCTACTCGTATCATTATACGTATAATTATAAAGGGCTCAATCTTACTTTTATGAAAAAAAATATATAAGAAATAAAGAATTTGATTAAAAAATGTAGATCCAGTGTGGTCTTTTAGGCAGGCAAAGGGACATTATGGAATGTGTTTATCTACTTTCTTATGTTGTTAATTTCCAAATTACATTGGCTGTCCTTCCATAGGATGTTTTTTTTTTTTTTCATAATCACATGTTAAAACTTACTAAAAACTTTAGCATCAGACTAACATAGAAAATAAAAAAGTTGTTTAAATTGGGGAAATTGACAAAATTGATTTTCATCTTCTTTAGATGCGATGGTAGGCAGAAATTCCCACCAGGCAATAGAATTTCCCCTTTTCTTGAAAACTCGCAGTAGATATGATGCAGAATATATTTTGGTGCATAATAACTGTGTACGTGTGTATCTGTTTCCAGATAATTAATAAACTATATATTATATATATATAATATTCCTTACAACATGTGTACTTGTGTGCATTAGTCCATCAATACATGCATGCTCTATAAAGGCAAGTGTTCTTAGCTAGCTAGTAAATCATAATTAAATCTTTGAAAAAATTAAAGTTGGATTTATAGTAGAATAAATTATTACAAAGATCTGCATGGAATGATGAGTTATCAAAATTAATTATAAATTAGCAATACTTTGGGGGAAGAATAATTTATTTCTTAATTGTAAAAAAAAAAAAAACCTGTTCACTCCACACGTTAAAAAATAGGGTAAATTACGGTCGCATTGTTTTGACATAATTACAAATACCTTCTCGTTGTGTGAAAAATTACAAATTCTTCTAACCCCTGTTAGGTTTTCATCAATTTTTATGACGAATTGATAAAATGCACTCTTGGATTAATAAATATAGTTATATATATTTTTAGAGTAATTTTCTAAATTATTTTTATGTATGGGCTATAGATTACTTACTTTTTCCATCCAAAATCATTTTCTAAATATATTTTTCCAAATGTTTTTTTTCAAAAAATAATATCAGCAATGGTAAAATAGTATATAGTTTTCACTTCAACATCTAGTGGCTACACAATTATTTTTCACTCGATGGAAATCGAAAAATTACCTGTAATTCACCCTAAAGATTATTGCTAGAAGATTCGCAAAATAACTAAAATTCGTATTGGATTTATTGAAAAAAAGTCAAAAAGCTTGTGTTGGCCTAACAACATGCTTTATTTGAGAAATTGAAATTGATTTTACAAATATCTACAAATGTAACTTTTCAATAAATAAAAATTTGCCAACACTCCATGCATACATGTTGATACTCATACTCACATGGGAATTGATTCCCATATTTGTTCTGGTTCTAATTGTTTTGTCAGAGGATTAAAGTAATGAGAAATTTTTGTCCAAATTTGATTCGGCTGAATTTGAACTAATTGAATGACACTTGTTATGTGATTGGCGTACAGTTCAGAAAAAAAGTAACCAATCACATAACAAGTATAATACACTTACTCTATAATTGATGATTTGATTCGACCAAACTTGATCTGAACAAAATTTTTCCATAAAGTGGTAATAGAGAGTGGATAATAGAATATCCTAAACCCGCGCGCCAAAGTCTATGTTCATGTCTTTTCAAACATGGAAATGGAATCGGGTCGGAATCCAATTAAAAGAAAATTCCCCGTTAGTGATGTCTTGTGATTTCACCAACTCGTACGTGGAGCATCCATCAACATTATTTATTTATTTATAATTAATTAATATTTTCAATCCATACACATAAATCACATGAATACCAAATATTAACACACACACACACATATATAATATATATATATATATATATATATATCCCATCTTCATTCTTCGGAGAATCCAATTCAAATTTCATCATTAATTACAGTAAAGTCATCACATAATCGAACAGGGTTTCTTGAATTAATGATGTTTATTCGATTAAAAATTCTGGATACATTTGACAAAGTACGTAGTGTCTGATTTAAGGATATATACTAAGAGACGAACAGGTAATTATATATGTATGAACTCTTTTTTAATTGTAAATATATTCCGAGTGATGACTTTGAGGGGGATTATGAGAAAAGATTATGATTAAAAAAGAAATGGTGTATCAAAAAAGTATGTGCAAATCGTAGCCGTAGCTACAGTTAGATGATTCCCCACTATCAAACATTTTCTTATTGCGTCTACAAAAGTTAATTGGGATCAGAATTGGGACAAGTTCCATGCAACAGTTATACCACTGCATTATATATTATATAAGATTAAATTGTAATATTAAATTAAATTTGTTGTATCTAAAATTCGATCGGGACAATGTCTGTTTGAGTGAGATTATTTGATTTTTAGCCTTAAAAAGTGAGATACGCGTCCATCTCTTTGATTCTTAAGTCAATAGGTCTTACGAATGTATTAGGGTAGCAAAAGTTGTGCCTGCTGCATGCAGAGTGATTACCATTTATAAATTTATCAATTCTATAATTTTATGTTATCCACATGTATCAAAATGGTTCAACGATCATGATGAGTCCGTAATATTAGAGTTTTGGATAAATGGTTCAACTCGACATATATAGTTCTAATCACGTAAAAAATATGACTAAATGTATTGATTTTTTTTTATTCTAGTTTATTTTAAAAATCTCATAAAATATAAGACTAAATATATTTAATTTTCTTAATTTTAATACTACTTAAAAAATTTATAAAATAAAAGATTAAAAGTATCAAACACGCTATCCTGGCCAACCCACCGAGGTTATAAACAAATTGCTTTGCAATTCTTACATTATAGAAAAGTCTAGATCATCGTCGTCCTCCTAAAGGGAGGTCGTAGGTCCTACGCCGCAGGAAACAACAAAACAAACGTAGGAAAGAAAATGACTTTTCATGAACACCCTCATTCTATATTATTACAATTATTATTTCTTTGCTGTCTAATGAGATGTGAAGTGACGCTCGTATGAACAGTATGTTTATATAATACAAGCAGCGTTGTCTGACTCAACTTCTCACTGTCTGTACCAAGTAAGGTCAAATTCATGACAATGTGTCTACTTGCATGGATTTCTCAAATATTTTTCAGTATTTCTGGTGGGAATTTTTTGAAATTACAAATATTTAATTTTGAAATATGGGCTAACATACGATTTTTTTTTCATTTTGGAAAAAGAGAAAAAAAAAAAAAAATAGTGAGATAAGAATTCTGATGTGTACAAAGGGACCAGCATGCGCGATATTTTTTTCTACATATAATATTAATTAAAATATCGACTGATTTAAAATTGTGCTGAAAAACTCGTCGACGGCTATATTTATACTATTTATTAAGTGTGAAGATGTCGGAGTAACAACCTTTGGTTGCAATACATCCATTGACTAAAAATCTTCTGTTGAATTACTTTAATCAAAACGATTTTCGATCCTCAAATTTTTTATCCATGATGTTCTGTTCATGTAAATTTAATATTTAAATTATGAGTGTGTTACAACAATCAGTAAAAAGGAAAAACATCCTTTTGAACAATTAATCCCAAACCTTAACATTCATGTCTCTACAATATTAATCCGAGTCTCAGACCACCATCCATGATCAGTACTGTCATGAAATTTCATGGCTATAAAGCAACAACCATCATGATCGGTTTGTCTCCACTTTCTATCCCCCCACTCAAAGAATTATACAATCGCTTTTGTTCTTCCTCTTCTACCTCACTTGATGTCATCAACTTCTGATAATCTGATTGGTTCAAACAGGATAAGCTCATCAATTTGCACTATACGCAATTCATCAACTTTACATAATATTCTAAATAGGTTTATTACAACATTAATCATTTATATATTCTTGTCGGATCGAATATTTTGTTATTTATCAATGTTTGTACAACTTTATGGTTTGTTTTGTAATAATGATGGGAGTGGTGTGGTTTCGTATATATAGAATAATATTACAATGATACGTAAATTGATGTGTATTAATTATATTCGTTCTTAATTAAGATCTTCTTAATCCACTTACAATGTGGATAATAAAGTAGTTCATGTGCGTTTAAACTAATCGAAATATATTGTTACGATATTGATGATCAACTGTGCGATGTTGAATTCGTACGGTGATGTGATGAGGGTTTAAAACTTTTCTATTACAAAATTTGAGTTAAAATTTAAATTTTTCTTAAAAGAATGCGATTCATTACGTTATTGAACAAAATTCAAATTCAAAATCGATTCAAATTAATGAATACGTTCAGATGAGGCCAAAAAAAAAAAAAAAATACAGAAGTAGACATACCGATCAAACAAGGCCTAAACTAATATATATTTTTATTTTTATCTATATTGGTATTTAATTATCTAGTTTAATCAGTAAGGTTGGAATACGAATATAAGATACGTAAATATAAAATTGGACATTTCTCCTAAAAAATATTAAAACATGACATAATATATTGATGCGTGTGCGGACACATATATTGAATGACAAATATACGATGAAATAAATCAATAGTAAATAAAAATATGAGCATAGAAAATATTAGTAAATTTAAGTGTTATCCTACTTATATCTCTTTAAAGTACTTCCAAACAAATAATTTTTTGTTAGTCTATATATATATATATGTACTTTCTAAGATATATTAATAAAAAGTAAATTCATGTTTTCGGAGTAAATATAATCTACGTGCAACTAAAATGGATTGGGTACGAGATTATATCATGTTGAGTATAATAAGTATCGATATTCATTAAATCATAAACACGAATATTTTACCTAATATTAATTTGAGGCTGAAATTACGTAATAAATACCTAATTATATCTAAAATACATATATTTGATTTTTAATCACTTATTAAATTATACTGAATAAAAATAACTAATTAATTCTTCCTAAAAAACAAGGATTTTGATTTGATCTTCTATAGCTTATAAATGTGACTTATCGATAATAACATGGAATCAACGTGGTAAAAATAGAACCATAAAGTTGAGTTGATCTTCAAAAAATCTTTTGACAACGAAATAGTACCACACAACAAAGTCGCGTTCAAGACTTTTGTAAGTAATAAATAGAAATAATTAGAAATGTCGACACCAAATCGTCCCAAAGAATTACGTACCAGGATAAATGGGATGTTAAAATTCAACCGAAAATTTGATGACTTGATTAAGTAATAATCAATTCATATAGCTATTTATAATTTTTCATTAATTAATTATTAATCACTCTTCCAATTGCGGAGCCGGTGATAATATATAACTATTAAAAATAATGCTAATTAAGATGTTAAACTCAAAAGGGGAATGGTAAATAGTGTTAAAATAATACATATATATTTTATATAAAAAATCAATTATTCAGGTAGAGAATGACAAGTTGGATACTTAGAACCACATGCCTTCTACCTACCAGCACTTTGGCATTTTCTTTAATCACAAATATAAGTTTGGAAAAAATAAAAAACACATAGTACACATACTACATGCTCAAATTTGTGTTTAGTGCTCTACATACTTACAGTCATCTTTGAACCTAACATGACAAAAGTTAGCACAAACTTGTCAATTTCACATACTTTTTTGGTGCATATATATATACTTATACCACTAACTCTTGTTACTCAAACAATGAGGTTTAACTCAGTTGGCAAAAATTAAGGCATCATGTTCTTAGATGTCATGGGTTTGAACTCCCTCAAATACAAAAATGTTATCTGTTGTATGGCAGGAGTTGGTTTATTGCATAGTAGGAATTGTTATGTATTGTAATAGTATGTGTTATTTCAATTAATAATAGTTAATTGCTAAAAAAATAAAAAATAAAAAATAACTCTTGCTACCCCCCCTTGATAAAATAAAATATTTCTCATCGATCAAGCACTTGCTTAACAATATTCCCTTAAATTTATTCGAAAAAGATACACTCTTCAAAAATTATTTTTTTTTTCAAGAAACTTCTTTAATTTAGATTCATGCCTAGCTAAGTTGTTCTAATTATATATTAATGCTTTCAACTAAAAAGGTCAAATATAAGAGACAACTCAAAAGTAAGGGGTTAAATCCAAATTATCCCGAGTGAAGATTGAAATAGGCACAAAACTTTGCTAGTTTTTTTTTTTTTTTAAAGTTTAAAGCCACCTTAACTTTTTGACCCCCCATCCGCGTTGTTTTGTTCTTGATTCGTGCAGTTTACGACTAAATTATATTTTGACCTAGATAATATTTATTTTGCCCTTGTTTATAACTATAAAAGACAAAACTTTCTCTCAATTTTTGCCACTTCTCATTATTTGGCTTGTTGGGGTTAGAAAGAAAGCAAGATTAAGTGCTAGTTGAATATATTTTTGAAATTTTAAAGTTAGTATGAGGACAATATAAATAGTATACAGATCAAAATATGAAAATCAATTATAAAAATTACACGATTGAACGACACAAACAAGGCATAATGGGGGGTAGATTATGCTTTTTCTTTAAAATATTAATATGCCGTTTTTTCTTCTTTTCTTTAGTTTAAAAGAATTTAACGTCTATTTCAATTTTCACAGGACAACTTAAACTCACACCACAAAAATAGATGTTCGTGGGCAATATTTACGATGGTTTTGCTATTACAATCTTGCCCTATCAATCCATTAATTGGCAGACATTCACTTTATGATATCATCATAAATTACTTAGTATAGAAATCAAAATTACACTCTAATTCGTTGTGAAAATTCTTTCATATAAAAGCGACAAGCGTTTTATGAAAAATAAAAATAAAAAATTGACGACTTGCAGCAAGTTATTTGAGAGTCGCTATCACTAATTGGCAGGTACAAATTGGTCCAACAAGACAAAAGAAATCAACATGATCTATGTGTTGAGAAGTTGCTAATATATAAATAGCAACTTTAAAAGGTTATTGGACCCTTTCCAGACCAATTATTATTTACTCCATTTTGTTTCTACTCCTTCGGCCTTCCAAAAGGTCAAATATAATTGGACCTCAACTTTAGAGCATTTTGATTAATTAAAATAATTAATCATAATTGTGGCACTACAATATTCTAAGTGAAAGCTGATGTGATTGTTTAAGTTCTTACATTACAAGTATCTACCAATAATATTTTAGTCTAGCGATTAATATTGAATCCCATGAATAAGTTCGAGTTCTGTGATATGTGTGTGTATTTGTCTCATTTTAATATGAGTAATTTCTCGTAATAAGATTTTTCTCATTGAATATAACCTTTCATAAACCCATACTTCAACAACTGAGAAGTAAATTCTTGATTCCATTGGCGAGATGCCTGCTTTAGACCGTATAAAGAACGTCTCAATTTACAGACTTTTCCTTGTGAAACATTATACCCTTCAGGAGGAATCATATATATCCTCATCCAAGTAACCATGCAAAAAGGCATTATTTATATCAACTTGATGAATAGCCCAACTATATCCAGAAGCTAATGCCAGAAATATGCGAACAGTGACGCTAGCCACCGGTGAAAACCGTTCAACATAATCAATGCCCTCTATTTGATTATAACCTTTCGCAACCAAACGAGCCTATCTATAAACAGATCCATCTGGTTTAAGTTAACTTATAAACCACTTACAACCAATGGCACGTTTATCGGTAAGTCAACAACCTCCCAAGTTTTATTTCTTCAAGAGCAGTAAGCTCTTGATGCATGCCTGCTGCCATTCACTATGCTCTTTATGTTGAGTTTGCCCCAGTGTTCCTACCATCAGCTTGTCCAGTTCACATGAGGAAATAATCATCTTTGCAGTCATCTCTAGCCTAAAGTCGCACTCTCTGTTTTTACGTTTTTCTTCCTTTTCTTGTACATAGTTTGCTTTCTTGTGGTGCTTAGTCAGCTACTGACGTGG
This sequence comes from Sesamum angolense, assembly GCA_034509725.1. Taxonomy (NCBI): domain Eukaryota; kingdom Viridiplantae; phylum Streptophyta; class Magnoliopsida; order Lamiales; family Pedaliaceae; genus Sesamum; species Sesamum angolense. Next base: position 1,927,979 of record JACGWL010000006.1, on the reverse strand, counting down.
CAAGATAGTTAGGTAGTTAGAGATATTTTGTGCCAAGCTATTTAATCCCTTCTCTGTAATCTTCAAAATATACTATAGAAATCAATTTTTCAGTTTTACAGAGAAACAACCATGGCATTGCTTAACTGCTGCGTCAATTTTGGTGTTATTGTGTGTGTGAAATTCAGCATGGTATCAGAGCCATCCTTGTGATGGTCTCTGCATATCTTTATTGATTGATTCGATCATATACGAATCTCGTGCGAATCGAAGTGTTTTTTTTGTGAACTTGCGATAGATTGATTGAATGGCGGAGTTTTCAAAAACAGCCACATCTTCTTCTCCCGTGGAAAATCGAACAGTAGGAGACAGTAACGGCAAGTCACATAACCTGGATTATCCTCCTTTACCGATCATCTCTGCACCACTGAATGGTAATAACTGGTTGGCATGGAGCAGAGCAGTACGGATCGCGCTCGGAGGGCGTGATAAACTGAGTTTTATTGATGGAACTTCTACACAACCTCATGAGGGGGCCGAGGCAATCAAACAGTGGAAGATCACTGATTACATGGTGTTAACTTGGATATTGAATACGATTTCTAAGGAGATCGTTAATGCATACCTTTATGCGAGCTCAGCGAGAAATTTATGGTTGCAGCTTGAAGCTCGATATGGCGAATCCAATGGACCATTACTATATCAACTACAGAGAGAGATCAACTCTATGACACAAGGTAATCTTAGTGTAGTTACATATTACACTAATTTGCAGCAACTTTGGGATGAGTTACGTTGTTTGCTTCCCCCGGCTACATGTACTTGTGGTCTTTGTATATGTGGATGTAATAACAGAAATACTGCACAGACAGAAGCTAGTCAACTAATGCAGTTTCTTATGGGCTTAAATGAGACATTTGATGGTGTGCGCAGTCAGATATTAGTTATGGAGCCGCTTCCACATGTTGACAAGGCATTTTCTATGGTGATGAGAGTGGAACGGCAGAGGAAAGTTCATATGGAAACTGCAGAAACAGGAATAAATAATGCTATGTATGCCAGAAATGGAGATCAAGAACGTATAGGATATAAAACCTTTGTAAAGAAGAAAAATGTTGACAAAAGGTTTTTAACTTGTACATGTTGTGGAAAATCAGGCCACACAAAAGAAAGTTGTTTTAAAGTCCATGGTGTACCTGACTGGTACAAGGATTTGATTGATAAGAAAAAGAAAGGAGGTAATGAGGGGAGAGTATACATGGCTGCAGAGACTGAAAAGAATCCAGAGACTTCTGCTAATAGCCTTATTGCAGATTTGATGGAAGCACTGAAACTGGTTCAGAATAGAAGTGTTACTGATCCTGTAAAAGTGCATTTTGCACAGTTTGAGGAAGAACTGGCAGGTATGGCATTCAATACTGATTATAATAGATATGTTTTAGGTGCATGGATTGTAGACACTGGAGCTACGAGACATATGTGTGGTGATGTTACACTACTTTCACTCTTTGACTCGCATTGATCCTAATCCTATTGTTCATCTACCTAATGGCAGTGTCACTAAAGCTACACATATAGGCACTGCACAACTAACTGATAGCATTGCTCTTGCTGAAGTTCTTCATATTCCTAGTTTCCAACACAATCTTCTTTCTGTCTCACAACTTTGCAAAGCTTTGCCAATTCGTTTCATTTTTCATAACTCTTCTTGCATATTGCAGGACCAGAGGACTGAGGAGGTCCTGGCAATAGGCAATCAGATAGGAAAATTGTTCTACTTAACTCCAAGTTCCTTCTCCTCTACTGCTGCTGTCAATAAACGTACCAAGTCTGTACCTGAATTTGTTCATCTTAGTCAAGATTGTACCTCTTATGAACTGTGGCATAAGAGGCTAGGTCATCCCTCTGAAAATGTTATAGATCATATTCCTACTCTGAGATGTAAACAACCAAAAGAACAGTCTGTTTGTTCTATTTGTCCCCTTGCTAAGCAATCAAGAAATCTTTTCCTTCGAGTGACTCTTCAGCAGATACCTTATTTGCACTAATTCATGTGGATATATGGGGACCTTATAAACAATCATCCTTAAGTGGATGTCACTATGTCTTGACTGTTGTTGATGATCACTCTAGAACTACTTGGACCTATCTCATGCGATATAAAGCTCAAGCTATAACCTTTCTTTCTACATTCTTTAGACAAGTTCAAACTCAATATAACCTCAGTGTTAAGTGTATTAGGACTGATAATGGTCCAGAGTTTCTCAGCACTCATTGCCAAGATTTGTTCAATTCTTTTGGCATTATACATCAAAAATCTTGTGTCTATACACCACAACAAAACGGTGTAGTAGAACGTAAACATAAACACCTACTTCAAGTTGCTAGAGCCTTGATGTTTGAGTCATACCTTCCTAAACAATTTTGGGCTGAGTCTATTCTTGCTGCCACCTATATCATTAATCGTTTGCCTTCCCCTATCTTAAACTGGAAATCACCATATGAAATCCTACACCATAAATCTCCATCTTATCAGTTTCTTCGAGCCTTTGGATGCCTCTGTTTTTCTACCAATGTTCAGCCACATAAAACAAAATTTGAACCTCGAGCCACTAAATGTGTGTTTTATAGGATATGCCCAAGGCCAAAAGGGCTATAAGTTGTATGACCTTGAACATCATTCGGTTTTTGTGTCAAGGGATGTGACATTTCATGAGAATTACTTTCCTTATAAACATACATCAGACATTTCTACATCATGCCCTATTCCTTTACCCATTAGTTCTTCCAGTGTACCTACTTCAGAGGGTTCAGCTCCTGTACCTGATATTCATACTGATCAGCCTATTACTTCTGTTCCCATATCTGATTTTTCTTCTGAATCTTCACCTGTACGAAATGAGACATCCTTGTCTCGACTTCCTTCCACTGAACCTTTGAGAAAATCCACTAGATCAACTCATCCACCTGTTTGGTTAAAAGACTTTGTTTGTCATTCTTCTTCTGAGCATCCTATAAGTTCCTTTTTGTTTCCTCATCACATATGAAATTCATGGCTGCTTTGTCTACAGTTCAAGAGCCTAGAACATATACACAAGCTAAAGAGCATAGTGAATGGCAGCAGGCAATGCATCAAGAGCTTACTGCTCTTGAAGAAAATAAAACTTGGGAGGTTGTTGACTTACCGTCAGATAAACGTGCCATTGGTTGTAAGTGGGTTTATAAAGTTAAACTTAAACCAGATGGATCTGTTGATAGATATAAGGCTCGTTTGGTTGCGAAAGGTTATAATCAAATAGAGGGCATTGATTATGTTGAACGGTTTTCACCGGTGGCTAAGGCAGTCACTGTTCGCATATTTCTGGCATTAGCTTCTGGATATAGTTGGGCTATTCATCAAGTTGATATAAATAATGCCTTTTTGCATGGTTACTTGGATGAGGATATATATATGATTCCTCCTGAAGGGTATAATGTTTCACAAGGAAAAGTCTGTAAATTGAGACGTTCTTTATACGGTCTAAAGCAGGCATCTCGCCAATGGAATCAAGAATTTACTTCTCAGTTGTTGAAGTATGGGTTTATGCAATCTCAGAATGATCATTGCCTATTCATACAAACTAGAGCTCATGATGTGGTTTTTCTCTTAGTTTATGTTGATGATGTGTTGATCACTAGCTCTAAGGAGTCTCTTATTTCCCCTGTTAAAGATTACTTGCATAAACTCTTTACTATTAAAGACATGGGGCCTGCAAAATACTTTCTTGGCTTGGAAATTGCCCGTTCTCTGCAGGTACTTCTGTTACTCAGCAAAAATACATTTGGGATCTCGTAGTTGATGCTGGTCTTGAGCACGCAAAGTCGGTTGTTACTCCTCTTCCTTTGGGTCTCAAACTCACATCCTGTGGAGGCCCTGTTTTGGTTGATCCTGAGCCTTATCGCAGGTTGATTGGGCGATTGCTTTATTTGAGTTTCACAAGGCCAGATGTTTCTTATGGTGCCCAACAATTAAGTCAGTTCGTTCATCGTCCTTGTCAACAACATCTTGATGCTGCTCTTCATTTAGTACGTTATCTAAAGGGGTCTCCTACCAAAGGTTTATTCTTTCCTGTTACTAATTCCTTTTCTCTCAAGGCTTATTGCGATGCCGATTGGGCAAGTTGCATTGACAGTCGTCGTTCTCTCACGGGTTATTGTGTGTTTTTGGGTTCGGCTCTCATTTCCTGGAAAACAAGAAACAGCCCGGTTTCTCGTTCATCAGCGGAGGCTGAATATAGAAGTCTTGCTTCCACTGTTTGTGAACTAAGGTGGATATCTTATCTTCTTCAGGATTTTCGGGTTCATGTTCAAACACCTATTCCGCTATTTTGCGACAATCAGGCTGCTGTTCATATTACTGCCAATCCTATCTTTCACGAACGGACAAAGCATCTTGAAATCGACTGCCATTTGGTTCGTGAGAAGTATAAAGAGGGATTTGTTCTACCATCTCATATTTCTGGAAAACAGCAACTTGCTGATATTTTCACTAAGTGTTTGCCAGGCCCTGCGTTTTCTACTTTACTCTTCAAGTTGGGCTTGGTAGATTTCTCCCCAAGTCCAACTTGAGGGGGGAATGTTGAGTTTGCCCCAGTGTTCCTACCATCAGCTTGTCCAGTTCACATGAGGAAATAATCATCTTTGCAGTCATCTCTAGCCTAAAGTCGCACTCTCTGTTTTTACGTTTTTCTTCCTTTTCTTGTACATAGTTTGCTTTCTTGTGGTGCTTAGTCAGCTACTGACGTGGCAAGATAGTTAGGTAGTTAGAGATATTTTGTGCCCAAGCTATTATTAATCCCCTTCTCTGTAATCTTCAAAACATATACTATAGAAATCAATTTTTCAGTTTTACAGAGAAACAACCATGGCATTGCTTAACTGCTGCGTCAATTTTGGTGTTATTGTGTGTGTGAAATTCAGCAAGTTTATTGTAATGTGAATTTATTATGATATAAGTTTATTAAGCGAATCGATGTATCTCTGGTCAGTTTATTAATGTAAATTATGTAATGAAAAAAAATTAAGAAGTTTCTATATAAGGTTGTAAAGAAAAAGGGAAGAATTAAAAGTAAATTAGTACTCGAGCAACGATAAATGGCGGCCCAAAATAGCCCACCAACGAATACGATGTGGGCCGCCAAGCTTTGCATCCTAAGATTGAGTTAGGGTTGGACAACTTACATAAGAGATAAAATTTTAACTTTTTTCAATAGTAAATTTAATGAACTTGTCCAATATTAAGTAGACAATGAATTTTGACTTCTTTAAAATTCATTTTGAATTGTTTACGTAATCAGCGGCGGCGCAGCCAGAAAAATAGTTTAGTCCTATTATAATTTAATTAGTTAATTCATTGAATAAAATATTAAAATTTTCAAACGCCACCATAAAAAAGAAGAAAGAAATTTGATGACATGAAAAGTTAGTGATATCGTAATGTTATTAATTATATATATTTAGTGATAATAATTTTTGTTTTATCTCAATAATGAATTTTATAATTCGATTGTAATTATTGTTTTTTAGAATTAGTTTGTTATCAGTGGAAATTAGTAACAAAAATATTGTATAAAGTTGTCACTAAAATATTAATTGCAAAGTGGTATATTTATATTATTTAATTATTAAAGTTATTTTTGTTTATTATATAATTATTTATTACATATATATGACGTCACCGATTCGACTACGATTGGACCAATGGTTGAACCAGTAACCCGTAACCCACTGAATTTTCCGATTTGATTACTGATCTAAGTTTTAAAACACTGAGCATCATCATCATCTCCCTCTCAACCACCAATATTAGAGATCCATCCCATTACTTGGATCACTCGAGACAAACAATTGAGCAAATTATCCTTAACCTAGTATAGCATGGACAACAATGATACCTATGTTGTTGTCTATCAATACTATCATGACCTTTGTGAAATCAGATGTCGTGGCTGTTGTGCATGGCTGTCGGCCTACTAACATGGTACGTACAAGAACAGTCTGTTTGGAATGGGAGTCTTCAAATTATAAGAAACTAAGCAACGGCTAGCTGCAAATGTCTTGGAACAACTTAGGAAATTAGGAATAGAAAGCTAGCTAATCTCTAGTTGTTTCAAGGCGCTGGCAGCCGTTAGAGAGTTTATGAGAATCTAATTCCAAACGGTTGTGTATCCTGTTAGCAGCTACAAAAGCCACCACATTTGGTTTTAGAAATGTGGTGGTTATATGGACAGACAAAAAAGCAGGTACCGTTGTTGTCCATACGAGATTTAGGATATATTGTCCAATTCTTTTCTCAGATGATACAAGTAATTAGGTGTATGAATGAGAATTGATTGGAAGCTATGATGATCGAGTTGACGACAGTTATTTCCTTATGTGATATATATATATATATATGGGTGATTCGAGATCATGACTTCTTGATTGTATGTATGAAATCACTTACTTATGAAAACCCTATTTTACTAGTAAATATTTCAGACATCCTTATTCGTATGAATCACAAAGCTCAACATAAGCAGAATCAAGGGAATCGATCTTTATTAATTCCTATGGGAGGTATACACCGGCATTTCAAATTAACGCAATATGCCGGATCAACTTCTCCACACCACCCCTTGCACTCGACGTCCCTACGGCAGTACGGCCATGCTGCCTCAGCTCGTGGCACGTTCGGATATCCAGAGAGACCTGCGCGCAACTTCACATAGTTAGACTCAATCACAATCATTATATATACAAAAATGGTACGATGATCTAAAGCAAACTATGATCAGAGTATCGAATTTGGATTTAATTAAAATTTATGAATATTTACATGCATGTTTGTGTATGTCTGCAAATGTAAAAAAGTCAAGGGAGAAGGAACTAACACAAGGTGATGAACAAGAAGAAGATTAAGAGGGTGTCCATTTTAAACGAAGGATTCGACATAGTTGGAATTTGGTGTTGCAGGACTGAACATGAAATGGGATTTATAGATAGAGGTGATCGATGATCGTGAGTACTTAGGTTCTTGTCCAATTATGTAAATGTCAAATTCCTTTGAAATAAGATTGCAAAACCCTTTTTTGTGGTTAATTAAAAGGATATTTGTATTTAAGTGCATATTGCCTACAGATATTTCATGCTAATATACACGTTCATCCAAACGTGATCGTATTTGAATATTTTCACATGTACATCTACATAAATTTTTAAATCGACACTACTGAAAATGGAGAGCTCGCTAATATTAGTTTAGTGTGTTTTATAAATGGGCTCTCCATGTTCTTTTTATTTTAAAAATAAATTACATTAAACTCTGTTAATGTTTGATACAATTAAAATACTCCTTTGTTATTTAAAAGTCTATCGAAACCCTGCAATAGGACTAAAGTTCTCTAATTGTATCTTTTTGGCGTATTTAGTTCTTCATTTTGTTTGGTTTGCAAATAGTTCTATATTTTTTCATATTTCTTGATTTCTCACCTCATTGGTTGTTTTTTGTTGGCTTGGCATCTTATAAAAAACATCACTAGAAAAATAAAACTCGCTACTTTTATTGAGTGTACATATTATATATATATATATATAATATATATATGGGTTCGCCACTTTCTTTTATTTTAATGATTTGTACTTTTTTTATTTATTTATATTGAATTTATACAAAAAAAAATGTAAATGTAGCATAGTAACATTGGAGAATATAGCATAATTAGAAAGGGAAAATGGCAAATTGATTACCATTATTTTGTATTTGAATGTTAAATTTGATAGAAATAGACTGACTCACATATTTATTTTTTCTTTTGGTAATATTTTTCCTCCAAATACGATATTTAATTAATTGGGGTATTTTGGAAGAGAGGTTTATGAGAGGCGGGCGGGCGGCTACAGCCCCGAAAGCAGGCTCCACCAATACAAGCACAAAACGCGCACTGATCTCCGCATAGCGGTCGGCAATCCGGATTCTGAGTGCAGCGCGGCAGTTGTGCTTCTACCCCCACCATCCACGGACCTGCACCCAATCCAATCATGCACTAATTAATTTTTTTTTTTATTTGTAATACCATATTTTATTTTTGAATTTGCCTTTTAGAAAAGAAGCCAAAAGGGAAAAAAAAAAACATTTTTTTTAGTGAAATAAAATAATAACTAATATTAACAGGCAAATGATTAACTAATAAAGGGGTATGAAAATACAAATTACCAGATATTGAAGCAACGAGAGCGGCTAAGAGAAGCAACAGCAACTGAACTTTCTTCATAGCTGTTTAATTTTCTTGAATTGTGGGGAAATTCTTTTCCTGGGATGTTTGCTATATATAAGGAAAAAAAATATTGAAAGGTGATTGTGATCAGTCAAACTAAATCAAAAGATTAAGTTAATTTGTAAATTTAGAAAGTGTGGATTTCATATTTTGTCTTAATGACACTGTGGAATAAGAAAAATTCTAACCTAAATAGGGTTTGGTCAGACTTGAATTTGTATAGTAAGTGCAATAACAAATTACATTGCAAGTGTACCATACTTATTTTATATGATTGATTTGACTCAATCAGATCTAATTTGAATAAAAATTGTGGTGGTGTCTTTTTTTTTGTTTCTTGAAGTTTGGGAATCTGTGCTATTAAGGGTTTATGGTTTTACTTTTCCTATGGGCATATATAAAATCTAACATATTGAAATGAATTTAGTTGGGATTAATGAGACGTTGAGCCTTCCATATTTCATAATTGACTTCTTTCTTGACAAAAGACCGGAAAAGAAAAAATCATAATTACAGTGAAAATTAATTAAAAAATTTGCTTCTCAATGGTCATGCACTATATACATATATATATATATATATATATGCACGTCAAAAATTTTAATTATATAAATATACAGTGAATATCTTTAATTATATGAATGTTGAATGAGGTTGAGGTCTCCCACCCAAGAGATTGTGAGTTCCAGTCATACGTATATAATAGTATGCGTATGTTGTTTTCCTGTTTCACTTGAAGTCGTTGACTAATTTAGAAATATTATTGTACTGCGTACTGAATGTTGTAATAGTTTATTACTTGTTTTAAAGACATCACTGTATTTTCGAAAATATGGGGAATTTATTTATTTTATTTTTTTTTGGATATGGAAATGGGAAAGTTTTGAAACAATTATTTCACAAACTTAAATATTGTTTACAAGTGGTCAACATTAAAAAATAATGACGAATTGATTGTGTATGATAAACCACGATTGGCAACAAATTTATAGAGGCCACAAAGATGTGTTCTTAATTATAAAATAAATAAATTAAGCACAGCCATCATTAGAATTAAATATAAGAAAATTATTATCACTCAATATATATACAATATAAATGTGATAAAATTAAAGGACGTTTATTTCATATTTAAAATGGCTAGCATCTGAATTTAAAAAAGGTGTGCGATCCTCATCCCCAAAAAAAAAGAAAAACAATTGTGTATCGATTAGAATTATGTTTTTTAAAAAAAATATAAATATTTATAATTTGATAAGTCACTGAAAAATATTTTACAATTCCTATTAAAATAAGTAACATATAAAATTCAAATAAAGTGCCAGAATTCATAGGCTTTTTTCAAGAATCTAACTTATTAATGAGATTGTTAATACACTATTTTAGATTTTTCATATCAATTCTAAATTTATGATTAAGAATATCTTACAAATTCATAAATATATTTATCCAAAAAACAATCGATAACTTATTTCTAAAATAAAAATTTAAATATTATAGATTCCCAAAATATTTATATAAATGTGTCGACTTATATGATTTTGTAAGCTAAACGGATTCAGATCCGGCAGTAAAGTACAATACTGGGAAGGATACATATTACCTACTTAGACAACAACTGGATGCCAATTGCTAAACACGATCTGATACCTCGCTTGGCTATTTTCTCAAAATTCAACGATAAAGTTCAGCCCACAATATGTTAAGAATTCATGATTATCCAGTTCTTGACCAACAAACAGGAAATTGAGTAATCAAATCCAGTTCTTCATAGCCATACTCTGTTTTCAGTGAATTTCTTTCTACCACTTTCGGATTCTGATCTCAACATCGACCCAGCCTGATGGTTATTGTCACAGGGATTTTAACGACTATGAATTTTCAGTCCGTTCCGTCCGCTGTGCGGCCTGGTTTCGCCCAAACCAGTCAGCCTGTTCCCTCAATCTCTCAACGCTCGTGTTTAGTTTAGACTGAATTAGTTTTTTAGCAAGCCAATCAAACCGCGCATGCATTAACCAACGTAAGCACAACACAGCAACACAATTTACAGGAATGATCCCAACCTTGCATTAATCACCATGCATCAATTACAAGGAATACTCAGGCTTGCACACCACTCACGTGCAACACTGAATCTACACAATGAATATAAAACTGTGCAGAGAACAACCTCAACTGCTGGGTCTAGTCAGCCCTAACCGCCCGGTCTGTGTTAGTGGACGGCAGTTACCGCATAACTGCCTTCCACTACTCAGCCCTCAGTAACCGACCGTAACCGTCCGAGTGCTGGCGCGCAGCTGCCGAGCCCCAGCCCTTGCTGCGAGTGCTCTCGCCACTGCCGAGTGCTGCCGAGCTGCCGAGTCCACAGCTGCCGAGTCCGTGCGCAGCTGCTGCGTGCCGACTGCTGCCGAGTCCGTGCGCACAGACCGCTGCTTGCGCGTGCCAGAGTCACGCACTACTGCCGAGTGCTGCGCGCACGCTGCCGAGTCCAGCGCGCGCGTCTGCCAAGCCGTCCGCCCACTGTGCGCAGCACGCCTGCTCGCGCACACTGCCGCTTGGCAGCCCGACCGACCGTCTGTCTGACTATGCCTCGCTGTGTCGCCCCATGCCGACACCGTCCTACGCCCTGGTGCGCACGCCTGCCACACCAGTGCCGGACACCAACTCAAAAGGGGGTTACAAACCACCCCCACCAGAAGAACCCGACGCCCTCGTCGGCGTAATTCCGTCCCTGGCTGCCCAATATTCATCCAGCTTTCCTCAAACTGCCACAATGTAACATCACGTTCCCATGTAGCATCAGCTTCCGACTCACCCGACCAATGAACCAAGTAATCAGTTCTTCGATTCTTCTTACTTTGGCCCATCGTTCTATGATCAAGAATTTTCAATACAGTCTTTTCAAACTCCTTTCGAATCACCGGTGGAGCACGTTGAGTTTGCTGTCTCGCCGCGTCCAACAAATCCTGATGGAATTTCTTAAGAAAACTTACATGAAAAGTCGGATGAATTTTCAGACGATCAGGCAGCTTCAAACGATAAGCTAACGAACCCACTTTGCTCATTACCTCAAAGGGCCCGTCATATTTCGGAATCAGTCCTCGATGAACAGACTTGGAGCTGATTTTCTTCCAAATCTGCGGTGTTAATTTCAGCAACACCTGATCTCCGGCACTGAACTCCACATGTCGCCTTCCCATATCAGCATACTTTTTCATTCTGCGCTGTGCTTTGGCCAAGCTATCCCTCGCCTCGTCCAACAGCTCCTGTTTAGACCGAGCATACCGGTAGGCTGCAGGGCACTTTCCACCCGTCCTTTGAACTGAGATCTCATGGGGCGTCGTTGGTTGTTGCCCATAAGCTAGCTCAAAAGGACTCATACCCGTAGCCGAGGACTTGTGCAAATTGTAACTGAACTGGGCAACGTCCAGCAAATCCACCCAATTTCGCTGGCTAGCCGACACATAGTGTCTCAGGTAGTCCTCCACCAACGCATTCACCCTCTCCGTCTGGCCATCGGTCTGAGGATGATTGGCTGTGGAGAACTTCAGCTCCGTTCCCATCATGTTGAACAACGCTGTCCAAAACCTTCCGGTAAACCTGGCATCCCTGTCACTAACAATATCTTTTGGAACACCAAAATACTTAGTAACATTCTTAAAGAATAACTCAGCCGCCGTCTCAGCGGGGCAAGCATGGGGCGCAGCAATGAAAATCCCATACTTAGAAAAGCGATCAACCACAACTAGAATAGAAGCCATACCATTCACCTTAGGAAAACCGTAATGAAGTCCATGGAAACAGACTGCCATGGCACCTCTGGGATCGGTAACGGTTGCAGTAACCCGGCCTCTTTCTTTCTTTCCACCTTGTCCAGCTGACAGACTAGACAAGTCCGTACATAAGCTTCAACATCCTCCTCCATCCTCGGCCAATAATACCGACGACCCAACAGAGCAATCATTCTGTCAATTCCGGGATCCAGCCCATTGTGGATCATGTGTCTCCCTCAGCAAACGGCGGCGCAACGTCCCCGTTGGCACAAACACTCGTCCACCCTTGGCATACAGTAGCCCACTGTCAAGCCAATACTTCCGAATCAGGCCACTCTTGACCTGTTCCACCAACTTCAGATAACTTGCATCCGTTTTGGAACTTTCCCGAATCTGATCGAGGAAATCAGACTCGACAACGGTTAAGGCAGCAACATACTCCTCAACCAGCTTCCGGCTTAGGGCATCGGCCACATCGTTGTGCTTGCCCGGCCGGTGCACCCACTCAAAGTCGAACTCTCCCAAAACTCCTGCCAACGAGCCTGTTTTGGGGACAGCTTTCTCTGCGTTTTGAAATATGTGTTAGCAACATTGTCAGTAACAACAGTAAATTTGTACCTAACAAATAATGCCTCCACGCTTCCAAACAATGAACCACAGCCGTCATCTCCTTCTCATGCGTGCTATACCGTAATTCTGCATCTTTCAGTTTACGGCTCTCAAAGGCAACAGGGTGTTTGTCCTGCACCAACACACCCCGAGTGCCCGATCAGAAGCGTCAACCTGCACCTCAAACGGCCTGTCAAACTGAGGCAGTTTCAACACCGGCTGTGATGAGATGGCTTGCTTCAGTATTCTGAATGCATCCTCGCAAGCAACAGTCCACTCCCACTTCTGATCCTTCCTCAGCAAGTCCGTCAAGGGGTTTACAATTTTCGAGTACCCCTTGATGAACCGTCTGTAATAATTTGCAAGTCCCAAGAACGAACGTAGGTCGGCCATCTGGATGGAATCCCCCAATCCATCACTGCCTGCACCTTCTTTCGGTCCATCTGAATTTGTCCTTGGCTAACCACATGCCCAAGGAATGTAATTTTCTCACAACAAAACTCACACTTCTCTTTCTTAGCATACAGCTCGTATTCCCTTAATTTCTGGAACACAGCCCTCAAATGCTTTACATGCTCGTTTAATGTTTCAGAGTAAATTACAATGTCATCCAAGTAAACAACAACAAACCGGTCCAAGTACTCATATAAGACATCATTCATCAGATTACAAAACGTGGCTGGAGCATTGGTTAAGCCGAATGGCATCACCAAAAATTCAAAAGAGCCGTACCTCGTCACACACGTGGTTTTTGGCTCATCACCTCTAGCTACCCGAACCTGCCAATATCCTGACCTCAAATCTATCTTGGTATAGTATTTGGCCTTGGTCAGCTTATCAAACAAGTCTATAGCATTCGGAATAGGATACTTATTTTTGATAGTAACCTTATTCAATGCCCTGTAGTCCACACACATCCTCATTGAACCATCTTGCTTCCTTTGGAACAGAACGGGGGAACCATACGGCGCCTTGGACGGCTGGACCAACCCGGCCTCCAACAGTCCGTCCAACTGCTTCCTCAGTTCTGCCAACTCCGCAGGGGCCATGCGGTAAGGGCCTGCGCAGGCGGTCGTGCGCCAGGCTCCAATTCAATAGCATGATCGATAGCTCGTCGTGGGGGTAACTTTTTAGGCAGTTCAGGAGGAAAACGTCCTTAAACTCCTGCAACAACTCAGCCACTTCGTCAGGAACTTCCTGAACGACATCCGGTTTGATTTCAATCAATGCAGCAAGATAGGTTTGTTCACCACGCTTCAAACCAGCCTTCACCTGCATTGCCGACATTAAACTGTCTTTCTTTTCCGTCGACCGAACGGAATCCTGCAAGTAAGTACCCTGTACAAAACAAGTACCGCCTGGATTAGCAATAAACAATCCATTTAGATAGGGCATTACCATAGCGTTAGCCAGCAGCATAAAGTCCATTCCGAGAATCACGTCGAAATCATCCAAGGGGACAGCCAATAGTTTGCATTGGCCCGTCCAGGCGCCCACCCTCAGTTCTACACACGCTGCTCCTTGGATAGGTTTCGCCTCTGAATTTACCGCCTTAATGCGGCTAGCATGCTGAGCGAGAGTCAGCCCAAGTTTCTGAATCTCTCTGTCAGCCACAAAGTTGTGAGTGGCACCCGAATCCAACATAGCCATCACAGCTTACCGTTAATCTGCACCCGCACATACATCAGTCCCTTCTGTGTGGGTGGTCGTTCCTGCAGTGCACTCACCAACTGCAGAGGATTGACCCTAGGCGGATCACCCTCATCCTCGTCGGCCTCAGCCACCAAAGCATTCAATTTCCCTCGCTTAGGACAGTCCCGCATGCGGTGATCACCATTGCAGAGGTAACAGCCCTTCTTTGTCCTGTCAAAGTTGGACTGGACGGTCTCCTTGTTTCCCGACCCTGTTCCCTCTTGGTGCTTCTTCTTCTTAAATTTTCCATCCTTCCACGTCTTACCGGACCTCCCCTTCTCCTTTCCAGAATCCTTCTTTTTCTTTTCTGGATCAGAATGGTTAGTGACTCGAAAATCCACTAACCTGTCAGCAGCCGAAATCGCAGACGGCAGATCCTTGACGCCCTGACGCCTTAACTCCGTCTGAGCCCAAGTCTGCAGTCCCGACAGGAAATTAAATAGTTTGTCCTCCTCGGACATGTCCCGAACGTCCAGCATTAGGGAGCTGAACTCCTTCACATAGTCTCTCACGGTACCTGCATGTTTCAATTTCCGGAGAGACTCCCTAGCAAGCCACGAAGTGTTGCAGGGTAAGAACTGATCCTTCAGTTCCTTTTTCAGAACGTCCCACGTCTCGATTCTGTCCCGATTCGCACTGGCGTCGTCAGAAAGACGTGTACGCCACCAGAGCTTCGCATCACCAGTCAAGTACATGCTGGTGATCGACACCTTCTCCGCCTCCGGAATGCGAGCGGCCTGGAAATATGTTTCCATATCCCACAGAAAGTTTTCCAACTCTTTGGCACTACGTGCACCGCCAAAGGGCTTCGGATCAGGAACTTTACCTTGGACATTGGGGCACGGTCATCGTCTCGACCCACTGCTCGTTTCAGCAAGTTTACTTCGGCCTGAACGCCATCCACCCTCACATCAACCGCATCAGTGAGGATGCTTGCTTCCTCAATAGCCGACATCACCCGCTTATCCAACATCTCCGGCCAATCACTCACCGTCTTCTGCAACGTTTCAACCCTCGAGTGCAGGGTATCCACGAGCGGAAACAGGGCCACCGGTGGAGACTCCGGGGCCTGTCCAAGTAACTCCAGCATCCGTTGGACTTGGGACTCCAATTCAGCCACACGATTACGCAACGAAGTTTGGTCAGCCATGCCTCAAACTCCACAGAACCAGTGGTAAACCTGGCTCTGATACCACTTGTCACAGGGATTTTAACGACTATGAATTTTCAGTCCGTTCCGTCCGCTGTGCGGCCTGGTTTCGCCCAAACCAGTCAGCCTGTTCCCTCAATCTCTCAACGCTCGTGTTTAGTTTAGACTGAATTAGTTTTTAGCACCAATCAAACCGCGCATGCATTAACCAACGTAAGCACAACACAGCAACACAATTTACAGGAATGATCCCAACCTTGCATTAATCACCATGCATCAATTACAAGGAATACTCAGGCTTGCACACCACTCACGTGCAACACTGAATCTACACAATGAATATAAAACTGTGCAGAGAACAACCCTCAACTGCTGGGTCTAGTCAGCCCTAACCGCCCGGTCTGTGTTAGTGGACGGCAGTTACCGCATAACTGCCTTCCACTACTCAGCCCTCAGTAACCGACCGTAACCGTCCGAGTGCTGGCGCGCAGCTGCCGAGCCCCAGCCCTTGCTGCCGAGTGCTCTCGACCACTGCCGAGTTCCAGCACAGCTGCCGACCGCTGCCGAGTCCGTGCGCACAGACCGCTGCCAAGTCCGTGCGCACGACCGCTGCCGAGAGTCACGCACTACTGCCGAGTGCTGCGCGCACGCTGCCGAGTCCAGCGCGCGCGTCTGCCAAGCCGTCCGCCCACTGTGCGCAGCACGCCTGCTCGCGCACCCTGCCGCTTGGCAGCCCGACCGACCGTCTGTCTGACTATGCCTCGCTGTGTCGCCCCATGCCGACACTGTCCTACGCCCTGGTGCGCATGCCTGTCACACCAGTGCCGGACACCAACTAAAAAGGGGGTTACAGTAGGGGCCTTGAGCCTTCTTACTAAAGTCCATACACGGCCCCTCAAGAAGCTGACAAAATATTTTGGTTCTGGGCCTGGGCCTGGGCCTGGGC